>JAOXXN010000001.1:51390242-51403899 GCA_026770055.1 Myrmophylax atrothorax
TAACCGGGGCTGACCCTGCTGAGCATCCAAGATCTGACGGGATGGGATGGCAGGGAGGCATTGAACTGCCAGGGGACAGTCCCACTGAGACTCGAACTCGGGTCCTTGGGGATTCAGAGTCCAGAGTACTCTCTGTTACACCACAGGACCACCCCTCAGCATGCAATTAGTCACACAGGTAAATTGCTACTGTGGTCTGGTGCCATACTGGCAATTATCACCAGGGGTAAGGCCACATCAGGTCTCAGACTGATGTGAAAAATTCAGCTGTGGCCATGGAAAGGACTAGGAAGGCCCGGCTGCTAGGATTCATCTTCCAAGTGAAGGAGGAGTGCCTTTAAAAAAGGCTACTTTTTAGACTGGAAGTAGACAGCAGATTGCAATGTGGGACCCAGGATAAGTGACTGCATAATGTAACAGAGTGACAGAACAGGATTCATTGCAAGCACTGTAGAGGAAGCCACACTACACAGCTGAACCTAACAATCTCTGTGGACAGAGGAGATAGCCAGAAACACCCTGTGAATATACCTTGGTGGAATACCATTACTTTGTATGTCCAAACAATGCAATTTTTTTTTAGTTTATGTGCAATGAAATAATTGATTTAAATAGAACTGAATCAAACAGGACATATCCCAGCACAAGAAACATTCAAACTACAGTAAATTTATGTGCAGGGTAAAAGACACCTCCCTCAGGTAGGTTGTTACTACATTAATGGTCTAGTTTATGTGTGGTGCTGTGGAGAGCAATTGCATGTGTAAAATATTTACATCCCGAAGAGGTTCACAGAAAAGAAATGACACACTGAGAAGCCCATCAAAACTTACTTCAAAAAGTTGTTGTGACACCTGCGTAAAGGTTCTTCGATTCCTCTCTTCAATTGCACAGTAGGAGAGTGAAATCCTTTTCCTGAAAACTTACATACAGGGTGATTAGTGAGCAAAATTGGAGACAAAAGTGAGAAAGGATGAGGTAAGCATTTTTTTTTTTGGCACTAATATTCTTCTCACTGAATCTCCAAATGTCTCTAGCAAAATGTGTTTGATAGACTAGGGATGAAGGATTGTTTCCACAGTTTTTTATGCTCGTTAGGAATTGGTAGGAGAGAGAGTGGATCAGCATTTGACAGCCTTCTTTTACAAGCATGTTCTTAAAATCTCTGTGTTTTAGTGAGAGATTTTTTGTGCTCAGTCTCCAAACACCCGGCTTTTAGGTTTATCTTTGCATGTTTCAGCTTAAAATCCCAACCAAGAAAATCATCACTTTCTATACCTTTAGGCTTTAATCCTTTGAAAATCTGATTTAACAAATTCTGCCTTCTGCCTCTCACCTCGATAAACAGTCTTTAAAAAAACAACAAACCAACAAACAAATTAATGCCATCAACAACAGTAACAAATGTCCTGTTAGTGAGCACAATTAGTAAGAAAACAGCCTTAGTGGTGTTTAGCCCGCAGACACCAGTGGAACTCCACAACCATAGATTCTAATTAAGGGATTGACTTTTCAAGAAAGATTAAAATAACAAAATGCATTTAGCTTTGCTAAACAATGACAGAGAGGGAATAGGAGAACCCCCAGCAACAATAGACAAGAGCTGTTTAAAGGAAGAGAAAAAACATTCTCGTAGGCACCAAGAATATTAAGGAATAGTGGATGCATAGAAAGAATAAGTAAGTTCAATAATGATTGTTGGTGTTCTTATTGTATTAAAACTTCTGAATTAACACAGGGATGTTACTTGTCAAGGATGGATTTATTCAAGACCAAGGAAAATGGAAAGGCTCTGGTGACCTTGTTACCACTGCCAAACACAACATCTAGTTTCATGTGACCCAGGAGAGGCTGTGCCACTGTATATCCACTCATCATGGAAATGTTTGCATCAGGTCTCGTTTCTATGCAGCCTCTGTAGAAATGTGTACCAGAAATAACATTTACAGAACTGTAAATCCACTTTGTCCTTCCAAGGAGCAGTAGTGAAGCCACCACCTTGCTACTGCAGAGAGAGGGGAGGAGCAGTTAGGAAGGCAGTGTAGGCTGTACAGCATGATGTGCCCATGGTTTTGATGCTGCATCCAGGGGCAGGAGGTTTTCTGTTTCTAGCATGAGCTTGAATAGATCCTTGGCTCCACCACTGGAATTTCTTTGTCAGGTATCTAACCAGTTTGATGGAGAAGACAGAAATAAAACTGAAGTCTTCAGTCAGACACTGCTGTTTAACCCTGCTGGAGGGATTTCTCCTACTTGCTTCTGTGAAGGACACATTTGGGGGCTAGAATAGCTCAGGAGCCCCTAAAAACACAAGGCTTCTAACACATATTTCAAAATCCAAAATCAACATTGTTAAACAGTTTGAGGTTATCAAGATTCAAGCTTGGGCAGATGTCCAGTTGCAGTAAATGCTAATAACTCTCATTAAAAATGCTGTAGTGTAACACATTGTGTTTTCTGGGTATTGATAGTAGAAGTCAATGTTATTATTGCTGAGAGAAGTAGTGTCATCAAATTAAGCTGTACTGTGTCCAGTAAAGCTCTTGTAGAAAAGCATAACCACCTCCACTGAAGTCCCAGGATTCAGAAATGGATATGGAGCCATTACACAACTCTGGGTGACCAAACTTAGAGATGAATCCAGCAAAGCTCCAAGATTACCTTCTTCCTTTGTCACCTGAGGACAGTTTCTGATGGTCCCTCAGAGTATTTCTTTTCAAACAGAAAAATAATCACTTTTGACCCTCCCTACTAGCATTATATGCCCTGCTTTTCCCCTGGCATGTGGGCTCACTAGGTGAACATCTTCCCTCCACTCTGCAATGTGGAGAGAGCTGGGGACATGTACTGTTTCTAATGTAATGTTTGTATCAACGTTTCCCACCAGTTATTCAATTAGAAAGAAAATTGGGAATTACTTTTTGGTTCCACTGCAGAGGATGCATGCAATTTCAGCATTACAGTGCCCACCATGCACTTGTGATGGCATGTGATGGCAGTGTTTCCAAATAGTCTATTCCACAACAAAAGGTCAGCAAGTACCCACTCAGACAGACACAATGACAGACTTCCTTTCTACCTGATATGCAATCTTCCTAGAAAATGAAGACAGAAATTACTGAGTACATTTGTAAAACATAGAATGAGGTGTGTACAAAACCAATTAAGGAAAGAATTGCTTTTTGCTGCTTTTTTCCTAGTGCATTCTTTTGGAAATTAACCTCCATATACTAATTAACCTCTAGGTGACTTTATGCAAATTAGATGGCGTTCTTTGCAGCATTGCTGTGATAGTGTAAATGATTTAAAGCAATATAAAGTGCTTTAAAGGTAGCCAACAAAGTTTCTTTTTAATTTATTACACTTTAAAGATGTTGAAATTATCAAGTTCTCTTGGAATGAGAGAGAGATGAGAAGAAGGGATAGATGAGGAGGGGAAAAGGTGAAAAGTGATGTGAAAGATCCCAGGAAATTAGAGAGAGTTCATTGGCCACATCTCCAGTTGACACACATGCCCAGGATCACTAACTCAAATGTAGAAGTTCAAATTAGCATCATCTCAGGACCTAGGCTCATACACTGAAAGTAGATATTAAGGATGTTAACTGGAGTCCTAGAGCCCTTGGTGATTTTGAGAAGTAATTTCAGTAGATCAGAAATATCACTTAGGAAGCCTTTACGATGTGGAATTAATTCTCTTGTGGGTCTGAGATGTCAGGGAACAGAGTCTTGTGAGGAAATTTATCTGAGGAAACAGTGCCCACTTTACTTGAAATCTGTTATGATTTCAGACCAGATTTAGCCTAGGTGACTTGGTGTTACCCACAAATACCCAAAGCACTTGGTTCAGCAACAACATGAGGAGCAACCATATCAGTGTCAAAAGAGCTGGAGTCTGTGCTGAAGCCACATGTGATTCCTGATGTCCACTGAAGTGTTTGGTATGACAAAGATGCCTGGAGATGCCAGTAACATTTAGAAAACTTTTCTAGGATGAGATGAGTGAGACCCCAAAGGTGAGTATCTTTCTCCGTTACAGTGCAAAGGTGATTCATCGTGATGTAAATGTCTACAGTCCACATTTAATAAGACATAACCTAGTGCCTCAGACAAGCACATCTAATTTAAGTTGTGGAGCCAGGAGGTAAGAAATGTAGTACATGTATCACCTAGGTGCCTGCCATCATTGTTGCTGTTATTGTTTATAACATATGTATTAAAGTGTTAGAAATGTGCTTATTACATATTATATTACATGACATATATATATTACAGTCAAGGTACTGATGTATCATTGACTTTTTTTTTCAAAAAGAACTAATTCAGCCCCTTGAAAAGATGGATGAAGTGCTCAGCTTGAAAGAGAACTAGACTGTGACTCTCAGCCCTCCAAAACTACTGCCTTGCAGCCCATACTTAGACTTCTTACATGCTGAGACAGGGGAAATTTTACTATATAAGTGTTTTCAGTCATTTTTGGTTAGTTTAAGAACTCCCTGCTCAGTACTCTGGCTGTGGTGAATCCCAGGCACCTGATTCTCCCTGTGACATATATAGAATGTGTATTTCCCACTGCACAGTGTGAATTCAGAATTGCAAACCTACAAGCAATGTGTGGCGAAACTTGGTATTGTCACATTGTCTGTGAATGTAAAGCCAGGTGTCTGGAAGTTAAGCACAGTAGCACCTAGCCTGTGGGTGCACAAATTTTGCTGGATTTGCCCTGTCATCTGTGAAATGCTCAAACACTTGGAACAATGCCAAAGAGCTACCTGGTTCACTGTTTACATCAAACAGGGGATAGTCAGGCTGAGAGATTTACTTCAAGGCAGTCTGGGAGGAAAAGGAAAATTTCAGAGAAATATTAAGGGGAAATGATATCATAATGGCGTTAGACAGCTTTGCATACTGCTATTAGATAGGGGAGTGAGTTTTCAGGATGATGGAGAGGCAGGCATGTTAATAGCTCTGATGGTGAGGGGTTTTATCCTCAGGGCATCCAAACCATGTAAGTCTTCTCAGTTAGTCTCCTGGGAAAGCAACTTGCTTAACATCTCCCCTCTACCCACCGTTTTCCTGGATGAAGCAGAAGATATTTCAAATTCTGAAAGACATAGAGGAAATCTATAAGATGCTGTTTCCCTTTGCTCCTTCCATTTTGCCAAGAAGAGACATTCAGTTAGCAGGACCTTTGGCACACCAGTACCAGTGCTGCTGGCAGGGCACTCTCCACAAGAGCCTGTCACTCCATACTGCTCGTTCAAACCTCCACCCACTGCAGCCAGTGTTTATATCTGTCTCGGTTGGAAAGGCAGGTTCCCCTCCTGGCTCCAGCATGTAAAAGGAGTGGAGGTTCCTGAGGCTGAGGCTGTGAGACAGTGATGCCCTGCAATCAGCCCCAGGTTTTCCAGGTTCAGCATAACTTTGCACAGCTATGAGAGACATATCAAAGACACGGTGGCATAGGAGAGGCACTCATAATAATGCTTTAGAAATGAAATGAAAGCTTGTTCAGAGCAAAAAAGTGGCAGACTAAGAAAAAGGACAGAGCTGCCTTTTCTCTCTACCCCACGGCTGGCCTCATGCTCTGGTGTGTTTCCATGGAGGCTGTTGCTGTCACTACATGGCTCATGCTGGAGTGTCACATTGGATGGGGGCCAGCTCAACAAGAAAAATAAAGTGAGTTTTTAAGAGGTAACGTGGTAAATGTTCTTCTCAGTCTGGCTACCAATATGTACTGTCTAGCCTGAGGCGTGCAGCACATATGGGTGAAGCTACTGAAGTTTGGTACTTTTAACTTGTCAAATCACCCTTTACAAAAACAAAGGAGACACATTAGACTAATTGAGGAGTCAAAAAAGAAAAAGGTAAGGAATGAGAAGGCCATGTGATCTGATCCCCACAGACTCCCACTGCCCATTGCTCAATTCTTATTCTGGGGTTTATAGGCTTTTCTGCATACTGGGGGATTTTTCCTGCTGCTTAGGCACCAGCAGACTGGGCAGCTGTTCACAGCAGCAGAAGGCTAGGATAGCTAAGTGCCCTGGCCATGCTGATAGGGTCCAGGCAGGTGATAGTGTCCAGAGCAGCAGCAGATGCTGGCATTCAGGCCACCTGCCTGGGGCAGCTGTGATGGTAGCCCTGCCCTCCTGCTCTTCCAGCAGCTGCCGGAGGAGGTAGCCTGACTTCAGCTCCTCCCTTTGTCAGGGAAATTCAATTTTACCTTCACTGCTGAGGCGCAAATGAGCTCTGGTGCTAAGTGCTCCAAAGAGAATTTGATCAGTTTGTTTGGGGAGGCTGTGGTAGAAAGGGTAACTTTTAAAGCAAAATATAGGTGGTATCAGCTCTTCAGAAAGCTGTACTTCCCTCACTTAAGGTCTGTCAAGACACTTCAACAGTCATTTTGCAGTGTGCCCCTGGGCTTCTGGAAGTGCATCACAACCTCCTCCTCTTTTTCCCATCTGTCAGCTCAGTAGTGACAATAGGGCAGACTGGAGTTTCTTTCAGCTCATTCGATTTCTATGGTTAGCATTTGCCAAATGCTCAACCATTTGTAAAAATCATGTCATCAGTTGTCATTAGAAAGAGAATTGATAACTGGTATTTACTGAGCTTTGCAGTCACTCAAATTCATTCTGTTAGTTCAAAAAAACAAAAATCACACAAACAAGCCTAGACATTAAGTAAGCAATTGCTACAATACAATGCTTAGGTTTTTGAGCTGTTAGATTGATATGCAGTGGCACAACTATGAAATAACAACCTGTGAAATTCACTGTTTAAAATAAACTAAACATATAACTCACTAAAAAAAAATATACTCATCTGTAGTGTGTTACGTACAAGTGAGTCCAGATGAAGCCTCTTATGCTTGTGAGTCATCAACATTCCATATCCAGAAAGCATACGATCCAGAAATCACCATGGCCATGGATATGGCCATGACACTCAGGTACAAACCCAAGCATTTCAAGCCAATCTAATGAAATAACAGAGGAGTTGAAAAGAACCATTTTTCATTTTCCATCATAGAATCATAGAACATGCTGAGTTGGAAGGGACCCATGTGGATCACTGAGTCCAGCTCCTGCCCCTGCACAGGACCATCCCAAAGAATCACCCCATGTGCCTGAGAGCGTTTCCAAACACTTCTTGAACTCAGGCTTGGTGCTATGATCACCTCCTTGGGGAAGCTGTTCCAGTGTTCAACCATCCTAGCTAAACCTCCCCTGACTTAGCTTCATGTCAGTTCTTTGAGTCCTGTCACTGGTCACGAGAGTGAAGAGATTGGTACTTGCCCCTCTGCTTCCCCTCATGAGGAAGTTGTAACTGCACTGAGGTCTGCCCTCTGTCTCCTCTTCTCCAAGCTGAACAGATCAAGTGACCTCAGCCACTCCTCATGTGGCTTCCCCTCAAGGCCTTTCACCATCTTCATTGCCCTCCTTTCGACACTCTCCAATAGATTAATATCTTTCTTATATTGTGGTGTCCAAAACTGCACACAATATTCAAAGTGAGGCTGTCCCAGTGCAGAGCAGAGCGGGACAATCCCCTCCCTCAACCGGCTGGTGATGCTGTGCCTGGTGCCCCCCAGGACACGGTTGGCCCTCCTGGCTGCCAGGGCACTGCTGACTCATATTCAACTTGCCATTGACCAGGACCTCCAGGTCCCTTTCCACAGCACTGTGTTCCATTTCCAATCTTAATCTTTTCCATTCTTGAGGCCGAGTAAATGTTTCCTGAATACAAGAGATTGTGGTACTGGAAAAGCCAGGTTGCATGGCCTTGAAATCAAAACAAAAGTTATCATCATAAATGCTCTAGTAAACCAGGAAAGGATGGAAGATGGGAAAGAAGGAATGTTGTATAAGTAAAGAAAAAACATCTAAGTGCTTATTTATTTGGAGAGTCACTCTGTTGTAATTTATTTAACACCTACATGGAGAACAGAGAACTTCGCTAAATGAAAAACAACTGGGATAAACCCCATAATTTCTTGAAAGTATTTCTTATACTCAAAACCTGTCAAGATAAGCATGAAAGATTGCTATGATAATACCTGCAAAGAAGACATCCCAGATGTTTTTGGCTGCCTACTAAGTGCAAAATCAGGTCCATGCCCACCTGAATGTTTTCCTTTGCTAACCTGACTGCAGAATGCTGCTCAGTCCCATGCACAACCACCAGCCATTTCTGAAACATTTCTTCTGGCTTGAAACTTCTCCTCTAGGTCTTTAACTTGCAGAACCTTTGGAGCCTATGAAACCCATGCACAGGGAACAAATTAGGTATCATCAATTTTGTGAAGACACAGTGGAATGAAAAATTATCAGAAGCCAAAAAGAACACAACACAGTGGGAGTTACAGGGACAATTGGGAAAGATTGTTACATACTCTATGTCTGTCTTGTCTGTCTTACCAAAATAGATGTAGTAGCTTTAATGTTCATAGGAGAATACTGCCTGGCTCTCTGTAAAGCAGTTTAAAAGATCCTCTTTTTTCTTTTCTTTTCTTTTTTTTTTTTTGTCTCCAAAACAACCAAACACATTTAATGTAAGGAGCTGAGATAACGAATTGAACATAGACTTTAAATTCAGGTAAGAAATTTTATCAGGGGGATATTTAGGTTGATAAATTCAGCTACAAACTACAGAATTTTGAAATGAAAATCCTGAGCAACCTGTTCCATTCATGGGCATTGCATTGACATGGTGTCTAGAGCCAGGAAGGGCTTGTCTCCTGTTTTTTGGTTTGTTTGTTTTCTTTTTGTTGGGCTTGTCTCCTGTTTTTTGGTTTGTTTGTTTTCTTTTTGTTTTTGTTTCGCAAAAACCTAAAACAAACATTGAAGAGGTGCAAAACCCAAGATCTTACCCTGAATATGTTCCTTGATGATTTCCTGGTCCTTATTAACTTTTGCCAGTGTTGGTTTGTACTAAACAACAAACTGTTCCTCCTGTTCATCTGTCTAAGTAAGATCATAACCCTTCAAGGGCTCTTGCTAAAAGAAAGCAAGTTTAAAATTAAGAAACAATAATGCATGTTTTCAATCCAAGGTTATAGAAAGGACACAGAGCTTTTGGATCAAGGGAGTGAAGCATTAATACTGTGTGGCCTCACTTTCCTAGAGTAAGTGTCTTAGCAACATTGTTATTCTAAATCTGGCAAATTGAATATTTTGATCTCTGTCCCTGAATAAAAACACACACCTATTAATTATATCAGATTATAATTTTCCTCTCTTGTGCAGTGTAACTGAGCTACTCTCTGTTATATACTTTATTGTATCAGAGGCTGCATTGTGTGTACTAACACTGCCATTTATGCACTGAGCTAGGTTGTGGTTTTGGGGGAGGGGTTATGGAAAGTGGGCTGAAGGAAAGATTTCCTGATAGTCCGTTTAAGAAAAAACAATTGGTTTATATGAAAAACAGGAAAAAAACACCCCAAAACAGAACATGTCCAAAAGCTCCAAAGTTCACACTCAAGGAATTGTACTGCTGATGTTTGAGTGAGTCCCATGAAATACAACAGTGATACTTGTTAGTGGTACTTCTGCATTTTAGATTGACTGGTTTGGTTAATGACCACCTAGAAGTTGACCATAAAGCTCAGCATTTGGTGGCAGAGTGCCATGCATGTTGAAACACTTTATAATTGGATTCAAAGAAACAAAAGCTGATGTCCTTACCCAAAAAACTGTGCTTGATGGCAGATGTCAGACAAAGGGGCAAGGCCCATATATTCATGCTGAACTTAACACCAGTTTGAACAGAGTAAGAGTGGAGGAAGGACTCGGCAGGTGATCTCAGCCTGGGTTGCAAGACAGCAACCACACCTGAAAGGCTGTATCTGCTGATGTGGTCAATTCCTTGGCAAAGAAAACCTGTTTATTTTCCTGTATCCAAAAGGGAAGGCTTGTGAAAGGAATTAGTAATACAATCCCTCAACTGCAGGTATTTGAATTGATTATCTGTCAACCCAAAGGTTTCTCTAAGTTCAGCAAATGAACACAATCTGTCTTCTAAAATGTACCATGTAATTTGTTACAGCTTTTGTCTAACCGTGCATCCCAAATAAAAATTCATTTAGGTAAGGTTGATTTTTGTTTGTTTGTTTATTTGAGTTAAAAAAATGAATACAATCTGAAGTGGAATAAACAATAGGTAACTTAAGTGAGGTGAGGTTTTTTATAAGAGATGTTAATTTAAATGACAAAATCTCTCAATACTCAGCACATTACTGATTTATTTCAGATGTATTTTTATGTGTTTCGGGTACACAGTTGTAAAATATGCTATTGATTTTATGTTTTCTTTTGTTCTGAGGTTCCAGCGTGCTCTCTGCTGGTGATGCCATTCCCCATTTTGAAAAATGATCAATTATTAATACATTTAAAAAAAAAACTTAAATCATGCTTAGGTTAAAAGTAGAAGTTGCTAAATTGCTTTGTATTACTTATTTGTACACGGATTAGGATCTAAGACAAAAATATAAGACAAATAAGGCAATGGATATTGGGGAAGAACAGTGAAGAAAATTCTTTATTAGTGGAGGACAAATACAATGGAAATGAGAGGTTGAGAAACATTAGGAGGAGATTTTATACTACCTTGTTTTCGGTAAGTTCTAAGAAACTCCATTAGAGGAAGAACAGCTACAGGAAGACTGGAAAGAGCCATCTGATGTTGTAAGTGGTGGGACTCAATAAAAGTGAATTAGTGGCACTGCTTTGAAGGCAATATGGCAGAAGTGGAGAAGGACTATGGAAAAAGTCTAAAATCACATGTAAATACACTTGTCAGACCTGTGAAAAAATAAGTAACCCAAAATGGTCAGTGGGCTGATTTTT
Source organism: Myrmophylax atrothorax (assembly GCA_026770055.1). Lineage (NCBI taxonomy): Eukaryota > Metazoa > Chordata > Aves > Passeriformes > Thamnophilidae > Myrmophylax > Myrmophylax atrothorax. Next base: position 51,401,093 of record JAOXXN010000001.1, read on the forward strand.
TTCCGGTTTCTAGAAGTATGATTTTCTGATGTTAGAATAGTATATGGCAATACACTGTTAAGGTTCCTTTTACAAAGTTTAGGATTGTTGTTTCTGAAAAAATGGCATATTGAAGAGTCCCATTGATTAATTGGAAATGTGATTAAACTTCCTTCTTTAAAGGAGAAAGGTAAAAGAGAACTTTCTAAATCTCGAGAAATACTAAATGTTTTCCAAGTATTTCTATGTTAAAATGTAAGGTAGAACATTAATAGGCAATGTATGCTCAGATTTGTTAAGCTAGATGAGACTGGAAACAGAGGGGTCAGGTGTATGAAGTGAGCCAAGATGGTGATTTAGTAGGACAGGTTTTCCATAAAAGCATGTGATTGAGATGACATTTCTCTATAATCTGTGATATATATCAAATACTAATGTGTAATACCCCTAATTCTGTATCAATCTATTGATATATAATCAGGTAATACATTTCTCCTGCAAATGTAGCTACATATTTTTTGCTTAGATACTGCCCTGCGAATTCATGCATATGGGTAATAGTTCTTAGTAGCAGCCAATAGACCATGTAAACACAGCCAACATAGCACATAATGAAGCTCACAGAGAACAAATTTTATCACCCACTGTCAGTCAGCTATCCTCTCTTCTAGATGATTTCATATCATAGATAAATGAACAAAATATTTCTAAGTATGACAAAATAAATATTGATGTTTAAAAATATTTTATCTGAAACTCAATGGAAATGAGCTTTGTCTTTTCCTCAGGGCACAGCAACACGTGTAACGTGATGTTTCTCTGTTACACACCTTATCACATTGTCAACATGCAATCTTCTTCCCTCTATCACTATTCATTTTTCATGTGCCAAGTATTCATTAATCCTTTAACCTCTAGGTAGAAACCTGTTTTTCTCTGCAGAACACTTAGCACGCCTTGTTCCAAGTGGTTAAGAAGAATGAATGTTGCTAATACTTGTGTTTTTTATTGATAAATCTGAATATAAGCTATACATCTGTCCAGGGAATGTTTCCACCTGTCTTCTATAGTAGCCTGCTTCCTATGGGACTGCCTATTTTATCTTTTAAAACAAGTGTTACAATGTTAACTTTTGACTTGGTAAAATCTAATGCATCACATTAGTATTTGTATAAGGAAATATGTTGCTTGGGTCATTAGACTGTATTTTAGCTATATGCTCCCTTTTCTCCAAAGGAAATGACTGCACTAGAGACAACATTACAATAGCAAATCATGCCTAAACCCCTCTATAGCTTGTGGAGACATATATTTCTGTTTATAGCCTTTTTAACATTTCTTATTTACTATTCTGCCCCTGTTTTTGTTGGGTTTTTTGTTTGTTTGTTTGTTTGGTTTTGTTGTTGTTGTTGTTTTTAACCTTATGGAAACAGAGGTAAGATGCAGGGACAAATAGTGAAGGGTTATGTTACCCAAACTATTTATGCCAAGAGGCAGCACAGGACCATTACAGGGAGAATACACGAAGTGATGTGTACACGTACTTCCAGCAGCTGGCATGAAATCCTCTGCAGGAACAAACACTGGTCCTGGTTCTTCTGGATTCCTCAGCAAATATTGTGTTGAGCAGCAAATACTAGTTTGTATTTACTGAAAGTAATAGCATTTTAGCAGTAATTATTTACCTGTGCTCAGCCTGGCTTTCTGTGTAAATACACAAGCTGTATGGGCATTTATAAACACCCTCACAAACAGGCCAACCTCCTAGATAAGGGATCCACTCCTCTTTTTGCTTTTTATTTACCATATTATTGTTAGGACTGGGAACCTTAGAAACTTTTGTGCAGAGTTTGAATTTGAGGAGAACGAGGGGTGGCACTCACAAAGAACTTGCCATTTCCTACCTACTCCGACCATGGCTTTTGCCAGGCTCCAGCACAGCACCCTGATAATTCACAAGGCTATTAAGCTTCCTTAATGAATGCCCCCCCCAATACTGCTGAGAAGCCAACTGAGCAGTCAGGGCTGGTCAAAGCTCAACTGAAGTCCGCCCACACCGTTTTCACTTCATGCAACGTGAAGCGCACGGGAGGAGGCAGAAAACAGCCACATCCATCAGCTTTACCTTAACAAAAGGCTCTCCAAGACAAGGGAATCCCTAGGTAACCTGTCAGGCCAGTTTAATAGCTTCGGCACTGCTCAGGCATGGACCAGGATCTTTCCACCCAAATATTTCACTGTGTAAACACATACCTGTAAGAATGCTTTTGAAAAGAAAGGCAGATTTGCCTCCTACGGTTTAATGCTGACTCTCATGATTTACGTTTCCTAACGTTTATAAAGTTCTTTTTTTAAAGCATCCATGTAACAAAGACTTTATGATTTAAACGAACTTTATGATTATGGAACCTGTTTCTCTGTATATTGTTATTAAAACCTTTACAATCCAGTATCTGAAGCCCTTAACGCGTGAAAAATCTTCCCCATAAAGGAAGTTCTCAGTTTGCTTCTCAGTTTGCAGGGGCGCGACTCAGAAGCGCTGACCAAAAGAAAAAAAAAACAAAACCAAAACCAAACCAAACCCGCCTCGCATACTTCTCACCAGCTGCAGGCTGGCTGTGCGAAGGAAACAGAATAAGAAAAGGGAAAGGTTGCGGCGCTCAGCGCCAGGTGAATACGGGGCCCTGCCCAGCCGGCCCCGACGGGCAGCGCGGCCCTGGGGCGCTCCCTGTGCGCTCCCGCCGGGGACGCCCCTCCCGGTGGCGACCGCCCTGGCACCTCCGGGGCCCCTTCCCGCTGCTGCCGCCCCGCGCCGTCCCCCCGGGGCT
>JAOXXN010000001.1:51434850-51447972 GCA_026770055.1 Myrmophylax atrothorax
ATCATCATGGTGAAGTGACTGGATCAGTTCACATGGCTCACATGTAACTTCTGTGAGGCAGAAGTGTCCGGCAACAAGAGGGTTGTGCTGGCGCGGAGGTTTTGGGTGACCTGAGTGCACAGCTGTAGGAGGAAAGCCAACAGCCTCTGCTGAAGCTGATGTTGCTGAGCCTCCTCACACAGAGCACTGTGTCCAGAGCTGGAGAAATGAGACCTCCCGAGATACATTGTCATCTCCCTCCAGCTCCTCCAAGTCATGAGGTACATGTTTTGTGTTTCTGAGAACATGTTGGAGAGTTTGGTATGTGGGCTTGACAACTCTGGCCACCCTGACTTGCTGCCTCCCTGGAGGAACTCCCTCCCCACTCGTGTTCACTCACTCAGTGCAGCTGGGTTGCTTCCCAGCTGCTGCTTCTGCCGGTGTGCCGTGAAAGGCTTGTGACCCTTGCTTCTGACCTCTCTCCTTTGCTAGGAGATTGATGCATCTCCAGCACAGCCTCTGTGCCTTCAGAAAAGAGGTACTTGTGTTCCCTGGCCAGTAGCTCAGCATTCAGTGGCCTTGTTGCGGGGTCGTGCTGGGTTTGTATCATGTGTGCCACTGAACCATTTCAGTGGTCTGTAGGTGTGACTGGTGTAAAATGGGTCCTTAGTGGCAGTTCCCAGTACCTTTGCAGTGTTCTTCTAGGAATAGTTTCTGGGTGATGTAAAAAGTTTGCTTCACCTTAAGCTTGCAATGGTCCTGTGCAGCTCTGACATCGTGCATGGCTGGAGACACATGAAGAGTTCTGTTTTGTTCTGTGCTCTAGGTATCCCGACTGAGTAGCTCCTGCCTGCAATAACCTACCAAGTGAATTGCTGTTGGAAATTCTAGGAAATGTTGGGCTGTCAGCTGGGGCTTAGTTTCTTTTGCAGTACAAAACTCTCAGAAGTATTTACAGAAAAGGTACAATCTGTGAAATCACAGAAGTCAGTTAGCAGTTGTGCAGAAGACCACTCTCACTGGCTAGCCCTAAAGCATTAGGGTAAGTAATGGTTGTTTTGTTAAAAGTAGAAATATTTCCGTAGGAACCCCTGTTTGTGATGGGTCCTTTTCTGTCTGGGTAGCCATGAGATTTGACCAGGTTACCCTGTCATGTTGTTGTCATTAATGACTTTCTGCATGAAGGCTTGAATGTCACAGCTGCTCTTAAGACCAGTTTCTTGTCAAGTTCCTTCCAATTTCATGATGTCTCAGCTGTTTTGTCTGTTCAAACCAGTCATGTCTCAATTTACTTTTAGATATAAATCATGAATTAAGGTTTCCAAAAGCTTCTTGGTCATTTTGACTTTGAGAAGTAGGCTCCAAGACACAGCAGCTTTAGCCATGTCTCTAAAGCATCTGAAGTAGAGAGATGATTTGGAAAACGACCTGTGTGGCACTGAGGGGGTTAACTTAGATTTCTCATATGTATTCAGTTCAAACCTTTTTGCCTTATGAAACCTCCTTTAATATTGGCATCCATGACTATTAACAGAGCAGTGATGGTTTCTGTCTGCATCATGACCGTATCTGTGGTCAGGTTAATATCTTACATGGGTGACTCATGTCCTTTGTAATCTAATCCTGAAAAGATGTGGAGTGGTCATGGGCCAAAAAACTGTGTTGACCGTGACACCTGATCTGTAAATGTAATTCCAGGTTGCTCCTCTGGATCTCGAGATGTACAAGTGAGGTGCTGAAGTCCTCTGAAACACAGCTCTGCAAGCTCGAGTGGTTGGGGTACATGCAGCTGTGACAGTCTTGCTCTTCAGGTTCTGTTTGGGAGCAGGACTGTGAAGTTGTCGTGCATCACAAGCACTTACACTCTCTCCTGATTTATGCATTGAGCACCGATTGTAAAATATTCCCCAGTGATTTATGGTCTTGTTGGAGCAAGCTTACCATTTCAAATGTCCTTATAAAGAAATTAAGTTTATTTAAGAAAGTTTATTTCACCTAGGTCATCTTCTTGATTATTTTGTACTGTTAGCAGGCTGAACCTCCACCTCCTCTAGCTCATGGTTGGATCAGAGGTGTTTTGGATGCCTGCTCTGTTGCAGGCTTTTCTTAACTGTCCTGTTGGATGGTGTGCCTCCATAGCTCTTTACATCTCTTGCTAGTTAGCCTCTCCAGGGTCTCCTAAAGTTATGGCAGAATAGCAGCAGCAGTGTGAAATTCAGGCTTGCTTGTCAGTTTTGGGGTTGTCCCCAGGTTTTCTGGACAGGAATGCTTTTGTCCTGAAGTGGTGTAGTGAGTTAGAACAGCAGCACTGGGAGCATTTCTCTGGTTCATTGCTTTGCTATACACTTGCTTGCATTTGGAAGGGTATCTCTGCAGTCATAACTTTTAGGTTCTTAGTTCTCATAGGGAAGATTAAGTTCTGCAGAACCAGATTACGCAGATGAACTTTTCCTACGTTCCAGGAGTGGGCAGATGTGTGAATTTTCCAGATTCTGTGTTCAAAAGAGTAATTTTTTCTTTTATCCCCATACAGTCAAAATGAAAGTGAACATTCAGAATCTGAGTATAGGTAATAAAGTATCCCTTTCTACCTGGAACAGGACTGCTGGTTCTGCCAACTGATGTCTTTGAGAGAACCTGCAAAGTTGTCAAGCCCCTCTCTTTTCATCCACTGACACTGTGCACCGAGACAGTTTGAGGTGCAGGCACACGAGCAAGCGAGGGAGACAGGAGAGGGAGGGTTTATTTTTCCTTCCTTTGCTTCCCAAGCAGCAGAAATGTTTTCTTGCTCCACATCCTCCTTTCAACCCTGTTGAAGTTTTGATAGATGGAGTGTTCAGAAGGGGCTGGAAACTTTTCAGCTGAAAGTGTTGAAGGGGCACCTCAACATTTGTCATCTAAAGAAGCTGGTCTCAGCTGCATGTGGCTCCGTGTCAAGCTGCTGTAGCTGACCGGGTCACTGGGGTAGGTGAAACAGTGACCATCAAGGGCTGCAGGCAGGGCCCTTCATTTAAAACAGCAAAATGGAATTCTTTCCGATGAAGTAAGGGTCAGAAATGCCAGGGCTGCTATTAGCTGACTCAGTCCTGCAAGAAATGATCAGAAAAGTGGTACTACCCCGAAGCAGGACACACACATCATTAATAATTAATCGGTGTATAGGAAAACACATTTAATGTCCTGCTGTGCAATAAATGTATCTGCTACAGGATCACCAAAGGGTGATAAGATGCTCTCTGCTTGTTCTTTTAATTCACCTCTTTTCCCGTAGTTAAAAAAGTTGCTTTTGTTCTTTATTGTCCTCTTAATCTGAGAGCTTTATCTCGAGTACTTGTATCTGCAGGGTTAGGAACAGTGAATGGCAAATAGGAGCCTGCCTTGAGGATTACGTATTCCCACCACAACATAGTTAAAGGTATGCCATGAATTTCACATTGTGGGCAATTAGTGAAAACTGTTATTTCTGAAACATGAAAATGTGATTAACTGTAGGCAGTCCAAAGGAGCATGCTGGCAGCCTCTCAGCACTTCTGTGCCTATCTCACTGCAATGTGTAGTTAATGGTACTAGACAGAGTTGTGGCATGACTGCGTTCAGGGGGTCACGACGGTGAGAGATGCCATGATTCAACCTGATGTAGCAAGGGAGCCTCGGCAGGAAGCCGCCGTGTTTATAAGAAGCGGAGTAACCACAACTGCCAGCGGCCTTAAAAGATTCCACTGTGGCTTTCATTATGAATAGCAGGCATAGCTGCTGAAAGCTTGGGTTAAAAAAAAATTGATACCAGCAGGAGACACCGTGCGAAGGAGGCATGAGTTTTGACTCCCAATAACAATAAAAATTTTTGCTTCGACATCTGTCATGGTTGCTGTAAGACAGAAAAGGATCAAAGATCAAATAATTCCAAAACACCAATGAAGTTATTGTGAGAGTGGAGTGGGGAAAGAGGGAGGACCACTGTAGTTGTGTATTTCAGTAGACATAGAGAGGATGGACTCCTTAGAGTCTGCTGCTCATTTTATTGGATTGAAAGACATCTCCCGTCAGTGGTTTTGGTCTGTTGCAGAAATCAGATGGATTTTTGTTTTAAAATGCTTTCTGAAAATGATAGGCTGCATTAGCCCAACTCTGTTGAAATAATGTCTTAATCATTTAGCTGCCACACAAATACATCTCACTTGCAGCCTGACTTGGAATTTAGATTGAAGCTGTTAAACTCCAAGTTTTGCAGTAATTTTTATTTTGTACAAGGGATGTGTTTTCTGCCTAGAGTGAATGGAAATCCCTGGAAGTTACACACATCCGTCAAGGCTGAATCTATCCCAATGTGATGTGTGTTTTGTAGTGTAGGTAGATTATATTTATGCATAAAGCATCAGACGTGATTTTTGCAGTCTTTGGCTATGAAAACAAATGAGGCATATGAGCCAGGAATTTTGGCTGATGTTTTATTGTGAAACAAAGTGTCAGCTTTGCCTTCTCAACATCATTTATGTGCAAATGGTTTAAATTGCCAAAGATAAATTAAGAATTTTTTTGCCAAGTTTTTTTTCACTGCAAATCTGTTTCTCTACCATGATAGAGCCTTGGGTGTTTTGCCTTTAACCTGCTATATTATTCCGCAAAAGAGGTGGTATTAATCAGCTTTCAAAAGAAGTTTTGTTTTCTTTGTTGGCTTTTCATTCTGCAGCCTATTAATCTCCTTTGCTCTTTCTAGTCTTGGGTATCTTTTTCTGGTGTGTTACTGTGAATGCTTAAAAAGGTGCTGAGCATATGTGGCACCAGGTTCAGTCCTGCCTTTTGTTTCTTCAAATAAGTACCAACTTCTATCTGGTTACTTCCAGTTTGCAGCTCTGAGCTGGGCTTGCCTTGCTCTGTAGTGCTGGTTTCCTGGTTGCCAAAACTCAGTCTATTGTGCTGCTTCTGCTGTGCTTGTGGCTTCTCTCCAGGCTCAGGTTGCCCCTCCTAGGGAGTCAGAAAAAGGGCAGCCTGCCCCTGCCACCCTTTGCTAACTTGCCACAAGCTCAGCTGATGAATTGCGTAAGCACAGTGTGTGAAATCAGTGCAGAAGGGAAAGCACAGGGTCAGGGGGAGCACAGGGTAAAAGCTGCTGCACATCTATAGTTTTGTTATTACTTGGTGCTTCTTTTGTGTTGGTGGGAAATTTGACAAAACTTAGCAAACAGTTAATTCTGAACTTAGCTGGTGTTAACCTGCTTTCTCAGGGGTCAGGAAAGTGCAGACCCGAGCTTGGTTTGGTCACTGCTGGGTTTGAATTACAAGCATGGCATGTGGGTTGGGCGGATGATGAATCCTCCAGCTGGGGAGGGAAGAACAAAGTTATGGAATCTGGCTGGTCTACACCTCATTTTGTAACTGAGTAACTAGAGTAGCTTCTTTATACATCGTACCTTGCTCTTGCCCAGTGTTCACGCATAACCTGTAGTTATAGGTGGTCTGTGTTACTGGTAACTTGGTTAAATGTAGCCCTCACTTTCATAAAATGTCTTGATGTGTTACAGAGCTGATGCGGACAGTCCCCTGTCTTGTGATGTCTTTGTAGAGAATGTGAAATTCCCTTACATACATTGTTTATGTGGCTTTTTGTCTTACCATGTAATAAGTCTCTGGGAACCAGCATGAGTAAAAACCCCTTTCTCTTCCTCTTTGATACCTTTGCTGTGGTGATGAGAAAAATTGCTCAAGCTGGCGTTTTTGTCACATTAAGAGACTGTTATTAGCAACAGATTTTCTGTGCGAGCTTTGTACTTTGGACTTGCTGATTTTGCCCAGACCTCTGTTTAATGTAGAGCACAGTGCAAACCACTCATGCCTAGATATCTTCTGAACAGCGGGGATCATTGTAATTTGTGTGCTAAGAAGTGAATTTTGCAGCTGGCTTGGGTTTTGTCTTTTGAAGCGTTTCTATCTGCCTTCTTGTGTTTGTAAATTTACCAGACACTGGAAGTGCCTAAAACCATGTTTTATTGTTTTTTTTTTGTTTTTTTTTTCTTTCACTCCCCACTGATACAGATCTGAAGCTGCTGGGTTAGAAAATTTCGGTACTGCAGAGCAATGCAAATATATAGAGGCCTGTGATACCATTGAATCTGTTACAGCAAATTAGTCTCTTAATGTCTGAATAGAAGAATTAAAAGTTCAGAGTGCTGTTTTGCACTGACTCCCAAGCCTTCTGAAAGCCACTAGAGTCTTTTAGATTTCTCGATGGTGTGCTTCCCAGTCTTAAAGATGAGCTTTGAGAGCAATAGCACACATAAAACCTAACCACTTTAAGACATCTCCAGTTGGATGCATAACGTCTGATAAGCCCAGCCTCCTCTGAAAATCCTGACTGACAGTGCAGGTTTTCTTAATTTTTTTAATGTTCTTGGGTTTTGGATTTTTGTCTATAGACTGCAGCAGTTGACAAAGTTGAGACCAGAGGATTCACAGTAGTCTGAAAGAGCCCCACAAGGGAGGCAGGGATGCACTGGGTGAAAAAGTCTGGGTTTACTTTCCTGTTGCTATGACACAAGTCAGGAGATGTGTAGTTGAGTGCAAAGACCTGAGGATGTTTATTTGGATCAGGGGAGATGAGAAATCAGCAGGGCCAAGAGGACTGATCTGGGGGAGTGAGTGTAAGTGGGTGTGGGAAATGGTGGTGTGGAGGGACTGACACACCACATGGTGTGGGGATCTTGCACTCTGTTGTGTCTGTACACATCCTCCAGTCAGAAGGAAGGGGTTTACAGTCCCTGTGCGCTGCTGGTCTGACTGAAGCAGGTGACAGCTGCCAATGAGAGCATGAGCCAGTGGTTTTTAGAAGTAGCAGACACCCACAAGAGGTTGTTTTTCTTCTTAAGTGAAATTTGTCAGGTTCTCTGATAAACTTTTCTTTTGGCGGCTCCTATCTACCTGTCCACAACTTTCCATTTGGGTATTGAGCTTCAGAAGGCATTCAAGGGCTGTTTTGAGTTTGGACTCAGAGATCTAGAACTTAAAAACAGGCTGATAGACCAAGATGTGATTTTTAGAAGTCCAGTGTGACTTCTTATACCTGCCCTGAAGTCTGAGGGCAGAAATAACACTGTACTTTAAAAGCCTGTGTTTGGATGCAAAAGGTACAGTCTGTTTGCCAAATCCATTTGGCAAAGTCTGAGGACAGCCAAAAATACTAGTAAGGAAAAGTTCCTTAGGGGTGGATCTTTGAAGGTGTTTTGGTGGTGATGGTCACCGTCACGATTGAGAAGAACTAACTCAGTTCTGGACAGTTACCTTTTTGCCTTTTCTTGTGCTTTAGGATTGGGTACAAAGCTGTATCTTTGTCTTTTTCCAAACCTAATTCTACTTTCCAGCACAGTCGAACTGTGGGAACTCCAATGCTGAATGTTAGGCACTCCCTTCTGAAGTGACTGTAAGAGTTAGGATGACAATGCTTAGGGCTGTTTCCTGTTTAAATGTGGTGGGGTTGCAGCAAGAGACTTCTCAACTTTTTTGTTGGTTTATAGATCCTGAAGAGTGGAAATCTTGGGTCATTTTGAGAATGGCAAGAACACAGAAGGGAGACAGAGCATTCCTTGTGCAGTGTGCAGATTACAGTTTAGAAGCTCAGAGTGATGTTTCCAGATACTTGGGTTGTGATTGTCTTAAAATACTAATGAAAAAATAAAGGAAACTGCTTTTCTGATGAGAAATGATTGAAATGAAAGGAGTGTGTTCAGGAGATGATACCTTAGAACCTTTAGAAAAGCCTGGAGAAATTGGATCTTTCCAAATGCATTCCTTTTTCCGAGCCATTTAGAAAATTTAAGGTGCACATAGTGTGTGTTAATTTTTATACAGCAGGACATTTTGGATAAGGTGAGCTGTAGCTTGTCTTTTCTTCCTCTTCTTTGGCTCTTCTCAGTTTCTTGCTTCAGACCATCTATTTCCTTACTAATGCTCAGACTCTTCTAGATCTTACTGCTCCATCCCTCTTCCCCAAGCTCATTCTGAAATCATCCATTTTCTCATGACTAGGGATAAACAAATCTGTAGATGCATGTGAGGGACAAAAAGAAGAATGAAGTAACTCCGAATCACCCAAACACTGCAATGCACATGTGTTTTTTCCCAGGAAAGATTTGAGAGACTGAGCTTAAGATGGCACATGTTAGTTATGTTTCTTTGTGCTTCTTTGGAAGATGCTCACATACTGTAGAACAAAGGACCTGAAATAATTCCATTTGTTTAAATATACTTGTACCTTTTACATTTTGCTTTCTTTATGGTTGGCGGGCTTGAGATTGTTCTATAGCTGCTTGATCTCTTTTCCTGCCTGGGGCAAACATCTTAAATGTACTAACAATGCATGTAACCCTGTTTGAAACTCATACATTTTTTTCTTATTAGGAACATGCATACACCAAGAAGGAGCACCAGAGAGGCATTCTTCTTAGTACCTTGGCATGTGCAGTTGTGAAACCCATTATAGAATAATCACCTAAAATTTCTGTGACAAAGATTTGGTTCCTTAATGCCAAAGCATTTCCTGGATTTAGTTGTATTTGTCAAGACAGTGGCATTTGTTTTGATTTCAAAGCAGCTCAGTTTTCAGCTGGAAGAAGTCTGAAGCTGTATTTTTGATTGAGGATGAGAACCTGGAGAGCCAGCAGTACATTATTTCTTCTGTGGCAGGTGTCCTATAGAAAACTGCTGAACTGCTCAACTCTTCTGTACTTCTCTGTGTGCCTTAGTAATTTGAAATGCTAATGCTCTGGAAATTATTGCTCTGAAAATTAACTAAATTTGGAGATTATTGCATGAAGGTGGTCTCATGCAGACTCAGTATCTCTGTTATATAAATATCTAATACAATATTTATATAATATAATGTATATAATTATATATATTTAGTGATTCATATTTTAAAAATATTTTAGCAATGTTGGATACTATCTAGAAGAGAAGCATTTTTAATTTTTAGAATTCAAAATTATTCTTTTGAGAGCAGCTTAGAATTTGTTCTTGACATATTTTATGCTTTGGTTTTCAGAAATCATCATACATTAGTTGTAGTTCTTTTTATTCCCCGCCACTATTGGAGGACTCAATAAATACTTTAGGGCTGGGAGGTGATGAATGAGAACTGGAAAATAAGTTCAAAGAAGCAGCAGGAGTCAAGGAGAGTAAAGGGAACCATAAAATATTCAACAGATACTGATCTGGTAATATTAAAGAAACATACATCTTATGTCATGTAGTGTGGCTTAATATTTTAAAAGGGATTTGAAGTGCAGAATTGCGGAATCTTGAAATTACCAGATTTAGACTTCTTTCACCCAACTATGTGCTGGAGGCCACGTCTACACAAGTAGAAGATGGAAAAGATGGGAGCAGTTGTTATTGCAGGACCTTATGACCCCCTGAGCGTTGGAGTACATTTTGGTGTGCAGCTGGAGAGAGGCTTCTGGTGTAGATTCCTCCAGAAGCAACCTGGTTTATGTGCACCATGGCTCTCCCAGGAACCAGGGTAAGCTGATAGTCCCGGCCAGTGTGTTGGTACAGAGGTGGCTTCTATAAGGTATTTCCAGAGAGGAACACATCTGCAAGGGCAGTTCAGCTTTTCTGTCTGTCTTCTTTTGACTATATTTGAAACCTAGGGGTCACTAAACTAACTAGGACAGTTTGGCATTTGGAGTTGTTGTGGAGTAGAGCTCATCTGCTTGAAGGATAGTGGAAGATTGTTCCTTTTGCTGCAGACTTTGTGGTCCTGCGATCTAACTCTTGGTTTGGTTACTGCTTTGTCAGAAGATTCGTTGCACACTAAATTTGTTGAAGTTCAGAGTAGTCCCAAATTCACTTAAAAATGCTTCTTCCCCTTCTTAGAAAAGTAAGAAGTCTCATTTTATTTATTTACTCTGCACTTGGCTTGTGAAGTGATTGTTTCTATCTGGCATCCTTTTTTGGCCTGGATGTTCCTGAGGGCACAAGGATGAATCATTCATCTCTGCACAGGGCGAGACACTTCTGATTTTTAATGAATAATATTGTGGCAGAACTTGTGCTTTGTTTTTTTTCCTGGGGAATTGCTGCTGCGTAGATCACTCAAATAGGATGTAGCTGTATAAAAAAATGAATCGCCCCGTGCTGTGTTCTGGAAGATGTCACTGTGGGAGTCACAGTGCAACATGCCATGTGAATGCTGTCCATTTAGGATGTAATCTTATAAAGGACTGTTGCCTCAGCTCCCCTCACTTAGGGACTCTGACCCTTTTGCTACTTGGAGGGTCAGTTAATGTAATTCTTTACTTTTCTCATAGCTCACAAACAGGGTGTGTTGCATTACAATAAATAGATAATTAGAGCTTTAGATATGTTTTACAATTTGTGTATCTTGTTTACTGTGTCGTGATCACTTGGATTCTCTTGCCAGTCTGATAAATGAACTGTAGAATTGTATAATTGTTGACTTTCACTGTAATTCCTGTGTTATTTATACCTTGTGCCAAAGGGCTAGGGAAAGAAAATAAGGGTCTTGAAGGGTTTAAAATAATTGGACTTAAGTGAAACCCCAAACAGTTAATGCTCAAAGGCTACTGGGATAGGAATATATTTGAGGATTTCAAGTGTGTAGGCTTGCAGCATGGCTAGGTACCTTTAATTTCCTTAAAAGTACCTTAACATTCAGTTACATATTACATGCAGATTACTGCTTTTTGTGTGCTGCATGCAGGTTTTTCTAGTGTGAAGGAGATTGATTGCCCAGGTGGATTAATGCCTCTCACATCTGCAAGTCTTAGTTCAGATCAAAAGTTAAATAAGCCATACGTGTTTAGAGCAGACGTGTGCACATCATAAATGCTGTTGCACAGCCTGGCCTGGTTTGAGAATTAAGAGGTTTTGGGGTTTTTTGTAGAAAGGATTTGGGGCTAAAATATTAGTGTTTCATAAGCAGTACAGATTTAGCCTCAATTATTACTGTTTTTTAATTATTATTTGGATTAATCCCCAAATCATTCTCACTGGAAAATTTTCAAACTTCTTTTTTGATTTTAATGTTTAAAATTTTTTTTGAAGTTGTATAGCCACAGGATTTGAAAGCCTAGCATTGTCTGGCATTTTTCCATCTAGTCCAGCTGTCTTCAGAGGGAGGAACTGAGTAGGTTGGCAAAGTGTGATATGGTTCCTTTGTTAAATCCATCAGGGAGGAGAGAAATAAGCAATAGCCGTGGTGAGAGCTTTGTTCTGTGAGTACTTCATCTTGATCTCCTAAAGTTCTCTCTTCTTCCAGGGTTTTGTGTTTTTTGTGCCAGGTTTCCTGAGGATGTTCAGACATGGCAAGCCTGGAATTATTCCTGCCTTCTCAGGAGCAGCTGGTGGGAGCATGAGCTCCTGTTGCATCTTTCTCAGGTGTCTGTGCTGCTTTGAGAGATGTCCTTCTGCAAAAATGCCTGGCACAGGCTTTGTCCTGAGGATCTCTGACTGCAGGAATGGACTCTGAGAATCCTCTGGGAAGGCAGGAACAGCCTCCTCACCTCCTCATGTTTTAGTCATAATGTGTGACAGATAGGATTTCTGAGACCCAGTAAGACCACCAGTGAGTGTGGGGCCAGGCCTTTCACGTGCTTATTTGACATGGCTTACTGGAAGTATGGATGAACAAATACAAAGATTAAAGCAAGCAGTGAGCTGCAGGTATGGACACTTCAGCAAACACAGCCGAGAAAAATCAATTTATCACAAATGAAAGAGGAGGGAAAAAATCAATAGGGAAAGGACTGTTATTTTCAATTTAAAGCCAGAGGAGTTAAAGTCTGATCTCAGAGTTCATGCATTCCTGTTCTCATTCACATGTTGCATGGCTCTGGTATTGGGAGAACTGTAGACTATGTTGTATAGAGATCATTAAATATAAATGGCTGAAAGAATGTGAAATGCTCCCCATCCTTATTTATTTATTTACTTGTCTGCTTGCAGACATTTCTCCCTCTGTAGTTAACTCCTGTAGATGCTAAGTCCCTGTATGAAGTACTGGAGTGCATCGAGCTTCCTGGGCTGTGAAGTCCACCAGCCTTTTTCTCATGCATGTTTTGACAATATTTAAAGCACACAAATGAGGCTGTAGTTATTGATCTGTGTTTGTTTCTTCCCTACAGCCTGTGATTCCATCTGGCTACCTGATGGTGCAAGTGCCCCACAAAAACATGACCAATATTTTAAGTAGAAATACAGAATTCAACTTTGCAGTACTGTCTGCATGAGGTCTGCTAAATATGACAGGAGTGGACAGAACCAGGTGGGATGCAAGGGACCCTCTTGTCTTATCTTGGTGCAGCCTGCTGTAATGGCAGGGCAGAGTGCCAGTTCTTGATGTTAAAAACAGAAGCAAAACAGAATTTTCGGCTGATTCCTATAGCTAGATTCTACATTGCGAAACACATGTCTACTAGTATTAACTCTGTGAGAGCTGTGCTGCCTTGTAAATGCCCTTGGCCTTGAGTTGGGAGGCAAACCTGTGCACCGATGCAGACTTTTTCTTCACTAATGCTCTGCTGGCTTGCAAGGAGATGCTTGCGAGGTCTTGGCTCCACTGGCAGCTCAGAAAAGCAAGGAGTGATCATTAGGAAGATACTGCCAAGTTCATGAGTGATTGTAAAAATGCACATCTCTATCTCTTTTCAATCTGTGGTAATTACTTCTTCTAGTATATATTTTTTAACTTAATTAGATTAATATCTACTGTGTATCACTGCAGCTATGCCAGTGCAAAAGTCTGTTGGGAGAAGCACCCACACCCACTAAAGGCTTAGCGGTTCTGTAAAGGTGGATGGCAGAAATAACAATCTGTCTTGGCTTGTGTAACTTAATTTCTTTGCAAGTGCCTCTTACTGCTTGAGTGCAAGTGGATCAAGAGCAGTTCTGCTGAGGAATGTTTAGGTGCATGTATTTATTTATGTGTGTGTCTATGTATGTAGGTGTGTATATGTATATATATATTTCTGTGTATTGATACATGAATATGTGTAGTGTGTGTATTATGTTGATACGAAATAGAACAGAAGGGAAGGTGACCTAGGTTTATTTCATTTAACACCTGATGGAGGCACTGTGCTCCGCTGCAGGCAGCACAGTGTTCCTGCTGTGGTCAAGGGAAAGCTAAAA
>JAOXXN010000001.1:51448819-51462165 GCA_026770055.1 Myrmophylax atrothorax
GGTCAAGGGAAAGCTAAAAAGCCCTTCTAGATCTTGGGTGCCTGTGAATACATCCAGAGTTGCCTGTCTTGGTGTAAATTGTCTGTAGGGACAGTCTAGGGATACCTCAGGTCCCTATCTGGGTACTTTGATTAGATGCCTTAACACTGGGGGGAGAAAACACTAGGGGGACAGGCATAGATCACAATGGCAAAAAATAGTGTAAAAGGTAGGGTTTTGCAACTTGTCTCAATGACTGAGACAACTAAATTTGACTCTAGCTCGCAGTGGGATGCGTCTGAATGGCTGATGCACTCTGAACAGTGCCTCTTAAGCTAGTACATAAGGACTTTTGAACTAAACCAGTAAGAAGCAGTCAAATTGCAAGCTAATTACCATATGAAAGCATGTTCCCATGTTCCAGGAGCTTCGTCAAAAATCTGATACCTCAATGTCCCCCCGTTATAGGTTACTCCGTATTCAAGTGTGTATTTGAGTGTGTTATCCTTCCCTAATGGGACTATTGGATCTGAAGGGTGGGCAACCACTGACTGGTGCAGTTTCAGCAGCAGTGGGCAGCATCTTCTTCAGTGGTGGAGGTTGGAGGAGGAGACCTGCTTGAACCATCAGTTATCTACACATTGTATTGCTGTGTGGAGAGTGGTGGGAAATCACAGTCCTGTGTTTCTCTGCCTCCCTTGTCAGTTTTTTGAGGCTGTGCAAATTTTTTGTCCCTGCAACTTCTGATACGAAGTGAAGCTGATGCATCTGAAGAGGAAGAGTTGTTGCAGGAAGGCTCCTTGTCATGTGGTTTGACAAAAAGTTGTGTTACCATTCTGAAACTTTTTTTGACGGTGTCGGAAGAAAGACATGAGAGACAAACAGAGGAAAAAAAAATCATAGCTGTTTATGTTGGAAAAGACCTCTAAGATCTTCGAGTCCAACCATTATTCTTCATGGATACTCAGACTTAAAAGTTTTAGGGAATTCTTACAATTATTACATACATATGCACTGACATGAAAAACAGCCAAAGTAGTTGGAATAAACCACCATACTTGCTAGCTGGAGAGCAGAAAATAGAGAAAGGTGCTGAATCCAGAATACTGCTCCAGTTCTAGGTGAGGTAAATAGTGGAGAACATAAAACTAGCCCAAGGCTTTAAAAGCGATCCTGAGCTCTGACTGTCTGCTGTCACTTGGGGATTGAAGAAAGCAGAAACATCTCTGGGATGGTATGGATCTTTCTTACTGCAGAGTTTGACTCCTTCCACTGAGGTTGCTGTAGTTGCCAACAACTCAAAGTACTTTCAAAAAGTTGTCCTTCAAGTAAAACAGAAACCTGCATGGAGGGAGGGCCCCGTGCTCCTGCACAACTGGACCATGGGTACAGTAGATGTTACTTCCTCTTTCTGTCTTGCTACTGGTTTGCTAAAGTCCAGAATAGCCATAAATTTTGATACCATGGAATTACTCCTACCAGTCCTATCACCATTTAAATATGCTTATAAATGCAAGACATTGCCAGACATGTATATTGTAAAAGTAAGGAAAGCACAAGCATTACAGCTAAGTAACTTGAAATTTTGCATTTTTCTGCATTTTTTCATCCCCTTGTTTCTTTGAACACATTTTTTATCTTTTTCCATATCTGACTCATCTTCTTACTAGTGTCTTACATTTTTCTAATGGTTTCTTTTTATGGCTTACTTACCTTTTTGTCTCTCTCCATTCTGGTGTCTTGCTCATGAATATACATATGCAAGATGCTCTTGCTATTTAAAAACATTTAAAATCAATATATACAGCTTGTATAGATGACTTCATTTTACTTCCTGGTTGTGGTTAACTCACTCAACTTTCTGATCCAACAATGTCTGTAGAAGAAGAAGCAGGGCAAAAACCCCTACTACACTCAATGAAACAACAACAGCTAAAAGACCACTGTTTCATCAGAGAAGTATTTGGAATTTTCTTAAAATACTGCAAATTTTCCATACTGAGAGAGTGATAAAAGTGTACACCATTTTTCTGTATTTCCTCTCTCCATTGCTCACTCTGTTCTTCCTCCTTTTGCCTACCATTTTTTACTTCGTTCTCTTTCTCATGTTTATCCTTCTGGTGCTCTATTCCTTTACTTTGTCTGACCTTTTTCTTCCTTGGGAGGAGGTTGTACTGCTGCTGTTCTTCCTCTCCCTAAAGGTAACTGCTGCCACTTGCCATCTCACTCTGTTTCCCTCTGTTAGTGGAAGACTTGGAGGAGGCTTCTCTGCTCCTGTGCAGCTGTATTCTGTGTTGCATGGTTGATGTGTTTGGTCTGTTCAGGGTGAAAGTTTGTGAGTGCTGAAATCGTGTTGAAAATCAGTGTATCCTTAAGTACTGATGAAATTACTGCCACAGTGGCTGTTCTTGGAGCTTCAGAGAAGGATCTGGTCTAGTTGCAGAGCAAGACAAGGCCACCTGGTGTCTGACAGAGATGGTAATCCAAGGTATGCATGGGGCTGGACCTCAGTGAGGAATTCAGCAACTTCAGTGAATGTCCAAGTGCATGAAACAGCTCTGGGGAAGTGGGACGTGACTGGTCATGCTGTCCCATGCTTTTTGGTACCCTCTGGAAGAGTGAACCTCTTGTTCCTGACTGGGAGAAGCTGAGTGTAGATTTTGATCATACGGACCTGGAAAGAGTGGCTTAGTCCTCTCTGCTGCTTCTCATGGGTGTGTAGAGTGCTGCCAACCCCCTGTTGCTGCTGCTCTGTTTTAGCCTAGAAGAATGCAACATAGTCATCTCTTCTCAAGTGTATAATATTGGTTCTTTGTATGTGAGAACCACAGATCTGGTACCTTGTGCAGACGATTTGGGTTTAAGATCAGCCTCTTTTTGATGCATTAGCAGTTTGCTGATTCTGTTCAGCTCTTAAAAGTGTGGGTGAAAGCTTTGATCTTGCTGTGAAGTGCCTCTTTCTTCCCATGCATAAAATCTCCATCATGGGCTTCTGGGTGCTGGAGCTTGAGGACCAGGTACTTGTGAGCTTGGAGCTCCGGTGGGGGATGTGTGGACACTGCTGTGTACTGGATATGGTCTGCAGGTCTGTTTGTATGTGCCAAATATTGCCGAGCTTCCACAAACTGAATAACTGTGCCTTCCAAACATCAGAGTTTATGGGACATTTTTGTTTGTGGTTCTGATACTAGAAGGTAGTTGGTATTATGAACAGCTAGCTGGTGGTGAAAAGTCATTGAGACTAAGTCAAAGTGAAGCAATTTGATCTGTAGTTTTGAAAGGTACTTCTTTGCACGAAGTGAGGGGTGGACAGGAAGAAAAAAAGAAAGCTTTTAAAGTAAAGCTGAGATAAGCACTATCAGTGAAAGGACCTTAAAAAGGTTGCAGCCAGCAGTCGTAAAGATAGGACATGTATGGAAGTGATTGTAGATAATGGTTTACCTTGAGCTTCCCATTTCTTTTTATATTGTTACAGTAAAGGTTTTTGGTAATATTGAGTAGCTGAAAATTCCTATTTTTTTATCATCTTGCGCTGCATCTGGATTATTCCTTTTGAGGTTGTTGCACTCCTTGATGTGCTTTGATTTCTGATTTCATAAAAAGAAATTAACTGTGAGTTAAGGCATGCAAGAAGTAAAAGAAATAATTAAATCATAGTTATTTTTCTGAAGTTCAGCTTTTATCTGTTAGATACATCTCAGTCTATGTCAAAGTCTTGAAACTTTTACTGGCACATTTAAAGCTTGTTTTGGGGTAAATTGCATTACAACAGTGATTTTAATAAGGGACCTGATGCTTGAAGACAATGGGTAAACCTTTGCTGGGCTCTGAAACAGCCCATGTTCCCAACTTCAGTGTGTGTCTTGGACACCTCACAGAATCAAATCAGCGTATTTGTGTATGGAAGAAGGAAATACTAGGTCTGTAGCATTACTGATTCATTATCTTGAAGGATTAGTTGCAAATTTGATACTAAAAATTTGAACTAGACTAATGTGGCTTTTTTCCTCCCCTACCTTGGGCTGTACTTATGCAGTGTAGTTGTAAAAGTAAATTTCAAATTTTTTTTTTATCTGATTTTTAGTGACAGCTAATATGTGAAACTCTGTTTGCCATACCTTCCTTAATATTTTCAGGGCTTGTCAGTGTAATAATTAACTTGAATTGCCTGTGTTTTTCAGTTCAAAATCTATGAGAGTGAAAGTGGCTTTGTGTTTTATGAATAGTAGTATAACACTGCATCTGGATTGTTAAGCCTTCTTAGGCTACATGTATTTATCCTCCCTCCTTCCATCCCTACCCTGAAGAATGTGGGTTAAAAGTTAAAATATCTAAGTCTTGTAACTATATTTTGAGAAGGAGAACGCTTTGCTTTTGTGGTTAGGTTTTGTTTTTTTCTTCCTTGGTGGTATAGGGTGTTTTTTTTCTCCATAACTATGTATTTTTCTTAGTATGTGATTTGATAATTTAAAAAATAATACGGTGCTTGTCTTTGAAATTACTGTTGCAATCCACAGATTGTTATGGTGCAAAGAGCTGGATATTTGGTGTGAACTATGGGATTTTCTAAATTACTTTGCATTCAGTACTGTTGCCAGTTGTTTGGCTGCTTCTTGCTTATACGAAAACGTTGAATGCTGATTATCCATACCCTAGGTGTGGCTGCTTGCCCTTGGGCACCTGATGGCATAGTTCATGGAGAGCTGTGCTGGTGAGCATCCATTGCTGAAGGCGGTGGCTGTTCTGGAGAGATGCCCGAAGGTGCTGTGTATGTAGTGAGCTGGACCAAGACAGAGCTACTTCGCTCTCCTCGAGATATTTCCCAAGGATAAATATGTCCCAAGACCGGAAACCAAGCATGACCTTCATGATTTGCGGTTGAAATGCAGGCACAATTTTCCTCAGTCTGCTTTGTGTTCATTCTCTGTTTTTATATGAAATCAGTTATACCATTGCAAAAAAAAACCCCAAATGTTGCTGAAAACCAGTTTTAGTGTGGCATTTTTTAGTGTTTTGGAACTGAGACACAACCTGGACACTGTGTTATCTTTCTAGAAGGGAGAAAGAGGATTGACTGAGGCTGCACCAGTTTTGAAGGGAAAAAGGGAACTGAACGTGTCCTTCCAGACCTTGGTACTGTGCAGACTCTAACTTTAGCATCAAAGTATAATAATGATAATTGTGGATTGCACATGTAGTTCTGCTGATGCAATCTGTGGAGTCCTGGATGATTAATATCATGTATGTGTGTTGGTGTTTTGGTCACAGATGATGGGAAACTACAGAAATCTGTTCCTCCTTCTGCTTCATCATGTGATTCTTATTCTTTATTTGTATATAAAAATCTGAATCTTGAAATTTCCTTTTGGCATATATTTTATATCTCAGATGGATTATACATGCTTACATAAACATACCACATGTACACAGAAGAAAAAACCCAAACTGGTGAATTATTACTTTGCTTTTCACATATTGAAAGTTTATGAAGTCTTTGACAGAGCAGTTGTTCTGAGCTACTGAAGTCCCCTAGAAGTAGTCTAATAGCATGTGCTAATGGTGGCACATGATTTGGCACTCAAGTAATGCAGATCTTTATTTTCAAATGAAAACATATTGTCACTTTTCTGGTGTCTGTATAAGCTGTGGCTATAGCTGTTGTTATGCTAGTCAGCATCCCAAGTGTAGGAAACCCGTGGCACAGCCACTGATTTAAAATACAGTTTGTATTATGGAATAGAAATATCAGTGAGATAAACTATAAACAGTGAGAATTAACTATTAACTATTTGTATTTCTGTGGTATAGTACTTAAATACGAAGCTGCCATGGTTTTTTTTACCTCTTCAGAATGCCAGGAATGTTTGGAGGTTTCAAGAAAGGTTAACAAATACATATAAATACACAAGATATTTTTTGTATACATACTTACATACATATTCATGATTAGGTGTTCTGAAAAAAAATTGCATTTATTTCTGAGCAGCTTAGAAGGAAAATGGAATTTGGAGGTTTTTTGTCTTTGGAGTTGCAAGAGCGATAAAACTCGTGTGAAACTCCCCTGAACTCTGAGTCTTAAAAAATTTTGTCACTGGAATGGAATCTTCTTATTACTAAATTGTTAATGGTTGGAGAAATCTTAGTTATAGAGAGGAAGAAGAACTCAGAATGGTAGACTAACCTAGGTTGGAGAGTGTCTCTGAAAGCAATTCCCGTGGTCTGGTCCCTGCTCAAAGCACAGCTGAATTCAGTGAGGATGCCCTGACTCTTGGGTAGTGTTGAACATTCCCAAGGATGGAGATTGTGACCTTTTTAGGCAATGTGTTGCAGATTTTTATGACCTTTAGCATAAAACCTTTTTTCTTTCCTGATTTCACTTGCTGCAATTATGACCTTTACTTCTGTCCTATTCCTGCTCACCTCTGAGGGGAGCTGGGCTCTGTTGTCTTTGCACTGTATTAACTAGTTGTAGACACCACTAAGTTCCCTGCCAACCCTTCTCTTCTTTAGTCTGAACAGTTCCAACTCTCACAGCCTGGACACAAGTTCCATGTTGTCCAGCCCTTGACCAGCTTAGTGACCTGTGCTGGACTCTTATCTGTTGTGTTTGTCTGCCTTGTACTGGGAAGCACAGCACTGAACCCAGTACTCCAGATGTCTCACCAGTGCTGAGCAGGGAGGAAGGATCACCTCCCTCAGCCTGCTGGTGATGCTCTTCCCAATGCAGTCCAGAAGGCTGTTGGCCTTTGCCTTGAGGCCTCATTTCTGACTCATGGTTGACTTTTCATCCACTGGGACCCCAGCTTCCTTTCTGCCAAGTTGCTTTCCAGCCAGCATGTAGTGGTGCTTGGTGTTATCCCTCCCCAAGTGCAGGACCTGCCATTTGCTTTTGCTGAATTTGACCCTCTTCCTGCCAAAGCATTACTCCAGCTTGCTGAGATCTCTCTGAATGGCAGTGCTGCCCTTGTGTGTGCTCACTGCTTCCCCAGATTTTGTCACCTGCAATCCTGCTGAAACTCTGTCTTGTCCTATCAGTTTTAATGATGTTGTGTTATAGTATTGGCACTTAGAAATTGGTTTCTAGTAAGACTTTGAATAGCAGGTGAATTTATCATGAGGCCAGTGGTCTAGCTGGTTTTTCACCTGCTTTGTAGTCCAATAATTGGAGGTGAAGAACAATTTATCTAGTGTATGTGATAAAACATAGTGGGTTTTTTGCTTTACTCTCGCTAGCAATGTTAACCCTTCATTTTTTAGACTGCTCATCTGTTATTTTTCTGGTTTTCTTTTTAAATATAAAGTAATAGGAAATTTTGATCTTGCTGCTTCCTTGTACCTCTCCCCACACACTGTTTGCAACTTCGGTGGCAGGGTTTCCTGTTGGCGTGTGAAAGAAAACCCTGAGCTTAAGCTTGTTCTCACAGGAAGGAATCGCTAAAATTGACAAAACTGGTGCACTGGAGTGTGAGCAAGCAAGCAAAAACTCACAAATACACCTGTTCTAAAGTCAATAAAAGTGCACAAAAGAGCAGTCAGTTTCTGCAATCCTCTGCTACTTCCCTGAGAAAAATCTTACTAAAAAATACTAGCCTTACACAGAGAAGTTAGAAAGGAAAATAAATGTCAAGTGTAGTTTTCCATTTGCTCTATTTTGCATAGCTGTGTGGTCTTTTAAAAGAAATACTGTGTAGAGTCCTAGTTTTATGCTCTGGGGTTTGTTGATGTCTTCCATGGTGGCAGAAAGCTAGATGGTCTTCCCTGTCATTAATGCTTCAATGTTTGCATTTCTGAGGTGCAGAGAAAACATAAATGCAGCAGGGTGAGTTGCAGTAAACATGTTGTATTCATTTTCCTTCCCTACTTTTTTTTTCTTCCTGCTGTTTGCTTTCCATTCCTGTTAGTCTGGCCTTGTCTTTCACAAGTGTGTATTGATGTTAACTACTGCTTTTAACAGCATTGCTGTCTTATATGACTATAACATAGAAGAGATGACAAAAGTTACATAATTGCTGTAATCAGTGAATGTTTATGATAATGGATTTATTAATATCCTTTTCAGACAGTGCATCCCTATGGCACAGCATATGAGATAAGTGAAGCATTCTCTCTACCATTACCCATTAGAGTATATCAAATAGCCAAGATCCTTATTGCCAAAACTGTATTAACATTGTATGAAAAAATTGTAATAATAGTAAAAAAATTTGTTTGCAAGGTCTTGTGTATGCAATAGAAAAAATTCCTGGTATTAGTTGTGGTGTCTCTCTGGGTGTGACTAATTGGATATAACCAAATCCCAAGAGATCAGAGGTATTTGTAAGTGTCTATACATAGTAATAACAACTTCTGCATGTGATTACTTTTGAGAGTGTCCATTTTCATGTGTCCTTTTACTGTACTAAAAAGATTTTCATTTAGTCTGGAGAATAGTGTTATTTTGAGTGCATTCACTACTGTTCATTGCTACCATACCGCCTCTATACAGATTTACACTCAAATTTACATTTATTTTGTTACATACTGTGAGTTGAGATGTATTAAAATAGAAAAAATACATATACATGGGCCAAATACTGACTTTTATATTTCACTAGGGATCACAACCAATTAGATCATCAGCTCCACAGACTTTGTAATGACCTAGATGTGCCAGTATTAGAGTTCAGTGGTATCTGGAAACTTCATCTGACTAGAGTTAGCAATAGCCCTGCCTCTCTGAGAAAATAAATCTAGCCAGGGGAACACAGAGTCCTGCATGAAGGAACTGCCTTTTGTCACTCCTGTTGTTGTTTTGGGGGACACGGATCACAAAATGCTTTTGTACAAAGTGAGTTTTAAAGAAGGTGGAGGAATGACTGCTATTGTGTATAGATTATTTTTTCAACGTAAAAGACTACTGTATTATCTTCCACTGAGGAATGAAAATGTCTTTTTCTTATGTTCTCTCTTGTTCTTGACAGTTAAAACTTTATGATAATAATTCATACTGCTTTTCATCTTTAAGTAATTTTGCAGACATCATCTGCAATAGCTGGTCTAAAAAACATCCTTAAAAGGTAGAGAATTTATTGTAATTAGTCATATTTTGTGGGAGGTTTAATCCTAATTTTCTGTTGGAAAATGTTTATTTTATAGATGTTTTTAGGAACAATTGAAGTAAATATCAGAGCTCTGGCATGCTCCCAGCCTGCATAAACTGACTATTTTTGTTCTTTTTGTGGTCCTGGTGGTAAGTTAAAGCGGATGTTTTGTCTTTAGCATGAACCAGGATGAATCTTGGTGCTAAAGTCAGTTTTCTTTGCAGGTCCATTGATTCTCTTCTTGAAGCCTTTCTATAATAGATATGATCAAGATGAAATGATTTTTTGAGGTAATCATGATGGTGCAAATTGCTAGGGAGAGACTAGATGATCTCTGGATGTTTCCTTTATCCTAATTTTCTCAATTTGTGTGAATTTTCCATTGATGGCTCTTTAGGTGGCAACAGAGAAAATGAAACTGTGAAAGCAGGGGAGGACCAGGTGATGAGGATCCTGATCTGGCACACACTGACAGTAGTGGAGGAAAAGGACAGATGCTCTCCTAGCTATGCCAGCCTTTTCTGCTAAATTCTCTCAGTTTGGGAATGTCTCAGTAAACACCATGGTTTGTGGGGTAATGCCTCCAGGATGGTGGCAGCTTTGGGTCAAGCTGATGTTGACCAGCTGCTTGAAGTTTAGTATTAGTTCAATTTAGTGTTAATGCCCTCACTTCTGTGGAAGAAGTATTTTGTCTTGGTCTGCCTTGGGAGATGGGAGGAGAGAGGATGATTCAGGCAGAAAGCTGAGCCCAGAGAGGTAGAACTTGACACAGCCAACTTGTCTTTGCCCTTTTGAAGAGGAGGGGAGAGCATGGTACGACTGTATGTTATGACTGTCTGCTCAGCCTTCTATCCTGAGAATTTATTCTCCTTATTTTTCCTGAATCTGAAAACTTTGACAATCTGAGTGTGCTGGGTACAAAGTATGAAAAAGCTCAGAAGACACACAGGCACTGCTGGCACCCATTTTGGCACTCTGGGCCTCAAGGAGGCTTCTCGAGTGCATCTTTCTGAGACTTCTGCATCCTTGGTACAGCCTAGAGATGTTTGTTTTGAAGTTACAGAATAGTAAGAAGATGTTTGTGAATGTCATCCCTGGATATTAATACAAATGTTCTTCTGCATTTAGATAATACGGTCCTCCTGAACCCATTCAGTGTAGTGTTTTCTTGTGGGCTCTTTTCAAATGCTGATAAGAAAAACAACACTGAAGAAAATACAGCATTATTTCTTTCAGTACATGTTTGAAAGAGCTTACTTAGTATTTGCTGACATACTGCAGGTTAAGATGTTTCCAGTTAAGCTTGTGGCTCTTTTGTGAATTTGCTTGTTATGAAGCCAGACCTCTCTGCTTTTCATTTTGAAATGGTGCTGGCTTGTTCTAATCCTTCTCCGCTTGTCAAAGCCCTTTAAACTGCTGGCCTCAGTCCACGAGATTTTTCCATATGAGAGGATGACTTTAACATATTTGATGCCCTTAAGATTTAGAGGCCTGTCGAGATTTCCTGACTGCTTGACACTTGTATTTTAGTGTGCCTGCTGTGCACAGTGGGATGTGGAAGCAAACAGGCGGATGGATCACCAGACCAATCTCACTTTATTGTCACTCGGTCACTTGATAAAGGAAAGAGAGATGAGAAAAGTGAGCTGCCTCCATGGTTTGGGTTGGAAAATGCAGCTGGAAAAGCAGAATAATCTGACTGTAATGCATGAGTTGTGATTAAGAACAAAAGTGATGGAGCTGATGAAAATGGCCCTTAAATGCAAGAAGCTGCCCCTGTTAGCCCTCCCCAGCTGTAAAGCTTTGGTTGGGTACCTGGGCCTGATGGGCTGAGGAGGGGAAATAAATGTGCCTGTGCTGAATATGGCCCTGCTGGGAGCATTTTGTTTTTTAACCCTTTGATGTGCATTTCCTGTGTGGATTTGTACAAATACCTGCATGCATTTTTTTAATTGAATTTTTTTTGTTTTGAAATTAAGCCATGCAGGATCTGGTAGAGCAGACATTGTTTTCACTTCCATATTTTCTCATATAACTTGTAACACTGGTTTTTGTTCTTTTTAAACTGTAAATGTATGCTTAGGGGACTTTTATTTTCAGTGCTTTACTTTTTTATTATCTATAAAACTCTGTCTTTGTAACCAAAATTTATGATTTTTATTTTTATTGACTTATATTACTTTTTTCCCTGTATATTAAAATTGGTTTGATTTCATTCCCCCCTCCCTGAGGCTAACATTTATTTTGTTTCTCTGATCTTTAATTCATTGTCTTATGAAAAGAATCAAATTATAACCTGCTTCATATTATAAGATTGAATTACATTTAATTAAAAGTAGGTATTTGTAATGGTTGTTTTAACAGAATCTTAATTGTGATAACCTCTATGGAGTTGCATCCTGTGTATTTATCATTAGGACGATGACGTTGGCCACTTCTTTTACTCTTTTTTGTTTTTCTTTTTTGCATTTGTGGGAGTCTGAGTTGTTTGCAGCATTCCTTATGTTTATTACAAAGACTGTTACAGCTACCTCTGCTTTTAATAAAACTGTTTTCAGAATGTCAACATGAAATGATATTTGCTGTTCACCTCCGGACTGCTCTCAGTACTTTGATTGTGTATGGTGGTGGTACTGACTGAAATTTGCTCCTGTGGTGGTGCTCTTATAATGCTTCCTCTTTGGTAACAAAACCTTTAAAATGGGAGAGCATCATGTACAACAAGTTTTGTTTTGATGGTGTTATGGAGCAGGTAGCACCAGCCACCTCTTCTGCTAGCAGTGAATTCAGGATATTGGAAACTCAAAATATGGGGAACAGAGAACATTTGTATCTAATTGAATAATCAAGTGCACAATTTCAAATATAGAAGACATAATTAGCTTTATATTAAAAAAAGCACTTGAAATCTTTCCCAGTGGTGGGTTTAATAAACAGCAACATGAAGTCAACATTTGTCTTTCTAGGAGAAATTGAGGCAGTTTCAGTGAAACTGAGAGGGCTGTTGGAATAGTGTCAGTAGATGAGTGGTCAGCGCAAAAAGGAAACTCGAGAAAGGGGTCAAAGGAAGAGCTGTGATGAGGGTAGGTGGGACAAGTCACAGAGGAGTGTTGCATTTGAAAGGTCTACATAGCTTTCTTTCAGATTGTAGTTCTAAACTGTTTTAAATCCAGTGCATATAAGGCAATGAAATGTGAGACTGCTTACTCCATGGGGTGAGAAGAGAGTGGTCTGCTTAACAGCCTCACACCCCTCACCTCTGTGGCTGAAGATGCCATTTGTGGCACCAATGCGGGGGTGTGCATGGGGGCAGCTGTTGGAGAGACTGCCAGCTTGCCTACCTGAAGCCTGTCCTGGAAGTGAGGGAGGTGGACAGGGAGGTCCAGTGGTTGAGAGGGGAGCATTTCCCTGCCTGGGCCAGGTGTCAGGGGGAGCAGGGGCTGGCGGTGGCTGTGCCTCAAGGGTGGCTGTGCCTCAAGGGTGGCTGTAGGGATCATGAACCCGAGAGAGATGGAAGGAACTTATGGCTTGAGACCTGTATAAATGCAATG
Organism: Myrmophylax atrothorax; assembly: GCA_026770055.1. Taxonomy (NCBI): domain Eukaryota; kingdom Metazoa; phylum Chordata; class Aves; order Passeriformes; family Thamnophilidae; genus Myrmophylax; species Myrmophylax atrothorax. The sequence continues at coordinate 51,461,430 of JAOXXN010000001.1, forward strand.
TTTCTGTGTTGGTTAACATGGAAAGAAGACATTGTGTCACCAAAGGAAGCAGTTGGTAGAAAAGGCTGGGGGAACTCTGTGGCGTTAATGGTACATGATGGGCAATGGCTCAAAATCAGTATGATTATAGTAGCAGAAGCTGTTTGCTCTTTCTTACGTAAACATTACAGAAATATTTTTCAATAGGTAATCTAATTTAGGAGCTTCCTCATAATTTCAAAATACCAGGGATGCGTATTCCTAGCATTAAGCTGAGATTGGATTTAGCCCAAGGTGTGTTGTCTGCTAAAGTGTGTCTCCTATTACCAGTTAAACCACTTTGTGGTTTAAACACAAGTCATGTACCATGTCAGGTGTTACCTGTAAATCAAAAAAAGCAATCAAAGGGAATTGATAGAAAACCAAAAGTTTTGATTGTTGAATAGTTGTTGAATTGAATCCTCAGAAGTGGCGGGTCTTGTTGTTCATGTAGTTTGTGGTGTTGAGTCAGGACAGTTTGTAGGGGTTATGGATCATGGTGGTCAGGGAAGGATGTTTTTATGTGTCTTGGGTAGAAGTCTTTGAGGGTAGCCAAAGGTATTCTTATTGCAAAACAGTATCCATATTGTCACATTGTTTTTGCTACACCTGGAATGTTTGGGGGGGTAGGAGAACACTTGCAGGGCCTCATGGGTAGAAATTAGCCTGTGAGACCACCTGAAAACTGAACTTCAGGCTGGGCTTTGAATGCTTTGTA
>JAOXXN010000001.1:51462265-51478178 GCA_026770055.1 Myrmophylax atrothorax
GGAGATGAAAAACTTTCTCCTCAGTTGTAATTACCTTTGGTATTTGTGTCTCTTATTGTTATTAAATTATTGATTAATGGCATCTATTATTTTATTTGTTATACTTTCTTCCCTCAAAGATGATTAAATATGATGAGTCCAAATTTCTATCTTGTAATAGGAATGGCGGGAACATAAATTTGGGGTTGATTTGTTCCACTGTGGTGACACAGAGTACAGGGTCAGCAGCCTGGCCAAGTTGAGTGAAAATCTTTGGTATTTACAATTGTGTGTTCCTCCATGAAATGTAGGATTTTTTCTTTATAGTGTTTTTGTCTCCTGTTTAATAAACCAAGCAATCTGACTTCCTTACCATCCTCAGTTTCTGATTTTTGTGATTTGTTTTTGTGGTGATGTCAATGTAACTGATGAGCTTTTGTATACAGGAAGCTTAGCATGGGCGTTGTCACCAGGTTCTGCTTGACAATAGTATTTAACCAGTTCCAGTTACTTTCTTGTTTTTATTTTCTTTTTTTTCCGTCCAAGCTCATGTAAAAATGGTATCCTTTTCCAAATTGACCTGGCTCCATTGAAAGTGACGACTTCTCAAGTCTTCGAATTTGGAGGGTTTGATCAGGAGAACAAAGGGACCCAAGACTTGTTTAAAAAATGAAAGCTCTTAAAACTTGTAGTATGCTTCACTTTGCAGACAGTTAAGTACCATTTTATTTAAAATACATTTTGACCAAAAGCAGTTGCTAGTCTGGCTGCAGTGACAGTGACTCAGGCCCTCACATTGCCTCTTTCTCCTTCAGCTACAGAACCATGAAGGGCAGCTAGCACAGGTGTAGGTGTCCATCAGTAGGTGAGATGAACCTGCCAACTGGCAAGAACTTTTATCTGCTAAAGTTGCTCTTCAGGTCATTGTTTCTGGGCTGTGAATGCGAATAATTGCTGAGCCACACTTAAGGGGGTTGTTTGTCCGTGTTGGTCTGCAGAAAGAAGTGGCACTGGCTTAGGCTTGCAGATGGCTCGTCCTGCAGGCTGCTGCAGTCATCTCCGTAGGAGACTGGAAAGTACAAATTACCTTTGGAAATCAAAACTACTTTTGATTTTTTGCACTTCAGTATGTAGTCAGATTTGCAGATTAATCTCCTCATGGAATATTGCATGAAATAATACATTGAATTATTCCCCAACTGTCTCTGTCCCCAAAAAAAGTCTGAGTGATGGGGGAACTGTCAGGGGAGAAGCAAATATCTTCTGTCCGAGCAAGGACAGGGAAATAACCAGGCCAACTGAGTATCCTGTCAAAAATAAGAGGGCTATTAGAACAGGGAGAGAAACAACGAGGCCAAGAGAGGCTGATGGGATATGACCAGGTAGGTATTGGGTGGATTTCCAAACACATGTACAACTTCCTAAGGTTAATCATGGCTCGTGCTGAGTATTACCTTGTGCTGGGAAGCTTGAAATGCTGGGATGGACAGTTTTTGGTGAAGGTTATCCAGGAATAATACTGAGGTACATGTTACTCTCTTTGATCCTCTGAAAGGCATCAAGAGCATGAGTACAGTTCAGTGACTTTCTCTGGATTTCAAATTATTACTAAAAGATTTGTAGCTGCTGAGTCTGGTCGTGAACCTGTTTCACACTGGCCAGTGCCTGATGGGAATGTTGTGTTTATAGATTTGGGATTTCTCCCTTTTCTGAGCCTTTTACTTACGATATGCAGAGGGATAATTATTAGTAATAATGCCAGTCTGCACTTTCAAGAAAAGAAAGAATAGACTAGGAGAAAAGACATTAAAAATTATTAATTGAAACACTTGTGGTCAATTGATCAATTTAAGAGAGTGTATCTTCCTGTTAACACAGACACTCATCACCCACATTTGTAGGATGCCAGCCAAGTAGGCTCCTTAAAATGATTGATGACATCACTGGTGTCATGTAGTGCCCCTGGTTTAGAGCCTGAACATGCCCCTACACATTCACATAGATAGATACTGTGCTGTTTTCTGGAAAAAACTTTGGGATGTTTCTGAGATAAAGGAAAAGAAGGGGTCCAAATTATCATAAATGCAGTATTGAGATTTTCTGTGGGTTGTGTAAAGGCAGGAGTAGGAGCTGAACGTTACTACTCACTATGTAGAGCACAGTGCATTCAGCTTGTGATTTTCTTTTTTCTTGGAAGCATAACTCTGAGCCCGAAATTTAGGATGGTTGGATTTCTTCAGTTTAAGTCACAGTTTGGAACAGCATTGGCTTGTTTTTCTTTGCTTGTTTTTCCCAATTTTGGGGTAAACTGTCGAAGTCTGTCTTCTTGCAGAGGCTTTGGCTGTGCTAGATGGAGAGGTCAAAACCACCTCATGCTTATTGTCACCTCTGTTTTGGAGGAGCAGAATAAGTTTGTTTGAGCAGTTTGGGTTTTTGCTAACTTGTGTTGGTTGACACAGTGAGGTGGAACTTGCACTTGTGGGCACTTTTGAGGAGGTGATCAGCTCCAGGCTGGGGCTTAGTAAAACAAGGCGTTGACTCTTGCTGCCTTTGTGAGCTGCAGAGACATCAACACCAATTTTACAACCACCTTCTGGTGATCTATAAACTTACAGCTTGTTTAACTTCTTCTGCTTTGTGTGGGAACGATTTTGTTCCCTCTTTTAAAGGAAGTTTAATGGGCACAACTTCTCTGTTTTTGCTTATTTTTAAGTGGTTTTGCTGTGAAAGTTGGCACAGAGCACTTGACACTGTGGTAAAGGAAGAGCTGCACAACATTTTGTCCACAGTGGGATGGTGGTTAGTGCCATTCTCTTAACTTTTTTACAACATCTTGAGCAGTCTAAAAGGAAAAAACATGCCAGGGTTTATATAAGCTGCCACATATAAACAGTGTTATATTTTTTCTTGCTTTCTAATTTTTCCATTGTCTTGGTGTTCCTTCTGAAGGCAGCTGTGAGGAGACTCTTTACAAAGTTCTAAGCCACATAAGGGTAGTATTTGCTATCCGAGACAGGACTAATCTGTTTCAGACATTCATGTGTTTAGACTTTATTGCAGGCTAAACCACTAGTAGCAGTGCCCACTACAGCTGGGTTCACCAGGAGCAGATTTTGGCACAAGTGTGCAGTGAAATTGTGTTCATTCCTTTGGACTTGGAGCATGAGGGCTTGGTTGTTCATCCACCCTCCCTTAGATCAGGTAGTCTGGAGGTTGCCATCACAAAGAGAAATGTCAGGGGCACAGTCCACGTGGAAATTGATGCTCCAGTGACTATTCCTAAGGAAACTGGTTCTTAAGCTCTGGTTATTTCATTTATAATTGCATTTTAGTGCAAGGATTACTTGTTTTGGTGGTCTCTGGGATTCAGCAGCTTCCTAACAGAAAATGGAAATCGTTGTTTTATTCCTGAATGGGTTACAATATAAAAGATGATATTGTTACTTTGAGTAGAGTGAGTAAGTACTGCTGCCTGTAGTGCAGGTAGAGCTGGCTTGATTCTGGACTGAGCATAAACCTTGCTTGAGTAAAGGCATTAAACCAGAAGGGAGGGTGACAGCATTTGGTAATGCTAATCTGTATTATCAGGGCAAAATAAGAGTAGGAAACCTATACTGTTGGGGTTTTTTTTCTGTGCAACGTCTGTAGTGTCAATCTAGTCTCCTGATGGAAGATGTCCTGGAGAGATTCGTCTTTGTTACCCCACTGTGATGATTTGGAGGATTCACTGGCAAGTCTCTTCCCTCTTATCCTACTTGAAGCACAAGCAGTTTTCCTGTGGGGTTACAGTCCTTTTCATTTTCAGTTTGAATTCACTTTTAATACATTTAATCCCATTTGTTTTATCTGAAGTACAAACAAAATGCAGAAACACAATATACATAATTCCAACCTGAAATTAGGGATATCCAGTTTTAAATATTACTGGTTTATAGTTTCTTTCAGATGTTCATAAGCCCTTGTGAGTACAAATCTTGGATAATCATTATCTGGAGAGTAACAAACTGTTTTGCTGAAGAAAGTCAGGGGCAAAATGAAGTCTGAAGGGGAAAAGATGACTTTTTTTTAATTGGAGTTCTTTATGGATTCAGAAACATAGTTACATTTAACAGCTTGGCTGAAAAACCTGTGTTTTGAGTAGTACATTAGAAAGTGTTCTTTCAGCAGATTATTTTAGACGATTATTTACCAAAAAAGAATAATTCACAAAAAATATGTGACTATATATGAGCATGTGTTTATATTAACATAGACATATATGTATATATATATGTGTGTGTGTGTGTATATATATATAAAAAGCTATAATTCTTATAACAAGAAAAGGCTCACTGAGGCCTTTGTGCAGAGTCTGGTAAATAACATTGTAGCTCTATTATGTGAGTTTGAATTGTGTGCTAGTGTAAGGTGGCAAACTAACAGACCTTGGGCTGCTGTGTGTGTGCACTGTAACATGAACATTTCTGTGTGTCAAGCAGCTGTCCAAAGTGAAGTGTGACTGTGCTTAGTATTATTTGTTTTATTGCAATCTAATGAAAAACAATGTCATTCTGTTTAGGCTGCAATTGTGAGGGGAGTATCAAGGTTTCAGACCTATCCATTCAGGCAACTGAGTGTCAAAGCTTGCTGTTTCCAAAACAACAAGTCAAGGAGGATGCAGTATTTTGGTATGTTTTCCTCTTCTCCCTGCAATTTATTGCACTCTTCTAGACTGACCACTGATTTATTACCAAAATCTGGTCATTTAAGGACTCCACCACTACTCCAGAGTTTATCTAAGTCCTTTTCCACCTTTACGATACATCAGCGTGCGCATACACTTTCTAATTTCATTTGTGTACCTTGAAGCAGTTGCAGGGTTTTTTAAGTATTCCTGAAAGATGCCAACTTTCTCCGAAACTTTACCCAATATTGTTGTCAAACCAGACCTGTAAGTTGTAGGGAGAACAAATTGTTCTTTGAATTCATCTTTAAGACTCAGAAGGTCTGGGACTTATCCTTGAAGCTGTTCAGTTAAGAGTAATTCATTAATGTCAGATAAAAGACCCTGTAAAGAAGAATGTTTATTCCTCTAAGCCTTTACTGAAGGACTGTGTAAGCACTTTTTTGAAGTTTAGTGATGGAGTAAACCTTCTAAAGTGAGGAGGGGGAGGAACAGGGCATGAAGGTTGTGTGCTTGGTTAATGAATCCTTCATCTGCATTTGGCCAAGTGCATGCTTTTTTCTATGGAAACCTGTTGTCAGAATGGTTTGAAGGGAAAAAAAACAAACCCAAAGAACAATAAAAACCTGCTACTGTAGGGTCAGGTGAGCCAAGGATACGTTTTCTTGTGCTGCTATGATCCCAATGGCATTGAGATCATTCTGGTTTGGCATAAATGTATTGGGGCATCATCTCATCAGGCTCAGCTGGAATTAGGCTAGGAGTTCAGGAGGAGCTGTGTCACTCCCATCCCAGACTGCAGCCTCCTCATCCTAGGTGCCCTAGCGACTGAGCAGGTGACAGAGCTGCTGCTTCTTACTGTGAATCATGATGTACTTTAGTACATGTGTGTGTGTCTCCTTTCTCTATTGTAGATGTCATTCTTTGTGGGAGCCTGGATAAATATTTCAGTCTGTAGGAGTTCAAGAGAGTAGGTATCACCTAGCAACAAGCATCCCACGCTCTGCCTCCTGCTTCTCTTCACTTTTGTTAAAATATCTGAAAACCAAAAGTTGCAGCATTAAGTTAATTTTCAGAAATATTTTGAGCAGCTTAAGGTATTTTTGTTTTGATGTTACAGCAGAACAACAAAGATGTTGATTGAAGGGGCTTGTATATCTTCATGCAGGTAACTGCCTTGTTTGAACAGTAATCACAATCAAAGACTGGCAAAAACTTTAACTGGGGACAGAATAACCCTTATGTTTGCAGTTGTTTAGTGAGTACCAGAATGCATATCAAGTGATCCTTTGGTCCTGTGAGGTCTATAAAATACATAGAGTCATATTTAACCTAAATGAAATATGTTTTAGGCTGTATTACCTGGTTTGTCTTGCAGCTTGTGATGTCTGCTGGTGGGTCAGTGCCTTATGTTGAAATTGAAAGTTTTTAACTGTTTTTACAGACAACTTTGTGGGAAAGTGTATTGGTTAGTTTCAGTTACAATAATACACGGCTGTCAGTTTTCAGAGATCCTCGGGACTCAGACTCAGTTAGGAGAGGTTGGCACTTGAAGTACAGTTGAGACAGGTTTTGAGACACCCTAATTCAGTGCAGTGCTGCACTGAATTTCAACACCTCCTGTCCCGTATCAATTTAAAATGTCAAGGTCTGTTGTGGATCTGTAGCTTGTGGTTAATGTATATTTTTCTGTAGCTTCTGCAGAATGTCTGCTTTATAGAGTTTACAAATTTCCTTGCAAGAATCAGAAACTTAGGGGGAAAGGACAAGTAGGTGTCTGCTGTTATTATCAAGGTAGCTATCCTCAACACTGAGTTGAGGATAGCCTGTGTTCCTTCATCTATGAATGGTGCTCAAACCGTGCTGTCAGTGATCCTGTTGGTCAGGATGGTCTTCATGAGGTTGAGAGAAGTCATGCTCTGTCTTCAGGAAAGTTTGGTGTGACTGAAGGCATTTGAAAGGGATTGCAGACATCAAAATGCAGATTAAGGGATTTCAACAAGAAAAGGGTGTACTTTAAAATAAATTATATATAAGAAGGTGACTAAGAAGCATGGTTATGCCGAATAAGTGGTTTGTTGTGTAGAGGTAAAATTAATCAATTCTGATTCTGCAAATGATTTAACTGTGTAAATGATTTGGTCTTTTCCAAATGTATGTCCCTATATCTCCCTGAATTAGAAAAGGCTAAAAATAGCACAAGGAGTAATTTGTAACTGTTTTAACATGAATTGACTTTAAAATTACCAGTATGTAAAAGAGAAGTGAAAGTGATACTGGTGTGGACTAGTTTTGTAAATGAATTAATGGAAGTGTATATGTTCAAAAATGTTTTTATTTTTAGAGATATGGGTAACTACACACATAGGGGCCTCTCTTTTTCTAGAAATATGCTCAGCATGATTATCCCAAAACTCTTCTCATATTCCTTACTCTGGTCCATGAGTCTTACTCAGCTCTGCCAGTGGCTGGGCGTGCTGATCAGGGTGGCACTCCCAGGACATTTCTCCTGATTGACAGGTTTTCAAAATGGACTGGATGTTGAAATTTATTTGGTTTTCTCTTGCTGTAGGAGAAGGAATGTAATTTTTGGTGGCATTCATAAGCTTTATGAACTCCTGGGGTCTGAAAACACTACTTTAAGGTAATGGATAGTCTTTGGCTGGCAGTGGATGTAATTCTGTGTTTTTTACTTAAATTTAGTTCTTTTGGTTGAAACTGGTGATTTGTTAGACACTTTGTTCTGTGATTACTTAAAGAGACTTTTTGACCTAAGGGTTTCAAATTGGGAATATTGTGCAGTTGTCTGGTTGGGTAGATTTTCTTCTAAAATAAAGCTTGCTTGAGGCAAAGGTAAAGGTGCTTCTGTTTGTACTTTTGATGTCTGCTTTCATATTTCTGATGCTAGAAACTGAGCTTTCACAATAAGATACTGAAAACCAAAGTCCAAATCAGGCTTCATGGTGGTAACTCACGTGGCAGAATGGATGCACTACATCTGTAAGGATGGATGGTCCTGTGTTTTATATGCATTTCAAAGTCCTTTCATCTGAAATAGAAGCTTGTCAGCTCTCCTGAAAGTCAGGGCAAAGATTTGCAAAATTACCAGTTAAATGTCTGTCTTGGGTTAAGATCTTAGGATCTTCTAGCCTGAAATAGCTCCTCTTCCTGGGAGGAGAGCACCCCAATGGTACAAGGATGTGGGAAATTCAGTGCGACTTAATTTATGCAGACCTGAAGAGAACAAATTAGAAAACCCAGTTACTTGTCATTGCTAACGAAGTAGCTTTACCATGAGGAGAACTGTTGGACATGGTTTAATAATGCAAAGCCAGCTGCAGCCGGGTCTGGTTGGATAGTGGTTTGTTAGCAGTCCTGAAACACATACCCATGTTTGCTGTGTCACCGCAGCCACCGTAACATAATAGGACTCTGGTGCTGGTGTGTAACTTGAAGCTAAGTTGCGTTGTAGGAACATGTATGTCTGTGTGCATGCAGAGAGGAGTAATGATGAGTAAACCTGGAGAACTGGAAACAATTACAGGTCAAACTCCGTTGTCTTCTCACAGAGACTCCATGAAGCTTTTTGGATACATTACGTTTTATTTAAGAAAACTTCATGACTAAGTCATTTCCTGTTCAGGTTAGATGACCACATCATGGAAGTCCAGGATATGGAAAATCTGGCCCAGTTGTCCCATTTTTGAACATGAGCATAGAGAAAAGAGTAGCTAGAAATGCAAAGGTTGTTCTTTAAGTGTGTAAATAAAAAAAAAAGAAAACGTAATAATAAAGATCTGTTTCACAAAATGAAAATTTTGAAGCAATCCAGAAATGGTGCGGAAGTAGAAATAACAAAAGGGAAAGATAGTCTACAAGATGCATGACAGACAAGGCAAATGATCTGCATCAGTTAGCATATCCTCAGCCTCTACAGTACTTAATTGCATTTAGTTACAACAGTGTTTGTGGTGATTTTGCAGGTTTTTATGGTTCATGCAAATATTTGGAACTTACTTTTTCTATTAACCTTAGTATTTCTTAGAAATAAGATTCAAGTGCATGGCATTTAGTCAGTATAATAGTAACACAGTATATGAATGGACTATTTTTATGTTCTTGTGAAAGCTTCTTGTCTTGTTTTCAGTGTAAAAGTTTGTGTAGTGTTTGGAAACCTGTCATGCCATCGTATATGCAACAGTAATGAAATAGTGGAATGTGGTTTAAAATCAGGCAGGTGATGCTCTACTGCTGTTTGAAGGATGACCTTATTTTGAACGATACAAAAATAACAGCAGATTGTTTATAATAACTCTGACAGCAGATTTAGATTTTTGACTTCACACCATTTCCATTATTAGAAGAGACATATGTAGGTAGCATTTGCTTCCAGATACATGCACATATTCTGGCAAGAGGTTTAAGACATACTGTCTACTTAAATTTTTGACATCTGAAAATTTTTTCTTCCCCACAAGGCTTTTTAAAAAATTTGGACTAATGGATGTGTATATTTTCTTAAACCTGAAGGAACCTCCAAAAATGATAATATAATATTTAAAACTCTATATGTTTTTTCTTTTATACATTAAAGTCATAGAATGGTTTGAGTTGAAAGGTACTATTAAGATCACCTAGTTCTAAACTCCCTGCCATGGGCAGGGATGTCATCTACTAGGTCAGGTTACTCCAATCCCCATCCAACTGGCCTTGAACACTTCCTGGGATTGGGCAGCCACAACTTTTCTGGGCAACCTGTGTCAGTGCCTCACCACCCTTCTGAGTAAACATCTAATCTAAATCTCTTCTTGTTTAGTTTGAAACCTTGTTTTATCCTGTGTGCACTTGTGAAAAGTCCCTCTCCAGCTTTCCTGTAGTCCCCTTTAGGTACTGGAATGCTGCTATAAGGTCTCTGCAGAGCCTTCTCATTTCCAGGTTCGACAGCCCCAATTCTCTCAGCCTGTCTTCATGGCAGAGGTGCTCCAGCCCTCTATTTGTCCTTGTGGCTGTCATAACTAAAATAATCATGTATCTATATGAAACCTTTGAAGAAATACATACTCAAATTTTGTAATGGTCTTGGGCTTTTTTTTGTGTTATTGTTCAGATCTTGCATAGTATCTCTGGGAAATACAGTTTGAGATACTGGCATACAGTGTTTTTATTCCATAACTTCTGGAAAGATTACCTTTACAAATGCAGGGCACTGGTACATAATGGGCTCTGAAGACTGATTAAAGCAGTTGGGATTTAGTGTGCTCAAGTAGCAGCTCAGAAATTAAAGTCACTTGGAGGTAAGAAAATACATCAATTGAGTTTCTTAATATTTTCTTTTTCAGGATTGAAGTGGATCTAGGGACAAATGGATGACTGAATATTCATATGAAGAGGAAAGCCATAAAAGTTGGTTGACATTTTTACAGTCATATGCATTATATGTATTAATGCTATATCAAAATTTTATATTGTATTATAAAACAATAGATTAAATAATTAGTTTGAGCTTCATATGCTGTATTGTATTTCAGACGGGGGAGTACTATGGTTTAACAGTTGCAGCTTAACCTGATGTTCTCTGACAATACCTGACTGTTCAGAAGAAAACCAAGTAGTGTGTTAAGGAAATAGGTAATTACTTTGAAGTCAAATGTTTGAATGGGCTGACATGTTGTGTTGATCATTATTCTTGTGTGCGAGGAGGAAGGGAGAAGGAGAGAGGCGTTGTCTTCCATTAGAGCTACTGACTATAAAGCTTAATATGTTGTAGAGTGGCACTCAGATGCCACATTGACAGATGCTGTGTAAGAAGTCAAACAAGGTATGATCTCTTTGAAAGTATCTTGGTGCTTTGTTTTCTTATGATAGAGAGAAGACTATGTTACCACATGCATTTTCTGCACTAGTTAAAAAGGAAGGAGCTGTTGGTGGACCTCCATGCTTTATTGACTTTATGCTTTTAAGTTGATGAAATACGCTAAGCCTTGACATCTGCCAGTCTGAGTTGCTGGTGCCTGTGAAGGATAGGCTTTGGCTGGAATGCTACATTAACCAATTCCTGCCAAGGCTGTTTAAACACAGCTGATGCTGCCTGTGGCTTTGCACCAGAGCACATGAGTTGTAATGACAAATGCAGGGTGTGGTACAGAGGGATGCAGGGTATGGTCCAGCAGGATGCAGCACAGCAACTCCGTTAAGTAAGACGTTATGGAAAGTCTACAGGTCAAGGAGGGATAAGTTATTGCAGAAAAACTGTTCCTAGAGAGCTTCTATCAACGCTTGAATGAATCCCAGTCAGGGGTAGAAACAAAGAACCAGCAAAACTTCCAGATTTTCTTTTCAAAAACCAAGTATTAGCTCAGTACAAGAAATACCAGTCCGTAGCTCTGTTAACGTAGCAAAGTAGTTCAGGAGGACAGATTCTTATTTATCTCAGTGATAATTTGGTTTTATCAATCTTTCAGAAGTTTTGCAGTTTATGAACAGCTGACTGGGATACAGAAGAGTTGAATTCCTTCTTTGGTAAACTTTTGTAGTGTTCACAACAGGTAGTGGACATGCTGATTATAGCTACCTCCAGATTCACAAGCAGCATGAGAGTTGAGGGAATCATCTGTGTCCTTGAATCCAACCTCCTGGAATAATAGCCATTGAAACAATGGAAGCATCCATAGAACATCTGCTTTATATACTGCTGGTCCCAGAAAACACCTCTAGCCTCCCAGAGTCAAATTTAAACCCTAACAGAGACAAAGTGGTATTAGTAGCTGTGCAGTAATGTACACAGTTTTTTCCATAGGGTCAGGGGCCCAAATGCCCACATATGAGCCAGCAGTTGTTGACTGCTAAAATCAGCACACAAAATCTTGAGGAATTTCTCCTCAGTTTGGTTGCTGACATGTCCGCAGCTGCTGTCCATACCAGTGTCTAATAGCTTGGAATGGGTTTGTATCGTGACAGAGCAAACTCTTTTCCTCATTCAGATCTCTTGGCTGTGAATAGCAGAGTGAAAAACTGATACCATCCAAATCTTACTTGCATCTTCCAGAACTGTAGTGATAAAATCCTGTATGTAGAAACTTGGGGAGGCACTTTGCTGGCAGAAAGTGTGAGAGGATGAAAATGCTAAACTAGATATTTGTAAGCTATCTCTGGAGATCATTATGTTACAGTGGACAACTCAGGCTGTCCAGAAGACAGCACAGAGCAGTCCTACCATAGTGCGGTAATGTTTTGCATTGGATTGAGAAGAAACTGGGCTAGACTGTATCTTAGGTATTTGGTTTGGGAGGTGACATGAGGGCAGAAAAAGTTAAAGATTTCTCAGATTCTTGAGAGGAGCTGTTGTACCCTGAGTCTGTGCAGAGAAGGGAGGGCTTCCAGATCAGGCAAAAGTGAAAAACTCTTGGATTCGTGACCTTTTCAAAAATTCCTTGGGAAAGACTGTAATTGCATGAAAGATGTATCACTGTTAGCTCTATATCTCTGTTCCTCTCTCTGCTTTTACTTTTCTGGTGGCATAAGGAAGGACAAACAGAAGAACAGAGTGACCTCTTTCTTGTCAAGCCATTGTTCTAATCTCTCATGCCCTTCTGATGACATCCTGCAGTAATCATAGGGAAACTGCTCAAAATATGGGCAGATGAGAAAGAGGGTACTGAGTTATTTCTTTACATGTTTTCTCTTTGGCAGTCTTTGCAAATGTAGGGCTGTGAATACAGATGTTAATCTTTTATATTGGGTAAGTACCATAATTAAATCATATCACTGAATGAGGAGAAAAATGTGGTTATGTGGAAGAATTCAAAGTCTGAGGCTAAAAATTCCTTTTCTGGGAAGAAGGATTCCAGAAAGCTTAAGCAATAGAGGTGGGGAGGGCTTCTCTGTGGTCACTGTTCAGATCAGTTGATAAAGTTCTGGCTCTAATAGGGAAGAGATTGGATTTCAGCCAGCACTCTGCCTCAGCCTTTCACTTTATTGCTGCTTTACTAAGCAAGTTTGAAAGCTTACCATTGCTAATGTGAATACATTGGTGTATAGTTGGGGGTGTAAACAATTTGCTTGGCATTATCTGTATGTTAAATTGGTATGTGTTAGGTCTTCCTTGGTCTGCCTCGGACCATATCATTAACATATGTAAATGTGGTGTTGTATAAATCTGATATTTAAGCATATATGCAACTAATGAAGGAAATATTTACATATTTTTCTGCCTCATAACATAGATTTAGTTGAATCCTTCCCAGAAAAATGAGAAATAAGCAAAAATAAACTTGAAAGCATATTTGTAGACTGAATGCATGCAGCTTACGATGCATTTTCCGTAATACTGACAATTGCATCCAGAGGTTCCTTTCTTTGTTGAATCTGGTATTTGAAGTTTGTTTTTCAGTCTACAGTGATTGAATGTGGGTGGATGGAGATGAGATTTGGGTGGGAGCTGGTAAGGAAATGGGCAACTGACCGAGAAGAATTATAGCCTAAAAGTTCTGGACAAAATAAAGATCCAGACTTCAACAAAACCAAGTAAACAGGACTGAAAGGAGATCGGAGAGCAAAATTAAAGGGGGGGAAAAGGTTATTCAAATTGGAAAAGTAGATCCGGTTTGTACTTCACGAGTGGCCTTGGGTGCAGTCACACCACTCACACTGTGTTTCATGAACAGCTTTTAGAAATAGTACTGAACAGTTCATTTGATCAGGCTTAATGATGTTCTAAGTTATTTAATGCTGAAACAATTATAAACAACACTGAATTCAGTGGTATGGGAGATGACTGCTAATTTTCTATGTGATAAGCCTGAGAAGTATTCATGTGTGTCACAAATGTTGCAAACTGTGTGATATATCTTTAAAAAGAAAAACAAAACAACAAAAAACCACGAGCAAACTTCAGCTCAGCTGTTTTGAGGGAGTCACTCTATACAAAGGGCTGTTTCTTCATCTCTGCAGAGCTTACCCCATCTCAGCAGTCTCCTAACCTCTGATGTGCCCTTGCCCCACCTCCCCTGGCTCCTGTGCAGAGCAGGGCATGGGGAGGATGCAGGAGTGCTGAGCTGCTGGTTGTGTGCCCGACGCTGCAGGTGCCCGGCTGACACCGTGAGGGCAGGCCTGCTCTTTAGGGTGACCTCGTCAGGATGGAGAAATGGGTTGGCAGGGTCCTCCTCAAGTTCAGCGCAGGGGGAAGAGTCCTGCACTTGGGAAGGTATAACCCCATGCTCCACTGGCTGAGCAAGCCCCTGGGTCCTCTGATCAGAGCAGCAGCTACCCTGGTTTATGTATGGAGTTGGATTCATTGGACTTTTCAGCCTTTATCTTTTCATAATTTTTAAAGTCTGGTCATGATAAAAAGGATTACTGTTTTTAATGTATTTGAAAGTGTTTCAAGGAAGTTTTATGTCTTTATTTGCATAGGCAGAGTATTGCTAATAGTATGGTCATGTGTTTGGTTTTTCTTGTCAGTTTTCCCCTCTGTATTACAAACAAATGAAGCTTTTCTAGGAAAAAAAAAAAGTGACTGCTCTTAAGTGGTCTTTCACATCTAGCATCATTCAGTGGATTTTTGGAATATAATTTTGACTACAAACATCAACAGGGTAAAATATATTAGTCACAAGGGAATAATTTTGCACTGGCCATCAATCTGTGTTTCTGTCATGTGCTTTTCAGTTTAGATTACTCTCTGGCAAAGAAGCTGTAGTTTGATGTTTTGTCTCAATCATTATGATTATAAATTTGTTGAATAAAACAATGTAACAAATGGCCACTTAAAAATGACTGATGGCCCCATTCAGCAAGGCAGGGGGACTGTGAAGTTCTTTTGGTTTCGTCTGTTGTCTGGCGTTTATCAAGGTGGGTCCCTTAACAGTCAATTGGTCGTTGATTTTTAAGGAGTATTTCACAATGTAAACAGATAGCAGGCAGTTTATTGTCTGGAGCTCAGTCATATTCATAGGACAGATCTGCTTTTACTTGCTGTCACTGAAAAATGTAAAAGTTAGACTGAAACTGTAGAGTGGGAGGAAAGCTTTCCCCCAAACCTTGTATTCAGGAAAGCGAGGAGCAGCAGAGGTTTTATTTCTTTTCTTGTCTCCCATATCAGCTGCCACATTGTGCTGTCTCTTGGTCCCGCTGGGAGTGTCTTTTCCCATTGGGTGCTGGAGGGCTGTGCACTGTAGGCCCCCCACTTTGTTCACTGTCAGCTCAGCCCTGCTGGGAGTGGGATGGGGTGAACTGGCTATGGATCCCCATGGCTGAAAAATTGCTAGGATCATTTCCAACACTTCTATTTTCCAAGTAGAAAAAGGCATTTAACATGCCTGCAACAAGAGACTTCAGCTTAATGTGTTTGCCTATGAGCTTGTTCCTGTTCCCTTTTGCCTTTGTAATGTTATGGAATGATTTCTGGAAAGACCTTGGTGTTCCTGTTAGGCTTTCCTTATGAACAGGGGTACAAAATTTGCTCTATGCAACTCATTTCTTCATTTCTCCTGGACAGATGCTTTCATAATCTAAATGGTTTCTTGTTTCGAGGTCCTAGGTCTGGGCTCCGTTCCAGTCATTTCCAAACTGTTTTGGTCACACACACACACACACACACACACACACACACACACGTGGAGTTCTAAGCAAATCATATGTAGTGGTTTGTTTGTGATCTGACCTTATTTAAATCAAATTGTGCTGTGATTTTGAGAGTTTTGTCATTGTATTTTGTTCCGGCCAATGTGGATCAGGGGAAAATCATCAATGGAGAATCCTAATCATTGCCTCTAAGTTTTATATATTAAAAATACAATATATTTTAGGAGTTTTATTTTACTAGTTGAAGATAGCTGTGGTCTTTCTGCACTCTCACACTTCAGAAAGGCACAGAAAGTTACATGTAGTGGGTTAGACTTTCCCTGTCAAAGCCTAGTCTTCTGTAAAAATGTCATACTTCGCTTAAAGTCAATAATTACAGATATCTTACTATATAATAAATAAGGTTGTATTCTCAAGAGCAAAGCTGCCTAAAAGGCTGCTCAAGAGGTTCATACTTGGGAGAAACATCTCTGGCTCAGCAGTGGGTGTGCAGGGTTTGCATCCCATTGGCTGCACAAACTTCTGCTCTGCTTGGAGCTGCTGTGCAATGTTTCAGATGCACTGATTTTTGAATTAAAATCCTATTTATTAAACAGTTTTTTGAAATAGTAAGAATGGAGAATTGCATAAAAGAGAATGGCAACAAGCTTCATGTGAGGTGATACGTGGGGGAGTAAGGCAACCCACGTT
>JAOXXN010000001.1:51478339-51549698 GCA_026770055.1 Myrmophylax atrothorax
AGTCTAGAATTGGCAGAATGTGATGAAAATGTGGAATATTTAAAATGTTCCTTTTCACAGTTCAAGTTGTTAAAATTATTAAATGTCATTGTAAAGTAAAGGTAAATTTTTCTGGTGTTGCCTGGATCACTTCTCCCAAAAGAGATAGGTGGTGATGACGTTCTGTGGGTAGTAAATTGTGGGTGTAGGTGAAAGCTGTGTTTAAGAGCTCACTTCAGCACCTACTGGCATAACTTAGTGCTGTAGATTGCCTGTTAAACTACCTCTGAAATTTAATAGATATCCCTTACGATTTTATTTAGTAAACATGTTAACATTTGTAATTGGTAATAATGCTGTGGTTTGTAAGGCTTGGTGTGTGATAAGTTCATTTGATGAAAACCATTTGGAGCTTAAATGCATCCTGTAATCAGAGTCCTTCTGTAACTGTTGCTTTGTTTTTTTACAGTTTGAGTATTTTTTGTGGGGTTGAGGGGTCCTGTTTGTGTGGGTTTTAGTTCATACTGGGAATGCAAAAAGAAAAGCAAAAAACTTCATCCTAAAAATATAAGCAAGATCAGAAACTAGCCCCTGAACATAAAAGGCAAAGTGCTTTATAATGCAGATGTAGACACCCTTCATTCCTGTTTCTGGTGTTGGGAAATGTGGTGTGTGTCAGTGTTCCACTGCTGGGAGGGAGAGATGTGATGAAAGCGTAATTCCTGCATCTAGGGTGAGGCAGGTGCCACTGTCTCTTGTCTCCAAAATTTGTGTTGTGGGCTATATGAAGTAAAATGATGGAAGCGGCCCAAAGAACTGGGTGAGAAGTTTTGACGTGAGCATTTCCTCTGTTCTGGCTGCACTGGAAAGTGAGGTGAACTTGTTATTGGTTTAGTTTAGATCAGGAAAGGCTTCCACGAATATCCCTGCCCAGCACAATTTGTTTCACCTCTACTGGGGACTAGTCCTGAGAGAGTCCACAGGGAGCTAAGATCTCAAGGGTCTGGATTCATCCCTTTCAGTTTCAGCCATTTTGCTGGAGGCTCCTGTCTTCCACTAGACAATAGCAGTAGGCATCTCCAGAGAGCAGTTCTTCCCATGGGATTTCTGTGTCCTCCCTGGAAGAACAGACTTTCTTTGTAAGTTGTGGTGGTGCAGATGCTGTGAGCACACCAGGCTCGGCTCTGCTGCGCTCATGCTCCAGCCCTTGGGTTTCCAAAGCACCCCTGTTCATCCCTCCTTTTGCAGCCTGACTTGTCTGCTGCCACACATTCCCTTGGGAATGAAAGAGCAGTCACCAAGCTCATTTCACCTTTTATTCCCAGAGCACTTAGAGAACAATTACACTAATTCTAATAATGACTAAATTTATACTACTCCAGAGAGGGGAGCACAAGGCATTTAATTTCAAAGTAGTTTGACAAGACCATTTTCATATGCATATTTTCAGAAGTATGACACAAGTTTCCAAAGTGCCTTCTACTCTCAGGTTTTTTTTGTTTCCAAGAAATGGAGTAATCTTCAGTTCTGTTGAGCGTGATCCTTTAAATAAGTTGAAACAAATATCCAGGACTTGCTACTTCTGGTGTTTCATAATGACCTGCTTCTGGTTATTAGCTATAAGGATGTAAGTATTTGCATGGAAAAAAAGGGTTCTTCTGTTGTGGAGAGGTATTAATTCTGTGTATCATGAAGCTTCACAACTAACTGCATTTTAGAGTTAATCTGTACTTTGCAATGAAAAGGGGAAAACGCGTTGTTTTTGATCTCTGCTGTGGTGCTGAGTAAGATACATTGAACCAGAACCCGAAACGCTACATACGTGTTCTTGTTTTCCTACATATCTGACGATAAGAATTTAGTTCTAGAAATAAATACATTTGGGTTTTGGTATTTTTGACATGCCGTGGAGAGAATAATGTCAAACAATGGCAATTTGTCACTTCTGATACGAAAGCTTAGAAGAACATGTTAAAATTCAGCAGCTAGCATGTAAGGAGAAGCTAGCTATTTTAATACTGATATCCACTGCTAATAGACCTGAATAATGATTCTGCTGATTACAGTAGTTCATATACCCAAGGACATGTGTCTGAAAGAGAAAATAAGCTTCTGGTATTAATTTTAAAGTCTTGACCCGCTCTTACAATTCCCACATGGTGATGCTTCGTGTGTGCCTATGGTGATTAAGTCTTTCTTGTGCAGAGGTTTGGTGATGAGTCAGAAAAGGGCAAGTTTCCTGCTTTGAGGCTGTCACCTTCTTTTGAACTTTGCTATTTACTGAAAGGTTTTGGTGTTTGGGTTGATGGCAGTCAGCTGCAGCTGTGATTACAGTCAACTGTGATGGACATTAGCATAGCTCAAGTGAAAAGAAAAGCCTAATTTTTAAGTAATATAGAAGTGTTTCAGTATTTGTATTAGAAAAAAAAAAGCAACAAAACAAACTGAAAACCAAAAAAACCCTAAACCACCAAAACCCCAAACACATCATAAAAGATGTCCTAGAAGTAGCGAGATTCAAAACATTGGTTTTTTTCTCAGCTTTATTAGTACTTTTTCTGTCTTCTGCCTGTCCCCCCTCCAGAAAAGACAGTACAATGCTCAAAACCCAAACATTTGTAGTTCAGTCTTAGTTTCATTTAAAATTACATGAGCTTGGGCTGTGGTGGTTCTGGGACGACTGAGAGAATTTCTCTCTCACAAATTAAGAAGTAAGGAGTTCCTGTTCATCTTAAGAAGATGAAAATTAACTTAGATGTGTAGGTTGTCTTAAGTGCAGTGGAACTGAGATGGTGTTTGCTGAACTGCTCTTTGGAGATTTACATAATGGATGAGATACAGGAGCTTCAGGCGGCATGACAGTGGAGTTTATTTTATCACAGAATGTAAAACAAGTGAATTGCCTTAATAATCTTTGCAAGAAAGCAAAGATAATCTTTTTTTATATGCAGAAAGAGAGACAGAGTTCATAATATCCTGGCTATTCATGTACAAGGAACCAAACCTTTCTTTAGAATAATATGAATCCGTTTAGCCATTCTGTTATCTTATTGAGGACTTCTAAAGCTCTTCAGGCAGGGCAAGAAACATGGATCTCTGATAATGTCTTTTATATAGTAAAGATATACTATGAGATGATAATTCATGGCTTGATATAACACGCTCGTAACAGGCTGGGTAATTACTCTAACTGCTATGTATTTAAATATATGGAAAACATTATAAACCCAGCTTACTTGCTATTTAGTTCTATAGTGGTAATGATAATAATTTCAAAAGTTTTAGAACCTTCCTAATTTCAAAGTGGGTGTATATTGGAAAGAAGCTTTAATATTAAAGGCTTTTGAGGATTTAATTTACTCAAACAAGTTGACCCACTTTGGTTGGTGTGAAAGTTTTTGTTTCTCTAATTTAGCTGATGATATCTTTTCAGCATGGAGAATGGACAAAGAAACGTTGGAAAAGTAGAAAAGTTAAGTGTAGAAGGTAATAACACCCAGCTCCTATTGTGTGCTTTGCAACCGTGTATTTGGCTTCAAGCATGAGTTTGGCTATTGCGTTACTTGGAATATAAATGCACCATTGCTCTTTGATCTGTAGCAAAAGTTTGTACTGATCAAGGCTACTGACCCTTTGGCCTGAAGGGAGAGATTTACTTTTTGGGCATAGCTGGTTTCCAGAAGAGTTAATGATGTCCTTAGTTTCTGCTTTCTGTGAGCTGTATGGAGTTTAAGAATCCTTTTGTGTTAACCTGATGTCAATTGGTGCTTCTTTTAGAGGAGCCTGGGCAAGTAATTCATACAGCATTGCACAGAAAACATTTATTTACCCAATATGAAACCAAATTATCAGATAAAAAGGCATAATTTTATGAATATAGTATTCTATGAGTTTCAGTTCTTGTTAATGAAAAAACTTATTTCCAGAGATTTCAGTTGTGATGGATAATACCCAGTCAATCTATTAGATTTGCTGTGCTCCACTCTTAATTCCAGGACGCAGGCTGGGATTGTGGGTACCAGATGGGATTTATTGTTTATCAGTTGATGTACAAAGTTAGATTTTTCGGTTTTGCCAGTTTCTTTTTTTCCCTGGGTTTCTAGGAAATGTGTTATTTCTGTCCAGTCATAAGTCTTTATTGGTAACAGTTGCTGCAGTATGCAAGGGAGAGCACCGAAGTGATAATCTGTGTGCATATGTTTGTTGGGGTCTGTCCACATTGCAGCCTGGTGAGATCAGAGACTGAGGGATCTCTTATAAAGACAGAGTTGTTTTCATCAGATAGTGTTTTAAAACATCGAAATTCTTCCACTCCAGTGGTTCTGAACACTCCCACTTGGGGATCTTTAGAGTAAATAAATAAAAGATCACACCAGGCAAATGTGATTTAAAGTGTGTGTAACTGTTCCCCAAACAGCAGTAAAATCCGAAATGTGATATGAGCAAAGCAATCAAGGGGAAGAGTTCGCTTCAACCTCCAGACTTTCCAGTGCACTCTATAGCTATGTAGTACATGACTCTATGACACAGAAAGGGATTCTGAAGAGTCTTGGTGTCCAAAGGATCCTTCTCCAGGTAGGACAGCTTCTTCTTGCCCTCCTTCTTCACAGTTTGCCCTACTTTTGGATGCATGTACATTTATATCAAGGAGTAGCCTCTAGTTTCTAATCCAAATGTAAGTGACTTACCAGTATTTGCCTCCACAGAATCAGAATCACAAAATGGTTTGGGTTGGAAGGGACCTTAAATATCATCTAGTTCAAACTCTCCTGCCATAGGCAGGGGCACTGTCCACTAGGCCAGGTTGCTTGGTGCCCCATCCAGCCTGGCCTTGGGCACTTGCAGGGATGGGGCATCCACAACTTTGCTGAACCTGTGCCGGTCTCTCACTTCCCTCAAAGTACAGGATTGGTTTCTAATAGCTAATCTAAATCTAATGTCTTTCAGTTTGAAACCATTCCCCCTTGTCCTATGCATTTGTAAAAAGTCCCTCTCCATCTCTCTTATAGGCTCTCTTCAGGTACTGGAAGGCTACAATTAGGTCTATCTGAAGCCTTCTCTTGTGCAGGCTGAACAAGCCCAATTCTCTTAGCATTTCTTCATAGGAGAAAGGTGCTCCATCCTTCTAATCATCTTGGTGACCTCCTCTGGACTCGCTCCAACAGGCTGATATCCTTCCTGTGCTGGGGACCCCAGAGCTGGGTGCAACGCTCCAGGTGAGGTCTCACCAGAGCAGAGGGGCAGAGTCACCTCCCCATGCCTGCTGGCCTTGCTGCTTTGGATGCAGCCCAGGACACAATTGGCTTTCTGGGCTGCAAGTGCACATTGCTGGATCATGTGCAGACTCTTGTACACCAGCATCCCCAAGTCCTTGGCAGGGCTGCTCTCCATGTGTTCATTCCCCAGCCTGTATTGATACCAGGTTATTGGCCTTATCCAGGTGCAGCACCTTGCACTTGGTGTTGTTGAATCTCATGAAATTCCCATGCATCCACTTCTTGAGCCCGTACCTCTGAATGGCATCTCATCCTTCAGGTGTGTCAGCTGCACTACTCAGCTTGGTGTCATCTGCAAATTTGCTGAGGGTGCACTCGATCCCTCTGTCTGACATTAAGGAAGCTACTAAATAATGCTGGTCCCAATACAGACCTCTTGAAGGACACAACGTGTCACTGATGTCCATTGGGCATTGATGATCTGAGCCACTGACCACGACCCTCTGTATGTGACTGTCCAACCAGTTCCTTATGTACCTAACAGTCCACCCATTGAATTAATCTCCCTCCAGTAAAAGAGATGAATACTTGGGGGGACCATGTCGAAGACTTTACGGAAGTCCAGATAAATGACATCTCTAGCCATTCCCTTGTACACTGATGTAGTCACTCCATCACAGAAGGCCAGGGGGTACACTTTCTTTGTCATTCATGTGTATCTAGTAAGTCAGAAAAAAAGGTGTTTTTCTGTGGTGTAGCTGAAATACTGTTGCATTTGCAAAGGAATGTAAACTGTGGCTGTCATGACCGTGGTTGTTTTGTTAAACTGCTGTTCATTTAGTTAAATATCCTGAAGCTTTCAGTTGGAAAGTTGTACAAATTGTAAAGGAGGAGAAGAGTAAGCATCTACTGCTTGTGTTGTTGTGCCGTGGAAGTGTCGGCCACCTCCACTTCTTTCTGAGATGGCAGCTCAAGAATGCTTGTCACACTTGGACCCTGTATTTCTTTTTAGCAGGAAGTGAAGCTGGGCATTTCCATCCTGCACTAGCTTAGACTGCTTTGAACTCTGGGGCATGTTACAGCTAGCCAAGTTTCTGCCCTGCATGGTCACATGTTGCTAACCTCTTTGTATGCTATTCAACCTGATAAGCGTGTGAAGTACTTACTAGTATTCACCTTGCAATGTTTCAAAAAACATAATCCAATCCAGGCATAAACCTCTGTGTATGTCAGAATGGGAAGGATTGTTTGGGAACCTGTTTTAAAAGGCTTACTTTGGCTGAGTAGGGTTCTGAAGGACTTGAGAATTTCATACAGTCATAACAGTATTAGCAGTGATCTCTTGGATCAGTCTGAGTAGTTCCTCACAGTTGAGTGGCGATATGACTTCTTTTTTTCCTTCCCATTTATGGTATATTCAGGTTAATACTTAATTTGTGTTTTAAAATACTAGATCTAAATCACTCATTTTGCAACTGTTCTTTCAGGTTGCAAATAAATTAAAAGTTTTGTTATTTTTCAGGCAAACAGCTGCTCAGAGTTGTCATTGCTTTAAGAAAACCCCCCAAAACACAAAACAAGCAAACAAAAAACAAAGAAAAAACAACAGACACTCTCCCTCCCCCCCATCTAGCTCCAAAACCAAAACAATAACAAGAATAAACGTGCCAAAATTCTCCAAACACAAAACCCCATCTGAATGTTTTGGAGACTATTTTAAACTTAAAAGTAAATTATGGTAGACTTCCACGATTTTCACTTAAGCATGGATAATTTATTATTCCTGGCACCAAACAGGTGATAAAATTACCATGTTTTTTTGTCCAATACTTGAAATTATGAATTTACTGATGTCTTCAGACAATGTAAAATATACCTCCACATACATAAGGCATACACATGCACACAGAGATTGGATGGAAGCTCTATCTTGGTTGTGTTGAGCCAGGGGATGGGTGTCTTAAGAAATAGCACCGATGATGACATAGCTTTGGTTCTTTTCATAACAAAACATAAGATGGGTGCCTGACACAGATTTTTCAAGCTTAAGTCCCATGAGGAGTGATTTTTACAGGAAGGTATATTTTCCTGTAAAGGTTGTTAGGGTTCTTTTTTACTTTACATGTGAACTGGTGACTTGGCATGGGCTTTCAATGTAGAAAGCATTCTTGTGAATCATTTACATTGATTAAAGGAATCACTCACCAGATTTGTGTCCAGCATCATTCACTGTGTGATAAACGTTGCTCTTGAAACCACCATGGCTGTGATTTTGCGGTCAGAATATTTTAGTAATGTTTATTGAATTTCAGCATCCAGAATAATGATGGAGGCAGTTTGTCATATTATTAATGTTAGTGGTCCAGATATCTTCAGAGAGATGCGGTACACATAACACTCTGTCTGAACAGAGATTGTTGCTTAAAAATATGAGCAGCTTAACCCAACCAGTTCTTGTGGTGCAAAATAAATCTAATAAAAGCATTTTAGTCTATGTGAGACATAGGTAATGTGGACAGGAAATCGTTTTCATCATTTTACACAGTGTAACTATGCCATGTATTTGAAATAAATATGTGATTTATACAGGCACAATTGCTTTTTATGTCCTAATGAGAAATGTTAAATATGTTAGCATGACTTGGGGCTTGACACATGCTCTAAAGGCTGTGCATGATGCCAAACAACCAATTATCTCAGTGCATTATTTCTTGAAAGCCTTGATATGGGTAAGGTCACTATACATTTTAAAAAGGAGTGTTAGAAAAAGGATGCTACAAATAACAATATTTCTTGATCTTCCTACTGTGCAATATATAATCAGGTACTCTGACTTAAAGAACACTAATGAGGATTTAAAGACCCAGCGGGACACATTTAGCAGTCACACATGATTCTGTCAAATGCTTTTGCAAAGGGCACCTCTGATGCAAGGTGGAGTTCAACAGCAGGTATGAATATACAGGGTTTTTGTATAGCTTTGTGTAATACTTTGGTGTATTTCAGTGAGAACAACAGTAACTTGCAATATGCTGGGACTTTGCCAGGTGCTGTTGTTTGGCTGTGATTTTTACCAGTCATGAAACCAGCCAGGAACAGTAATACACATGGGACAGGCTGTATTGCTGCATTTTCAGTGATAGAGTAGTGACTAAGGGAAACAAAGGAAGAGGACTCTGAAGGTATTACTTGAAGTCCAGGCTAAGCTATAAGTGCCATGTGCTGACCACCTCATTTACCTCTAGAATAAATGTCAGGGAATAAAATCGTGCAGGCGAATAGACAGTGGCCTGCCTACCTGACTTGAGGTCGCTTTTTGGCAGTGATCACTGCCAGGTACTTTGCAGAAGAATGTCAGTTCATTCTGGAGTGCAGCTCTTGAGGCTGGAGTGCTGTGGTTTAGAGCTGGTCTAACTCTTATGTTTTTGGCATTTATTATACTGAAGGAAAAGACATAAGGTGAATGTGGCTGTTTTCTGTTGGAACAATGACCACCATCTACTTTATCTACCTCCTCTATCAATAGTCAATAATGAATGCTTAGGGGAAAGGATGTAGCAAAGGTGCTGTGAGTGCCCCTGTACATCTTCCAAGCTTGCAAAAAATCTAGGGCACATACACTTCCATAGCCAGAGGCTGTACCTGTGTTTTAATGCTTGATAGATAGCTCTTGATAAACAAATCTGTAGGAAAGTTCAGTTGTTTTTGAATGAATTTCCAGCTCATCAGATAAGTAGACTTGTCATGAGACAGCTTTTCCCTATGGGGATGTCGTGGCTTCCAGTGCAAAACCCATGGATCCCGGTTAGCAGGAGGTGGAAACAGAGACATGCTACGGAGAATGAACACAGGAATACTGCACAGGCATACAGGAATGGCATCCAGAAAGCCAAAGCTCAGCTGGGAATATCAAAAACAACAACAAGAGCTTCTACCGCTACATCAAGCAGTAAAAGGCTGGGCAAGGAAGATATGAGTCAGTGGCTGAGTTATTGACAGTGAACACTGACGAGGCTGAGGTACTTCCCTTCTGTGCATCAGGCTTCACTTGCATGGCCTTCTCAATGCTTACTAACAAGGTTCAAGAAGCAGAACCACCAGTCATGAATGAGTGATTACCTGAGAGGACTCAACCCACACAGGCGGGTGGGAACCACTTGGCTGCATTCATGGATGCTGAGGGAGCTGGCTGATGTCCCTGTGGCACCCTTCTGAACCATGCTTGAAAGGTGCTGGAGACCATGGGAGATCCTGATGACTAGATGAGCGCAAATGGTACACTCCAGATAAATTCACAAGGGCTATCTGAGGCACTACAGAGCAGTCCGTGTTAAAATAAGTCATAGAGTGAGTCATCTGGGAACAGACTTCTGGGCACTGTGAAGGAGGAGAAGGTGTCTGGAACAGTGAGCATGAAATCACCCAGGATAAAGCGTACCTGACCCACCTGATTGCCATCTGCAGTCTAAAGAGACTGGAGCAGTGGTTGAGGATAGAGAAATGAACACCATTCACCTCAACTTCTGCAAGGCTTTCATTAGTGTTTCCAACAATGTTGTTGTGCCTCAGTTACAGACTGGTGGATGCACAGTCAGATGGCCAAAACCTGACAGGGTGAGTGGGCTCAGGGGGCTCTTGATCAGTTCATAGCTGCATGTGGTGAGAGAATGAGAGACAATGCGTTGAAAGCATTGTTCAGGCTGGATGTGAGAAAAAACCTTTACCCCCCTGTATTGGGTCTGTTGCCTGATAGAGCAGATTGTGCCATCTCCATTATTTGAAGCTGTTAAGATCTGACCTGACTGGACATAACCCTGAGCAACCTGTTCTGACCTCTTGAGTTGCAACTGCTCTGAGCAGGAGGTTGGACTGGAGAAGTCATGAGAAGCCTTCCCACCTAAATTATTGTGTAATCCTAAAAAAAATAAAACCAGATTGGCTATAGCATTCATTGTTCCCCTAGTTTTTCCATGGTATTTCATGCTGTAAAATTTTGTGTTACAAAATAATTGGTCATTATCTTGTCTTTTGCCGAGACACACACTCTTGTATTCTTTTTATAACCCTTAATGTGTCTGCCTAGTTTGACTGGCTGTATATAGCAAATTTGATATCTCCGCATTTTAAAGAAGTTACAATGAAAGTTCAAAGCATCTGTTAATGCAGTACTATATGTGCTACTCATATATCTCTGATGTTTTCCTGTAGTTTTTATGGCTCCATCCATGTTACTTAAAATACTCTTTAATCTTGAAATCTGTGGTTGTTTTAATTATTGGCAGTAATTTTGTTGCTGTGCAGTACACTTCTTTTTTAAATAAGATTGAGGAATCATAGTTTCTCTGAGAAACTGGGATATGCATGTTGGCAACATTTAAAACTTGTTAATTAAAAATTCTTACCACTTAATTATAATTGCCTTTAAAGTGGACACTATTCCACCATAATTTATTGCTTGTGGAATCTAATTTGACAGTTTTGTACATGAGCATTTTGGTCATTCTGTTTTGGGTAAGACAGTATCTCATGTGAGTAGTCAGATAGCAGCTTTTATCTAGAAGTTGATGTGACCAGTCTGAAAGCAACATGCTATTTTATACAATTTTTTCTCATATTTGGTGGATATTTAGAAATTCTTAGTCATGAATTGAGGTGCATTATATTTCATTCACTAAGTGAACAGAAGTCAGTTTTCTCTTTTTTTGGAATGTACCAAGTACTGCTCACCAGCTTTAATACTATTTTTTTCCCAGGAGTTTGCACTGAAAACTGTGGGGAGCTGTAAACCCCTCAAACTGTTGTTAAATAGAACAGAGAATGGTTTGAGACAGGGTGTTAAACAGGAGTTTCATCAGAGCATGCACCCTTTCTTTTCACGTGTCAGAATAAGCAGTGAGTTTGCTCCATGGTGAGAAGCATATAAAGTAGTTGCTGTTCCTCCATGTGCATGTAAAGGGCTGTGCAAAAGGTGCAGGGAAAGGTAATGGAGTAACACTTAGTTTCTGCAGAATAGTCTGACTTTTTTATCTGAGCATGCAATCAGTCAACTTTGTTTAATTATTCCTTGTGTTATTTTGACATGTGCATGAATCAAACAATCTTTATAGGCACTTTTGTTAACACAGGCACTCTGTGCTTCGAGGCAAAGATTGCAGCCACAGCTCTTCCTAGCAGCTGGAAAAGGGCCATTGAAAGAATACTTTGGTTTCATCCCTTACTGCCTATTGTGTCTGGGACTTTGTGCATGAACTGTGACAGTTTCTAAAGTTCTGTGATGGTGCCAAGCAGGTTTTGTAGATGGGATCTTCTCTTCCTGCAGAAGAGCAGTGGTTTGGCCTGCCATGTGACATCTCGTGCACAAATTTTGGACTAAACTGCGGCTACTGCTACATACTCTTTCCTTTATTCTCCAGTGTGCAGGGCCCATGTTGTGTCTGTCTATATGGAAGTAGACTTTGCATATTGGGAGGTGGGGGGTAAGTGTGCCAACCAGCTCCATCTTGCTTTCAGCAGCTCATTTTCTGACCAGAGTAGATACAGTCAGAATTGTAGGTAAAATTTTAGTCATTGTGTATTTACTGGTAAGCTGGGCAATGTCACTCAATATTCATTTGTTCAGGTAATACAAAGTAGTAACAATTCAGACATTTAACATATACAGGAAGATTTGTCAGGTGACAGAATTATTCTCGTGGGGCTTTACTGATGTCACATACTCCTTCTAGCACCAGAAGTTATTTAAAAATATGTTGTGACCTGAGATTTACTTTTTGATTACCTAAACTTTGATTTAAGCTCTTCGTAAAGGCAAAGGACAGGGACTCTCTTGAATGAAAACCTGGCTCAAAACTGTTACTGATAGCGGCTCGTATAATTTTTTTCCCACAGTTTTAGTAGTTGAGGCAACTACTAATTGAGCACAACAATAAAGATAACCTTTAATTAATATGTGCTTTCAAAAATTTGATTAATGTAGGACTAGAAAAATTCTTCTGTATTTCCTGTTAGAATTTTTTTTGGCAGGTGGTAGGTTTGTTTTTATTTTAAGCCTCATTTTCCAAACTCGAGGACAGTTGATATAAGATAGTAGAAAACTACTTTGGAAATTGAGCAGTAGTTTTTTGAAACCACTTGTCTTATAACAGTGGTCAAGGAAAAGTGGCAATCTAGGGCAGTTACTAAGGGGTTTTTTTGTGAAAAAATCATGAATTTCCACTTGATAGTAGTCTTCACTACTTGTCTGTACTTTAAAAAACCCCCAAAAGATAAACTATAGTTTATTTTACTGTGGTGTATCATCAAGTGTTCTGAAAAGATGTCTTTTTAAATAAGTCTAGTATAAAGATAAATGTATTGTGCGTGCTTTTTGCACACCTACCCTTTTTAAAGTATGTGTCTCACCTAAATGATGACTCCTTTTTGGCTCTCCTTTGCTGTTTGTTTGGAGGGGAGGGGAGAGGTGCTAGGTTTTTTTTGTGGCGAAGGAGGTTTAAATGTAAGGCAAAGAAAATCCACAAATACTTAAGGAATCCATTGGTGTTCACAAAAACTCAAATATTCCATGAATGTTGTGTTAGAAGGAAAACAATGAAGCCATTAATGTTGATAAAAGTTAAATGTGAGTCTCTGCTGTAAGTGCTGTTGTTTGTAACGTTGTGTCTGAACCCCATATTCTGGGAAAGATGGGTAACTCTTTGTGGATACAGCTAAAACTGGCAGGAGAGCAGAGCTGATGTAAAGGGATTTTAAGCTGTTGAAGCTGACAGGGTTGCCTGCTGAGTCTGAGAAATAGCAGATTGGCCTCTAGTTGCCAACGCGCTTGACACTCCTCTGTCACCTGGAAGCTGACCACATTTCTTTGGTTCTATTTATATTCCCTAAAACTAATTTGAACCCAAACTAATAAAAAAGACTTTAGCAGCAAAATTTGAGACCTTGGTTCTCTTCACTGAATGTGGTCTGGACCTGAACTCTTTCCCTGAGGACAGATTTGTAAAAATACAGCAAATTAGAACATAGCTACATCATTAGGGACTTGAATAATTCATAACCTCAGAAAGTCTGCTGTCTTCAAAAGTAGTATTTTTTTTTCCCAAGAGATCTAGGCACTGGACGGGGAATTTGACAAGCTTGTGTTGCATGTGTATGTCTTTGTACTGGTAGCACTGGGATACAGCTGGACACGGTCTGGTACATCACATGAGAATCTGAGCTGGCCAGCGTGAGCTGAAGGCCAGCCTTTGCACATGCCTCTTGAGCACTGACAGCATCTAGTCAGAGCTGCTGCTGAGGTCTGGCCTCTGTCTGGTGCACACGGTTGAAATACAAGACCTCACTCAGAGGCCTTCCTGGAAAGCTTAGATGCTGTTCACTGGATGCCATGATGATGCGTGTCTGTGTCCCTTCTCACTAAGTGAATTTCATTTTGAATTGGAACTAACTTGAATCAGCTCCACCCAGTTTCACATGAAAACAGTATGAAATCTAAGACTTTACTTTTTTCCTCAGGAAACTGTTGGTGCTTTCCTTGATGCATCAATTGATGCAGCCTATGCTTTTCTGGTGAATTGGACTGGAAATTCAAGTTCTGTGCTTTCACTATGAACATTTCACACAGCTATAGACATAATTACGTATGAGGGTGATCTTATGGCAAGACATGGGCTGTTACCCTCAATTCCCTGGCACAACTACCAGCTGAGTGACTATCTTCTAGCCACATGAATGTACTTTCATTCTTTCGGATAGTTGTTTCCTTGGCTTTTTTGAATGAACAGCTCTCATAGGTATGGTGATAATGTTAACCACTATCCTAGAGAGAACTGCATTGATGTGACTATAACAAATCTCATTGAATGGTGTATATATAGGTCTGTAGGAAACTGGAGTAGTTGGCAATTGAGTGATTCTCCTTGACTTCCCTTCCCTAGGGAGATAGTTATGGTTGATAAGGGATGATAATCTTTCATTCTTCTGTTACCCCTTGAAACAATGAGAAAAAACAATTTCACACTTTGGAAAACTAGTCATATCCTTAAAAGGTTCTGTTATGACTTCAAAAACTTTGTCTTGAGTGGATCACTTAGGATTTTTGGCTATGGTGTGTTATGCTATCTCTTGCTTTGAACTGATGAATAGCTTCACGGTAGTAATGTGCAATGAGAATAATATGAATTTAAGTATACAAGTTCAGAAAAATGGGCAAGGTAATCATATTGGTAGGGCATATAATTGATGTGAGTTACTTCATGATTAGTTCAGTAATGTTTCTGAGATATCTATATAAAGGAAGACTTAAACATTCATGTTTATGAGCTGTCAAGAACATTGTTATAATAGAAATTACTCCAGATTTTTGAGCCATAAAAGAAGAATATATTGATAAATTAAGGAATTACTGCATGTGCAGAAAACTTAGGTAAAAATAATAGAAGATGAGTCAGGGAAAGTTACATGTCATAACTTTGGGACAGAAAGACTGCCTAAGGGTTATGCTTTGCTCTTAGCTTTTCAAATGTACTCCATTAAAACTGAAACTGTTACTGCATCTTGAATGTTGGATTTGAGACTGCTCTTCCCTCGGCTGATACTGCATTTCTCAAAATGAAAGTGTGTCATACTAGAAGTTAAGTTTGTACACAAAAGTAAAGGAAGAGTTGGGATGAAGTTGGGCTTGGGCAGAAAGGAGGGGTGGGTGGAGGTGTTTGGGTTTTGTCTTTCTCACCATCCAACTCTTATTTTAATTGGTAATAAATTAATTTTCCCCAAGTCAAGTCAACTTTGCCAATGTTGGTACCTCGTAAGTGATCTTTCTGTCTTTATCTCAGCCCCTAAGCTTTTCTATATTCTGTTCCTCCCCTGTCCTGTTGAGGAGGAGGAGTGCAACAGTGGCTGGATGGGCATCTGGTAGATGGTGAAGGTCAAGCCACCACTTATGAGGCTTTGATTATCAGCTTTGAGTTATCAGCAGTTATGAAGCTTGAATTATCAGCTGAACATTACAAGTCTTTGTGGGAAAGACGGAACCATCAGTGGCTTTGTCTTGCCAGTCTGCAGCTCTTTGGCATGACTAAGAAAGCCTATGACTTTATTACTGACAGCAGCAGCTAACATCATCCACCTTGCCTCTGTATATTGCTTGTGTTCATGAAATGAAACGAGGAGGAGGGAAGGTAATGTTTATGAGTCCATGCAGGAAATGTGAGGTCTGAGTTTTCTGGGTGCTCTGAAGCCTGAGCTCAATCCTTTCTTCCTGACATTGCACAGGGTTGGGCCTATCATGCTTTAGTAGGGAGCAGCTAGATGAGAAAATCTGAGAGCGGGAAACACAATTGTGATGTGGGATGGGGATGTATGGTTTCTGTCATCCTGTGCTTAGAAGAAATTATGGAGGGGGGTTAGGGGTGTCTGTGGTAGTGTCTCAGGACAGGAGAGTGACTGGGGCACCAAGCCCCTCTGTGATTGTTAAAAGTTTGCAGTGAGGTTCTCTAAATGTACGGCTTGGCCAAATTAAAAACCTGGCTACAAAACCTTAGCCCTTATTGTGGATGGAGCCAAATGTCATAATAATGTAATTCATAATTAAATAAGCACTACAGGATGCTGGGGGTGAGGTGGGGATGTTGTATCAGGCTAAGATAATGAGGTATTCTGGTTTTTGTTCCTCTAAAGTAGATGAAAATAAATTTCATTAAAAGTTGCAACAGAAAAATCATCCTTATTAAGAAAATGCCAGTTATGGTTGCAGTGGTGCTGTACTGAAAATGTAGGCCTTTCAGGAGGGGGGAGATTCTGGTTATTAACCCGATTGCCCTAACTTCTTAGAAGAAGAGTTGTAAACTTGAAAGCTTACCTGTTTTCTGTAA
The DNA here is from genome assembly GCA_026770055.1 of Myrmophylax atrothorax. Lineage (NCBI taxonomy): Eukaryota > Metazoa > Chordata > Aves > Passeriformes > Thamnophilidae > Myrmophylax > Myrmophylax atrothorax. The sequence continues at coordinate 51,494,400 of JAOXXN010000001.1, forward strand.
CAACTGGTCTAATAGCAATTGCCCATACAGACCTAATAGGGTCGTGGTTTTAATTAATGTTTCAAGGGAATAAGTGTCCAAAAGTGATTAGTGAAAGGTTCCAGTGGATAATACTGAGAAAAAGAGAGCGTGATGTCTTTTAGGATGAGTTACTTATCCAAGAGAACAGATGTTCTAGTAAGGTCATGCAGTGTTTGGCTTGATTATATGCCCAGTTTAGGATCTACATCTGCTATGTGTTTTACCTGGGAGGATAACTGGAGTCCACCAAGAGAGGTGAGGTGGGAGAATAGAGAAGGAAAGACTGTCATATGAATTTAGGTAACCTTCAGCTAGGCAATTCTGGGGGCTGGAAGTTAGCTACCACAGTTGATAAGGAGGATTGAGTGAGCCAGGAGAGGACTGTGGCTTGAATAATTCATTGACTCAATACATCATGTCAGCAGTCTCTTCTCACTGACAGAAGGTGGGTCTCTTGAGTGTCATCAGTTAACGTGGGGCACTGGAGCAGCCTGGCCTCACTCAGGTGGGGAGGCTCCATCTGCTTGACTGACCTTAGAGGCTCCTGGGAGAACTCAATTCACACATCCAGCCCCTGTGAGAATGAGTCAAGCCCCCTTGCCTTAGGTGACAGCCCCACTGTATGTAAACCTCGACAATTGCATCCTGTTTAGTGCATGGCTTTGAACATATTGTAGTGCAAAACTGGTTATAGCAGGAGAGCACAGTTGGGAAAGATCAGTTCTGTGGGTGACTGCTGGGCTGAACATGTTCTGCCTGTGCATACAGACTGGATCTACTTGGCAGTGGCCTCCCAGTGTCACACAATGTACTTCCACTTACAAATGCAGAAAGGATCAAATAGTTTGGAAAGAATTTACTCCCGTGATTATTGCTACTCTGAAATGTGAATTACCCAAAAGCCAGAGCTGTTCGCAGCCAGAGCATTTGCTCTTCAGACCAGCACTCAAAAGGCTGCTTTTAAGAAATAAGGTTTTTAGAGAACAAAAGGAGAAGTGAACACAATGAAAATTTAGTTAAATGTAAATGTGTTAAATGGTACATGAACTACTCAGGTTTTCATGATTTATCAGTTTTAAACTTCAAAGGCTCTGGTTAGCTTGCATTTTTAAAACTAATGAGTTTATCACAGCCAGTGGGGAAAAATGGTTCAAGTATATCAGCTGTAAATTGGTACAAAGCACTAAAAGGGACATTAGCCTCTAATCAGATTCTAACAGTTCATTAAACCTGCTTTTCCTCTGTGGTGCTTTGTCTTCCCCCCTCCTTCAGCCTGTGCCTCCTGTGTAAGCGGCCTCGTCCCTCCGCTCAGGCTGGTAAGACTTCCTTAGGGACAGGACGCAATATAAGCTCATCCTTCTTTGTCTGTGAGCTAAACAGCCTAAGGGATGCTTCATGATGGTGTGTTCCTGATCTTACTGTAAAACTCAACTGTGTTGCCTATAAATCAAGAAAGGAGAGAGGGACCACTCTACTTGCAGAATAGGCACCGGGACGGGGGAGCCAGGAATGCCATGCTGGGTCCTGCCGCCTTCAGCCCATGGTGGAGCTCAGTGACACCTCAGATCTGCTGCTATTAGGTAAACAGTGCACTGCCCTTTCTGGGAAGAAGGATGCAAAGCCAGGAGCCATTTCATCCAGCTTCCTTGTGACATTGGAGATCCTCCTGCTTTTTCTCCACCTCATGCCTCAAACACTGGATGAAGATCAAAGTGGACGAAAGAATTGGCTCAGAAGACACAGAAAAATCTTTTTTTTGGGTCTTCCTGTTTTGTTAAGCTTAAAGAGTACAGTAGATACACAGCAGTAGCATAGCATGGGCTGAGATAGCTCAATAGCTTGCTTGGTCTTCATTCACACATGTTTGAATGCAGCAGTGTTCTGCTGAAAATTACTTGTTCGATCTGAAATTTTATAATTTAAGCATTTAGAGCCTTTTATGATTATCTGATTCTATTTTTAAAGGAAAAAATAGAGATTGCATTTGCTTATCTGCTTCACCATCAAGTTCCTGCCTGCCCTGTAGTATCAAACCACAGCTCCATGTGCTATATAACACACAGCACTCAAGGTGAGGGCAACAGGGATTTTGAACAGGTCATTGGCTTCTGCTTGTGTCACCATGTTGGAGCATGTACATATCAGCTTCCCTGCTTTTCAACATGTTATTTAAATTACAATAAATGAGTATACAAAAAAATAAATGGTTTCTGCAGCACTTATATCCTGAAAATGAATAAAATGTTAAAGTAATTTAAGTTTTTTGAATGTATTTTGGAAGCTCTACTAGAACAGACCATTTTCCTTAAAATTCCTCTTGAGTGGATGGTAAGAAACCATGATAAGAAACAGGGCTATGAATATATTCCTTATGAAGAGTGGCGCACTATGCAGTGCTGAACAGATCTGCTGCCTATGAAACACCAGGGAAAGCATTTTTTCCATTACAGTGCAGTTACTGGGGACTACAAGGTAACAGAGCACAGGTGAGTTTCCAGTCTAGAGTGCTGATCTTTCCAGACAGGGGATACATGTAAATAACTGACTGTGAATGAGTCACTTATGAATGATATGTGCCCTAGTTTTGCTATTTGAAAAATAGCTATGGCATCTCTGAGTTTCTGTATCACTGACCCAAGGTGCCTGGATTTGTAAGGTTAGATTCTAGCTTGAAGGATAAAATGGCTTTTATTCTCTCTACGTTGTCTAAACTAAATGGCAGCTGAAGGCACTTGCTTGCAAACACCATCGTTGAGCCTTGGGTGGAGTAGAAAGTTGACTCAGGTTCAGGTAGTATTTGAACTGAAGGCACAAGATGTTGTTTTGTATGTCTCCATAAACTGCTTCAACAACAGTAGGATGAGGTTTTCACAGTGGAGATGTTGATTCTGGGAAGCACAATTCTGTGGATCTTTCTGCAGCTTAAAACTCTGGGCATATGTTCCCCAATACTGTACGGGCAGTGCTTTTAACATGCTTTTTTCTCGCTCTTGTATTGGAGGTGAGTGTGTGGAGATTTTCATTGACAAATGCTGATAACTTAATACTACAATGAATGTTAAGAAATAGGAGGAGTTGGAGATGTATGTTAATTTGTAGAGTGTGTATTTACAGGCCTTCAATAGAACTTCTCTGAACAGAAGCATGTGCTTTCTGTAGGTAATACAGAAGTACAAATGTTTTGATTCAGATCAACTATACCTAAGCATACTTCCCCAAACTTCAAACTATTTGACATCACTGCTCTCTTTTCTAGTTTGAAAGCAATGTGCATCTATGTGATTAATTTCTAGTTGCAAAACAGTCGTTGGAGATGATTTTCTCTTATTACTTACAAAGTCTTAATTCTCTTTTAAGGGTAACTGAAAGTATAATTTATTATTTTAACAGAAGTAGTAACTTGGCAGCTGCTCCTTGAAATTACTAGTATATCTTTCTTAAGTTCATTTCCACTAAAAAACACTTACTTGTACAGTATTGTAGAACTTAAACCAGTGAATGAAAAGAAGGTTTTCTTAATTTTTTTTTTCCTAATTAACCTTGTTCTTTTTTGCTGCAGGACATCAGCACCTTTGAGAACAGAATGTTAATGCTTGATGGGATGCCGGCAGTCAGAGTCAAAACAGAGCTGCTGGAATCTGAGCAAGGGGTAAGCAGAGGTTTGTGTGACCTCACTCTGGTGACCCTTCCCCAGCTTCTCTGTGGTTAGCTGTCCCTCCCATTTTTTTCTCTGTTTTTCTTTTATTTCCACTGTTCTGCAGCTTACTTTCTTGGGAGTTTTGCTGGTGAGATCTAGAGCAAAAGTCTGCAAAAGACTTACTAAAATTATCTGGGATAGCTGAGATGCTGTTGGTATACTTCTACAACTGTAATTAAAAAGGTGCAGTTTAAAAAAAAAAAAAGGAAAAAAGAATGGATTGCAGTTAAAGAAGCCAAATTCTTATGTCTGTGAAGTCCAAATATATGTTTGCTATTCTGCCTTCTTAGGATATTTGCACTGTGATTTTTTCATCCTTTATGTGCTTGTCCTGCTCCATTTTCTGTTAGTGCAAAACTGCTCGCTCCCTGGTGAAATATGCTTGTTTATCATTAAGATAGGAGGACTAGAAGCCTGAGGTGGTTAAAGCTGGTATCATGACACCTGTTGAATACAGAACCGATCATGAATATGATTCTGAATTTTTTTTGCAGAACTTGGCATTGGAGTGATAAGTTTTTAGGAAATGGAAAGGTATTTTCTTGCATATGTGGTAATACTTAAATCAGTGACTGTAGATTACTGTGAGGGAATTTGTATTAAATGGACTTTGTTTTATCATGAAAATCAGTTTCCTTGTGTACATCTTATGTTATCCCAGAGAATCCAAGCCACTTTACTATTCTGAAGACAGGTGCCTTCAACAAACAGCCTAATAAGAGGACCAATGTTATTACCATGTAGGGATGGGCTTTTGCCTCCATTTGTTAGTTGGCTTTTCTGCTTCCTGCTATTTTCCCAGTTATTTAATTGAGAAGTTAAATTATGTGGAAGAGAGGGAATTAACTTTCAGGATGACTTAATTTGAAACACTTGCAAGGAAAGACCAGTTATTCAGGGTGGTTTTGAGGGTCTAAGTTTGAGGGGGTAAAAAGCTTGACATTTAATCAAGTTTTTGCTCACCTCTCTGGCTTCTTGAGAGCAAGTACCCTCAGAAAATGCTCCAATAGAGTGTAATTTGAGGGAACATAAAAATTGAACTATTGTATGAGCCACAGTGATGAAAAGGCTGACCCATTAGAGGTAATTTTTAAAATCTTCTGGATGCTGTACATCATGTCTTTGTATGTAAAGGAAATGTTTCTCTGTAGTGTTCAGAAGACAGAAATTTCATTGGTATTTATGCCTTTGTTTAGTTTAAAATAAATTCTGTGCATATGATACATATTGCTGGGTTTTTTACAAAGAATACTTCCTTTAGCAAAGTGTTATTTGGTGTCTTAGGAACTGGAAGGAAATGAATAACCTATATAGTTTTTTAATTTCCTTAGAGTTCTTTAATAAAATTTTATGGACTTGTGTATTAGCAGAAAATGATGTCACTTTTTTCCAGTGAGCCATTGGACTGAGCTTGGATTGATTTGAGATTTTATGCACTTTGGTACTAATTAAGTAGTGTCTGGTCAAGAGTCTCTGGCACCTTTATGACTCTTCATTAGGGAACAATCAATAAACACAAAATGAATTCTCCAGTTCACTAACAGAGGAGCTGGCCATTAGGGTGGCAGTTTTCCAGCAAACAGCTTAAACTCTAAAGAGAGCTGGATGAAACAGATGTTTAGCATGTGATTTGGAGATTGTTATGAATATGTAAATGTTGGTACATGTAAAAGGGACAAGTGTTTGAAGGATGTGACTACCAAAAACAGCACATGGAGCTGTTTGGAAAGATCGAATATCATAACTGGGAAGCATGGAGTGGGAACTAAAGTGTGATACAAGTAGTATGAATTTGAAATTGTGGTGTCTGTGTTGGGTTTAGTGGCCAAAGTCCCTAGAGCTGCACCTCCATTGCAGCATATGCGTGTACAGGGAGATGTGAGTTCTACTTTGAAAATTTGTGAACTGAGGTGGCATGTTGAGCCTTCTGAGCATAGTGGCCACATAGTGGCTTAGGGTAAAAAAAGTTTCATCTGTGACTGGGGTATCATGAGGGCTGTGTCAGTTGTGGAGTTGAAGAAACAGGGTCTGGAGCACCAGTGGACCTTGACCAGACCTGGTGAGTGCTAAGCTCTCAGACCAGAGGGCACTGCGTTGTCATGCCTTACTAATGAAGCTTTGAAATGCTATCATCTTAGAAGAGCTATGTGACTACTTAAATTTAAATCTGAGCCCATATTTCAAACAAACATAATCTTGATTTAAAACTTGATCATGATGAAGGACCTCCTACAGCTATGCTAGTAGTTACCTGTGCTTCTGAAAGCATGCACCTCATTTTTAATCTGATTTTATCCAGCATCAGCTTCCAGCCCTTTCCAATGGCCACAGAAAGTCTATTGTGGTGCTGTGTGAGGATTGCACTTAACCCTTTTGGGACCAGACTGTACCGTGTGTGGTGAAGAGAGACGGTTGCTCCTCGGGTGGTTGTTTCAGTGTGGGAGGCTGTCACGTGATAGCTAAGCAACCTGGTCTGGGTGATTCCTCTGTGTTAATGGTGACGGGCAGGTACAAGGCAGTTACTACAAAACTTCCTTGAAATTAATACTTAAATTGATTGTGGGTTTCAAGGATATGTGTCTGTTCTTTGCAGGGGTATTGAATGCCTTCCTGCAGGGCATGTGAATATGTCAGCCAGAAAAGATGGCTTTTTGTCATGTCTTGGTTAGCTGTTCCTTGTGGTTCATGAGCTCCAAGGTGGGATTCACAGACAGGACCTTTCTGGAGTAATTTGGGTATTGTTTGGCCATGTGTGCATGCATGACTGTGTGGGGCACCCAGCTGGTCCCTCCTGCTGTCCTGGCTATTGCAGCCTTGGCACTGATGAGGTTGTACCTCGAGTACTGTGTCCAGTTCTGTGCCCCTCACTTCAACAAAGATGTAGAGGTTGAGGTGCTGGAGTGTGTCTGAAGAAGGGCAGCAGAGTTGGTGCAGGGTGTAGGGAGTACGTGATATGAGAAATAGCTGAGGGAGCGGTGGTTGTTTAGTGTGGAGAAAAGGAGGCTCATGGGAGACCTTATCACTCTCTACAACTACCTGATGACCTGAAAAGAGGTTATAGCCAGATGGGGTGGTCAGTCTCTTCCCCCAGGCAACTCGTGATGGGACAAGAGGACATAACCTCAAGCTGTGCCAGGGAAGGTCCAAATTGGATATCAGGAAGAATTTCTTCACAGAAAGGTTGTCAAGCATTGGAGTGGACCACCCAGGGACGTGGCAGTCACCACTTTTAAAAGTGTTCAAGAAGTGACTGGATGTGGTATACTTGGTGCTGTGGTAATGTTGGCAAGGTGGTGATCTGTCAAAGGTTGGACTGGAGGATCTTGGAGATCTTTTCTAGCCTTGCTGATTCAATGATTCTTTGATGAGAGAGCAGTCAGCAGAGGAGGGTCAAATCACATAATCACACCCTGGGCAGTGATTGCATGAAGGCAAGCCCATGTGCCTGGAGGGACATCAGGCTGGTGCTGGGTCAAATCTGACTTGGGTGCCAGTGTGCCTCACCAGCTTCGTGTTCCTGGAGTGTCTTGTGCATTACTGCTGTTGGCAAGGTAGAGGTGTGAAGATTTTCTCAGAAGTCACTTGGTGCCAGCACTGGATTACTGAAAGAGAATGGGAGCCAAAGGAACTTTTGATTCTGATTTTGGCTTCAAGACCACAAGGAGATGAGTGAAATGCCCTATGCCTGCTTCAGATGGGAATTGACATAATGATGTTACGTATACCATACTGACTTGGTGAGTTACTTCAGTAACTGGCATGATCTGGGGATCTGAGTCCGTTTTTCCTCCAAGAGTTCAATTTATTTTATAAATTTATTTGATAAGTTGATGAGTTTAATGATTAAACTATGTGTTTATCCTAGGACTTTAATATTAAAGGTCTTTTTTTGAAATCCATACAGCTCCTTATAGTTTGTAAACCAGTAGCCCATCAACCTATTGACTCGAGCAAGCAGAACATACCCCCACTTAGCAATCTTGGTAATGTGAACAATGAGCACTGCAAAAGTAGGACAACATAGAAATAAACTCACAAAGAGGGAACATTGCCGTTCCCTTTATACCTACTTCACCAAAATGGAAGCACAATAGGAGGAAAACCAAGATTTTATATAAACACCAGCTTTTAACCTTAAGTTAGTTTTTCACTTGCCTTTTGTGGTATACAGGTGTGGTGAAATAAGCACCATCTGGCTATGTGCATTTCATTAAGCAGACATTAATCTTCTCTGGGATGCTCTGGGTTACCTGACCTTCACCAAGTATTGTCTATTGACTGCGTGTGACGGTAGTAGAATTCACCCACGATGTAGGTGAGAACCAGGACAGAGCAAATCATTAAGCAGAGACTTACAGTATCTTCTGCTGAATTTGAATACCATGCCAGGTAAACAATCCGTTATGTTTCTGATTTTTCCTAGTGGAGTCTTCAATATTTCTTGCAAGTGAGGTTAAGTAGAATGTCAGGTTCTTCTCTGCAATTTGTGCATGATCTCCAAGATCTTTTAACTTCCTTATTAGGGGTTATTTTCTTTTGTTTCACAATTCATCTGTGTCTTTCACTGTGTTTGGGTGCTCTGGGTCCAAACTTGGGTTGATACCCTTGAAAAGTTTTAAAGAAGTTTCTTAATTAGTAGTATCTTCTTAGTAGTATCTCAGAACTTATACTGCTTAAGTGTCAGGTATCTAGATCAAGTGATGGTGGATGTAAAATGTAGTACTGCAGAATGAATAAACAAACAAAGAAAGTGTAGTCCAGGTGAGATTTTAGAGTAGCCCTGGGAGAATGAAACTGTGCAAGCTACTCTGTCTGCAAAGCAGTTCAGTCTCTAGGTGAGGCTGAAGGGAATTGAACTGACATTTCAGCTCTGCCCCATGCACCAGATCTTTGGAGCTTGTGACTAGAGAAGAGGTGGGCAGGACTGTGGAATTGCAGCCTGTGTCGTTGCAGTGAAGACAAACCGTTACCAACCTAGATTTAAAAGACATTAAGTTCAAGTTGCATCATTATGGGAGAATGGGATTTAGGCAGTCCATAAGGGAGACATTCCTTATGAGATAGAGGGTTGTAGGCAGATTTGGGACAAAGAAGTATTTACAAGGGAAATGGATTTTCTCTTTGCTTTGGAAAAAGTTAAAACAATTGTGCATTGTTTTATCATTGCCAATTTAGAATAGTTTAATGATTTTTACAAGGCCATCAGCATTAGCCAGAACAGATGCTTATTTTTCCAGTGAACTACTGTCCTCAATTTTGCACAGGAGATTTAATGCAGGCCATTGTTTGAGGCTTCAAGAAGACACAGTGCTGCTTTAATGACTTTATCACAAATGAAAAAAAGACATTACATAAAAGATATCACATTGCCCTTTAACAGGGCTTCATTATTATCTCCCCTACTGTGGAACAGGAGCTATAGCATTGCTAATAAATTGGTAGAATTACTTTAGAAATGTGAATTTACTTATCATTTAATATTCTCCAGTGACCTACAGCTTTAGATCTTTTGGTCTGTGGTAAAATCTTTGTCTTTCAGTTACCAGCTTCAGAAAAGGGTGTGAAGAAGGTGGTCCCACCCTATGAGGCTGGAGGTGAGGTACGTCAGCAGGAAAAAAATAATCTTCCTTTTTTGGCTGTGCCAAAAACTGTTCTAAGAAGTAATACTTCTCATTGTAAAAATGTACGGAGGCTGGATTAATTTAATTGGGAATAAAGATTGGGCAGTGAATTTATTAGCTGGTGGCTGTTATCAAGAAGTTAAGGTGGATAGTACAGGCTGGCTTCAGTGTGAAGTCTGAAAGTCTTCTTGGTCATTGCAAGATTTGGGCCGGTTTCTAAAAACTGGCAAATGTGTCTGACTTATATGTGTAAAGTTGTACTTTCTCAGGTATTTGCTTGCCAAGTGTGGCCATAAGCTTTTGTTAAAAGGAGATATAAATGTGAGACTTATGTCCCATAATTCATCTTTAAATACAGAGAAAAATGAACCACTAATTTTCATCAGTCTTTTTGTTTCCAGATCTGCGGTCTCATCTGTTCCTTTGCCTGCGTTTTGTCCTCTCAAATCATTACTGGAAGATTATACATCTTACTATGATTCTCCTCCTAATTCTTCTTGATCTGTCTCCATTCCAATTCCCTTATGAAAAGGAATTACTAAAATGGCAAAACCCTTTAACAAGCCAGTGTTGTTCTCTCTGTGTCTTTCATCTCTAGCAAAATTATCTTGTTATCTCGTATCTCAAGAATGCCACTCATCTTATGCTGTTATATGCATAAACAAGTTCTACCTCAGCCTGGGTAATAGTGACATAAATCTGTTTTATTTTTAAAGATTTCTAAAAATACCTATTCAAATTCAGTTGAGAATAATCTCAGTAGCAAACCTTGCTCCATAACTATATGTGGAACTGTTTCATGGTGATTCATTCAGCTTATGTATGTTCTTTGTATTAGTAGAAGAAGGAGCACTTATAGTATTTTCTGTTTTAATTTGTGAATCCCTGCTTCATGGAAATAATGATTTTTTTTTCCTGAATTTCTTAATGTTTAGCATGACTGATTTGGGGAAACAACATGGAGACAGTGTATGTGTATCAATCCTCTACAAAGAAAGTGCTTCTTAAATTCTATTGGTTTTCTTTATCTTGCAGTAGGTAACACTCAAGGAACCTCATTGAGATGTTAGAAATACGACTCGTTAGTTGCTTTACAGTGCCATAAATATAGGATATTCTTCTGGAAGAGATCAAGGTCTGACTCTAAAACCAGTAAGGACATAATCTACAGGGCACGATGCAAAGCTGTGTGAGACGTACCTAAGGAGACACAGCTCTGTTTCCTGAGCCCTGCTGCAGGTTGTGCTTGCAGCCCAGAAGGGTGCACCACAGTTACATCAGTTGGATTGATTAAGTCAAGTGAAGCATCATGAAATGATAAATCCTGATGCTGTTTCACGTTGAGTAGAATCTTGCATGAAGAATAAAAGGTAGTCAACTCTTACAACTTCGCTGTCCTCCTGGCCTTCTTGCTGACATTGGGGAGAGTAGGGTCAACTGATCACTGATGCAAGAAAAACCTAACCAAATGGAGAAAGGGAATGGGTCTATTTGTCCTGCAAGTCACAGTGTTACGAAATCATGTATATCTTCTAGTCTGTGGAAAGGGGAAGGTGCGAAGAGGATCGTGGACACAGACCTGTAATGGGAGCTGGATAACTGTATCTGAAACTATGTCCTGAGACATCTTTACTACTTCTGGGACCCAAACTGCCTACTTTGGGCATGTCTCTGCACTGCTGCATTGCCAAACAGTGATTATTTTCAGTATTTTATGTGTTCCTTGCTCCCTTTGAAGTCAGCTCTTGTGTAGAGAGCCAAGGGGTTTTATCATGGTTGTAGGCGTTGTTTCCTTATTTGTTTGGGGTTTTTTTCATCCTCTCCGGGGGTCAGACCCAAAAGCGCAATAGAAAGGTAATAGATTTAAGACTAACAGGAAATGATAGCTTAACCAGCTCAAGTCAGCACACTTTGCCAGGCACTCTTTTTGCCAAATTAACTGAGATTGCAGTGAGAAAATGCAGGTGGGCTTGTAAGATGTATGATGCTGTCTGAAATTCACACTAAGAGAAGGATCCCAGATCCTCTGAGACTTAATTTACTGACCACTGTTTGCCATTGCTTTCCTTTCCTAGGCGGCTAAGTTGACTGTTACAGAGCACAGCAGGGAATGTGCTCCTTTTCTGTCTGCTATCATTTGTTGTATATATGGTAGGAACACGGAGATTTTCAGTTATGTACGAGGTACTCTACCAGTAAAGGGTGGTCACTGGGTATCTTAGGATAATTAATCAGAAGTTTAGACACTGTTTTAATGGCCATCTTCAGAAAATAGTGATTGTGCATATTAAGAATTTAGCAACAAGCGTGAGTGAGGCAGAGGAAGATCGCTGCTCCAAAAAGGTTGTGTTTAGCTAACAGTGGCATGCACAAATGAAATTTCCCATATCTGTGGTGGTGGAAGGGCAGCAAGAAGATGATTTCACTTACTAGAAAATTAGATTTTATGAAAATGTATTTGGTAGAGGAAAAGGAAAATACTGTATCTGCAAGTCTGGGCAAAATTTAAAAGTAAATGTGTGATATTACCCAGAAATTACCATAGCTTAATATTGTTGCAGTTCTGTAGAAAAATCACAGTTGCACAATATATCATATGCTAAATACATGAATTAGTAAGTTTTGTGGGCTTATATGTACTGAAAAAATAATGTTGGCTTTGGGAGAAGGAAAGTCAACCCTATGATTTGAGCATAGTGATGAAATGCATCGTAAGATGATAGTTTGGTTGTCTTCTATTCCCAGTCAATTATTTTATAAGCTCACCTTCATGCCAGTCTGCTTTTTTGATGATGTATGACCTCTCAGCTTGCTCTCCTACAGAGTTTATGATGGGAATCTCCTTGAAGATTTATTCAGCATAAAGAAAAACAAGCATGATACATCCAAGCCATATATATCCGTTGGTTACTGTGGATTTCTGAATCCACATTTTAGGCTGGAAATTGATTCTTTTATAAAGATGTGAAAGTTCGGCATTTCCATTACTGCACTAATGAAATAGTTGAGAATGTAACAAAACCAAACCCCCAAAACAAAGAAAAAAGGTAACAAAAATTTCCAACTGTCCAAATATTTACAATTAATGTAATTTCCCCTGATAACCCCAGTTCCAGTGACTCTTGTTTATGCTCCATGTTCATTTTCTTGGGGAAATCTAGTATTCACAGTTTAACTGTAATTTTGATTGAGTTTGCAATCCTAATTGAGGAACTACTCAGGTGCGGGTTTCACTGTTATGCATCCTGCCAGAAAGGTATTAACGCTGTAGTCACAGAAGCTCAAAGCTTGCCATATATCAGCTGGTACACAGAACTGCATTCTAAAATCCTGTTGTACTTCTGCCTTGAATCTCATCGCAGGTCTCTGTTGTTTCATGTCACAGTGCAGTGCAATTCCAAGAAGTAGTAAATGTGCGGTTTAGACTTCATGCAAAACAATTGTTGGCATATAAAAAGCAGCTACTCTTCTCATCTGGTGATTTACCTGATTGGATATCTAAAGTTCAATTCAGGTTGCAACAAGAGTGAAATTCAATAGGTTGCTAGCATAGTCCCTCTGTTCCTATTAAGAAACTGAAGAGAGTGAGTTAGGTAATCCTGCTTCTATTATCAGGAAAACTACCTTGAATTACCTCACATTTACCTCCATCTGTGTTTATGTATATGGATGGGTAACACTGACCTGCTGATGTACAGTAACTTATTTGTGGTATAGAGTTCCTTATTTAAAATGTTTTCCATTGAAACATCTCTGTGAAATAATTGTGAATCAAAAAATCTTTACATTATTTCTGTAGGAGAAAAGTTAATCATTACATTTCATCTTGTTCTACTCACCAGTGAGTTTAATGGAATTTTTTTGCTTGTTTTAGTGCTCATTAGGGTGTAGTCAGTTCATTATGACAGTCTGTATTTCGTTCAGCAGGGCATGTTGGTATGATCAAAATGAAAGAGAAATGGAAGTGACTGGGCTTTTGTCCTTTCCCTTTGTTTTGGCTCAGGGTGAAATCACATCTTCTATATTCTCAGTTGGGTAATGGCTATACTTTGTTTCTTTAAGGACACTTGAAGTGAGAAGTATTGTGTAAGTGTGTATTGTTATTACATTTCTATTAGATGTCAGCTAGCCTAAGAAAAATAAGCGTAAGCCAATATAACTCAATAATTTACAGTATCACAGAACACTTCAGGAGCATGAGACGAATGCTCCTATGTTATGATAGTACCAAAATTGTTTTAATCCTTGTTGTTTATTATGAGAAAGGATTCCTTCTAGTTTTCACTTGTTCATGTTCTGTTAGCTTTTCTTTTCTATTGGAGGTTGCCTTATAAATAGTATTTTTAATGTATATTTTACTCTTGTTCTGTATCCTGCTGGGGAAGTACTGAAAGAGCTGTATATGTTTTTTAGCATCATTGGGTTTTTTCCTTGTTTCTCCCTGTGGAGATAAGCCATTTCATAAATTACTCTAAGGTTTCTGTTTTCTTGATTTGTTTAAATTTTTTTTTTAATTCCTTTTTTTCATAATCTTCCCCACCCACCCTCATTTCACAATGGGTGGGTGAGTATTTAATAAATGGTTATTTAGGGGGCATCTGCTTTCACAAGCATGCTTTCACAGATGTTGTTACTGCTTGATTGCATCACTTAAACATACCAGAAAACCATAGGAACCACAGGTAAAAAAAGCCATCAACAACAAGAGGTGGTGTTTGTCCTTTCCTGCCTGCATGGGTCACACTTCATGCTCCCCGTTGGCCAAGGATGGAGCCCAAGCAGGTAAGGATGGTGAGACCCAGCTCATGGAATGTGCAGGGAACAAGGAAGAGGAGAGGTGCTGTTAATCCAATGGAGGAAGGACAGCTGATCTTCCCAAATTGAGGCTTGTTAATGGAAAGGATCTTGTCAGATCAGTGTCCCCAGCCCTGTCTCCTCCAAATATTTGCATTCCCCTTGTTCCTGGGGGGAACACCAGCCTCACAGGTAACACATGCATCCTGTACCTCCTTTGGCTCTGCTGACATTTGTAGCTTATTTCCTACTTTCATAATATACACTAGAGATCAATATCGGTACCAAGACTGACTCTGGCTTTGATCTCCTTCTGCGGCGCTGTATGTACAGCTTATGTCTTTGCGGTAGGTGAGTTACTGGAAATTCCATAGCAGTCATGTCGGTTTGTCCTTGGAAGACAGCAGCATTACCCTCTCCTGTCAGGGTTATAGATATGCTTGGTTATGTTTTTAATACTGTAGGTGCCCTTCCACAACATTTTCCACTGTCATTGATAGCTTTTTGCCAGATAGATGGTTTCGATACAGCCTAGTTGTATTCTGGCTTGGTAGTTCTCAAGTACTGGGTACCTGGTGAGTCCAAATGCTTTCTGGTTTACTTTGCTGCTGGATTTCTGTAGTGATCTTGCTCTTTTAATTCTTAACAGCTGTTTGTGAACAGGAAGGTGTCAACTGATGAAAGATCAATTGAGGCCTTCTGTTTTGCACTGTGGAACAGGGAATTCTTGGTGAAGAGGCTCAGCTGTGGACTGAGAAAGGAAAAATACGATTGGGTATCATTGGCCATATGAAATGCTTTACCCTGGGTGAATCCAAGCTGACTGTTCCCACTCACCTTCTGTTTCGTGGTGCCCAGACCCAGAAGTCTTTTCCCAGAGCACTCAGTCTGTGATTTTTACACGGACCAAAGGGAGGTTCAGGTCTGTAGTGCCTCAGATCACCCTTCTGGACTTCTCTGAAGAGGAGTGCACCATTTGCTTTCTTCTGGTTATCAGAAATCTATCATGGTTTCTAGCACTTTCGACACACAGAGAAAGGTACTGGAAGGATTATTGGTGAGCGGTCCTGCTCGTGCGTAGAGGCATGTGGGACTCATGGGCTTGTTTGGGTTCGTTTTTTCTCTGGGATTTAGTCCATGTTCATGACCAGTGTTTTTTCAGCTTGAACCCTGTTTGTAAGCATGAAGGCATAGGCATAGAGGTGAAGGCTGATGCAGAGAAGACAGTGGAGTAGTACTTTTGCCCTGCTGGTGTTCACTGTCAGTAACTCGCCCCTTTCAGCCACCAACCCACGTTTTCCTTGTTCATCCTTCTACTGCTGATGTAGTGGTAGGAATTCTTGGTGCATTTGATATTCCCTGCAAATCTGAACCCCAAGTGGGCTTTGACTTTCTCACCACTACCCTTGCATACCTGTGTGATACTTCTATGTTTATCCTTTGTTTGCTCCTCCTGCTATACTGCCTTTTTGTGCTGGAGCTCCGTCATGTGTTTCGTGTCTGCTGGACTGGTCTCCTGATTCTTCTTGCTTTTGTAGTGGTTACATAGACTTAGTCTTGCACTTTGATGTTCTTACAGATCTTTCAGTTCTCCTATGTTTTTGACCCTTTTAGAGGTACCCATCATGGGATCCCCACTTAGCTCACTGAAAACTTCTGCTTTCCTAGAGTTGAGGGTCCAGATTGATCTGGACTAGGTGTTTGTTTCTGCTGTCCTTTCCTCACTTTCCTCAGATTCTCAAACTCCATTGCTTAAAGGCCATTACAACAAAGCTACCAGTGATTATCACAGCTCCACCTGTTCTTCCTTTCACACAAGCAGTGGTCATTTTGGTTTCTCCATATGGGATGTTGTGAGAACACTGGAGTGACTGCAGTGTATCTGATGAAAGGCTCTTCTCACCCATGCAGTGATAGCTCATAGAATGTACTTACAGAAAGCACAAGCAAAAAGCAATCATACAGCAATACTGCCCTGGTATCTCTCAGTGTGCCGACTGGGGACCACATGAGCAGAAAAGCTGACCATTAGTATTGCAAGTTTTCACTGCTCTTTGAGCTCCGTGGAGGTTTTCCTGATAACCAGAGGCTGTGGTGTAGGTTTTGACCTGTAAAACCATAAACTGTCTTACACCTCCCTACTGCTGTCCTGAGACTTCAGCAGGAGCTTAATATGATATAGATGGTGGTGCCAATGAGAACATTTCCTGTGACAGACTCTTGACTTATTTTTCCATTAGTCATAGTGGAACAGAATTGTGGATTTTTAGAGAGTCCATATGATGAGGTTTCTGGAAGCTATAATGTTGAGAACATTGTGATGCACAAAAGATTTTGGTTTTGTTCTTCTAGCTTCTCGGTATTGTGGATCAATGCTGTGTGGTAACTTACGTTTGACAGGGTACTTGGGGCTTTTATACTAATATGTTGTTAGATTTTTGAATAAGGAAAATAAAGTACTATGCTACTGACAACTTTAAAAAAAAAGAAGCTGGAAGTAGTAGTTATCTGGGGTGTGATTTTTAAGGCAGAACATCAGTTTGGGAAGCTGTTGTCCGCTGTTAACTGTTTGTGTTTGTGACAGTTCAGATGTGTGCAGGAATGTGCTCTAAAACCAGAGGGGAAAAAAACTAAAACACCTTTGAATTTTTTCTCTGAATTCAGGTTATTTCACAGATCCAGCTTCAGGTGTGGGCATAAACTGATTAAAGTGTTAAATCTGCAACATCCACTTTTTCTTGTGGTCTGCAGGTTAAAACATGCTGTGCAAACGTGGCACAGAAAACATTATTGATTTTCATGATAGTAAACGTCTAAAATAGCATATATAAATAGGAGTCAAAACATTCCTTGATTTCTGAATAGAATTAATTGTTACAGAATAAACCAAAAAAAATCTGGTATGGAAAGGAAAGTATTACTTATATCTGCTCTTGTAAAGCAATTTATAGTCTGGCTTGTTGAAGCTTGATTTTGTATCCTTTATTGCTGTGCATACTAGTTTTCATGAATGGATTTAGGCTGAATAACTTGTCTGGAACATGAAATATGCTCAACTTTTTTTTTTTTCTGGAATAGCCCACCATAGTATTGATGGATAAAGAGACAATTTAAGACAGCTGTTAACATAAAATAAGTATGTACGCTGTTAGTATTGAATACCAAACATTAATTTATTCTTAGGTTATAATTTCCTAATTGCTTCTAGCCTGATAAGAGGTCTCCTTGAGTTTCTTCACAATTTCACTGCATAGATTGAGATCTTATTTTTGTCAGAGAAGGATCAATTATTTATTAAAGGCTGAACAATAAAATAGCTGCCTTATCTAGAAATTTGGTAGCTTTAAATGGATTATGAATAAACACTTGCTGCTTCCCTTTGCAAATTCTTGTCGGCAAACCTCAAGTTGAAAAGAAACAAAATAGTTCTCAAAGTATCATAGAATCATTATGATTAGCAAAGATCTCTTAAGATCAAGTCTAATCTTTGACCTAATACCACCAAGTGCACTAAACCACATTGCAAACTGCCATATGTACTTGTTTTTTGAACACTTCCAGGGATGATGACTTCACTACTTCTCTGAGGAGCCTGTTCCAGTGCTTAACCAGTTTCAGTAAAGAAATTTTTCCTGATATCCAACCTGATAAAGTAAATCCAAGTCACATATGGAGTATGAAATAACTGGTCCACAGTGGAAAGCATACTGTGAGTTTGTTCTTGAAAGGTACTATTAAGCATTCAGCAGAGAATGTAAGTAATCTGCTTAGTTTTTGAGAACAGAAGGGGTTCTGTTACTTTCTTGTGGCACTGACTCAGGACCAGGATACCATGCAGGAACCTCAAATCTATAAAAATCGCCACCATAATCTCTGCAAGTGTTTAAAAGTTAAGAAATCAACTAGAATGTCCTTTCCTTTTAAGGAAATGCAGTGTATTACATGTTAGGTATAATGCCTGTTCTTAACTTTATTTAAACTCTGATGGTAAGCTAATTTCCAATGCATCCTACAACAAGGAAGATTATGGTGAGGTAGTGAATTTTAATATTCTTTATGGACTAATTTTGTTCATATCAAATGCAGGGATAAAGTGTGTTTGAGACAGGGTTCCTTTGTTGTGTACTCTGATTTTTAAGTATATTTCTTGCTTTCATTCAAATGATTTCTAGAACCATATTGTCTTTGAAAAGGTAAATGTATTTGTTGTTATCCATTAGTTAATGGTGAGTGCAAATTATGTCAGCAAATTTAGTTGTGCCTGCTATGCTAAGCTAACTTTCTGTTTAAAAAAATTGTAATAACATTACATGGACTTGCTTTACTCATTTTAAAATAAAAGAAAAATCTTTTTGCTCCCAAACAAGAATTTTTTTCATCTAAAAGATGCATGACAGAGGTCAGTACCTGGCCATTTCTCCTGCGTGTTTAGAAGTTGCTGTTTGTATTGAGCGTGTTTTCCTGAACCACGGCTCAGTTCCCAGTTCCACTGCAGAACCTGTTTGCCAGAAAACATGATGACCATGCACACTTATGGATGTCAAATGAAATTTAATTAAAAGCTCATGTGAAGGAGTAGGGTATAGGTGGTAATGGCATGAAAGGGTGAAGGGGTACCAGTGGTGCTCTCAGTCCTCAGGAGCTGAAAGGAGGCAGAGGGATAGAAATTCATGGTGGGAATATGTTGCCATGCCAACCAAGTAATTTCTTTAACAGGAGGAAACTGGTAATGAATAACTGCTGAGTGGGAACTTTAAGAGAAAAACATGCCATGTGAAAAACCAAAAGGTTACATTTTGATAATCGACCTTCACCATCCCCCCTATAAATCCTGCACTGGCAATCTGTCTGTCGTAGCTTCCTGCCATCCTGTACCAGACCCTGCTGTGCCCATCTGCTTATCTGGGAAGTGCTTGCCTGTGTGTGGTGTGGTGATGGTACCAGTCCTGAGCCTGCCTGCAGCCGCAGGCTGACCTGAGCCTTGCATGGATTGTTTCTCAAGCAACTGTGAAAGCCAGATGTAGGTTTCACAAGTCTGTCTCCCCTAGCTGCTGTTTTGGGTGTTCCCTTCAATCACTGACTAGTGTACTTAATTTTTGTCTTTCTTGTCTCTTCTAACACAATGTCAAAACTCTGCAGAGAGCTGGCATTTTAAAAAAATACTTATTTCTGAACCCTGATTATCCGTGTTTCTTGTAAGTTCGACAAGTGCTATTTGCATTTGGTCTATAGCTCTGTAAAACCTTCTAATTTCAAACAATAAAAAGCCATTGAAACTTTATCTGAAATGGGAATTTTTTTTAAAAAAGTATTTATTTTCTTATTTTTTAAATGTCTTACCTCATGCATTGCAGTAAAACTTCATAGTGCAAGACAGTTTGCACTGCTTTAACACCAGTGCCCTTAAAGCAGTGTTGAGCTTCGACTGTGATCTGTGTCTACATCAGTACTCCTACTCATTTGGGTTTGTGCACCGAAGGTATGAGCCACCTCTGGGATCAGAAGAAGCCAAATGTGTCACTAGGGATAAATTTGCCCCTTCTGACTTCTGAGTTGCTGCAGCTAGGCTGCTGCTGGGCCCTGGCACAGCCAGGTATTATAGCATCATAAGATTTGTTGAGTTTTGGCTGGAAGGGACTTGAAAAGATCATTTAGTTCCTGCCCCCTGCCATGGACAGGGACACCTTCCACTAGAACATATTCCTCAAAGCCCCATCCAATTTAGTCTGGAACAAACAGCTTTGCTGTGCACCTTGTGCAGGTGCCTTGTGCTCCTCTGCTGCCTCCTCTCAATTCCCATGTCCTTCTGTTGCATACATGCAAACTTCCACTTTCTGTGCTGATATTTTAAATGATGACCCCTGTTTTTTTGGTCAGGGTGGGGAGTTGCTTTAGCAAACTGGTCAAACACAAGACTATGCTCACCATTCTTAACAAGATTTAATACTCCTTGTAATAATAATCTAACCGTTAGTTGTAGTGGAGGCTACGGCAGGCAGTGGAAGAGGTTGTCCCATTCCTTTGATCTTCCCACCTTCTCCTTTCCCCAGCTCCTCAACTGCCATCCCTGAACTGATAATGGTACCTGTGGCATTGCTCAGTGAGCTGGTCCAGCTTAACAGTCTGACATAAAAGTAGCCTGGAACGGGGGGGAAACCCAACAAAACTTTGGCTTTCTGAAGAGTCAAGCAAATGCCAAAGCAAATTCAAAGCAGAAGGGGCGCGCAGGGAAGAGTGACAGTACATGCTTGGATACATGCTGCCCTAATTCACAGATCGTGCTTTTAGTCATGCCACGTGGATGAGACGTGGTGTTAAGGCTTTCCCATGCAGTTTGCGGGTGCTAAGTGACTGAACAAGGAAAGCATTTTGACTCCAGCAAAAGACAGCTAAGTGACATTACATGAAATAATGGAGCTGCGTGACACTGCAGCCTGCCCTTGTTAGGCTGATATGAAGATTTCCCTGCAACTCTATTTTTTCTGATGGAATCTGCTGTGGATATATATATTTTTTTAAGCTGTTTTTCTGAGCATGAGCAGTTTTCAAACACCATGCAGAGCTGTATCTGATACTCGTCCTTTATACCACCTCTGTGTAACCTGTGCTGTCTTTGGTAGTGGAGTATATCAATCATTTGAGCCACAGGTGAGGGTGATGCATCTGCATCCTAGAAATCTTTGTAGCATGTCATGCAAACAAACAAATAAAAACACCAGCACCAAAAAATTAAAAATGCAGTGGCAGAGATCTCTTTAAGATTTATTGCATCGTTATCTCACGTGAAACAGTTAGATCATCCTGGCATGACTGAGCAAGAACAATGGTGTGAGAGTATCACTATTTATTTTGTCATCCTGCTGATTGCCCTTAGACCTTTCCAGGAGCCCAGGCATCTTCAGCAGCAAAGTCTTTTGTTTCATGTAGTTTCAAATATAGTATTTTCAAGGAGGGAAGCTTGATCTGCATCATGTTTCCTTCTCCAATATATTCCATAGGTAGGGTGTGTTCATCTGTGAGATAGCAAGACTCTGTAAGTGGGAATGGTTTCTCCCCTGGCTTTTGTTTGCTTCTATAAAACTTGACAGAAAAGTCCTTGAGCAGATGACTTGCAAGTTTACACTGAAGAAACATAAAGACTGGTCCGTTTTCTTACTGACCTGGAGGAGAAACAAACTCCATGTAATATATACCCTCTATTCTGAGTGTAATGAACCAGTAGTTATTGCTCTCTGTAGGAAAACAGGCGACTGCACAGCTCAAGATACAGCCCATGACATGATTCTGTTTTCGTCTACAGTCATAGGTTTATTTTTTGGTAGCATTATTAAAGAGTATTAATAATGTGTTAATGAAATTCAGGAACTGTCTGGACACAGTACTGTGCCATGTGCTCTAGGATGACTGTACTTAATCATGGAGGTTGGACCACATGACCCACTGTGGTCCCTTCCGACGTAATCCATTCTGTGAGTCTGTAATCTTTATGCATCCCAAGAAAGGAACTTGAAATTAATAAACTCCCCGTTTTTTTAAGAGGAGCTTCATAACATGGAAGTGATGGACCAATCATGAAATTACAATGTTGTAACTTGGACAGAGCCTACTTGTAGTGAAATGGCTTAAGGTTGAAGGTAATTGGCAAATAGCGGAAGGTACTTGATAAAATGGGCATTTAACATTCAGTGGTCAATATGGATAATACTGTTAATGGTTGGACACTGTTACTGTTCCATACAGCATGAGGGTTTTGAAGCATTTGCAGCATCCAGGGTTTCCAATATGTGCATAAGAATGTTCTCATTATGTTTTTATTGTGCTCAGTATTTTGTTTATCTGTAGCACTTTGTGTATTTCTAGAGATGTTCCTTAAAATTCACTTACCAGTTTGCTCTAGGCAAAAAGTGCCTAAACTGAGGCTTTCAAAAAAATCCCTCTTCCTATGAGATGCAGATAAATGTGTTCATTATGGTCCAGCTTCAGTTAAAGGCTCAATCTAATTTTGAATTCAGAGTGTGTCTCCTCCCAGGTAAATCATCTAGTTCACTGCTACCCACCACTTCAAACCTGACCTTGAGGGAAGTAAAAGAGCTTCTCATCATTCTCATAAGCTTGGGGAGGGGAATCAAAAAGAAGGTTGGGCTCTGCTGGGCCCAGGAAAGCACTCCTGTCACAAATGCCCTGAACATCTTAATCTGGTCAGATGTTAGCTGGAGAACCTTATCTGAGTTCAGTTGTCAAGGAAGAATGTATGGAGAGGAGTTTATCTGGGCTAACCAGCCTCCAAGTCAGTAATGAATTATTAGATAAAAAACAGCTGCTTCCATTGTGCCCTGATAAGAACAAGGAAGTCTGTGCCTTTTGCAAAACCCAGGTATTTCTTTCTTCACTCTTTTTGGGAAGTGAGGTGAATGCTACACCAGATGATGTTCAAATGAATTTTGTGTCCCTAATAGGAAAAACTAGCTTTTTATCTAATATGTGTAGTTTCATCTTTGCTGTGTTGCACTGACCCCTGTGTCATGTTTCCTCAGTCTAAAAATCATGGTGAAAATCTAGTCATCAACCCTGTTATTTCACTACTCTTCTTAAATCCAAGTGCAGTTCTTGTCTGTTGTAAATACTTTGCAACCTGTTTATTAGTTTTCTATCTGAATGGCATCTGACTGAGTACATGACATGACATTTTGAGTGGTAATATCCACTCAAGGAGGTAAGTTGACACTTAACCTTTGTTATGTGGGCATGTGATGGAACAGCAGTAAAGCAGTTTATGGTTCCAGCCTGTTTGTGTGGAATGAGGTGATAGTAGTGAGCTACTGTATTCAGAATCACCATAACCACCATGGCAAGTCAAGCCAAAGGTTTGTGTGGTCACAAACTCCAGCAGGATCTCCAATAGGTGAGGAGAACAGGGAAGATGAAAAAGGTCCATGTTGTGTCATCTTTCCTTGGACACAACTTTGACGGGCAGCAGTTTTTAGGGGATTTTAAACCCATTGCTCTACTTGGACCATTGTGTTTAATAGCCGTTAATTAACTCTTTCCCAGTAAAACTTGATTCTGTCTTTTGGCTCATTTATCTTTCTGATTTCCAGAACACCTGTGGCAATGTGGTGGTAACTCTAGTCTAATTATTTTCAATTATTTTATAGCTGTTGTCTGCCAGTTGTTTTTGTTCTTACATTGTGAAGAACAGTTTCCAAGTTGATCAGGATGTTGATGTTTATCATAGGACTTCAGTCATCATTTTCCAAAACGAAAGCATATTATATGCTCTATGTATATTGTAGAATGTGAATTTCTCAGATCATCCTCATAGCCTTTTTCTGGACAGGAAAGTCCTCAATGTAAGTGAAGTTCATTCTTGAAAGGTAGGAGATCTTTATCATTTTGCCCATGTCTGTCTTCCATGCAGCATTTAAAAGAATGTGTTGCCGTCTTACACCGTCTTCTTAAAGGAAATGTTTGTTTTCCAAGAGAGCTGCTGTAATATAACCCATTACCGCCAGAACAGCTACATTTACATGTGTGTCCAGTTTACAGGTCATCATTGTAATCCATGGTAAGGGTTAGTTTTCTCATATGCATTCTGTGTTACTACCTTGTCACCCAAGTTTGTTCTACAAGTCTTTGTTGATGGATATCTGATATGACAAATATAAGGATAGTCTCTGGAATGTTACATAAAAAGCAGAAGTGCCGTATGCAAAGTGTTCTTTAAAGGGCCAAGAATATTGCATATTAAGTAACATGACCTTTAGTACCAATCTCTTGATTTAATTAGCATCTGTCTTCTCACTGAAACAACTTCTGTATGTCAAGTGGCAAGTTCTTTCTTGGCACGGTGCTGCTGAGTGTGAAGCCCTCTTGCCTTGACAGTGTAACTCTCTGCATGTTGTGCTTTGGCCATTACCTACTTACACTTTTTCATTCGTTCTGGGTTTGGTTGGATGGAAAGTATATATTACAAAAAGTTCCTTTTCATGTCTACTTTGAAATGTAAAAACAACCCCTCAGAAATAAGAGGATTATATGTTTTATATATGGAAAGTCTAGTGGGTTAGTGGTTACTTCTTTAAATACGTGCATTACTTTTTGCAAATGCATTGTTTGCAAAGCCAGTGACACTACCAGAGACCATTTGCTGTACAGCTAAGTGCTGCCAGATTGTTTGTTGGTATCTCATTGTTCTTAATTGGAACTGTATTGAACTTAGGATCTGCAAAGATGTTAGTTTGTGTTTTAATTAAAAAATTACACTACTTTTCCTGACCTCCTTACTGTGCCTGCTGTTCATCAGTGATCATTTGGATGTAATACAGTTTAAATCAAACCCTATGAGTTTCCACTGTTACTCAGCTGTTTGTCTTTAACTTCTTCAGCTTCTGAAATGTGGTTCTCCTTTTCTTCCACCCAAAGTTTTTTTTGACTGTACTGCTCCATCTGCTTTGAGTCCATTCAGTTTGGTGGAAGTGTTTTTCACATCCATGGAGCCTCACCCCTGTGACACTTCCATGTGGGGGAAGATTTCTGGAGAGGAAAGCTGGCAGGACAAGTAGTGTATGTCTCCTGTGCCCTGCCAGGAACGGAAGTTGAAGCTTATGGAGGCACTGAGTCCTCTGCGCTGCAGAGTCTCAGCTTCCCACAGTGTGGGTATGTGCAACAGTGCATTCAGTAAACCTTGGAGTTGGATTGTGTCTTCTATGACGTGTAAGAAAGCTTTAGTACTACGTGAAGTGGTTTTCTAGAGGAAGCAGAGCATCAAGCTGTCAGTAGTGACAGTGGAGTAACAAGTATGACCCGTTGTCTCATTCACTGATGGCTGTTCATCATGAACACTGAACAAATGGAGAGCTTTGCATGAATGCTACTGTGCAATCACACAAGAAAACATAGGAAAAACATTTTAGGGACAATGGTACAATGAAGTCATCTGTGCATGGTCCTGCTGATCCCAGCAGGATTACTGACAGAAGGCGCCGCTGAATTGAGTTGATTACACGGGACTCCGACTGCTCGGTCAGATGTCAGTGTCCTTTTTACATTGCCCTCAGACCCCCACTGCATTTCATCATCAGCACCATCCCATAGCATAAGCCAGTACTGCTGCCAGCATTCACTGTCCTCCCACCTTGTCTTTTCGGTTGACTCCAAGCTCCATCCTCATCACCAAGAGCTGTGTTCCTAGTGCATTAGGTTGAGGAATGGATATACAATAAAAATGAATAATTATGGGGGAGAAAGATATCACTTTCAATTCATCATTTCTTTGGTGCTGCTGTGCAAGTCCCTATGGCAGCATGAGAGAGGAGGCAAGTTGAGGGTAGGATGGTATTGGGATCCCCTTATCTTGAACAAGGGGAAAGTGTGAATGACAGTCAGAAGAGCTCAGGCACAGCAGGCATCAGAGGGCTTGAACAGAAGGCTTACAAGAGTTTATTTTTAGTAACACCAACACCTTGTATATCTTCTTATATCTAACATGGCATGACATTATTGGTTAACCAATTCACCTCACATACATAGAAGCATCCCATTGGTCACAAGACACCACACACATTACAGATAGCTCTCTTCTCTTTAAGGGAGTACTCTAAACTGCTTTCCTTCAGGTATACACACACTGTCATCCCTCCACAGGATAGAGTTGGGGCTATTGCCTCTTGTAACATCAGGTTTTAATGTCAGTTTGCATTAGTGTAGTCCAAATGCTGCTCTTTATTAGAAATACCAGGATGGTAAGTTAGTTCTGTGTCTGTTGGTACCTAGGCCATTTGTTATTATGTGAAGATTTTAAGCCTGAAAGCCTGTTCTTTGGTATTTATTATTTTAAAGAGGTTTGTTTGTTTTTTTGATTGGAGGGAATAAGATCAAGAAGAAGCAAAATAAAGATGTAGGAAAAAAGAGGAAACTTTGTCTTTTATTATGAAAATAGATGTTTTAAATCGTTGACTGAACTCAGTGATACTTCAGAGTAACAATCAAATTTTCCGGTGTCTGTGCATAGATTTCCATAGGTTTATGTGAATCAGCAGTTCAAAAATGGAATGTAAATTAATGTTCATGCTCTGGACAGCCTAATAAAAACACTTCCTTTTTAATTTTGCAGTTACAAGGTATTAGAAAAATACAGAAAAAAACTTACATAGAAAATATTTTTGTTATGATTTTCTTTATCTGAGAAACTCCGTTCTTTTTGCTAACAGATGCGGTTCATACTAGGTAAGCACCAGCAGCCTTAGCTTTGTATTTCCTGTTATTCTCTAAGTCTAGTTTTCTTGGGTTTCAAGTTATGTCGTTCTGTTCATGCGTAAGAGGTTGCCTGTGCTCCTTTGGGCAGCAAGCTTGATGACTATCTTCAAAAGTCTATCACCAGGTACTTGTTGACAAAAATCAGTGTCACAATTGAAGCTGGTAGGTTAAACTTGTAATTGATTTTCTGTTTAAAACTTATTGACAGTATGAGATACTGTCAGAGTAAGGAACATTTCCATTTATATCCAGTGTAATTTTAGAGAAGCAGTCAAAATGCTGCTGTAATTATGAGCAATTTAACTTTCAAGCTTGGATCCCTCTTCTCGAGACCAATGGTTCTGTTGTGGGTTCACCTAGGCAGGCCTGGATTTGGGTTCTGAAGTTTGGACTAGGCCTGGAATTGTCAGATGACTTGAGCTGGGCTGGGCTAGCTGACAGCTGACTTCTTCTAACCAATGATATTGTATTCCATACCATATGGCATCACCTCAAAAAGAAGTAAAAATCCAGTATGTGAGAGTGGCTTAGTTAGTTCCATCATGGCTGATCTCGGAGAAGAACATCTACCGTCCTTCTCCTGCCCTGTTAGGCCTTGCTCCTGCTGCTGCTGCATCGTATTTTGTTTTAGTTTCAGGGAAGCAGAAATATTTTGTTGTTATACTTTCTGTTTCTTACTAAGTGTCTTTTAAAGTATTTATAGAGCTAAGTAATAGACTGTATTAACCAGGGAGTGAAAAGTTATTTCTTGTTATATGTATAACTTGTGTAAGTGTGTGTTATATTGTAGTTTTCTTTTAGTTTTTCTCTTTCCTATATAAATATATAGTTAGTCTCAGCATAAACCTGGTTTGAAGGTTTTTTTCCTCTCTCTCTTTCCTTTTCTCTTGACTGGTTGGGAAGGGAGAGGAACACTTTTTCTCTGTTCTTGGGCAGTTGGCATTTTGCCAGCTCAAACCAAGACAGGTTCATATCTTATCAGGGGTTAATTTCTTGCTTCATTTATATGAGATAAGTAAATTGAATACCATACACTTGGCTCTTGTGGGAGTGTTTTGGATGAGATCTTAAAAACTGAGATTGTGTTTATTCTGTGTGGGTGTTAAAGATGTCCCTGTTATGCTATATGCTGTTTGCAAGTTGCTTAATACCATCTACTCTTTGAGATGACTGCATTTCTTCAGTGTTATGTGTACATAGTTGCAAAATATTTTGGGATCCTTCAAAGCAAGAGGTCCTCCATGTGAGTGTCTGTTGTACACATTTATTGTGCCTGTCACTCTGGAGTTCCACACCATTTGTTACTGCTGTTTATTGCGTTCATGATTATTACTGCGTTAATCACAGAGTCTCAAAAAGTAATCATCTGTTTAATATTTTGAGCTTGCACAACTTAAGTTTCATCTAGACTTTTATAATGATGTGGAAAAAAAATTCAGTTGTGAATTGGTCACTAGCCTTCAGGAAGTGCATTAGTGGTTACTGGGAGCCCTGATTTAAGCCAGTTGCTGATGCAAGCTGCAGATATTAAGGACTTCATGGAATAAAAGCCATGTGATATCAGGCAAATACTTAGTTTATCTGGAAGTCCAGGAATTTACCCTTTTGTGTAGCATTTGTGACTCCCTTCTCCTTTGCGACTTCTTAAATTCAGACATAATTATCATTTATAATAATCCGATTGTAGTGAGTTAGTCCATAATTTGTACTAATACCCAAAGAAAAGCATAATGATAGGTTAATATGGAGGTAATGTGTGAAGCTAAAGACAGCTTGGCCTGAAGATATTTCCATGGCAACAGAAAGGTCCCTACAGATGTCTGCCTTCTGAACCTGGTGCTGTTTATTAAAGGCTGTCTGTAGTACAATCTGTAATTAACATTAGGTAAAGGAAGGTTGTGAACGTGGGTGTACTGCTTGGCTGATGCTCTCTGACTGATTTGTTTAGTGCAGCTTTGAAATACAGTTACAAAAGAATATTAAAACCCTGAGATCATTTAGCAGTTTCTCTCTGCAGGTAAGCTAAGATTAATTTGAGACTGTTGGCTAATCCAGGAGTGAAGTATCTGAACAGCCAGTATGGGTAGGATGGGGAGAAATGGTTTTGAACTCTTTCAGCACTATGATTATTAAAGATAAAAGAACATTAAAAGCATGCTGGATAAATTAAAAACTGCAGAGCTGCGGATAGTAAGGGATGTAATGCACAACAAAGTAAGGTTTTGTAAATAGCAAAAAGCTTCTGTAAGTAGAGAGACAAAGACTCTAAAGGAGAAGGTGAGAAAATAATGGATGACAGAAGATAGAATACTTACCTACCTGCCTTCTGTCTTTCTGAAGAAGGTGGATTGGGATCAGCAATGTAGCACTGTTGAAGCTGACAGCAAGGTGGAAGGAATATGGGCAGAAAAAGGAAAGAACAGGTAAAAAGAACACTTTAATGAGTTAGAAATGTTCAGGTTTGTAAGCTTATCATGGAGTTTCTTCTGTTCTACCCAAGCAGCTAATTGAAGCAGTTTTGAGTCTGCAAACAATTACCTTGTAAAAACTGTAAAGGACAGGTAAGAGTGAAAAGAGGGCACATAGAGAATATATTCTTGAAAGACAGAAAAAAGAAAGGTCTTGTGATTGCAGATGAGTCAAACAAATGTGGCACCATGAAAGATGCTCAGACATATAACTGTACAGAATCAAGTGGTCATAAGTAAGTGTAAGCTGGACATTTTATGACAGTTTTGTAATACAGCTCATAGTCTTCTAGTTGGTTACAGTACTGAGGACAAAAGCAAATGTAAGGATGGAATATAGCGAGCTTGTGAAATGGATTTTATGAAATGATTGCTTGATTTGGTGACACTGAAGCTCAGTCAGGATGGAGGAACAATCCAGATGTTTCTTTGCAGCTTCACTAAGGCTTTGATTAAAATCATAGGCAACATCTCAGAAACAATTGGGAGACTTGTAGAATATGTAAAATGATTGCTATGTGGATGACTGCAAACATACACAAGCAAGCTATGTGGATGACCACAAACAAATAGGTTAAATTGTGCTGGTTGTCTAGTGAGGGATGGATCTTGGCAGTTACCGACTTACGGATAGTAGGATGCAGTTGAACATAACCACAGGATCAAAGGGTAGTTGGGGGTAGGCAGGTACTTCAGGATATGGTCTGGTCCAGCCCTCTGGTCAAGCAAGACCACCCAGAACAGGTTGCTCAAAGCTGTATCTAGCCCATGGTTGCATATCTCTAAGGATGGAGGCTGCACCTTTCTGCGCAACTTGTTCCAGTGTTTAACCATCCTCATAATACAGAGGTTTGTCCTCTTATGTTTTAATGGAATTTTCTGTGTTTCAGTTTGCCATTGCTTCTTGTCTGTTCATTGGGGACCACTGAAAAGTGTCCATCTCCGTCTTCTCTACTCCCTCCCGTATGTATTTGTTATAAACTGTAAGATCCCCCTCTCCCCTTGTGGATATACAAATGTTGTGGTTTAGGAATGGTATTCTGCAGTTTAGTGCTCTCACTGGAACCAAGCGCCACTTGCTCTACAATCTCTTCTGCAGAGGGACAGAGAAGAGAACTTGGGGCACGAAAGGCAAAGATCACATGCTGAGATGAGAACAATTTCCTGGAAGCAGCAATGAGATAAGAAAATGAACAGTAACAGCAATAATACTAGTAGCAAAAGTGTGGAGGAGAGGTGAGCAATTCACATGCAAAAAATGCTGACTTTGGAGCACGACCGGATTGCAGCCATGACCCCTGGACTGCTCCCTCTGGCTCAGAACGAGCACCACACTTACTTGACTGGAAGGAACCCCTTCTCTGGGGAAGAGAGTTCCTTCCCCACCCTGGCAGCAATGTGAGGTGGTATAAAATACCCTCGGGGTCCTGGCCTTGACACTTCCTGGATACTGCATAAATTAACCCTATTCTTGCGGGGACCAAGGCAAGAAAGCCTGTGAACTTCAAGCTGGACTGCAAGCATTATAGAAGACTAGATTGAAATCGGTTAAGATGGAGGTGACATCCAGAATCATTAATTGGAAGATCAGTACAGAGAAGTGACTGATTCAGAATGGGAAGTCAAGTCAGTAAATGCATAGCATAAAATAATTGGATAGAAGAAGCTTGATGGACAAACATTTATTTAGTATGGAAAGGAGAGAAAAGGGTAACATTCAAATTTTTGAAAAGGCTGTTTATAGGCAGAAAAAAGAAATTCATTTTCTTTGAGCCTGCGATGAGAAGGTTTAGTTTTCCAAGGGAAAAACATGTAACTTTGATGATAGCTAAGCACTCTTAACAGGTTGCTTCCTGAGGTTGTAAAACCCTAGTTCTCAGAGTTTTAACATTAAGTTAAACAAACGTTTCTAAATATATCTGGTTCAACTTTTAGGACAACAAAAGTCATGAATTTCTGCCTTAATATCACATGTAGACTTATGTTTCTCTGCTGCTGTGATCTTTTACAAAGGGATTGTTCATTGTTATGAGGGACAGGGCATCCTTTGAATATATTTTAGGATGTAGTCTGTCACTGTTAGCTTAGAATATGGGGTGGGTATCTCTGTGTGTGTGTGTTATGTTTTGCTTGGATTTCAGTTAAAAACTGAAGCAAATGTATAAACCTTAATCAGCTGTCAGAATTAAGGTGATCCTGTAACTCCCTGTAGTGTGCACATGTCTGATTAGGGGCCAACTCTATCATTACTAGAGGAAAAAATTTAGCAGTGGTCCATTTTACAGTGTTAATAAATTATGCCCTCATGATTTTTGCTCACTTGTTTGCCTGGAACTGACATTTTAAATTTTAGCTCAGTCAGAAGATGTTAGTTGATATTCATGGTAAGGTCCATGTCTGCATTTGAAATGTAGTGGTTTTGGCAGCTAGGTAAACAGTGAGTAAGAGGGGAGGAGAAATGTAGCAAATAGATTTGTGAATTTATTTTTTTATTATATCTTGCATGAATAATACGGTACAGTGCTCTTCTGTTCATATTGATGGAGAGGCATTTTGCATATTACTGTGTGATAAATGATCTCAGCTGAGATGGGAGCAAGAATACACTGGCCCAATAATAGAAAATCTGGTAAAAGCAGAGGAATGTCTATATGTACCTCAAGACATCAGCACATCAACCTTTGATTTATTGCTAGCCTGTCTCTGCAAAACTTGCCAATGCCTAATCAATATCTGAAACTTGACAAAAACTGAAGAGCAGTGCTGACTGTTTCTACAGCATTTTACAAAAAACTCCCCTAACTCAAAAAGACATAGAAGGCAGACAAAAGATAAATACAGTTGCACAAGTACTTTAGCTTTTCTCTTTATTTTTCTTTTCTTTTTTTTGTCATCATTTTAGCGTCTCCTGAAGAAGACTTTTTATTGTTTGTTAATTCCAAATTGTATCTGGGTTAGTGTCTGTTGGGAGAAGAGAAAAAAAGAGGTTTTGTAAACAGTTGGGGCTTTTCTTGTAGCCTTGTGAACGAGAGCTTTTTGTTTCATTTATTTTTTCAGAGCCTGACAACTATTTTTTGCTTAATTCCACCTTGCGATAATTACAGGGAGATTCCTGGGGGCTGTCTATTTTGTTTGAATTACGCAGTGATGGTTGTGCAGTTCTAAAGGTGATAAAGGAGAGATCCTGAGGTACTTGCTTGAGGCTAGTCAGTCTCTGAGTTGAGTGACAAGTTGAGGTGCTTGCTTTTAACCGTGTCTCATGTTGAACACAGTTTTTAATGGTGTAATGGCTGATTATCTGTTCATTTTTAATAGAAATTTAAAAAAAAAAAGGAGGCAAACCAACCAAAACTTTATTTGTAAAGCTTTTCTTTGTAAACTGGATGGAGAATGAAGGAGACACCTGCCTCAGCCTCTGTGCTTTGTGCAAGCATAGATACAGTGACTGATGCTGCTATAATCTCTGGCATCTCTAGACAAGGTGAGTGATGTTATGCAACCATACAGTCCTTCCTCTCCTAGCAGTGTTTGCAGTTGGTTTATATTTGTATTGCATTGAGGTGTAGGAAATTCTAACACAGGACAGGAGCCCGTTCTTGGAGGAGCTGGTTCAGTTTCCAGCTCACCCTAAACCCTAAAAAGACCTGAGTTGTTCATCCTGTAGACAAATCAGGGAAAAAACACATTTGTATTTGAGAACATGGCTGTTTTGGTTTATTTTCCAAGTGTTCTTCAGGAGAAGTGTGGCTTAATCCATATATTTTTAAACTCCCCATACTTGCCATCAGGCACAGAACAGTGCAGGAGGGTTTTTCTGAGGGTTTTCGATGCCTAGAAGTTGTATGTGACCAAAGCTGAGGCATTTGAATGTGACACTATGAGTTGTATTGCTTGCTTGCTTGTACTTCACAGATGTTAGAGAAATACACTTTTTTGTATGCCTTGTTTGTATATCCCAGTCGTAATTCTGACAAAAAAAGGGGCAGTGATATATGTGGTGTGCTTGTTAACATCAAGGTTGAGTTATAAACAGATGTTACTGTTGGAGTAGTGCTGGAGCCTTGGGACACGCTGGGTCTGTGAACACTTTTAAGTCTTTTCTTAAATAGTGTTTGAAAACAAAAGTGCTGTGACAGGCATCCTGTTTCACCCAATTCTGATCTGCTGTTGTGTTTTAGGTGCTTAAAGCAAATGTAGTAACTGCTTGCAACTCAAAAAAACCCCTAAAACCTACCCCTAAAAACCCCCACCAAACAAACAAAAACCCACTGTTTTTCTTTCAAGTGCCGTGTGCTGCCCTTGCTGTTTTGCACATTCTGTGCTGGCTGTGCATGTCCAATTCAGAGAGATGCTGCTTGGCATTTTACTGTTTCCTGGGTCATTTAAGGTAACCGCTCAGCTTCAAGTGTTACAAAGAAAATGAGCTTCATACGCTTGCATTTAAAAGCTCAGATAGTTTCAAAGTCTGTTGGAGAGGAGCTTCATTTTAAGATACTTTTCTGTAGCAGTCACTGTAATAGTTTTCTGAACAGTGTCAAACTGCAAGACATCTGTTACCTGAATGAATTGTGTTTATTACTACTGGGAAGTAGCAGAGAAAATGATACTTAGTCAGCAAAGGGTCAGTTGAAAGTGCCTGAACAATGATGGTACTGTGAAAAATACACAATTTTTAAAGAGGTGCAGGGAGATAACACATCTTTATGTGTTAGTGGGCTTTGCTGTACTGTGGGAATCTGAGTTCACAATCTAGTTTTTGCAAGGATGCCAGCTTTACAATGAGTGGGGTTCTAATGTCAAAACCTGAGATCTTGTCTGCAGGATTGTAGCTATATTGTGTTTAAAATTTAGCTTGACAAATGTTGCCTAATGGAAGGTATTAGAAAAATACTGAACCAGTATGTTTAACTTACTAGGATCCCATACAATCTTCCTATGTCAGGGAGGAGGGAGGAAAAATGAGGGAAGACCTAAAAGAAGGAATCTGAGGAGCATATGTCATGACAGTCCTTTCTTTTTGAAAGAAAGCTACTGAGTACAGACAGGACGTCTGGGTATTCTTGTTTGTTTGCTTGCTTACCTGGTGTTTTTTCAAACTTTCTACATTCTTGAGTGGACTGTTACAGGAACACTCTCCTCTTTTTCTACACAGCACCTTTGACATAGAAAAGTTGTGAGAAACTCAACAAGTGTAGTCCATAAAAGTTCTTTTGGGTTTGGATTGCCTTTGCAAACAACCTTCTGGATTCTTGGTGCATAGACTTGGTTGAACCCTTTCACCAGAGCGCAGGGAATATCTGAATGTGTTTGCTCTTGAATCTACATTTACACTGTATACTCCCCAACTTAAAAGGAGAATTTTAATCCTTGTCCCCTGACTGTGGCTGTGATTATAATATTTGATTATGTATGAACAAAACCATCAAGAATGTCGTCCAATTTTTGTGAAGCTTTCAGTTTCAAACTAATAGCTCTTTCTCCTAGCTGTGACTGTAGTCAAGATCAGAATAAAACCCTGTTGCCCACAGAGTGTTGATAGTGATTAAAAACAGCTCCTAATTTAAAAATTGTCTTCTGCTTGGCAGAGATGTTTTGGTATCAAATTTACTCTCCTTCCTCCTGGTCCAGTGGTTCGACTAGGATGTCTGGGAAGAAAGTCAGAGTTTTGGAAGACATTGCATAACAGTGTGAACCAGTAATTCTGGATGAGAAGGTAGTTTCAGGGGCAGAGGGGGGGGGAGCTAGTGAAAAGTCCGTGCTTGTATAATGGTTTAAGTACAGAGTGCAGAGCAGAGCAGAGCAAGGAGAGGCTGTGCCATATGATCTCTGTGGGTGGCAAGAGATAGTGTTTAATGTGTGGGAATGGCCTTCAGGGACGTAGTCTGTTTATAATGTTATCTGATTTAAAACTAAAAATGTAACTTGCTGCAGCCCTCCAAGATACCTTACAATTCTGTGCCTTTGAGTCTACTCTGAGTGCCACGTGATGGTGTTTGATAGAAGTGGATTTAGCTGCTTTTGTAACTGGCAATTCTGTATCTTTTACCTCAGGTTTTCTTTCTTCTTTGACCTTTGTGTCACCAGATGTCTTTCTGTGGCATCACCTGTGAGTGCAGTTCTTGTCCCTCTGTGACTGCAAACCAGAAGGAATTGGCTGTAGTTCCCACTACTGCTGTCTGGTTCTGGTGAGAAGATGGCATTGATGTTCTCTTCAGAAACTTAGTCACATTTCCTCAAAACACATTAAATATTTCAGTTACTTAAGGAACTTTTTCACTTGGCTTTTAATACCAAGTTGGGTAGTGCAGGAGAAATACAAAACCAGTAAAGAAATAAACTATGTCAGGACAGGAGGTATGTAGATCATATCAAGTTCTGTATGAGGAATGAGAAATAAAGACCACACTTCTTTCAGAG
The DNA here is from genome assembly GCA_026770055.1 of Myrmophylax atrothorax. Classification (NCBI taxonomy): domain Eukaryota; kingdom Metazoa; phylum Chordata; class Aves; order Passeriformes; family Thamnophilidae; genus Myrmophylax; species Myrmophylax atrothorax. Next base: position 51,529,673 of record JAOXXN010000001.1, read on the forward strand.
GGACTTCCAGACAATTACGTTGAAGTGGCTGATGGTCCACTTGGGAGCTAACAGTGATCCCAATGCTCCTCAGGTTTTTGCTGAGGGATATTTCCTGTTGGACAAAACCACATATGTGGGCTTACTCCTAGGAAGAAACTTATGAACCTGCATTAATTACTGACACATTCTCTTTGAAGAATACTGAAATACCCAAAGGAACAAACTGATGTAAAATTCATGTTGGAGTTTTCTTTAAATGGATCCTTTCCTAATAAGACTGTAAATTCAGTGAATTATGAATGTTATGTATGGGGGAGGCACATGGATATAGCACAGAGGGAATAGAGCTGCAGTGAGGGGATGTCTGTATTATTTGCAAGCCTCTGTGCTAGTTTAAAGGTAAACGGATGGGAGAAATGAACCCAACTCAAAAGAGATTACAAGTCAGAGTTACAATTTACTAAAAAGATTATAATAAATACAACAATACAGAGAAAAACTGGTTTTGACCCACAAAAACAGATGTATAACCCAGGAACCTGGGACGTGAACAGAATGGTGTTCATTAGCCCCTGTGCTGAGTGCCATGTGGTTCCCCTGAGTACAAAATAAGAGGAAAGGAAACCTGTTGGTGAGGATGATGGTTGCAGTTCTGTCAAAGTAATGATTGCAGTCTTGTAGAGAATGGCAGTCACAGTCCTGTTGAGGTTCTGGTTGTACTCTGGATCTGACAAATGGTACCAGAAGTCCCAAACCCGAATATTATATACCTTCAGGTCCAAGTGGGAATGCCCAGTACCACACCCAGGGCGGGGAGTTTCACAGTGGGTGATTTAACTGAGTTGTGGGATATTTTTGGAATCTTTGATGGTCTAGGTTGTTGCAACTGCCTATTGTGATAGTCCCTAATGGCCCATTAGCAGAGATACCTATCAGGCTGGGTATGAAGGTGCTAATGCCTCCCAGAGGGGAGTTATCACAGCTGAGTCACTGGTGTGAAGACAAACAAACACTTCCCTATCTCACAGAGTTCTTTAACATGCAGCCTGAGGTGTGCCCTGGGCAGATGCTGCAAGCGATCCATTATTAACAGTTTATCAGAAATGATGTAGAGGGTGTAGAATACAGTTTTGGTTACACCCCTATGGTGATAAACTGGTCCCAGCCCCTGTAACTAAGACAGCCTCTTTGATGAGTAACATCTTGAGAGCATTTATCTCATGGCTGATATTGCCCTAGAACTTCTGTCTTTATGAGTTTGATAATTTTTAGATATGACTTGCATCTTGTAAAAAAAAAAGATTAATGAAATTTGCAAGTATTAAAACCTTTTGCAAATGAAGATGGTTTATTTTTAAGGTCTTTTTACCACTTTAGTTGCAGCAATTTCAATAACTGTCTGAAGATTAAACTTGTTTACTTTCTCTGGTGCATAAATCAATGACAGGATCAAAACACTTAGAAGTGGGATCAGGAACTATTTGACCTGTCTTGAAGATTGAAACAGAGCAAAGCTTCTCAGATTTCTTCTGCTTGCATACATTTTCGCTGTTAGTTTTTGTGTACCGTTTGATTGATTAATTTCCCTGTTAGCAGAATTCTTGTGTCTTGAGTACCAACTAGCTTTACAAGTTGGAAACTTAGATGTGCCCTATAAACCTAAGAATTTTCCTTGGAAGTGGAGTCATTTGGTAGCCTCGGAAGATTTCTCAAAGGTGGAGCTCATTTCAACACAGAAGCTTGCAAAGCCATGTTGTGTTTTGTTTTCAGGTCTGTCAAGCCTTTGAAGAGTCTTGGCAGTGGATTAGCTGGGTCTGAGCAGAGATCATGTTTGGGGAAATCTGAAGAATGAGAAATAGTGTTGGTTTGAGGAACAGACTGTTTCAGTTGCCCATAATTTTCATTAATTTTAAACGAGCACTAAACTTGCTCTGGAACCGTAGGTTCTGGCAAAGGACGTTTTGCCTAAGTCAGTTCATTCACCCCCAGTGCAAAAGACATGCAGAAGGTTTCCTGGGAAGTGTGTGCCTTTGACTCCTTCCCCCTCCAGTAATTTGTGCTGCAGCAGTTGGAAGGCTGGAGCAGAATAACCTTCCCTAGTTAACTGACAGAGAAGAAAGAAATCGAAGGAACCATTATTTTCCTGTCAAGGTTTGCCTGAAACAAAGAAGTGTGGAATTATGCATGCTAAAGGGTGTCTTTGGTCCTTTGATTAACAGTGGAGGCCCAATTTCGCCATCAAAAGCATTCCTAATTATAAGCCCTGTTGAAAAGGCTGCCTCGAATGTTGAAGAAATGATACTAGAGAGCATGTCTGTCTTTGCTTAGGTGATCTACAGGCATTTTGTGAAATTGTGTTATTAAAATCATTGGAAATACACTGAGAATAGAAGAGAAAACTAGAAATATGTAATTTGTTTCAGTTTAATTGCAGCAGAAGGCATTGCATCACTGATGAACTCAAATAGCTGGTCCTGGCTTGAGTGCGAGAAAGCTTCCTGCTTTGCTACCTTAGCAGAGATGGGTATTCTCCCCCTGCAGCTGGTGACATAATGTGTATCACAAGGTCTTCCTCAAATAAAAGACATCCATCTTGGTTATTTTATGAGTCTGCTGATTAAAGAGATTTTATTGTAATTACTACAACTAAAAGGCTACAGCAGAAGATGGAAATGTTAATTTACAATCTGCTTGCTGACCAAGTGTCATGTGATAATGGATTGGGACAGACTGTGGTTTGCAAATGGACCTGAATATTCAAAGTCACTAATTTGAAGTGGCAGATGAAGTGCCCGCATGTAGGTTTCAAAAGGGATGCATTTGATTAACCAGCTACGGCACAGCAGTGGCTGTTTGACAGGCTGGTTGAGAAATGGTCATCTTTGGTTTTACACTGGTGGTGGCCATGTACATGGCAGAGGAGGAGAGGGAAGAAGCAGAAAGACAGATGGACATGGCTTGTAGGTAAATCTCTGCTTTATAGTAAGCAGACTGTGTTCCAGACTCACCACAACACTTACATTCCCGATTTACATTGAACAAAGGGGATTTTTATACCTAACTAGATATGTAGATTAGGTCTGTAATTCTGTCAGTCTCTCAAAAATGTGTATACAGTCACAGATGTAGCTAATTAATTTTTTTTAAGAAGCAAATTGTATTTTTCCAGCTGTAGCATTGGCCCTACTCTTTTCTCAGAAGCTTTTATAACTCAGGATGCAACATGTCAGGCACCCTCACTCCGATATGGTGCCAAAAGATTTGAATGAGTTTCATAAATGTGGGATCGGGTGTTTCAGACACTAATAGTGGTGGTACCCTGATAGCAGTTCAAAAAGGTTTTTACTGTTTCTGTGTAAATTTTGAAGTAGAATATTCCATAGCAGAAGGATAATCCGTTCTGAAATCCCCCATCTTGGTCTACCTGTCCTGTTCAAAATATTATCCTGATATGTGAACTTAGAAAACAATTTCTACAAATTTTAGTTCTTTATGTATACTACTGAAATCTCTTGAATAGGTTTATTCATTTACAGTACTGCTGAGTCTTGTTAGGGACTCTTAATAGGTGACTGGACTGAAACTTCAATTGTAACTGCCAACTGCCTGGAACTAACAATAAACTAAGAGAATATTGATTGTTTGAATTCTTGGTTTGGATAGTGATATTTTGCTGCGAGAAGAATAGTTTGCAGTGCAGAACACCTCACTGTATTTGTATTGTGGCTCTGAAGTAAAGTTTTTGTATTAGTCACTCTAAAAGCATTGATGTATCCGATAGCATCATGTAGAGCTTCGTGGGTTTTTTGAAAACCTTACTGCTGTTGTGTATGATAATTAAAAAATAAGACAAGGGCTTAAATTCAGATTCATGACAATTGATAGAGAGGGTTTCAGGTAGACATCATTGCTTTACAGAGTGATGTATGATATTGCTGTGATATCCTTTCAATTATACTTGAATTGCAAACGATTGATTGCAATTATGCTCCAGAGATGACAGTGGAAATTAGGAGTATCAGTAGTCTTGTGGCATTAGGTCAGTTTTGCACACAGAAGGGTTGCAAGCTGGAAGCAACAAGTGTATATGCAGTGTACTTTAGAGATCTGTTTCTGGCCAATAGTTGCCACATTATATTGTATATTCACTACAAAAATGTTTCTTGCTGAATGTTGTGAGTGGCTACTGAATTTCTGAAGAAAATAGAAAAATAAGAAGCCAGAGCTGAAAAAGGCATTTTAGTGATTGGCCCCCAAGGAGCAGATGCATGAGCACAGCTTGAAATCTAAGGGGATTTAGAGCTGATTTTATTAGAATTCACTCTCTTTTCTTTTGATCTTTGATGGGATGATATTAACTGTCACAAGCAGAAATAGTTGGAAATGCTCAGACTGAAGTGTTCATTGGGATATTGAGGGGAATACTAATAGAAACTTAGCTAGCTAGAAAGGAAGAAATGGTGCTCATAGTTTGGGGTTTTTTCCTCGAAATAGTTTGCAAAGGGAGAAAAAAAGATACTCGAATGAAGTTGATGTTTTACACAGATTTTTCAGTTGTTCTGCAGGTCACTGAGTAGAAGCTCTGTGGTTCAAACAATAGCCCTGGTCTCAAAAACTTATATGTCTTTATAGTTATATTTTTATATGTATAGCTAAACTAATTATATAGTATTAATATATACGCAAACATATTTGTGTATGTATAATTATACATAAATATTTTAATTAATATTTTATACTTTTTTGTGTGTATATGTTAATAATAATTATTATTCCACTCTTTTTGGTGGATTCTAAAATGAACAGATTTGGGGTGTACATTAATACAGACAGATGCATTCTCAGGCTTGAGCTTATAAAAATAGGCTTGTCACTTGCTGATGGCACTTTAAAGGCCTAATGAAAAAGGTGGAGTAATTTGGGAGGCAGTACTAAGGCAGGTCTTTAAATTAATGAGGTGCCTGTTTTGGGGTAGCAAAAGGAAATCCTGCTGCGTTTGTTCAGGATTCTGGATTCCACGAAAAGCAAAAGCACTGGTCTCACACATTCACTGCCCTGACATGTGCGTGGTATGTTCATTGACTCTGTCACATCTCTCAATGTTGAGACAACATGTTAGTGGATCTGTTATAATTTTATTAGGATGTCATTTGCGATAGAGCTGATACGCCACAGAAAGTAGTTGCTGAGCTGTATGCAATTATCCTGTGACTGAGAGTGCTGCTGTGGTGAAATCTGTATTCAAGAGACCATGGAGGATATACCAAAAGCTTGTGTCAGTCCTTGAACTAGTCCCAGATTCTGAATGAGAAGCAAGGGGAGGAGGGCAAAGAAATCTTGACAACCTACAGCACCACTGAAGAGCACGTGCACTGTAGTGCCAAATAAAGATCCTTCACCCCCGAGTCATCTCTGTGGGATTTGAAGGTAGCTGGAGTGCAATTTCTAGCCTGTGATGACATCGAGTAGGTCTCCTGGCCCTGCTCCTGGGCAGCCTGTGGTGTGAGGCTGCCAAGGGCTTTGTGGAGAGCGGGATTTTGGAGACATGCTTTAGCTGAGCGTATCAAAATGTTGTTTAGTAATATTTTCCCCAATTTTCCAATTTTTGCAAGTTCACTCAAAGTTTTAACAGAGCTTCAGGAATTTTTGTTGTGGTGTGACGTGACTTTAATGCATGTGGCCCACAAGAGAGCAGATCCAGCTTTCTCCCTGGACATCATCACTGACACTTCGCATGGCTTCATTGCATCCTCAATCTTGTTTTCATTCTCTATGAAAGAAAAGATGATCCTTATTGACTAAATAAACTTTTGAAGATCTCCAGACAAGTAATCCAGTATTCCTAGAGCTTGATGTATGGGTGGTGAAAGATGGGAAGCAGTATCGTGCACAGCAAGCTTTGCCCATAAGATCTGCTAATCTGCCTAAAGCAGTCTCTTGACATGGCCCTTGCAAGCGTGTTCATTGCCCTGTCCCAGCCCCTTCCGTAAAAGAGGTTTTCTGTGCAGTGAATGTACCAGCAATGTGTGGCTGGGATAAAAGCGGTGATTCATCACCCAAAAATAAGTTCTGTGCTGATTATAGCAGCCAAATACTCAGTCATCAGTTTCCTCTCCGTTAAGCATGTGCCACCTCTCTGACTGTGGTGCAAGCAGATGGCAGGCAGAGAGAGTTAACCATTGATGAAGGTAGTCATTGCTGGAGCACAGTGGTGGTGGTCTTGTAGCTGCCCGAGGCTTCACGGACATTTGAGACTGTGTCTGCAGCCCCCCAGTAATGCCTGTTCTTTTTTTGTAATCTTGGTAGTTTAAGCGTGCAAAAAGTTACAGCTCATTATTGGAGATCAGTTTAATGAAAAATAAGATTGGGGTTTTGTGTCTGCCATCTACTTTGTCAGAAACTGTTATTTCACAAGGTGGACTGATTCAATGCATCTAATTCAGCGCCAAACTAAACTTGGTCACAGGCACCCGTGCCATTTAGTAACCACATAATGTCGTGTTTATTATCTTTCCATTCATTTTATATCTGTAGTAATAGTATATAAATCACAAATTGTGACTTCAGTAATGCAAGCTCTGATTAAATATTTTAAATTTTCAGTACTTTTTTGATATGTTGTATAACAGAAAAGACAGGAATTCATATGTGCCCCACTCATTCTTTCTAATCTCCCATGTATTTTTAGTTTTCCTGTTCAAAAATGTCTTCGTTAATGAATGCAAATAATGGGTATTACTCCATTTTATCAAAGTAATTCATTACTATAGAGATATTTTTATTGTGGTGGTGACTTCAGGGTTTCCTGTTGAGAATAAATCGAAACACTTCACTGGTTTCTGGTATTAAATATTCTCAATAACTCTGGTTCTCTTGGTTGCCCTAAAGATATTAATACCCTTCCTAGGAAAGCCAGGCTGAAGTTAAAATTCAGCATTCTGGACATCTTCAAAGTCTAATGCCTTCTACAAGCCTTCCAATGGTGCTTCATTTAAAGAAGCAGGAAGTCTTTCTAGCACATCCTATTGTCAGCTCTGGTTTAGTTTGCATGAGTAACATTGTGATACTTCTGCTTCTTACTGTGCTTTTCATATTTTTACTGCAGCTTCACATGTACCCTCGGCCAAAAGTTCATCTGGACAAAATGAAAGGGATATTGGCAGATGGAAATCAGAATTTCTGAATGAGACTGTCCTTCTATAGAGGCACTTTGCTTCCCGTTTTCATTATTTACCCCTTTTGCACCGTGAGGTCTACAGTTAGCTATTGGGAAGGGCTGAGTATGCAACTCCCAACCTGAAATCTTGCTTATCATTTTGAATGTTGTAATTTTTGGTGAGAGTTGCCTTTTTTCATCATACAGGTGGCATATTACAAGAATCACTGAGGGATGTGTTTTCTTACCTTAGCTTTAGTCCATTTCCGTGTGTGTGGGGGGGCTGGTGGTTGGACCTTGTTAATAAGGGGGAAGGTTTTCTAGCTGGAAGCCCAGGAGCTGTCTGGCCTCTCCTGGTTCTGAGTATAGGCAAAGATTAAATTCCTATAGCTCACACGTGAACGTTTACATCACACACATCCAAATGCAGGATCAGGGAATATTAGCCCTACCTGAAGCCTGTTTGTTGTACACCAAATATTCATTACTTATTGTCATAATAAAAGCAGTTTGACACACTTCTTCACTATCAGTAAATTTTCTGGATTTAGTCTTGTGTGATGTAGGTTGGTTCATTGACTTCAAGCTGCAGTGTTTTATTGAATTTATTTGGTTAACTTAAAATGAACTGAAAAACCAGCTCTTAAAACTCACAGCAAGATTTCAAGAGGCACGTTGACCCATGAGTACTGTAAGTGGAACAATATTTGATAACTGAGTGCCTCTCATAAATTTCATAAGCTACTTACCTGTTAAGGAAGGAGGTTTGTCTGGATTAAACATATCAGAACTACCATGTTATGATAATTTAAACAGATTATATATTATATATAAAGCCATTGTATTCTGGGATTATTTTAATTGCTTTTTTGAGAAACAGGGTTCAGTGCTAGTTGTGGTGTCTAGATCACCGTACCAAGTGATGTCTTTCCCTGTTTGTACATGAACACACCTCTACAAGGCAAATGCAAGACTCTAGGAATTTAAAACAGAGGGCTTGTTTTTATAACTTTCTTTCTTATATCCTCTAGCTATGAGGTAGATGAACTGAATCAGTTAATCCATTCAAATTGATTTCTGGTTTGTGTCATTTTTTTATTCTTCCTTAGTTTTTACAGTGTTCTGTGTCATTACCAAAAATGTATGTGATAGGAAAATGAGTGGCATACTTCTTACTATTTATATGCCATGGATTTGACCCTTCTGACAGATCTGAAATATTGAAGGCAAGATCCAAAATCATCTGTTCTCCAGGAGGATTTGACTGCTTGTTTGAGTATTGCCAGACTAGTTGTTTTACTGGATGAAGCTAATCTGTAAGGGGAGTACTGGAAAAAGTGTCTCACATTGTTCACAATCTTCCATGCAGGAGAGGCCTATGGAACTCAACATGAACATAATGATACCTTTCCAGGCATCACCAGTTACGGAATTTGTCACCTTTGTTGTATACAATTGCTATTGCAAATATGGCATTATGGTCCTAAGACTTTTTGTATCTTGAAAGAGTTACAAGGTAAACTAATTTTGCAGAGGTAACTGTCTTAGCCTCACAGTGATCAACATAACCCTATGTAGTAGTATCTGTTATTTTAGGATGTAAGGGAGATGAGATTTGAAATACCGTAATTGTGGTGCATAATCAATATTTCTAAGATCATGTGTCATACTATTGTTCTGTATATAGAACTCTTTGGAGACAAGTAGGATGAAGGCAAAGCATGAATTAGGTTTTACTTGCCAAAATTCTCCTTTTCTTAGATTTACATCTTATGTAATGCTATAAAAAGATTGGTTGTTTTGTCTTATTAATGTTCCTAAATCTTTCACGTTTGGGTACATCATGGCCAGCATTTCGAAAGAGCATCAATGCCTGAAGCAGGGCACAGTCTGCAAATTCTGGCCTGAACAAATGCTCTTTCTCTTTTGAGACTCTGAGTATGAATAAATAACCTGAGATTTCCCTCATTAGATTCACACAGTAAGTTTTTTTTAGGTTTTTTGGCAGCCAGACAACCATCCTGTTTTAACTATCAACCCTGTCGGGATGTAATTTTAATAGTCTGAGTGGATCAGTTGGTAAGCTGGCCTTCTTGGCCATTTGGAAGGTGGTTTCCTCAGAATAGGTGTCATTAGTTGGTTCAGCAACAGCCCTGGTCACTCTAAGCAATGCCTACCTCCCATGGGACTCGTGTCTGGGCTGGTTCACTGTATAATGTTATGCTGAACACATAATACATCGTAAAATGAAATAAGCAAATTTTAGAGGATGATGTGTTCATCATACAAAACACAGTTAGAATTTGGCAAGCAAAATCTTCCTTTAGTCTATGAGTGTATCAGCTTTACTGTATTCCTCCATGTGCCACAGCCGCTGTTGTTAAGTCTTTGGGCTAGTACAGCTGGCATTGTGAAGTCTGAGTGATGAACTTTCAATATGATCACAAACTTCCTTTAAATTTAATAACATGTAATATTTGTGACAAATAGTAAAATAAAACAGTTATTTTCCTTCCCTGTAAGAACAACTGTTTCAAAGGGGAGGGAAGGGGAAAAAAAGGTGACCAATCTTGTCTTTAGATTCCAGGATAATAAGGCAATAAAGCTATCAATTATATTTTGTGCAGGCACTTTATAGGTAGTAGTTGACTATAAATGGCTGTCTTAAGCTTAGAGTCATTGGATTTGAAGTTGAACAGAGTGCTCAGGAATGCCTACTGCACTTGAGGAATAGTCCCTTGTATATCAAAGTTCTTGTTACCATGTAACATGATCAAGTACCTCATCTGTCTGTGAAGACCACCTGGGTTTATAATAACTGTGAGTCATTCTATAAAAGTCTTGTAATGGGATTGTAAACAGTCTTTCCACAGCACTGTTGTCATGTTAAATGATGCCCATGTCAGCTAGTCATTTTGACACCTGGTCATAGGTGAATGAATCTGACTTTCCTTTCCCTCTAAATCTTTACACAGCAAAATAAATAGGCATGGAATATCAGTAGGGATTTCAATGCTGGAGGTCAAAAGTGAAATCCTTAAATCTTCTGTTTGACTAAAAAAGTTGGGAGGACTGTAATGTTTTTTATTAATAATGTATTTTATTTCTCTAAGGTCTAAAACCTGGTTTATGAGTTTGTGCTCCCCTTAGGTGCAGAGCAGCTCAGTGCTGTATGCCTCTAATCAGAACTAGGACGAGAAGTGAGGTGTGTCTCTGCCATTGAGATTGTCTGACCTGGTGGTTGAGATGTGAAAACTTCTACTGCTGTGACTCAGACTCTGCTTTAGATGCCCTGAAACCCTGTATTTTAAGGTGCAGAAATAGCTGGTAATGCTCCCACGCTCTTTGACTTAGAAGCATGGGTCACTTAACCACTGATGATGTGGAAGACCTGTGTTCAGTTTGCACCAATGCCTGAAGGGATTCGAGTCTCTCTCCACACATCCAAGGAGAGCTGAGCTCTATTCATGAGGTGCAGTTATGAGGCTGTTGTTCTGAGATGGGATCTTCTGATGCATCTTTTCAAACTGGTCTGCTTTACAGGTTTTAAGATTTACAGGACAGGAGAGAGAGAGAAAAAGAATATTTTGATCATAAGTTTACTTGCTAGGCAAATTTTCAAGAGTGTTGTTCTCAGCAGGATTTTTCTTTTAACTGCCTGTGTATTACCAGACAGGTAATTTATGACATCTTGATTCTGTGAAAGACAGATGATTTTAACATCTAATTCCTGCTGTGTGCTATTCACAGACCACAACCATGCCACATTTAGCATTTAAAGCAGAGGTTGCCGACTGTTCTAGAGGAAGACAGGCTTACACCATCTCACACTTTGCTGACAAATATCCTTCAGTGATTTCATCCAGTGATTATGTAAATAACATGGAAGCAGAACTCCCGATTCCCTCCTCAATGTTATTATTTTCTTACACAATGCAAAACAAAGGTCAGTGTTGGACTTGGGTTTCCAAGCTGAACCTCCCTTCTTCCACAGGGACTTTGGTGCTGGAGTCTGGTAGCAGGTGATGAGGATGCTGGGTGGCTTTGCCCAGCATCAGCAGGACAGGCAGTGGGATGTTGGTGCTGCTCTGAGAAACCACTTTTCTGCTAGCTGGGTGGATTGCTATTCAGTGCGATGGATTTTATTTGTTGGGGATTTTTTTTCTTCTTACAAAGTTAATCTGAAGCATTTAACTCTCTCTAGTGTATACTGAGGGCATAGGAAACCAACCTTGTCATCAAAATTTTCTGTGCCTGCTTCAATCTTTGGAAAATTGGCCTGTTCAGAGTTGCAGATGGAAGAGGTAGACCTGTTGTTCTTTGCTGGTGCAGCAGTTACTGTGAAGTTTGTTGCTTGGGAGGTACACAGAAGATATTTTTCCCATGACCAAAGTATCTGTAAAGATGAGCAGTAGCTGCCAAGCTTGCCCCTGTGTAGTGGATTGCAAATCACGAACTAGACAAGCTGTTGAAACAGCAAGGAGAGTACTGAAAAAAGGTTCCACATATGCCATCAGAGCATGATTTTCATTTATAGCACATCATTGTGCCTCTCAAAAAAAAAAAAATTGATGGGTGGGCGAGTAGTTGGCTGTGTACCAACCAAAAAGGATACTCTTGTGTTGTGGAATGACAACACTTAGACCTGGTCCAGAGGAGGGCCTCAAAAATAATCAGAGGTCTGGAACAACTTTCCTATAAAGAAAGACAGAGATGGAGCTGTTCACTCTGGGGAAGGGAAGTCTCCAGGGAGACGTTAGTGAAGCCTTTCAACATTTAAACAGGGCTTATAAGAAAGATGAATAAAGACTTTTTTTTGCCAAGGCATGTAGCCTTATCAGAAGGGTCATTGCCCTAGCAGAAGGGGCAATGACTTCACACTAAAAGAGCATAGATTTAGATTGGGCATAAGAAAGAAATATTTTGTTATGAGGTTGGTGAGGCTCTAGAATAACTGCCCAGAAAAGCTGTGTATTCCCCATTACTGGAAATGTTTAAGGCCAGCTTGGGTGGGGCATTGAGCGACCTGGTCCTTGCCCACAGCAGAAGGGGTGGTGGTTTGTGTAGATCCCTTTTCCAACCCGAGCCTTTCTGTGTTTTTATGAGAAATTTGTGTGTAGAGGTGAAGGTTAGTAGAGGTGACATTGACAGATTGGTGAGTGTACTGCCAATCAGAAGGGGCTACCTGAACTAATCAGCACACTTACACTGTGTCCCTGCCCCAGGCAGTGCCACAGAGGAGCTATGGTCCTGCTTGCACAGGTGTTATTCTGTATCAGAACCTGTCTCTGTGTTGCTTGAATGCAGAAGTTGGGATTTATTGAAGCAAGCTTGGGAGATGCCAAACCATTAATGAAACAGCTGCACGTTACAGCTTTTAGTTTTGTCATGTTAGATTTTCATGGCTCTAACATGCAATTATATATATTAAAGTTACAGATATTCTTTTTAATTCAATGGGAAAAGAGCCCCTAAACCAAAGTGTGAATTTCCCTGTTTAATTTGTAGTATATTAAGAGTTGCCAGTACTAGTTAATACTGTAAAATAGCTTAAGTGTAAGACCCATTGTCAACAAGAGTAATAGTGATTGTGTCTCAGAAGAAGCAGAAGTTTGAGTATGTCTATTCAAAGATGTATTTGGTGTGCTCATCTCCATTTAGCTGTGCATGGAAATGATGGTTAGTGGAAAAAAGAATGATTCAATTTATAATTTTTTTAGGTTACTAAAGCAATAAATGCGGAGGATCAAAAGACATCACACAACGAACCATTATGGTTTTAGGTAGAATGCCATCTATTGATACACTGCAAGCAGTTTATATGGGGTCAAAGCTACGTGCTAATTGGCTATAGTAATTTTCACACCATAAAGCAACATTTCTTATGGGTTATATTCCATATCTCAACAAGTCCAGTGTTTTAATAAAGGACCCTAACCGTTCCCAGGTGCATCTCAAGAGTCCTGTGAGAAACTTTTAAGAGTTCTTGTGTGAAAGTCTGGGGAGTTGCTGTGTGAACTCCTGGGGAGTGATTTCTTCTTTACCACTCAGCAGCAGCTGTGCTGTTGTTTATTCTTTGCTGGTAGCTGCTTCAATCTCACAGAGTCCATACAGTCTGGATCACTCACATGGCCGTATTCTGTAAGAAATTCCTCTACAGGTTACCTCATGCACCCCTCCCAAAGCAAATAAGCACACTGGGTTTGCAAGTCTTCCCTCTGAATCAGAGCAGAAGAGGAGCACACATGCAAGGATGAACTCTTGTGCCTTACACTGTGCAGCTCCTTGAACAGTAAGGAGTATTTGGAAATTCTCAGTACCTTTGGATCCTTCACATAAGCTTTGACTGTTGAGTAGGGTGAATACATGTGTCTATGTATGCATCTAAAAACTAAATTCTAGGAGTCGACAGACCCACACAGTTAAGCACTTTTTTTTCTTTGACCTTAACAGTAATTTCAACTTAAATGTGGGGAATGATTTCAATGATGTGGCAAAATGTCAGCTCTACAGTCAGTACCAGGTGTTGTGTCCTGTTCAATCTGACACGGGGTATGTGTGATTGTGCTCACCCTGTCATCACTTTTTTGACTTCACACAACATCACATTGTGGGCAGTCTGTATTTAAAGTGAAAGAAAGCATTACAGAATCTTTTTTACCTGCACAAAGCAACACATGATTTTTGTTTTCTTCTGGCTCCCTCTGTGCTTGCAAAATGTGCTTGTGTGCATCTTTTGCTGGGTTTGCATAGGTAAGTAGTTGCACAACTGCCAGCATTGTCAACCTGTGCCCTCAGAGGCACTGTGGTCCACCCCAGCCACTGCCAGTGCCTCTCCATCAAGGTGCCAGAGCCTTCCCCTGAGCTTTGTGCCATCCTCCATACTCCAGGAGGTCTCGAATGGCACCACGTGCCTATGCCCAGTTATGTGAATTGAGCCCAAATTGGTTTACTTAGTGAAAGAGCAAAGGGTAAACTTTGTACAAAATGTTGTTTTGTTAGCAAAGGGGTGAGGAAGAGCAGGGAAAGGGGATTTAGGTCAACCAAAAACTTTTGGGAATTGATTTCAAATTCACTAGCTCAATATAATCAGTGAAGAAATAACAGAAAGATCAGAAAATAACTGATGTGTCCTTGACTACCTAAAGTTTAAGTGGGTCAGTGTGTATCATTAATGATCTCTTATCTTAATATTTCCTTCTCTTCCTTTATTTTTAAACAGGAACTTTTAAGGAGCTTGAAAGTAAAACTATTCATTTTGTTGAAAAATAATTCATGCATCAAAATAAAAGCTTTCTTTTTTCCTTTTAATTTTTTCACTTTTTTCTAGATGAGCAAGAGAAATGGTTTGTGTCTAGTTGCTCCTGTCACCATGAGAAGCATATAAGAAGTTTCCATTAAATTGAAATATGTATGTTTTAAGGGAGCTCAAGAGAATTGTTTTACTTACAGTTTAGCTTTGAGTTGCTAATCTGGTGTTTTATATCTATTACTTCTTGTCAAAACCCAACAGTTTTGTCTCTAGCAGAATTTAATTTTAGGTATTGTCATACATTCTGAAGTTGATATAAACTTAGGAAATTAAAAGTTATTAAGTAGCTGTTGCAAGCACCTCTTTTGAACATTGATGTTTGTTTTGTTTAAAAACAATTCTGCAGAAAAAAGCTTGGAGTGATGTGATAACTAATAACATGGTGATCATACTAGTTTTCTGCTGTGTAATAGTATCATGGTGATATTGATAGCTATTAAAAAATTACCTGTTTGAGTTCATTTTAGTTCAGTTGCTGAGGTATTTATTGTTTAAAAGTATAGTATTGAGTGTGTACAGTTGTCTCGGATTTCAGATGTGAGCATTTCAAATAATGAAATGGTTATAGGTGCATACTGCAGGCTTTATTTGAGAGCTGAAAGAGTATTGTGAATAATGATAGGTTTTGATTTAAGTTTTTATATTCAGCCCTTAAAAATCAGAAAGAATAAAATAATATAAATAGGGTTTCATGGTTAGAATGCATTTAAATTTTTTACTGAATATGTTTTAGCTCCAATATTGTAACTCTATACCTTGATATGGAAGTACTGGAAAAACCCTTGAGATTCTTCCCTACATTTTCCCTTCTGTAAACTGGTAGTAGTCTATGTTATGCCCATCTAAAGAAGATTTCTGAAGACTAATCATTTTTCAGTAATCAGTAAGTGATTATTATTGCCATAGGATAAGAACTGAAACAAGGAAGTCTTCATGGTCAGCTCTAGAACATTGCGTTTCATGTTCTGTACTGGGGTTTTGTCTCCTGGTCCACATATGATGTCAGTGGGTTGTCCATCTCATAATCCATATCCTGTCCTATTTAGTCTTCAACTGTAAACTTTATAATGTATATAAAGACTCTAGGAAGGTGGAGAGAGAAGGTTAGGTTTTTGTTCTTGGACTTTTCTTCTGTAATAATGTGTACTATAATGTACCAAGTCAGTGAATTGAAGCAAAATCCATTCCAGAGACATTAAAAATACATTTATTTTCCAAACACACATATTCGTAGTTATGTAAGAGGACGTTCATTTTGGGCATAAAAGGTCAGAAATAATCATTTCAATCCTGCCTTCCCAAAAGCCATACTAAAAGAGAAGTGGTAAACCTGAATGATGAAGCAGTCTGGGCAGTGTTAGGAGGAGGGCTGTCTGTGCTGGTTTTGGTCAGACCTTAGTGGGAAATTACTGCAGTATGCTCTTCTTGCCTTCGTTTTTTGTGGATGGATGTTGCAAAGGGGTGCAGGATGTTTCACCAGTGGGTTTTAGGGAGATATCTGCTGACAGCAGAGGAATGGTGAACTTTCAGTGGCTTGAAATCCCATGCCAGGCCCTGGTGGGGCGTTTTGCTTTACTTGGCACAAGCCGTTTTGTGTGGTCACTCCAAGCTTGACCCATCACTCTTCTTCACATCCAGACAAGCCTTGCAGCCTTTCCAGCCAACCCCACGCCCAGGGAGATGAGCACCATTTCCTTCCCACCCTCATCATCATCTCATAGGCCTTCTGGTTGTATCTGAGGTAACATCAGGTAAAGTAATGGCTTACTTAGTATTTAAAGTGCCTAGTTTCCTTAATTTGCAGACTCACCTCACATGACCCTTGGAATTTGTGTCTCTTTGCTGATGGTATTCCAGCCTTCCCATCCAGGACTTTTTACATCAGTTTCCCCTTTCAGACAGTGCCAGACCCAATCTCTGCATTTTGTCTGCCTCTGTAGGGTTTTTTTCCCAGTCACTGTTGTCTTCTCACAAATTTGGCTTCTTTTCCTTCTTTGAGGTCAACTCCTGTCCTCCTTAGTGCTGCCTGGTCCCAGAGGAAGGGCGGTAGTGGGAAGAAGGAGAAGGAGTTCAGAGGGGTTAAAGAGACAAACTGCTTGCACCCAGATTAATGAGTTTGGAGTAGAGCCACTTACACTTGGAGGAGGAGAGGTTTTGGCTTTACAAATTCAGGCCATGGTCCCTCAGTACCAGGGAATAATACCAGGCACATTTGTTTTACTAGGACCAACAATGAGTTCAAGAAACAGACACCAGAAAGTGCTAGTTTTAGTAAAAATTAATTTAAATGTTTTCTCTCTGAAGTGAACAGTTGTTTTGGGTTTTTTGTGTTTGTTGGAGTTTTTTTTAAAGCCATTGAAAGGCTTAATTTCAGTCAGACCTAACTGTCTATCTCTACTCAATTATTTATTTTAGTAGATAAATGTCAAAATTGAGATGCAGTCTCAGTTATGAGGTCAGAAGAACAAAATAAACTCAAACTTCAGCTTGAAGGATAGTAAACAGAAGGAGATTCATTTGGGAAAATAAATCCTTCTGGTGGAAATTAAAATGAACAAAGACAAGCAAAGAAAGAGAAAATCTCAGTTGCAGTATATGGGTAACATACTAGATGAGAGTCCATTGCCACCACCCCTGATGTTCATATCTGATAGGTGTAGAATTGTTGAAGCAGATCATGGATGTCTTCATACCTAAGAGCAAGAGTGAGTAATGAGGAATGACTGAAAAGTAACTGCCCAGTCTTACGCCTTTTTCACGTCAGCAGTATTTACCAGGTGCGCAGAGTCCTCTTGCAGGATCTGGCACTGCTTTCCAAAGGAGGAATACCAAGGAAATGTAAGAGCAGTTTGGGAGTGCTGAGCTCTAAGGCTGGTGGGGACATGACTGAATTTTGCCTGGAACTGTGCAACAGCTTACAGTTGGTTAAAGGGTATCAGTAATAGTTTCATGCAATATTTATCAGTCCTTTTTGCAATACTTCTGTGAATATTTTGTGATGAGTAAGAAAATGTTTATCAAAACTTTACATCAAAATTTTAACTTGCGGATCTTCAGCGAATTGTTGGCTGCACATTATACTTCAGGCTTTCATTGTTTTTCAGTGTAAGTTGGCTTATGTGGAAATACTGAATGCTTCCATGTTAGTTTGAAAAACATCACAGAATATAATTTGAACATTTTCACCTAGAAATGCGAATGCTATTGAGTACTTTTTTTCAAAAATTATTTTTACTTGGCCTTGCTAATTTGGTGGACTTCTCTACCAACAAACCTGCTTGGTAGGTACTTGTGAAAAATTCTTGATATATTCCATGGCAGTCAAAGTAACTAGTCTAGACTGACAAAAGATGGTTCACTGAAAATCCCAGTGTATGTCTAGTACAATTTTTTTTCTATTTTCTAATGTAAACATCAAGCACTTAAATTTATTAACTGAAGTTTTTTGATAAATAGAATCAGAAGATTCTGGTTTAAAATTGGGCTAGAGAAAGTAAGGAACCAAGTGAAATCAAAATGGGAAGAGTTGCCCCAAAAACATGGGGGAAAAACTTGAAAGGAGAGCTGCTAAGTGGATGTATGAATTCTTGTTGTCTAGGATTTCTCAAACTAACCATAGTTTTAAATCCAAAAAATAAATCTGAACTGGGGTCAATGCAATATTTTCTTTCCTGGTATTTTGCCTCCCCTTTGGCAATTATTTATGGATCTGCCATTTGTTCAGAAATTATTTTCACATCTAAAATTGCTCAGTACAAAGAATACAAATACCTTATCAGTATTCTTTATATGCTTAAGCAAGTAGTAATCCAAGCACCACACCTTTGTTAGACTTGTTTCTTGGAGAGTTGTGTCAACATATTCTTCCTTTGACAGAGCATTCTAGTAACACTGCTCATATATGAATAATACATGTAAACTAAATGTCTAGTTTTCTGAATGTGTTTGTGATTTAGGGAACAAGAGGGTAGGTTTTGTTGCTTATGAAAAATATCACAACAGGCCCATGTAGAATTTGAGATATTGAGAATTTGGCCTCATGTTGAAGAAATGTGTCATTTTTACATTTAATGTACCAGATTGTACAGGGGCTGATTAGTTTACTCGGTGTAGAAATCTGTCATTAATTGTTCTCCTTCTGTGCCATTGTAGAAACCTTTTGGTAAACCTGTCAGTTTGGGGACAGGAGAATTAGATGTAAATTACCTTAATGCTCACTTTGTCTTTGCAAATGTATTATTTAAAAATAAGTCATTTCACACTAGATGTATTTATGTTTATTGTTAAACATATTTAAAAATTTATGCTGTTTGCCTAGGGATCTCCTTTCATTTTGAAGCACGTTTCCCCAATCCTAGTTTGAACTGTTGAAAGGTTACAGCTTATGGTACTTTTTATTGTAGAAATGGTTGTGAAATAATACCACAGTGTGACTGTTCAGAAGTTAGAGGATAGTTTTTACAGCCTTGGAGCTTGAATTTTGCTTGTCTGTTTATGAATGGTTGATTTGCATTTGGTCTCCCCATCTCTTAGTTAATTCTCCTTTTTATTTTGAGTTCTCTTCTGTAGGTTCTACACATTTAGCAACACTGCTAATAAAAGCCACCTGCGCCTCATAGTGTATGTGCTGCGTTTCTTTTGTCGCTTCACACTCACAAAGAGAATAGAAATTCTATTCTTAGGCCTTGGGGCTTGGAAACATCCACTCTGAAATCAAAGTTCCAAGTGTTATGCGGAGATAATGATACATTGAGTTCGTCATGGTACTTTAAAGTGGATATCACTCAGTCTCTCCTGTTGAATCGATTCCAGTTTGTTTAAATGCATTTTCATTGAGCCTTTTTTATTTTAATAATTCCTGGACTTTACTCCCTGTCTCTCTCGGTGCCAATTGCTGCTTCAGTGGGAGTTGCTGTAACAGAGTCTGACTCAACCTTACTTGGGAGCGCCATCTCTTTTCTTCCCTGCAACACGAATTTAATGTTGACTCTGAGGAGCTGTTTATTGAAAACTGACAGTAAGACACAATTTATGCTTCCAGAAAAGGAGAAAGATCCAGATGTCTTGCATTTTGCCCTCTTCTTCAGTGTGACATCCTACATTTGTCCAAGCATCCAAGCTGAGCAGTTCTGTCAGCCTGGGGAAGCCTGCAGCAGCAGCAGCCTCGAGCAAAAAGGCACAAATGCGTGTTCCAGCTTTTGCATTTGGGAACAAGTTTTTAAATATTTTGCTCAGTTTTACTTTACAACTGCCTATGTGTTTACCCTCCTGCCTTTAACAGCTGTCTGTTGCCACTCTACTGGTGCACCCTTCATGTGCAGATCAATAATGCACGACTTAAACTGAGTGTAGTTGAGTCTTGAATGTGTCGTCTTTCCAGGGGATAGCAGAGTGTTTTATGTAGAGGCTGTTTAGTTAATTTTTTGCAGGTTGTTTTACTTCGTTTCCTTAAAGTATTTTGTTGCTTTGGTTAAAATGGAGATTTTCAGGCAGAAACAATTGTTGTGCATGTAACTTCTCATGATGGGAAGGTGTTTTGAAAAACATCTCTTCCTGTAATTTTAAAGAGAGTTCAC
>JAOXXN010000001.1:51560728-51579325 GCA_026770055.1 Myrmophylax atrothorax
AATGCCAGGCTGCAGCCAGCTACAGGCTGGGGTTGCTGTGCTGTACAGAATGCCAGGCTGCAGCCAGCTACAGGCTGGGGTTGCTGTGCTTACAGAATGCCAGGCTGCAGCCAGCTACAGGCTGGGGTTGCTGTGCTTACAGAATGCCAGGCTGCAGCCAGCTTTGGCCCAAGAGCTGTTTTTAAGAACTGGCACCGTTTCTTGAACCCTTTATGCTGTGTATGAGGTTCACAGGTAACTGGAATGTCCAGCTTCATTCCTAACTGCAGTTCACAAGCCTGTGAAAGAACTTTAGGTAAGGTACAACCATTGTCTGGTGGCCACAGGCTTTAGGCTAAACTTCCAAGGAGTGTTAGTCACCTCTGGAGGATGGATTTGTGTGTTTGTTCCTGGGAAGAGTTCGGTGGCAGGCGCAGGGTGGGCTGGGCCTCCCTGTGCTCCCGGGATCCGACTCCATGCTTAGGGATCCCTTGGGCACAAGGAGTCAGAGATGCTCCCTCCCAAAACTGTTCCCAAGTCAGCATTTCTGCTGAGGATGCACTTGTTTCTGCTTCCTTTTCCTGTCCACTGAGGAAAGTGCCATTCTCCACAACTGCAGAGGAACCAGAGTTTGTTTAAATGGATACATCCCTTCCCAGTTTGTTCTCAGTTTTAGGTTGTGTACAGATGTTTTATCAATTTTACTTGGACACCAGTACAGAAAACTAACTTTATGGAATTAGTGTAGACCCTTATGACAAAGTAGTGTCAGTTTAGTGAGTTTACTCATATGATTAACAATAATATACAACCATTGTAATTGATTTAAGCCTTCATATAGTTTACTGCAGCTGCAGACCAAGATCAAGAATAAACTTTGTAATGGTAATATTAGAGGAGTAGACATTTAAGTTGTGGAGAGAAGAACCTGATGTTTCTATGGGATTTTTCTCTGTGCTTATTCATTTGGGAGACCTCACTGTCATCTGCTGACATTCTGCACTTAGCCTTGTTTTTCTACAATCCCTGTTGTGCTGAGTTTACGGTAAACAATATTGCACAATTTTTGGCACTGACATCCAAAGATGCAGAATTTATTTTGGACATTCATTGTGCAACACATTTAACTGAATTGTATCACTTTTTTAATAGTTATTTTTTTCCTCAAAGCTTTGCAAGCTGTCAGGTATCTGATAACCTCTGACAGTGCTCAGATACCATTCCTGACACAGAATTCCAAGCCAGCTGCTGTGGCTAATTGCTTTCCTTGGGATTGTCTTCACTGTGCAGACATTCCTGACACTGTGTTCAAGGAAGCAAAGGAAACCTAAATCAAGGAGGATTTAGCCTGAGCTGATTGACCTGTCTGGGAGTACAGAATAAACCCTAAAGTAGCACTACAGGAACAATGTTGCTCCAATATCTTTCCCTAATGTGTTGGTTGTCTCTTGGGTTTGTCTGACTGGAGAGAAGCTTCAGCACAGTTTACCAATTCTTCTGAGACTGTGCACAGTTTACCAATTCTTCTGAGAGCTCTGAGTGGTCAGTGTTTGTTCAGTATGTGGAAAACCTGAGGAGAAAGTGTTATATAAAAATGAATTTATCACTGCCTCTCAGTAAATTGGAATGATCTGAGAATAGTGATGACAGTGGCAACAGAGTCACTACCAGTTTGTGAAGATTGCACTGAACTTTGAAAATTCATGTTCCACACATACACGTCTGTGTTCAGAGAAAAATGGGAGAAGTCTTGAGAAGGTGGTGTATAGCTCATCAGAGACAGATTTGCTTGGTGGTGTATAAAATTCAATTAAAATAAAAAATCAGGCAGCAGTTTTGACAGGGATCATATGTTGGTCAGGTGTTATACACTGGCAGTTCAGTTGATCTGCTATTTTATATTATTAGTGACTTTATTTACTCTTGGCATACCTGCTGCAGCCTGACAAAATGTAAAGCACTTACTGGCTTTTGAGTTGGGAAAATTACTCATTTGGGAAAACTGACTGTCACAGCACACTGTTTATGTTCCTTTGGTGGCCCTCTGAGTGTCCTGTTCCCTATGGAAGTGAAGTGTGGATATCTGATATAACTGATGGTGGTTTCCCTTTGTGGCTGGATCCTGCTGCTGGGAAGTATGTAAGGTGCACTTTGAACTTGGCATCCTCTGCACTGCAGATTTTATTCTGAGGGTGCTTATTCCCATGAACAGCAATGAATTCTAATTATTGTGATATATGTGGATATGGAGTCCTCATTTTGACTGGCTTTCTTATACTTGGTCTTGGTGTATCTCATAGACAAAGAAAACTGTGAAAGGCCCTTTTTCTATGACCAAAGTCAGGCTGTAATTTTTTTAGTTGAAATTAAGAAGCAGATGGAGCTCAGTGAGATGTGTAAAGGTTCACAGGAATCCAAGAATGTCAGAAGATATGCAATTCAAGCAGCTTCCCAGGGCCTCCTGATGCAATGCTGAACTTGCAAACTGGGATATACAGACAGGAATTAGCTGCCTCACTCACTGTAAGAACCTGGTTGACTTTGCAGAGGGTAAATGCTTCACTTACATCTGAATTCAAATCTTCCTTGTGGTCCCTGGAAGAATCTGAGTTTATATCCCCATCAAGAAAATTAAAGAGAGTATTTTGCAGAATGAGCACAGTCCAGAACAAGGAGAAGGAAGTAGATACTCTGCAAGTGCAGCACCAGGATTCTTTTAATAAAGGTTCTCTGCTGGCTGGTGATTTTTTAAATACATTGTCAGTAAATTAACAGGTCAAACAGGTTCTGCCTAAAAAATATACAGACCCAGAGTTCTTTTATTTGTAATTATGAGAGTGGATGAAAGCAGGGTGTGGTCTTTGGCCGGGAGGAGAGTCAGGATCTGACAAGCTTCTGTGCCTTCAGGTGAACCTCATCCTCCTGCCTGTGCTTTCCCAGCTGCCACAGAGGAGTGAGCCTTGCCTCAGGAGGGAAGGAATATGTTCCTGTTTGCAGGGCTCCTTGCAGACAGACATTCTGTGCACAGAATATTTCTACTATGTTGTCTGTATTACACATTAGAAAGTTAACTGGTTTAAAAATAAAAGTACTGATCACATCGCTTCAGTTTGGTTTAAGTGCATTGTTTCTTCCCTTCATGGAAAGTAACTGGAAAAAATAATAATTCCTTCAATTTTGTTATGGATGTCTAAGTATCTGACTTCAGAGAAAGCTTAAGATGGTGAATTTTTCCTGAGACAGAAGATATCTCCATGGCTGAGTGCATTTGCTGAATGAGACCCCTTAGGAGGAAAAAGTACTTTGACAGTCTTTGTCCATTTACACTTTTTAAAAGTTTTTGTGTTCTGTCACACCCAAACATTTTAGCACTTCACGATTGGCCTTCAGAAATGTTCAGTTAAAAGTTTTATCTGCTTTCTAGTTTTGAGTTCATGGATTCACTTTGAGGCCTGATTTACATGACTTTTTTAATCTGTTAAAATTAGAAGCTGAAAATAAATTGTGTGCAATGCCTTGAGAAAAACATCAGCATTGCAAAACCTTGCAATATTATGGAGTTGCGACATAAGGAACATGGGGAAAAAAAGGGGCACAGGGTCGCTGCTATATTCTAGTTTTATTGCATTGGAGTCTCCTTATCTCACTTCCTTTCCGTGGTCTCGAAATACGAAAGTGAACAGCGCTCTGGGTGCTGAGGGTTCTGTTCTGGCGGCACTGGCGCAGCTCCGCTGGCGCTGATGGTTCCCGAGACAGGAGCGGGGCCGTGTGGCGCTGATGGTTCCTCAGCCAGGAGCGGGTCCGTGTGGCGCTGGTTTGTTCCTCAGCCAGGAGCGGTCCGTGTGGCGCTGGTTTGTTCCTCAGCCAGGAGCGGTCCGTGTCGCTGTCCCGCCGCGGTGCCGCGGGGCTGATGCGCCCCGAGCGGGGCGGGTGCGGGCAGCGCTGGGCTCGGGCTCTGCTCTGCGGCTCGCCCTGCCCTCCGGCTCCAGGGACAGCTCCTTTGGCACAGCCAGGGCACGAGAGGCGAGCTGGGAGCTGGAGCCGTGGCTGGGACCGCAGGGACACTTCAGGCTGTATGGAGATCCCTCTTTGGGCTGCGCTTTCCTTCTCGGTGCGGCTTTGCCACGGGGATGTTTAAACCCACTGCCCAAATGGGACTCGGAGAGAGAAAACGCTTGGAAACAGGGAATGTCAACCGGTTTGACTTAGGGATCCACTCTTTTAATTCCAAAGTTGTCATTGTGCTTGGTGGGCTAAAACATGTGCAATGACATCGCAGGGGCTTTTAATGTGATGTGACAAATACATTCTGACTTTTGGGAGGTGCAGTGAATTGTGTCGCTGATCCTATGCCACTGCAGCCTCTGGGACGGGTTTGGGTGGCAACATTTGCTTTGTTCTCTCTTTGATACAGGTTCTTAACAGTGTTTCGTGGGGGGTTCGATTTATGCATATATAGGCAGAAAATAAGAATCATTTGAATTTGTCTTAATTTGCATTTCTTCTTCTTAATCCAGTACCACTGTCAAAAGTGTATTTTAAAATACTTCTAAGAACATGGAATGATTTAGTAGAGTATCTACTTGAATAAAGTGTGTGATAAATTAAAAAAAAGGAAACAAGGTCATCAACTCTCCTCAAGCTGTATATTGCTAGGGTTTTATGTATTTGTTTCTGATAATTATGCCAATAGCATGCATGGGGGAATGTATTTCACATTACAATGTATTTCACATTGCTTTTAATAAACTGAATCAATTATGGGATTGAGAAAAACGGGCCTGGTTTTTAGAAGTCGTTATAGATATACACATGTATATACAGAACCTGTAACTTCCCTCAGAGTGAGTTACCGATTTCCGAAAATAAGATAGGGAATAATGCGGGAAATAACAGGGAAAACCCCAGGAATTATTTTCCCCATATTTATAAACCCCTCATATTAATTTTGGTGATCTGCTTTGGAGGAGGGATTTGAAGTCTGACCTTTACATGCTCCCTACTGCCCCTGTAAAAATCAGTTTAAGTTCAGGAGAAGCTCAGAGATGTTGGCACCGTTACTTTGGATGTTTCTGTGGATCCCTGGCAGGGTGGGAGGAGGAGCTGCTGGGCTCCAGCATCTCCACACTGACCTGCTCAGGTGTGAGATCGGGCAGAGCAAGGGGAGCTGTGGGGGCGCAGGGTGTGCTCTGGGAGGCAGCAGGGCATGTTGGCAGCAGAACACGGGAGCTGGGATTGGTTGGGCAAGAGTGTGGGACAAGCAGGTACTCATCAAGGAGCACTGGAAAGGAACGTGGGAATCTGGGGCTCAGCTGATAAGACAGCAGAGAGGACAGAGCCCAGGAACGATGGCAGTGGGATGGCAGGAAAAGGGGATGGTCAGGAGGGGCTGGGAAGCATTTTGCCTTTTTGGTGGATGTGAGTTCAGCCTCACTGGTTAACTCTTGTGGGTACTAGTTCTGTGGAGTTGTATTGGAGGGCAGTTCTGTTCTTTGCAACTTGCCCTGTTCGGGAAATCTTCTGTATTGAATTTCTGTGTTGAAGTTTTGAAATTTTGAAGATGGTGATTACATTTAGCTTCTTTATTAAAAATGCCCTTTTATAGACCACCCCTGACCAGAAGTTATTTTTCACTTAAGGCCTTAGTCTCACTTGCTGAGGGGGGCAGTGAAAGAACTATTTGATATTTGGGTGGGGGTTTCCACATTGTTTAGTGTGGAACCTAAACTTTATTTTCTGCCCACTGTTCAAACAAAGCCCAACAGGCAGGATTGTTCAATTCCTTGAAGGTTTATGTATGTCACCTGTTACTGTGCTGCCACAGAACTTCACAAACCTTTGGTTAATCTTCACAACACCTTCTTCATATGATTCAGTTCAATCATTATTCAGGACCAGAGCCAGTAGATCTTTTTTTATACAAATGTGAGAATAGAACCTGCAAGGTAATCAAGTGTAATCATGCACTGGCAAAACAGGGTTACCCCAAAAAATCCATTTCCTGGTATTTTTTTACTTGTCAGTATTTGATTTTTACAGTCACTATGATGTTCTTTAAACATTTTTGTATGTTAAAATCACATGTAACATTATCCTGAAAAAGGCTTCATAAGACATGTAATGGAAAGAGTAGGAAGGAAGGATATCTCCAGCTCAGGATTTGTTGTGTTGTTTTGTAACCTTTTTGCAGCTACTTCTTTTTCAAAAAAAGGACAGCTGAAAATGCTGACAAAGCCAGACCTTACCAGGAATGTGAGTCTGTATATGTGTGTGTGTGTGTGTGTCTGTGTGTGTGTGTGTGTCTGTGTCTGTGTCTGTCTGTCTGTGTGTGTGTGTGTGTGTGTGTGTGTGTGTCTGTGTGTGTGTGTGTGTCTGTGTGTGTGTCTGTGTCTGTGTGTCTGTGTGTGTGTCTGTGTGTGTAAAACTGTAGAACCTCAGTGTTTCTGTGCCATGAACTTCAAGTCTGATTTGAACCACTGTCCCTTGCTTTCAGAAGATACCCATGAATACTACTAGCAAGCCATGTCCCTCTAGCAGCAGGTTTTGCCAAATATAGTATCCTTAAAAATTGTTTTTTGTAGTTCAGAAGAGTTACTCCATTCATTGAAGAGACTTTTAGAGGCTCCTTCCTGATGGTGGTGCACCAAGGACCTGACCAACACTGGTATTTCTGGGGAATTGGATTTAAATTTATGGATTCTCATTCTTAGGGATTTTTTAATTTTCTGAAGACACAAGCACTTGCAAAATCCAGTAGTCAGAACATTATAAATTTAAATTTGCCAACCGAACTTTGTTTGCTTCCCATGTACATAAACAGCTGTAATGACATGGGCTTGGACTATTTTTATGTTGTATCTGTATATAGACCTGGCAGAAATACACAGGTTGTGTCTTTTCACAGTTTGCGCGTGCCATATTGCTCAGTGTGGGTATATTAATAAATAGTAAATGCTGTACCTTTTGCTGCAGATTTTTCTGTGACTTAGAACAGGTAGTGCCACAAGATTACATTATCCACTGCCCATGTTGTTTTCCTTAAAGTACAGTCTGTTATTTCTGTCTACTGTAAAGTTTATTCCACAGAAGTAAATGTAATTTGTAGTACAAAGTTAGGAATTAACAGAACTGTTCCATATGTTTAAGGGTCAGATTATATGGTCTGTCTGTATAAATTATGCTGTGGAAGAGACTTAATTAAAACCAGCAGTGTTGCCTTTTTTATTTCATGTGAAGTGATTATCCTTTCTGCATTTTAGTAGATGGTTGTCTTGGATTTGAGCATTGAGTCTGTGTTTCTACTTTAGCTGCAATTTTTTTTGTTGTGAAGCACAAAAATCCTTTGCAGCTGTATATTCCAGCCTGCCCACCTCCACCCTACTGCCCCCTAGAATGAATCTCTCTCCCACTGTTCGCTTGGTTCAGCTGGAAGAAACATTAGCGGTTCTTGGAAAGGAGAAGCAGGTTGGCAGTGGCTAAGCAGGAAGAGAATTGGACAGAGAGGAGGCTTGTGTTCAGGGTGGGGCCTGTGTTCCTGAAGATGGTGCATATATTTAAGAACTTGAGTAAATACTAATTCTTGCCAGAATGGAGAATTAAAACACAGGCTTTAAGATACACTGTGGTATTTGAAACTCTGAAGGAGGTTGATTTAAGACTAAATGAATTAGGTTAACTATGGAGAGTCCCATAAACAGTCTCCTACTTAAATCTCCAGAAAAGTCCTATTTCTGGTGACTTAACTAGTGACAAGCTTAGGTTTCTCCTCTGTAGAAGCACATGGTCTTTTAAGATTATTTGACAGTGGATTTAACATCATGCACGCTTTTAATTAGGAGCAGGTTTGGGGAAGGGAATGAGGTAGATGTGTATTCTGACTTTATTTGCCAAGACCAGCATCAGCAGGATGAGGAAATCCATTTTGATACATCCTGAGTCCCTGCGTCTTTTGGAAGGTGTTAATTCCTTGTCTTCCACTCCAAGAATGCCTCTAGTCCTTCAGCAATGTAGTCTCACCAGAGCTGAGCTTTGATCTGCGCTTTTATCCCAAATTTGGATCCAGCAGAAACATGTGCCTAAAACTTCTCATTTGTTTTATCTCTGTCTTGGGGTTTTATTGTGCCTTCGACCAATGTGCTGGAAACTTCCTGTTGTCTAAAATGTCTCTGGACTGTTGCAGTGTGTAAGTTGCAGTCTGCTACCATTGTGTAGTGGCTTTACAATATTTTATTTAATATTAAATTAATTCAGTCCTTGTTGTTTTCCTTCCTTACTTTTGGTGATAGAGTATTTGTATACTGGATGCTCAGCAAGATAAAAATTTTAGTAGTCCTAGTAGTTTCTTTTTTTGTGTAGATGAGGTCTTGTGGCATTGAAATAGCTTAGAAAGAGAAAAGCCCTTTGTTTAAACAATGGGTTTGCATGTTTATGTATACAACCCAATGACAGAGATGCTTAAACATGTGCATATATTACATCCATGCAATCACTCTCACCTCTGTATTTCTCCATACAGCTATTCTTCTACAGGTTTATGGCAAATTATTTGACTATTGAAATGATTTTAAGTATTGCCTTTGATTGGATCATAGCAATTAATATTCTGTGGTAACTTAGTCACACTGTGCTTTCAGTGCCAGTTCCTGTTCTCTGTGAACCATAGCTATGCTAGGTGCAGTTTACTGCTCTGCCCATATAGTCTCATAAAATCTCAATAAAATCTGAAAACTGTGGAGTATGGGTAATCTTGCTATAAATTGTAATAAAAATTACCCCTGTAGACTCTATATTCTGACCATTATGTTCATGGATACTGCTGCTTTGTACATAAAGTTTTATGAAATAAATTGACCAATTCTACTGGCCCTACTAGGCACCAAGTTGTTTTGATTGAAAATCTGATAGGTGCGCTCAGAGCGTTCTTCTAATGCATAAATCATTTATAATGAACTTTAAATAGGAAGAAGAATGCTGTGTATGTGCTTCATATAGTATAGACCAGCTTAGAAGGAGGAAATCATGAATACTGTCATTCACATGCATTTGTTAGGTCTGTAAAGACAGGATTCTGTTTCCTAAAACACATTAAATAAACCTGAGGACTACACTTAAATCTCTGAGGTCATAATTTGAAATAGCTCCCGTATATCTGCATCCAGAAGTGTTGCCTTCACCACTAAATCACTCTGTGCTGGTCTCCTCTAAAAACATTTCCAAGAAGGGAGATGTTTAGTTGCTTTAGACATCAAGCTGTGATGTGAGACTGGGCTTGAACAGTTGTAAAACCTATTTTACAAAAACAATGGAGATGAGTTGGTCTCTCTGCTTGGTATTTGATCCACCCAGGTACGATTTTTTTATCAGAGGCATTTGAGACAGTTTCAGTTAAAGAGCCAAAGAAGTCGCTGTTGGCCAGCAGTTTCCTTCTTGCAGTATTTCAGGTACTGAACTATGCTGTATGCCAAACTTAAGAGTCCAGACTTAGACACAGCAGTGTTCGTAATTGTTGGCAGATGATTAGTTTTAATATGATCGTTTTCTTTAGCATTACTGCTGGGGACTGAGGCACCATTTGGATATTAAGTTAATAGTGGCAGGTGGGAAGAAAGTGGAAGCAAGTAAGCCTGCACAGTGCTGTTGCCATTGTCCCATCTTTAGACACTTCCTGAGACCCTCCCAGACACTTTTGCTCCTTTCCCAAGACATTGCAGAATTGTGTGGCAAAGGCTACTGAACAGCCTCCTCTTCCCACCAAGGAGTAGGTCCACAGTGGCTCGAGGGGCCATGGAGCCCCTTTCCTCTGCCAGGGCTGGTGCGCCAGCACCCAGCAAGAGGAGAGAGGGGTACTCACACTGCTGAAATTCCCATGCAGTCCATGGAGGCGAGTAGGGTCAGCACCCCTGAAGGCACCCATCTCTCTCTGGTTGGCTGTGTGGGAGCGTTGGGGTGATTCTCTTTGCGGTGCAGGTACCAGAAGACAGAGGCACTTCCCTCCCCTGCAGTGTCACCTACCTCCTGAGGTCCAGGGCTCTGAGAGGGGATGAGAGCTGATGGCAACATACTGTTAGGTATTGTTGGCTCATGGGGTTGTTGTGAGTGGCCAATTATCATTATTAGGATCAACCCAAGATCGTTTCTTGTTCTTTTTGCAGTGTTTCTGATGCTGGCAGGTTAATAGTGTATTCTGCTACAACATGAGTGCCATACAGTTTTCTTAGCCATATTTTCCATTACCATCCTTCTAGGAGTTTGGCAGCAAATGTCACTTTGTTTCTTCAATCCTTCATGCTCTGCAGACACAGGGACACACATGTGTAAGAGCAGCACGAATGAGATCCTTCTAGATGTTAATTTTAGCATGTAGGGTAATATTTGGTTTTCCATTCCTAATGGAAGCAAGTGCAAAGCAGCATTGCTTACAAATAAAGATAATCTTTAACCTATTGTATGCCAGCATGCACTGGAAGCCACTGGAGAGGAGTTTCTAAGAAACAGCAACCATGACTCTTTCTGGCCTATTTGAGGCAACTCATATTCTGCTTCATTAAAACTTGCATCACAGTAAAAACCTGTGCGTATGTTTCTGAGAGTAAACACATCACCCAGGCATGAATCAGAACTGGCAAGGCCAGAGGGGCCTCCCCATGATCCAGGCTGACAGCTCACCTAGCACAGGTCTTGGTGTTAGCCTGCCCACTGCAGAACCATGTAATCCTGCTTCTGTCTGGCAGGTCTCAGTGGATGGATGCCCGGACCATCATGAAGAAAAAGAAATCTCGTCATGAAGAATCATTTTGATTAGCAGTCTGATAAGGCATCTTTCAGAGAAAGCAGGGTGGGGACTTTATATGTGAAACAAAAGAAAATGAACTCTGAATTTGAAAATCCTTTCAAAAAGCAGAAATAGATATTTAATTAAGAGAGCAACTAAGCATGATTCAGTTGTTATTGTGGTGTGCTTTATCAGCAGACCTAGGTGTATGTATGTTTACAAAGTTACTAGCAGAGAAAAAAACTGAAGTTTTGAGCTGAAGTGAGCCAGAGGCTTCAGTATTTCGGAATGCTGAAATTTTCTCTTTCTGATTTCACACCAGCAAGCATCATGTCATAATGAGTCATTTCGACATCAGTTAATTGCCACGTGGCATAGCTATAGAGGCAAAACTCCTGATGCTTACTTAGTTTTCTCCTGCTCTTAAATATTTCATTCATCTTTAGCCCAAGGGGCTTATATTTGCCTTTAAATCAAAGATAGTATGTAGAGATGAAATTGCTTCTAGTGAGTCTTTCTAAGCCTACTGAGGGGTTAAGTTTTCATCCCTTTCACTCATAGGAAATTTGACTAAAGTAAATCAGGTTTAATAACTGAAAACTGCCAGTGGTAACAGCAGTGTGGTGGTGTCTGGCCCTTTTCATGACACCTACAGGCATCCAACTGCAGGATTTCTGGCAGCACTTGGCTTTGTCTGACCAGATCAGAATAGTTGAGGTGTGTATCCCTAATAAATCCCTGGAAAGAAACAGAGAGGTTAAAGAGGCATATACTCGGGTGAAGCCCAGATATGACAGACAAGGTGACAGCATTTACCTAACAGCTTCGTATCAGCAGCATGTGAGAGGAGTGAGAGGTGGCATGCTGGACTCTTGTCAGCCTGGAGTGATTTAAATCCACAGTCCTCAACAGTTTCCAGAATATGGACAGGAACATTAGTTTAGAGAGTGAAAAAGGAAAAAATTACCATGATGGTGTGGCTGCGTGCTCAGGTTACTCCCCTGGGAAGGGAGAGGCTGCATCCTGTTCCAAGGGGTTCATCTACCCTTAGCAACCAACAGGCTGGATCCTTCCCAGAGGCTTTGCTTCCATAACATGGCTAATCCTGTACCATGTCAAAACCGATGGAGCCATGTGCCAGAAAGCACAAATTCATTCAGTGCTCATTAGAAAGCTGCTGTGCAAGTTTAAATCTCTTCCAGTGCTGTAGAACAGGCAATTTTGCCCTCAGAAGCAGGATCAGGTATTGTCTGGCCCCTACAGTCAGAATAAATTTTAAAGCCAAGAACTGTTTAGTTCCATAGAAATAGAAACACGCTTGTACCTGATCCAGATCAGACTTTTTCCTCCTGGCAACTGACAGCTGGCAGATACAGTATTAATGATGGTAGACTAAGTTCTGTAGTATTTACAGACTGGTACGTGCCTTACATGAGGCCCATTTGCACCTCTTACCTTAAAACAAGTGCAGAAAGTGAATTCACTTGTACTGCCCAAAGGGAAACTCCTTTCTGTTAGTTTGGCAAAGGGAGAATTAAGAAGTGCTTGCATATATATATATGTGCATCATGAGGACTTCTCTGTACTTTCTGCAGCAGAAAAGGATCATTGTTTCTTGAGGCTAACAGCAGTGTGGTCACTTGCAGCCTTCAGCACTTGCAGACATTCTTAAATAAGTCCCCTGGCTCACCAGTCTATTCAGCACGCAGAGCTAACAGCTTGCTTCTGTAGCTCCTGTGCACTCATTCAATGGCACCTTTGTCCCACGAAAGCAGCAGTCAGTCTCTGACTTGTGTCTTTTTGCTTGCCTTGCCTTAATCTCATTCACCCTTCACAAAACCATCAGATAGCTCTGTTGGGCAAATCTTGCCTTTCAAGACGAATAGCAAGGGCAAGAAAACCGGTGCAGGTTTAGGGCTTGGATTTATTAATTAAATGTGCCTGCCTACGTTATAAGGAGAACTCGATTCAGTGACCCAGATGAGTCCCTTCTGGACCCATGGCCCTAAGTTCAAGAAAAGGCTTGGTTGTTAGAGCAAGGTAGAGCATGAAGGGAGGTTAAAATGCACTTGCATATTTTGTGGACTGCCCTCCACCTTGCTTGCCAGTTGCATTCCATCACTCACTTGTCCTGCACCTTTTTTATCTCATTTGCTAAATTATCTCTTGCCTACATCTCTTCTTCTTTCCCGTTTGATGTTCATTAGGCCAGTAATTACTTTTAATTCAGTGTTTATGAGCTGAGGCTAGTATTTCTAAACCTTGGTGCCAGCAATTCAACAGTTGTTCTTAGATGTCCAAGAGAAAGTCAAAGCTGTTGACGTAAGTAGGAGTCATGAACTCTTAATGTATAAAAATCCTGTGCTGCCGTTTGCATGCCGCAGTGAGCGGTGAGGAGGAGATATCTGTTAGGCTTTTGGCCAGTTGATTATTCACATGGCTCATTTCAGGGAGGAGAATAGCTTTAAAGGCTGTTTCCCCCCTGGCAGCCGCAGCCATGCTGATGGGAAAACAGGGCAATTTATACTACCTGGCAGCAGCAAAATTCAGCCTCCCAGTTAGTCACCTCAGCTCCCCAGCGCCTCAGCCACCCAATTCTGCAAGCTGAAAAGAAGTGACAAATAGAGAGGGAGACACAAAAGGGTGTCTATGTGGGCTGACATAAAAAAAAAAAAGGAATAATCCCTAGATCATTGTCTTATTTCCTTACAATCTTTAGTTAGGTTCCCTGCAAAAATACAACAGAAAATGTCCTTGAATTGCTTGCCTTTGAATTTGCCCACTGATGAATTTTTGTTCCTTGCCTTTTGTCCTCACCATGCTTGTGTGCTGCAGCACCTGATGGTGTGCTCAAACATTGGTGTTTGATAGGGCAAACTGTGCCCATTGTGCCAAATTATCCCTAGGTGCAAAGGTACAAGCCCATTGGCAACCTTGTAGCTGTGTTAGGAGTATGGGCAGTAGGACTTACGGAGCAGGAACAAAAAGAAGGCAATTGAGAGTTTTCATCCTAGCACCTTCCTCCAGTAATCTAGAACCAATACCAAATGTCATAGGAGTCTCAGTAATATTTTAATAGCCAGTAATCTGCAATAATAATGAAACAATATGTCTTACAAGGAAGAAAAGTATGTAAGATTTTTCATATGCATTTATACCATCTGTTTTTATGTAGGTGTATTCATGCTTAAGTGATCAGAATTGATGTATAACTGTATCACAGACTAAATTATGTAACAACTTTCATCATTACAAGTTAGGCTTAGTTTAGCTAGCTACCTAAAACTTCCACTGTAGTGCAAGTCAGATTAAACCACAGTAAACATAGTTTTTTGTTAAAATTGTTCATTTTTTTGACTAACAGTTAGCTTTCACAAATGTGTCCACTGTAGTGCATTTAAATATTGGGCAGATACAAGCAACATTTTGTAATGAGATTTACTTCAAAGAAAAAAAGGTTTACTTAGAGGGTGGTGAGACGGTAGAACGGGTTGTCCAGAGAAGTTATGGATGCCCCATCCCTGGGAGTTTTCAAGGCCAGGTTGAGTGGAGCCCGGAGCAACCTGACCTAGTGGAACGTGTCCCTGCGCATGGCAGTGGGATTGGAACTAGATGATCTTGAAGGCCACTTCAAACCCAAGCCTTTCTATGATTCTATGAAAAAAGTGAAGTATTAATGAAATACGTAATAAAAGAAGGAACATTATGGAACAAGGCAGAAGTAGCACTTCTTTCCAGCTTTCTGGGGCTAAATCAGATGACTAGATGGTTCAGTTGCTCTTAAATCAAATACTAGATTATCCCCAGTGCTCAGGTCCTTACTGAATATCATCATGTGTAAGTCATGATTTTAAGAAGCACAGTCAAAATGGTGCTTTTTCTGCCTAAAACAATTAAATGTTTGGAACAATTTCCAAGTTGCTCTGTGTTTGTCTCATGTAGGTCATTGTTCATTGTCAACAATCTTTGCTTTTGTAAGCAAAAGGTGGTTAATTTACCATACATGACAAAATAATAAGCAGTCCAAATGTAACCAGCATTACTGAAGCACCTAAACTGTGCTAATAGAAATAGTACTGTGCAACTGCAAATGCAATGTGATTCCAGAACAGGTTGTTGCATCAGCTTACTGAATATATTTTAATAGTATTTTCTTTATGAAGTTCTTTGACATAAAAAATGCAGCTGAAGGGTAGTTTATAATCACTCTCTGGTCTTTTACTCAGAAGTGATTTGCAGCTTAGACCCAAATTAGATTTAAGACCAACTTTCCCTCTATTCATCACTCATTTGTGAAGCACTTTCTTTTCAAGAGCCCAGCTATCCATCAGTGCTACTGTTAGGGCTGCACAGCTCCTGAAGTATCTTCAGCCCTCCCATTTTTCATTGTAACTCAGTCACTTTTCCAGAGTCAGTGAACACTAACATAAGAAAGATGGCAAAATGGGAAATTATTGGTGAATTTTGGGGCTGCTCCCTAGCTGCGGGCCCACCAAACTGTTCGTGGTCTCCAAAGGGAGCCTGTGTTGCCTGTTGTCCAGGTTCATGGCTAGGCAGAACTCAGTAGGAATGAATACCTTTTTCAGAAATCATGTTGCGAGACCCAGAAGGTGTCCTGTGTCTGACACTGCAGTACAGAAGAGCACAAGCTAACAAACTGCAACAGTTGAGTCTTTAAATAAACAACTCTGAATTCCCCTATTTCACCTGACCAAACAAAATAAATACATTTTTATGCAAATCTCTACCTGTCTTTCCCCTTCCTGTGCCTCCTTTGCAGGGTCAGGCATCTCTCCAGTTTTGCTCTGTACTCCAGCTGCCTTCGGTGTCTCTCAGCACTTAACTAATCCTGTGTGGTATTTCATGAATAAGAAGGAATGTGTCTTTTCTACATCACTTTTGAAGTTTGTCTGTGTGTCTGTGCCCTGACACAAGCAACCCCCAGTTCCCCTGAGCACTGTCCCAAGTCACACTTGTGCCCATATTTCCCCCCTATGCCCGTCTCTTGGTTTCATCCCTCTCCCTGTATGCAAACTGTGTTTTCTTCCCTTTGGAGGGCAGCAACCAGCATGAGAGGGAAGGCAGGGGCAGGTCACCTGCCTTTTCCTCCCTCTCCTCTCCTTTCCTGTCTCTTTTTGGCACAAAACCTGACTCTGATGAGTTAATTTTGGCTGTCTGCCAGACACACCCCCAGCTGCCTCCATATCCCCCCGATCAACAGAATAGTGTAGAAGATACATGGAAGAGCTCAGGGATCAGATAAAGACAAGGAGATCACTTTCCAATTACCATTACAGGCAAAGAGGACTCAATGTGGGAAAAATTAATTTATTGCTAATAAAAAGTAGGTTAGGTTGGTGAAAGCCAATGCCGTCAACCCCCTTTTCCAGGGCTCAATTATACTCCTTGATTCCCAGCTCTTCTCCCTCCCCCATCCCAGGGGGACAGAGAATAGGGACTGGGGGCTATGGTTAATCCATAGTGGTTCCTCTCTGCTGCTCTTCCTCCTCGCAGTGTTCCCTTCCTCCAGTGTGGGTTCCCTATAAATAGCAGTTCTCATCAGGACAGCCTGGTCTCCAGTGGTCACCTCCAGGGGCTTCAGGGGAACCTCTGCCCCAGTATGAAGAATGTTCTCCCCTCCATCTCCTCTCACATTGGTGCCTGCAGAGCTGTTTCACAGAATCACAGAATTGTTAGGGTTGGGTCACCTGGAGATTATTACATGGGAACGTGTTGGGGGGGGATTTTGAATGTCTCCAGAGAGAGACACTCCATGACCCTGCTGGGCAGCCTGTTCCCATTCCCTGCCACCCTCAATGTAAAGCATTTCTCACACCTTTTTTTCGTTGCTCCTCACTTTGCCAGTTGGTTTTGCCTTCTCTTAAACCTGTTTTCCTTGAGACACCCTTCCTGTGGCTGCAGGGCTCAGCTGTGTCCTGCACGGGATTGGGTGGAGCAGGTGGAACCAGCTGTGTGCTGCCCAGGGCAGCCCCAGTCGCTCTGCACTGAGGCCACTGCAACTGCCATTGCCATAGAGTGTGCATACTGTGAGCTATGGATGGATAAAACAGTCCTGCAATTTCTGATCTTTAGGTGTTTGTAAGACCTGAGACTACATGACTTTCCCCAAAAAAATTTGGCTAGGCCCCCCCCAGCATCAGTCATCTGAATCTTGGTTGCCAGTGTGAAGTTACACATGTAATGTGGAGTCAAGGATCCTTCAGAGGTGTTGAATCCTTCAGAGGTAAAGGATCCTTCACATTGGTGTTGAATTGTGTCAGAAATCAGGACAGCTGGGGTTTTAGATTCCTAAATTTTATTTGAATGGAGGGACATGAATTCCATCCTGGCATCCCATGATGAACACTCAAAATTAGAGGTGAAATTTTGCTGTAGAATGTATTCTTGAGTGTTCTGTGTTGCACAAAGCAGATGTAGCCCTTTCCTTTCACCCTCTGAAGACAGGCAGAGTAAGTAACTTGAGGGTAAACTGAGGTTTTGTTGGATGTTGCATGTGCAGTTTTATTTCAGTACCACCAAGTGTGCTGGCACAGCCTCTGTGAATTCACACACCTCTATGCACTGGAAGTGCTTGCACCCAACTGTGGCAACACTGGATGACTTTGTCCTCCTGGCACCTGGTTTGGGAAGCTCAGTGCAAGTGATGCTGTCCAGCCAGAGCAGGTGGATGTGTTGTGTGCCTTGATGTTGTTCTGGGGCTAGATTAATTTCAGCACACTCATATTAATCCATTATATGTCTCTTTCCAGCACAAATGGACCCCCGAGGCCTATCTCCCAGACAAATTAAAAGTGACAGTGATGATGACGACCTGCCAAATGTGACCTTAGATAGCGTTAATGAAACTGGATCTACAGCGCTCTCCATAGCCAGAGCAGTACAAGAGTAAGTATCATATTCCCAGAGCAAGATGAGTGTTGCTGAGGTGTTCCCAGGCTGATAGAGGCACTGGTGCCACAGGGGTGTCCTCTTGGCTGCAGGCTACATACCTGCCAACATCTCTTCTGGGTAACTTTGTTCCCTTTAGGAAGAGATGATTCTATCTCTCAACTCTCATTCTGTTTTCCTTTCTTTCTCTCTGCCCTCATTATTAGGTTGAATTTCAAATTGAAATGGTTTCTTCCCTTTTATTTACTTGAAAAGCTTGCAGTGGTTTTATATCCTCTCCAAAAGGAAACCAGGTTAGATTTCCACTCAAAAAACATGAAATTTTTTCTTTATGGAAAGCAGCATAAAGAAGTTGATTCTATTTGCTGTCAGATAGGAACTAGCTACATTTGTCCTGAGGGATAGTGTCATTGGAAGGAAATTAGTGAGGGGCTTTGAACGGTTATTCCATTGCCATTATTTTTCTGTGTACTTTACTTACTGGATGAACAAGAAAGTTCTTAATTTAGTGCCTGTGCTTGCTTGAAAAAAAAGAAACAGTTTATCATGAACATTAGCAATTCTGTAGATGCATGAGCTTGTTCAGTCACTGTAGCAGCTGGAAGGAAACCAACTGTGAGGTAAATAAGTATTAATATCCCCATTTTATAGGTGAGGAAAATGAGGTTATGCGTAAAGGTCACCCTGTAGGTCTGAAGCAGAGCTGGAAATAGAACTAGAGCCTTCAGGCACTAAAGCCGGTGCTAAGCCCACAAAATATAGTACTTTATCTGAGAAGTTCAAAATATTTGCATTCTGGACATTATTGAATAAAAATGCATATAATAAAGACCATTAGACATTGTTATTACATGAATTATTATAGATGCATTTTAAATGTCTTAATGTGGTATCAAAACCCAATTTTCTTTGGCTTCCTGCGTGTCAATAGCCCAAAG
>JAOXXN010000001.1:51579335-51591982 GCA_026770055.1 Myrmophylax atrothorax
CCAAAGTGCTGATGTTCCTAAGTCATGTTTGAGGAGGCACTGCCTCTTTTTTTGCATTATCACCAGACATGTACTTACTGGTCTTCTAACCAAGCACAGTAACTGTGAACCTCAAACCTGTATTCTCCTTAAGCCGAAAGAGTTTTTTATGGGCAAGGAAAGGCAAGGTGTGGGCTCTCACTGGGATTAGCAGGCTCCCCTTCTAACCATGAAAAAAGGGAAGGTTTCTTTGCCAGTGACACTATTGCTTGATAGACAGCATCTGTACATATTTTGAACTCAGTAGTTATGACACGAGGCCCTGAAGTGCCGAGTATTTTTTTCAGATTATAGCGCACATAACAAGTCAAAAAATAAAACAATCCGTCATGATTTTGCTCTAAATGGTTCTGTCTAATTAATGAAAAAAGAAAGCATGGGACACTAGCAAATAATTCTAATATATGACTGGCAGGCAGATACTGTTCTCTGTGATGGATATTGCTTGAACGCTAAGAGAATTGGTCAAACTGTGAAAAGCTTTTTTAGCTTTTCTACAATGCGTTCTACAGTTTGTGAAGGTAAATGCATTGAATGTTACTTGGCTGGCTCTGGAGCTTAAGAATTAAATTAAGAAACTTAATAATATAACATCAACTCATCCTTGTTACAGGTTTTATTTAAACAGTAATCTGTTAGTTTATTTCAAAAGCCCCATTAGGAAAATCTAATTTGACTCTGATCTGCAATTTGTCATTTTACTTCGTTCTCAGTCACAGACAGCACACATACAGCTGCTGAGCTGAAAAGGAATGTTGGCACATTATGCCCACTTCACTCAATCCATTTCTTTCTCCGTCTGCAATATTGTGCCTTACAGGCAGCCTCTTTTAGGCATCTAATATGTACCCTAATATTAGATGTTTAGCAAAGGAGTCCACTGAAAAAGAAGCCCTCATTCTACATCCCTTTGTTGCAGAGAGGACAGTGCCTTTAAAGCCTTCCAAAGGGAGATCCTGTGTGCTCAATTTCATTATCTAAACTTAGCAGACAGCAATTTCTTCTGAGGATGTGGAAAGGCACCTACTGTTCAGCTGAATAACCAGGCAGCAGAGGGATGTGCATAGAAAGACTGCTTCAGTAGTCAGTAAAGAGTAGGTCCAAGCTGAGTGCCTAAGTGAGGCAGGCTGGCCCCTGAGTCTAGATGACTGTCCTGCAGAGTGTGTTCTTTTCTAAGTGAGCTTGTAAGCTATTGTGAATAGTTACTCAGTTAACAACAAAAAACAGTTTCTTGCATATACTGGCTTTGGAAGTACAGCACGGCACATCCAAAGGGGTGGCAGCATCCTTTCCATCAGTACTAGCTGCTGTTGTGCAATCTTGGTTTTGTTAAACACAATACCAGACCTAGTTTGTAGATGCTAGTAGCAAGTGCAAGACAACAGCTGAGCTTTTCGTGGTTGATTTTAAAAAATGTTTTAAATTAATCTGTGTAAGGATTAGAAATATATATATATATTTGCCTATTGTCACCTGTTCTCCAAGAGCAGTAAAGGATTTCAAACCCTGGGGAGATTTCAGTATCCTGTGGTGGGCATTTTCTTTGCCTCGATGTGAGGGATTGCCTTGGTGCCTTGCCTTTCCTTGCCTCCTGACTTTCCCTGTGTGCTGTCTGTGGGGTCCAGGATTCATCTTCCCTCTGTCATTATCTGCATCCAAGCTAGTCATCTCAACTCCCTGTATATGGGCCGGAGAGCAGTTGGTGTGTTCAAATGGTAATTCCTTTGACCTATTCTAGCTGTCTAATTCAGGGAGGGAGAGGGAGAGAGAGAGAGAGACACTCCAGCCTGTGAGTGCCCGTTCCTCTCCACTGAGTGCAGCCAGTGCAGACAGCTGCCCGGGACACACGTCAGCACTGCACATTGCTGGTGGGAGGTGAGGGTACAGCAATCCACAGCGCCTGACTGGGGAGTCAGTGTGCCAGAAGCTGGGAGTGACAGGATCATACTGAATGCTCCAGCATTTTCTCTTGGATCTAAGTCTGCCATGTGAAGTTAGCAATGCCAAGGTTGTGACCACAAGCTGAAGGAAATCAGCTAGTCAGTTTTGGGGGAGAAACTGTTAGAGTACAGCCATTTTTAAGCTCTTTGTGTCAGAAATTATGCTTATGTGGCCGAGTCACAGGACAGTTTGGAATGCCTATATTAAAGCTTTGCTTTTTATGTCTTCTAAATCTGGAAGGCATCCACCTGTGTTGCTGCTTTGTTTCAGGTCCACTGTAGTCTTGCAAGAACAAAATCCTTAGCAGTAAAATTTGGGACAATGAAACACTAAGAGCCACATGTTTGGCATTAGTTCTTATTTACACAAACAGAATGTAATTTGTGTGCATGTTTGTAAAATAACCAAGTATTACTATTTTTTCTCAGGGAAATTGCATTCTTGCTAATAGCTTTATATTGACTGAGCTTCCAGACTTCTCTCAGTAGTTCTTTTGGAATGACTTCATAGTCCTCCCTCAGTTCAACAAACCCAATCAATAATGTAAAGTTATAGATAAACAAAGTCGTTATTTCAGGCAGGGTACTTTGGTGAAATTTCTTCATCTGACAGTCCTGCTTTATAGCGGTTGCTATGCCTTATGAAATATGGACTAAGAATAATTTATTAATCTCAGATAATATGCTCTGGCCAATAATAAATATTGCAGCATTACGGAGATTTCAGTGGGCTTTGCATTGTAAGCAGCATTTCATCCTTTTTGTAGCGTGTTTTACAAACTCAGTTTGACATGTAGCTCTCTAACAAAGAGCAGATTTGCCTCTATATGCTTGACACCACTGATGCTAATTACACAGCAAGAATAGCATCATATATTCAGGGTCAAATCTCAGATATGCTCTAGAAATCTTTATGAAGCCAGGGAGGAGAAGGCATTAGTCAATCCCTAGAAGACCAGTAAAACTTTTTAAGGGTCCTTCGCAGAGGCAACATGTTTCCTCAGCCTGGCAGCCCTTTCATCCTTAGGCAGCTCTGATGCAGTGGGGCTCAGGAGCCATCTTCATGGCACATAGTAATGCAAACCCTGAAAAGTTCATTTCCTTATTTCCCAGCACACCTTTGTGGTAAAATACATTATTTTACAGCATGCAGCTCTCTCTCCCTGAATATGCACATCTTAAGGTCTCCCATGTGCAGAGACTGAGGGCAGAAGCAGGAGAGGCAGAGAGTGCATTTGTAGCATGAACTTTTGTTTAGTGTATTGGTGAAAATCCAGAGATCCAGAAATTCCTCTTACTCTCTAAGACTTTTTCTCCTTAGGTGGAGGGAACTCCTACAACAAAATCACTTTTTCTTTCAAATGTCAAGGAAAACAGGAACTGTGCCTATAAAACTGATGA
Organism: Myrmophylax atrothorax; assembly: GCA_026770055.1. NCBI lineage: Eukaryota > Metazoa > Chordata > Aves > Passeriformes > Thamnophilidae > Myrmophylax > Myrmophylax atrothorax. The sequence continues at coordinate 51,582,716 of JAOXXN010000001.1, forward strand.
TGCTTCAGGTAGTGTATTGTTTTTCTGGGGTAAGGGAGAGACAGAACATTCAGAAAGGAAATCCTGACTACTTATAGCTGCAGTTAATTCAAAGAAATGGGATTTGTCATTTGTATGTGACCATTGTGACCTTTAACATGAACTCTTCTTTGCACTGAGCTGTGTGCCTCTAAATCCTTATATAAAAATGAGATTAGGGACTTTGACCCCACCCTCATTCTCTTTGGCTACTTTATGTGATTCATACACGGATGCTAGCTAGATCATCTTACTTCATTTTTAAATTGACTAGCTTCTATTACTGCAGTACGGTAGCAGTTGGTTTTGGATACTGCACGAGCTAAAAGGAATTCCACAGAAGTCAGACAGTGTAGCCACAGTACCAATGTACTCTCTGAAATTAGTATGTGTTTTTCAAGTCTTAATCTTTCTGCCTAGATCTCTTTTTTCTTCTCCCCTCTTCTTAAATGTAAATCAATTTTTGTGGCTTATTTTTATCTCTTTTGAAGTTTGTATCTGTGTTTCCATCAGCCATTCATTTTCTACACTGATAATAGTTTGTTTTCGTGCTTCTGCTGCAATCATTACTACTATTGTGCTATTCATTATAGGGAACTTTCACCCAATTTTTTTCTTCCACTTGCAGACAAAATACTTTGTCCTGAGTCTCCAAGAAATGTAAGTGAGGTTGTTTTGGCAGTACTTGTGAGAACTTAGCTTCTCTTTCCTCTGGTACATCCGCCTTCTGTGAACAAATTGCTCATTTTAAACCTGGCACACAATTGGATGCTGATTTTACAGATGGAGAATTGTCTAGTGCTGGTCCAGAATTCCTCAATAAAGGATTTTTTCACTGGAAAATGCTGATTTGTCCAAAGTGAAATTATGAGAATACATCAATTTCAGATTTACTTTTCTCATGAATTCCCAGGTCTGGGATGCATTTTTTAGTTGCAGTGGAACTTCAGAAGTTGCTACAATGGTCTTGGAGGAAGGTTGGACCACACACTCAGAAAGAACTGTCCATGGGCCTCCCACCTACCCATAGGTTGTTACATGGTGGGGCTTCTCCTTGGCCTCCTCTAGAGTCACTCTACAAACTGAACTGACTTAATTAACATTGAGAGAGAGGCATGTATGCCTATATGTAAGTGAAAAGACACTGCTGATATAGAGCCCTGCAAGGCAGGCAGTCATCTGTGTTATGGTTGATGCTCCCACTGTGTCATTATTTCGGGGATGCTTCTGTTCTAGTTTTGTTTTACTTCTTGTCAGCAGTCCTGAATGAATAAGTATCCTCTGGCAGAAAAGAAGAAGTTTCTCCAGTGAAAAATGTTGCTGGGTTGGAAACTGACTAATGAATGACCCAAGGGCACCATTGAGCTGGTAGAGGTATGCTGTGTCTCAGCTAGCTTAGGCAGACTGTGCCCTTTGGACACAACCTTGCAGCAAGGTTCATCTCTCACAATGCAATCTACCTGAAAGTTAGGCTCAAGTATTTTGGATTTCCTTAGTGGAGAGATGTTCATGCTCCAATCATCTCATCACTTTTGATCATCTACCTTTTGGAAGTGTCTGTCATCCCCAGTGGCTATAAAGAAACTTGGACAAGTGGTTTTGGAAGACTGATAAAACTTAACATTGCTGAAGTTATGTATGAGGAAACTATGTCATTTTCTAAGGCCATGCTGGAAGTCTGTGACTTGAAAAGAAACGGAGCTAGTACATCTAAACTTTGGCCAGGTGCACCTACTATAAGGGAAATTTCTCCTACCTACATGCAGTTCAGATAACTCACTAAAGAAGTACTGACTTCTTCTACAGTGTAAACAACATATGGCATTTGTAAACATATGTAAGCATAAACATAAGGCATTTGACAAACTTCTTCCTAGCAGAATCTTTTTTATTTTTCTTCTACTTCGTTTTCTTTTTTCCTTTTTCTTTTCCTGTAATATGTGATATTTGACAAAAGTTTAATAATTTGACAATTGGGCAGTAAAATCAAAGGATGCCCTTCTGTGCATGTACTTGGGTTTGGATTTTTAGTGTGAAAATTTTTCAATATATGTCCCAGAGTCTTTTCCACGAAAACAGATTTCCTATCAACCAGTGATCACTAAGAACAAGGGCTAGGTGAATGGCAACCGTAAATCAAAAGTAGCTTCTACAAAGAAGTTAATATCACTGCCTGCTTTGAAAGGACCGTACTGCTTAAGTGCCAGTGTATCAGGAGATAGGATTATTGTCAAATTGTTCCCCGAAGAAAGCTAATTTGAAAATAAAAGTGCTTTTAGCTTGGTCTACACAAAATCATGTTTTCCTATTTCCCCTGTAAGAATAAGTTTCGGTGACTATTGAGTAGATGATCCTCGAGCAAGGACACACTGCCATTAGGATGTCTGTTCTCTTGAATCACTTTGAAGGGCTAGACATTGTTCTTAAATACCTATTTTACCACACTATTGCTAGGAGTAGTATTTTCCTTTTGAGAGAAATATTCAAGTGCATAAGCTCAAAGAACTAAGGAATCCTGGTTCTGTTCAGGTCCAGAGGAGTTTTACCAATAATTTCATTTGGTCTAATGATCAATGCTGAAACTGTAACAGACGTCTCCATCCTAAAAACAAAAAAAGTAACACTTAGGCTATTTTGGAGACCCGCCTGGTGCAGTGAGGGAGTTATTTGTATTTTGGAGACCAGCCTGGTGCAGTGAGGGAGTTATTTGTAATGTGTATTGATTGATATTTTTGTATGTCTTTTTCATTTCCTTTATCCATCACGAGCAAACTTTCAAAAATCTTGTTTCCTAGCTTCAGTTTAGTGTCTATATTGAATTCATGTATAAATATCTTCTCAAAAATAAATTACATTTGTTAATTTAAATTTTAGCCTAAGAAGTGTCAGTCATTTCAAGGTAATTATCAAACTTTGCCATTATTGGAATTTAACATTTCTAAACATGTTTACACAAATCTGCTCTGGAATAAAATGCCATGAAACAATAGCATATGATTATCATTCATATAGCACTTTGTATCTTTAGAGTGCTCTGCAAACATTAACTAATTAAATTGTACAGGTCCCCTGTGTGTTCAGATATTATAATTATCCACAGGTTAGTGACTTGCTCAAGGCCATGCAGCAAAGCAGAGAATGAGCTGGGATCAGGAACGTCTGCCTTTTACTCCCATGCTTAATCCACTACAACGTGTTGCTCCAGAGTGAAGCTTGAGTCATTAGTTGTTCAAAATGTGCAATGCGTTTTATGGATGGGAGGCAGGCATTCTGTAATTGCTTGAAGAGCATGACACCGCAGAATGAATTATAAATAACATTATGAATTACTGTTACCCAGTTAGCAGTTTGTACACCTATTTGGTATCTGTTCCCCCAGTGATTTGTTATTCAGCTTATGTTTTTTTTTCTTTCCAAATCATCACAAAAAGCAAGGGGAGAGCTGTGTGCCTTTAGAAATTCAGAGCTGTAGCAAATACTTATAGGTGTGGATTAGATAGCAGAACACGGCCAGAAAAAGCCACAATAAAACTACCTCAGTGAACTGCTACCTTGACTTACTGATAAGAAAAAGAAAGAGCATTGTCCTCTGCTGTCACTTGAGCCAAAATTACTTCTTGTTTCATTATCTAGATCGGATAAGTTTTTATCTTTCCTTTTGCATAAGGCAGTTCCTGTGATTTTGTGACGGACAAATATGCAGCACAATTAAATCTTAATAGCCGTGCTTATACTGATTTATGGAAAAAATGTCCTGAGTAATAGATCAATGCATGCAAAAACACAAAAGGTGTATAGGTCATGGCATGTAAACCATATGCAAAGGAGAGAACTATTAAGAGGAGAACACTGTTCAGCAAGGCATAATTGAATGAGCATGTTAAAAAACCTGCAATTTATTTTCTGCCATTTTCCTTTTTCCTGCATAATGGGAAAAGATTGTACTAGGTTTTCCCATCTGTTAGTTCAATTCTCTTCGAGTAGTAGTGACTCCACCACAACCTCATTTCTCACAGCAGGTTCTTTTTGGGCTGAAAATAAAAGAGAAGTGAAAGGAAGTTCCTGGATGATGGATATGGAAGAGTTTTTTGTGTTGAGCCTGTGTGCCAAGGAGGTGTCATTGTCCATATGTTTGTAACTTAGGACATGATGTTACTACTTTGAACATATCATGGAAAGGATACTTGGAGCTTAAAGCCACCACACACATGAAATTACTCTAGCCAAAATGAAAGGAAGTGAAGTCTGAAACAAGAACTAAAGCAGCACAATGTCTGATATTATAGCTTCTAATCCTGAAGTAATCATAGTCACAGGTTCCAGGATCAAACTGTACACCTCCATCTCCACCATTAGAACTGTGACAAAAGATGCATCAAGGATGAAATTTGGGTCAGGTTTTTCTTTATTTATCCTTCTGAGATGTGCTGAGTTGCACAGGATACAGTGGTGCAAGGAAATATGAAAGCTGAGGCAGGCAGGAAATAAGGAGAAGACCAGGATGGATCAGAGGAGGCAGCAATGGCCAAACCTCTCTTCCCTAGCCTGTGTCACTTGCTCAGGTGGCATGGAGCAGGATAGCAGGTACTGAGGCCAGAGGCTGCCCTAGACAATGTTGATCCTAAGGCCTATATACAGTGTCTGCTGCTGGCAGAAAAGCCCAGCATTGCAAACAGAGCCTGAAAAATAAATTAAGTTGGGAATGACCAGAAGAGAAGCTGGCATCAAGCACTAAAATACTTGGTTTATTTACACATTAAGTCTGCAGTCTCGGTCTTGTCAAAATATCCCCCTCAATTATTTGCATGAAAATTACAATACTTAGCATTGCACTGGGATAATGCGTGATAAATCAGGGACACACAGTGCTGTCAGATACAGACAGAGAAGTCACCATGGTGTTTGTCTTAAGAACTGATGACCATTGCTGTTCCTGTAATCAGTTGCTTGTCAGAGCCAAAGAGTCAAATCATTTATAAATAAGTTCACAGGAGGAACTGGAATAATGACTGAAATCTCAGTTATAAAAGCTTCAAAAGCACAGTAGCAGGGTAATGTTGTATAATAAATTATTTGCTGAAAATTATTTACCCAGCTGAACAGGTTGATTCCTTTTGCACTCTGTAGTTCCACTTCCGAAGTATTTGCTGTCTATTATCACCAGATCATGTCTGAGATTCTTAGTCACAACTAAAGCATAGTCAGAATAATGAAATACAGGTTTCCTCTTGCTTGAGAGGAATTTCCAAGTACATGCAAGTTCTGTAACTGGGACATCCTTGTCAATACACTGCATGACATAGAGATACCACTATCCTCAAATGCTTTCAAAACATGTGAAGTACTGCAGGCACCCAGGACCAAGATGAGCCATAATAGCACAGGCACTTGAGACGAGATGCAGATTGCTAGCTTTGGGGGAGGTCTGGTGGAGGTGTTGTGAGGTTATGAAATATGTGATGGGCTCCAGCAGTGTATCAGAGCACCTGCACAAGGCATCGACACTCCCACAACATAGTCAACACAGTTAAAGGCTTTGAAGTTCAACTGCATACCAACCAGCTTCCTAGAGCTGTCTCTCTCCATATATCTGCTGGGTGGGTACTTGGCTTTGAATCATCTCTTCTCGCTTTGGAGCTTGGGCTTTTGACTGCACTGTTCATTAAAATACAGTTTGGAAAAAAAAGAATGGCTCACATTCCAAACTTTCCCATTGTGGAAGAGATTAAGTACCTTGTTCTGAGCTTGCCTATTGCTACCTGTTGTAAAAGCCAGAGTATGCTCTCCTCTTCCCTGTTTAAAAATGTAACAGCCAGCAGCAGCAGTGATGCAGCCACCCAACTATGGCATCAAAAAGCAGTGGACAGAGCACTAACTCAGAAAACTAGATACCTACATTTGTATGCACAAGATGTCCAGGAGTGGTCCTTTCTGTCTTGTTTTTCCTCTTACACTTGTATTTTGTATTGGGAAGTGACCGTTACAGATCCCTTTTATGCTGATTACGTGTTGTTAGGTGTGTTTTAGCCATTTTCTTAGCACAGATAAGCTTTAAGCCCCAAAGGCAGGGGTTGGGTATTTCTCCCCATGGGTTCTGCATCCACGCAGAGACAGAGGGATGCCACAGCCCTTTGGCTTTCAGTCCAAACAGAGAGGTGTCCATGAGGTTGATTGGATGATATCTGGGTGTCTTTTGCTTCAGTGCATGGATACTGTTGGTTGTAAGCAGAGTTTTAGTTGTCGGCTAAATTTCTCAAAATGAAAAATTCAGGATGAAAATACTTTACCTCACCAAGTGTATTTTTGTCTGCCCTATTGCTTAGTTGCTAAAAAGGGACCTTTATGAAAAGAAGCATACAAAACTTAGAGTTATGACTTCTGGGTAATGTATTGGTGTTTATATCAGCTGTAGGAATAAATAATTTTCTAGTAAGACACGGAGATGATTATAAATTAATTGACATGGAAGAGAGCAGTCAGCATTTTGGTTTCCAGTCACCATTTTTCTAGTGCATACTGCTTCCAGTTGAGGACTGATGGGGCTGGGGAGATTTTGTCCCAGTGCCCTTTGATTAGGTAGTGACACAGTTGTGAAATAAAATATGTACCTGAGGTCACTTGGTCTTTTCAGCCTGGAGAAGGGGAGACTGAGGAGAGACCTCATTGTAGTCTGCAACTTCCGTTTGAGAGGAGGAGGAGGGGCAGGCGCTGATCTCTGTGGTCACCAGTGACAGGAGCAGAGGGAATGGCCTGAAGTTGTGTCAGGGGAAGTTTAGGTTGGATATCAGGAAAAGGTTCTTCACCCACAGGGTGTTTGGGCACTGGAACAGGCTGTCCAGGGAAGTGGTCACAGCACCAAGCCTGACAGAGTTCAAGAAGCATTTGGACAATATTCTCGGGCACATGGTGTGACTCCTGTGGATGGTCCTGTGCAGGGCTAAGGGTTGGACTCCAGGATCCTTGTGGGTCCCTTCCAACTCAGCATAGTCTGTGATACTATGGGACAGGTACTAGAAATGAGTTTCTGAGAAGGAAGAGACTCTACATGGAGAGTGGAGAAAGAGTGTTAGAAAAAAACCCTGTATCAAGCAATGGTAGAGCTAATAACTAACTTCAAGAACTCTTTGCATTATTTTGTCATCTTTGTAGTGTATTTCTGTCATTATCAGAAATTTAACATCTAACAATTGGCAAAACCAGTAAAGAAAGCAAATATTTACTGTACACTTGAAGCAAGGAAATCTGAGAGGCTCAAAATAAGCAGTGCAAAATTTTGAGTGAAAATAGATTATTTGTAGATTTCCAACAGCGAGTAGAGAGTGCAATTATATAAATCAAGAGACGTTGCACTGAAAATTTCCTTTTCACTTTCAACTATTACTATGCCATCCTGGACATTTTACTTGAGCATTATAAAAGATCCAAAACATTTTCAGTGCAAATCCCTTCACTGCTAGAACTTTTTACATGATTCATATTGTTACTCTAATGTTTTTGCTAGTTTCTTGGGCATTGGCCTGAGACTGATTTCATAGTATATTTGAGGTGTCAGCCATAGAGAGAAGGACTGAAGGGGGCTTATTCATGTTCTTCGCTTTCTACAGGTATTTCTTTTTTTTCTTTTTTGTTTTTTTTTTTGTTGTTTGTTTTTTTCCCTAATGTGGTGGAACTCCTTCCAAAAAACAGCTGTATGATGCTTCTTGTTTGAGCACATGCAGTAGATCAGAATTTGTCAGTGAAAAGGCATATTTCATGTAGTCCAAATCTCAACCAACATAGGAGTTTATACAGCTATGACACTGTATATTTGTGTAATATTCTAGAAGATTACCTGTTTTCCCTGGAGTCTCAATTTTAAGTAAAAAGCATTAAAGTCTATGTTTTTCCAGTGATGCATTGGGCATAATTATTACTTACAGCAGAATTCTGGGAGCAGACAGCTTCTGTTTCCTCTCTGAGCAATGTCTGTCTGCTGTAGATTCTTGTTAATGTTTACTTCTTTGTCACTGATTATTTTTTAATAAGAAAATACGATCCATCATGATCCAGAATTACAACTGAGTGACACCTGGGCCCTTAAGCTTTGACTCTGCTCCCATGCAAATTAATCGCAGAGCTCCTAATGACTTACTTATCATTAGCTGGGACCTCTACAGAGCAATTTTGGTTTAAGAAGAGTTTTAAGTGAATGGGAAAATCCTGAAGTGCCTTCCATACTGAGGGTATGTGCCTTACTTTGCACTAAGTGTTCCTCAAGCTTGTCTGAGTCCCCTTCAATTGTTTGGGGTAACTTAAAATTCCTAATTGTCTGTGTTCAATTTCCAGAGAGAGCATGTGGGGCTGTGCCAGGTCAGCTGTTAACCCTTTTCGTTTTTTCAACTCCAGGTATGAAGCATTTTATTGTGTATTTTATAATGTTCTGTTTTATTGACAAAGTCTAGTAGCAGTACTTTTCAGGTTTCTTTCCCTCTTTATGTCATGACTTGGGGGATATGGGGGGCTAGACAAGGTCCAAAGTTGAGGTTTGCAATTGCTTTTTATATTTTGGGGCTGGAGGGTGGTGGGAAAGCTGCATTTTTTTCCCCTAAGTCCAAATGTCTGAAATTATAGAATAGGAAAAAAATTGTCTTGTCTGATGTTTAATAATGTAGTTTAAAATAGTTTAAAATAGTCTACTGAAATTGAGTAACAAAGTTAATGTGAATTGATGTAGCTCATGTTACAGTGGGTCATTGCCAGTTACCATGAAACAGTTGGCAAGCAAAGCTGTAAAATGAAGGAAACTCTGTGCAAACGTCTCCTTGCTTTTATTTTAAGGAGGACATTTTAAAGCCTTACTGTGTAATGTGCCTGGTGGATGCCCTGCTTTAGGGTGCAGAGTTTATATGCCCATCCAGTGTGGGAATGACTGGCAGGGTTCAGCAAGTGTTGGAATGCCATAAGGGCCCTCAAGTTCACCCCATGTGGCCAAGTTGAAGTGATGTCACATGACACAGGAGCCTACCAAAGCTGATAGGGTTCTCATTTTTGTTGGATTCATTGCTGTTGTTTTACAGGGGTTTAAAATAGTGTGCAATGATATGTCCACTCTCAGTGTGCTTGCTTGCATGTTTGTCCCTCCTCCTTTGTTTTTGTTTGTTTTGTGAGCCCCACTGAGGAGTCCCTTGGAGTCATGTTCATCGTGTGACGAGTGTCAACCCATCAACTCACTGCTTTATCTACTCTTCATAATCCATATGCCTATCTGTG
>JAOXXN010000001.1:51610995-51630761 GCA_026770055.1 Myrmophylax atrothorax
GCCATTACAGGATCATTATGTCTTTTCATCTGTGGTGCATCCTACTTTCAGAGCCTGGATATATCTGTTAATTGGCAAAAGCATTTTGAGTAAGTTTATGTATTTCCATTCTCTATATAAAAGATATTTCAATTAGCCTCCTTTTCACTTGTGTCATTCAATACTATTTTAATTTTCAGCTAGTCAGATTTTGACCTCTTGGTTTTTGTCAATTGAGTGTGTAAACACACTGTGTTTGGGAACCACATTTTAGCTAGATAAATAGAGACACTTGTGCCTGTATGTGCAGCACTCCCTGATTTAAAATCAGAAAGTGCTCTTTGTCCTTTTCTTTGGCTCTGGCAGCATTTCTTTGACCTACGAACAGAAAGGAATATGATTCTGTTTTCATGGAAGTTCAGCTTAGGATCAAGCGTTTCACAGACTTTGATAAATCTGCTCAGCCACTTTTTAAAAAGGGCTGTCAAAAATTGCTTTATAGTTTTACTCTTCCTTTTTTTCTCTCAGTTCTTTGAATTATCCTATTCTGAGTCTTGGAAATCCCATTCGTTAGTAGTTTTGTCTTTTTCCATTTTCCCCCAGTATGCTCTTGTCTTGTTATGGCAGCCTAGACACAACTATTAAGAAATTAAATTCACAAAGTATGTGAACTCTTTTTTCTTTCATCGGCTTTGAACTACTTGATCTCTGTATTTAATTCTGAGGTCTAAAATGAAACCCTGGCACTGTATCTTTCTCTCTACCTTGCTCAGTTCTACAGAGCTCTGAAAGGAGAATTAGGCATATGACAGATTACTCATACTATTCTTCTTTGTAGTCGCTACAATTAAGAAGATTCACCAAAAACTTTTTGAGGGTTATTGAGGGATTAAAATTCTCTGCTTCCTGGCCTAACATGATTACCTCCTTCAATCTCCTTTTCCGTCTTCTAGTTTAATAGAGTTTAAACTAACACAAGATTTCTGTTTACTTTTTTATTTGGGCATAGACATCTCATAATTTATGAGTGGGATCTGGGTTTAAAAAGTAGGTAAATTAGTTTGCTTGTATTCTCTGACAAGTCGGTAATTTAGTCATTAATATATTCATTGCATTCTTTGAAGTAAGAGCTTTACATGGAAAAAAATGTGGAGGGAAAGAATATTATTCGGAGGAGGTATTTACCTGGATTTTAGATTTCTGCCTGCTTGCTTTGTTCTTTTTCTGGCAGTTCTACCCATCCTCATTTACAATGGGTTTTCCTATGTGGCATATATGCAATGTCATAGCATTAGATTACACATACAGCATGTGGGTCTCATCCTGCAAATGCTACTGTCATGCATTTGCTGAGAATGTGGCATTATTTCAAGGAACTGTGCTGCATTTAGTACACTTACAAATCTGAACAAGATCTGAGAGGAGCAGCAAACTGCTTAAATTGCTGGAGGAGATAGCTAAGAGAGCAGAGCAAAAGAGTTAAATACCTTTGGCATGGCTAAGCAGCAGTGCAGGGGGAGTGCATGTCTTGGAAATGTAGAGAAGAGAAGATGGTACAAGAAAGAAACAATTAGGACTGGAAAGTATTAGGTAAAAGCAGTGACAGCAGATTAACTTAGTCAATTCAGCCTTCAGTTTAAAAACTTTTTGCCAGCACCTTTCTTTTACATCCCAACATATGCTGAAGAAATCCCTCTTTAGATTATTTAAATGAAACAGAAAATTACACGGATCCTTTACGAGTGGGAACCAAAAGAAATTACGACAGTGGGCTCTCCATTTATGGGGTGTTAAATTTGAGCAAATCTGCTAGTCAGTCCTGTTGAAAGGAGTAGCTTGCATGGCTGCTGAGTCTTAGTGCATCCCCCTTTCTCTTGGCAACACATCCTGTAGGACCTTTGTTATTACTGGTGATGTCCCCGCGCATTTGCCTTCAGGAGAGAGGATGAGGTGTCAGTTGAAGCATATGTAATTCAAAATTCTGCTACCTTGCAATTTGTCTTGTCTGTGCAGGGAAAAAGAGCATGACCCACACTGTGTGCATGCCTCCCTGTACTCCCATCATGTTAATCCATGTTTCTATTGTCATGCTGATAGTCTGAGCAGTTTTAGTTGTAGACCTAAACCCAGGCAAAGCTGCAAAGGTAATAGAGAGGGATGGGTGAAGTGATACTTCCATGAAAATAAGTAGGAAGCTGTTAGCCAATATGACCAGAATTTTCCCCCAAGATAGCAGTGTGTTAGTAGATTTACAGTCTTTTAATTTGACTCTTCTGTATATCATAACATGAGCCATTCATTAGAGACTTTACTAGTTTAATGCTTTTTTTCCCCTATGATGTTCAGTGAACAGCTCTTCACCAAGATGCCTGTTAGGTTTTGGTTAACACAAGTAAAAAAATATTTACATTACTGTGTCTCCACTTAAATAGGCACTACTGTCCTTGAAATGTCAAATAAAATATGACATGTCAATTACTGTATGTCAAGCACATGATGTATTTTCAGCCCCTGTTGATTTAAATGGGTTTTGATGTGTGCTTGACGTATTCTAATGGTGCTTCTTCTGTTCAGTGAACGTCTTGAAAACAACACTGAATGGAACATAAATCACAGCACCACCTTTTTCAGGGACTTATGCCAGAACATGAAGTAGCAGCTTTGAGTTCCTGTGAATATTTGGCCAATAATGGCTCTTTTGTCCCAAAGCTGGGAGCCTGCAGTTTCTGGCAGGTTTGCCAGCAGAGCAGAAGCAGTCTGATCACACAACTGTTTTACTCAATTCTTTTCAATCATTACTTCAGAAAAAGAAAATTTCACATTTTCTTAAGAGATCTTTTGAAAATCCCCTGCCAGTATTTGGCTTGCATTTTGCCTGGCGGTGTGTAGAAAAGCATGAAGGTAGGACCATAGGGGCCTCATCACAATACGGTGTTAAAAAGGATTTCTTCCTAACCATGTTCACCTAAAATACACACCTATGTTAAGGATGCAACACTCAGTTACTATCATTGCAAAATTAAGTTGCATTTGCTGCCTTACAGCAGAGTCAGAAATGGGGACAGGTTACTTTCTGTTCTTTTATACTACGTACTTTTGGCTAGTTGTGTCTATCGCTAACATTTACTCTTCGGCTTGGCAAACATGTGCGTTCATACAGCTGTGTGATTCAGCTGCTTCCCAGAAAGGTGATACACCTTGATAATAAGGTGGCAGGCAGAAGAGGGAAGGAAAGAGGAAGAAGTAGTATGCTTACACTTTGCAAATTAGGAGCTAAACCACAAAAATAGTAAGGAGCAGAACTAATAATACCCAGAAAATCATTTGCAGTGCTCTGGGGCCCTGAGCTGTGTTACCCTCCTTTTCCCTCTCTTTGCTCTGTTATGATGTAACACATTGCTTTAGTGAGAAGCTGTGCAATTAATTTGACTGTACTTTCAAATGGTATTGTTGAGTAATGCAGGCTTTGAAATAATGTGAGAATTCATAAGAGAGCTGTCCTTCAGAATGGCTTTTAAATCCAGTGCTTTCAGATGGGCAGAGTTAAGTTTCAGCCCTTCAGAAATACAAGCTCACTCACGGCACATCTATGTAAACCATGTCTCTGCTCTTTGAACTCCAGAGGGTGAAATAAAAGCAGCCTGTCACAAAACCAGATGAATACTGGGTTATTTTTTGTTATTGCTCAATTTTTTGTCACAGAAGTGATTTGCTTTCCTGGTGTGAAACAGAGAGAAGTACAGTATGTGCTGCTCTTTTGTCTGATATTCTGTAATTTTACATACCATCTTCCTGCCTGTGATTTCCAGAAGATATTTGGCAGACTTCTAGTATGAAAAGAGGCAAGAGATCCACCTGCCAGGCCACTAAAAAGGTTAAAGATACTTTGAAAACTACTGTGGTTTATTGAACATTAAAACACATTGAAATTCAGACATCCTGTTTTTGTAGGAAAGACCCTAACTGGCCAGGGAACACAGTTGTTTAATGCTACCTTGAGCAAATATGTTGGCAGAAGTGCTACAGCTTTATTCTGTGCCTGCTGCAGGGCGAGTGGTAGGGTGGGTATCCCTGTCCACGTCCCCCACCTGTTTCCTGGGTGGTAGGAGAGGGCTTCATCAGGCCCAAGATGCTTCTGTATCACACTTAGTTAACATTTTTACTATCAAAAAATCAATTCTGTCAGTATCAAAGACTTATCTACCTACATATGTATAACAAGCTACATATGTGAGATGTAAATGAGAAATGGATTTTGTGGCTGCTGTTAGAGCTAATATGAAACTCCAAACAGACTTCCACTTAACCAGGCAGACGTGGAAGAGGTGGCCTTGGAAATGCGAGTTTCCAAAAAGAACTCAGGGGTGTAATTGAAGTGAATGGCCTCCCAACAACAGTATTTCTGAAAAAAAAGCGCAAGGTCCGTCTTGGTTTAAAACAACAGATGTCTGCCAAGGAAGGCGGGAACCTTCCTGGAATAAAGGAGACACCTCTCTCCAAATTATTGTAACTTCGAAATTAGGAGACTTTCAGGCAAAACTGTAGAAAGAGGAGTAACAGTTCTTTACTAAAAATAAGTAGAATAAAGGAGAGCAACCACCACCACAGGAACAGAAGCTGTCACCCATTGAAGTGCTCACTGTCGTTTGGGTGCAGGTATGAACACACCGGCGGGGTGCCCGCGGCTCGGGAGCTGAGCGGGGAGCGGGAGCCGGGAGCGCGGTGCCAGCCTGCAGGGAAGGCGGCATGGGAAGTGCGGGGTCTGGGGGTCAGCCGAGACCCTCCTGGAGCTGCTGCGAGCCCCAGCAAGGCGGCTGATGGGACAGGAGGCACGTAAAATTGACAAAAAGGAACGCGGAGAACCTCTCCATACCGTCCTCCCAGCCAGGGAAGGGAGCAGATCCCGCCCGAGTCCGAAACATGCTCCCCCACCCCCTCCGGGCCAGCTCCTCGGCATGGCTAAATGGGGAATGGGGCTTCCCCCCAGGCAATTCAGTTGGTATGCGAGGGCTGTTAACTACTATTTTGTGTGGCTTAATCACTGGATATTTATTTCAGGGAGCGCTGCTCCTGCAGGCAGGAAAATCCCAGTGATCCACTCCCTCTGCCTCCCAGCCCGCCAGCGTCTCACCATGGTTATGGGAAACCCAAACCCAGAACAGGGCACATCAAGTTGTATGTCCCAAGTTGTGATCTTGTGTCAAACTGCACTTCAGTGAGCAACGACATCCCTCCTCAATCCATCCCTCCTCCATAGGATTAAAGTATATAACAAGGGCAAAGAAATGAGAACTGTGATGGAAAGAAAGACCCCTGCTCTCTCTTCCCCCCGAAATGTGTTTCTTCATCTCTGAGTGGGTGTCACAAGGTGAGCGAACAAGATGAGCAGCCACCCTGACGTCCAAGGCAGTGTCCTCAGGGACACCTGCCCAAAGTGGTGTGTGGCTCCACAAGGCGAATGGGATATGGGACCCATTGCCAGAGTGACATGTCTTCCTTATCTTATTCAGGCAGTCGCTTACAATGGTCATGGTTGTCTCATCTGACCCTGTGCTGAATGCCACTAATGTTTCTCTCCATCTGCCCATTTACTGTAGTTAAAGAAATATCATTCTGTTGTGCTGGGAGTTTTGGATTTGATTTGGGGGTTTTTTTGTACCTCTTCCAAATGAACAATTGTGACAGCAAAATGCTTTGATAATTATCCCTTTTTACTGCATGCAAAGGCTCCAAATGTTTTAGGAAATTATGGGTGTTTTTGATCTTTAAAGTTCTGGTATGTTCCATCCCATTTAACAAAACAAAGCAAAACAACATATGTGCAGGGTTGAGTTTTGCAAGATTTTAACAGACTGATTTCTCCGGTAAAAGCTTGAGTGTAAGCAAGCCGGTTATTCTTAATTGCTACATTGGCAATACTAGCTGGTGCTTTATTTGGCAACTGGTCCTGTTTGTAAAATATCATATACTAAACAGGCAGAGATTTTAACAGATTAGGAAAGGGAAAATATCCGGAAGTGGGTGTGGAGGATTTTTCAGATTTTCTTTTTTCCAAAGGGGAAATTTAAAAAGTAGAATTAAAGAAGTCATGATGTAGATTTAAATTACTAAGCTAAACATCCTGTTGGTGAAGATTTGGGAGACTAAAGCTTTCAGGGAAGCAGTAGAAATTCCAGAGATGAATGAATTGGATCCTGGGTCAGCACAGCTCTCTTTGGGCTAATATATGCAGGAAAACTGTGGCAAGCCAAGGGACCACTGGGTTCTAGACAGTGCTCCTGACTGCACATTTAACATACTTGTGATTCAGAGCAGTGTTTTCTAGCCACTCCGTTGTGTTGACCTGCACTAATGAGCAGCATGCATAAATTAACAAGGTGAATGGAGTGGCCTGTTATCATTATCCCTTGATTTTCAGCATTGTACAGATGCAGTTGGGCAGGATATGCCAGCTTCAGAGAGAGCAGCTAGGCAGATTCAGTTTGCTTCTCTGTAAGGTTTGCTTTGTAATGTGAGTGTACTTCCAAGCGTGAAAACAAATATAGTGATGGTAGTGTAAAAAATCAATACATCAAGTATTGATAACAAGGCCACAAAAATATCCTTTAGCACTAAATAGGACAAGGAGTATCAAGTGGATGAAGGATGTCTGATCTCCATTTCTAAGAGGACTGTAGGCAATTCTGCTGGTGACAGGATAACTTTTCCGTATAGGTGGAAACTTAGTTCCTTCCCTCCTCGCTGAGACAATTTTGAATCAAAGCAAAAAGTGTGCTAATCTAAAAAAAGGGTGGCTATTCTACCCCCTGTGAAAAAAATGTTCATTTAACTGCTGTAATGCATGACTATAAATTCTCTTCCTTTTGTTGGGCAGCATTGTTTCTAAATACTTACAAAATTCTTGTGGGATGAACCAAAAATAAACCTGATTCCATAAAGCCTGCAAACATGCAATTTTTTGCCCATTGCTAGTGTTTAGAAAAGGGCAGGTCAAAAATCTGACAGTTGCAAAGCTTGTTCTACTCTGTGTGTTTTTATGCTTTTTTGAATAGAACATTCAGTGTCTGTTGGGAAGAGCAGAATAATTTCCCTCAAATAATGTTTGACATCCCAAAGGGAGACATACATCATTTAACCAGTGGGAAGGCATTTCTTGTGAGGAGAATGCATTGTGTTACACTTCAAAAACCGTGAAGAGGCAAATTTATTTAAATCTCACCCAGTTTAAATCCTTCCATAAATTCACATACAGTTATAGTAATATATAACGCCCAAGTCCTCAGTGCAGTTTTGCCTGAGTGGGGCTAGAGCATGCATAGAGTGAAATCTTGACTCTTTATTTTGGTGATTAAAAGCTTCAGGATTTTTTTCTTTCCTTTCTAAAGAAGAATATTGTCATCCTAAAGATGTCTGTAGATTTTCCCGACCGAGAAATAGAAACAATGAGTTGTTCAAGTGGAGGAACATGAGAGCAAGGCACGTCGACCCAGTGAAGTCCAGAGGAGTAGAGTTGCTTGGCTACCAGTCTAATAATGCTCTTGAAAAGGTGTTACGGGGTATTTATCAGGAAAACTAGATTTTGTACTTTTGAGTGCCACCGTAACTGTTTCTATGACAAGCAGATCTGTTAAAGATGTATTTCCTTAGATTTTCTAGTGTAAAACATATCTTACGGCCATATGCAGTCTGCTTGCAGAAGAAATTTTGCTGTTATTCAAACCTTGCCTTGCCCATGAGGACTAGAGGTTGTAAATGCAGTTCTGCCTTGGTGGGAAGGTCTTAAGAGGACCAGTTCATGCAAATGACAATACTCTGGTTTCCTCTTTTTGTTGGGAAAATGTACATCTAAGTCTACTGAAGACAATGGCAGCTTTGCCAGATTTCACACGGCCGCCAGGTACGCGGGCGCGCCGGCGCCCACCCGCTCCGCGTAGTTGCCCTTGCGCAGCAAGCGGTGCACGCGGCCCACAGGGAACTGCAGCCCGGCCCGCGACGAGCGCGACTTGGCCTTGGCCCGCGCCTTCCCGCCCTGCTTCCCGCGGCCAGACATAGCTCAGTGATTCAGCAACGCAGTAACCCTCCGGTTACAGACGCTTCACGAATCCTCAAGACCTGCATCCAAGCTGGATATCTTTGCAACTTCTAAACTGGTGTAACAATAAACAAGGAATTGTTGAAATTTGCCTTTTCGGTATGTGTAAAGTAGATCAGTGCTCTGTTGCATAATTAACTACACATGGAAAGACTCCAGTACCCACAGTTACGAAGAGTGCAGATTGAGTATTTGCTGTGTGGAATTTTAATATGGAGAGAGGAAAAGGAATGGTTGGCCACATGATCCAACCAATCTGTGAAAGGCCAGTAAAAAGATCCAGTAACTCTTCCAGCACACAGATGGTAGTCATGAGTTCCTCCCTCTCCGAAGTTACATGTCTGAGTAGTTTCTGCAGTGTTCAGGGACACTGCATCGCAGTGTGCAGATGAAGCCACTAGGAATCTTTCAAATACTAGCAAATGCAGTGAAACCGCAACTCTGTAATACAATGTCCACCTATGAAAATATTTTACTGAGTGACAAAACCTGCCCATGTGATTCTCTAGAGAGACAGTTCCCAGCTGGGTAATTGGCAGCAAGTCTGGGGGAAGAGGAGAGAAAAATAAAGGACAGGAATAGAAAAGAAATGGCAGTTCTTAGGAAAGGAATACGAGAAGTTGGACCTGGTGAAGCCCAGAACATTGTTTCAGGTGAGACTATCTTATAAATAAGAAAAACTACAGATGCAAGGAGAAGTAGTGTGGTTTCTTCATACAGCAGTAGTGTATTAGTACTCTGTTGATGTATTGGGGCCTCACTGCTTATTGTGCTTTGCAAACACAAAACAGCTAGAAAGATGTAGCAAGGATCTTGTAATCGAAATGAAGAAATACTTAATTGATATGCATGGCTGTAAAGCCAGGTACAAGTTAGCATATTGAATAGAAAAGCTGGCTTATTATATAGCATAAATACATCAGGATTCCCCATTGTTAACAAAAATGCTTAGTAACACAAACTGTATGGCCTCTGAGGTGTAGTAACAATTTTGATTTATAGAATATTTTTCTCATGTTCTTTTATTAAAAAAATTCCTTTCAATGGGAGAGGGTACTCAGGGAGAAAAAACCCCAAAACTATAAATCTCAAAATGTATTGATTAGAAAGTAGGTTACGAAAAGAACCCCAAATTTCTGAAGTATGGTCTTGTACTCAGTAACATTTTTGCCCCCACATGAATGAAACTATTTAGACCCTTTTTTCCTGGCCACATCAAATAGGTGTGATACTTACATCATCTCTGCAGGAGATGAATTCTTTGCGATATATACTCTCACGCAGAAGCTTGCAGAGAGCTGCGGGACGTAAAAAGTTGGTTTTCTGAAATGACATTCTGTTGAGGGTGGGAGTTTGCCTTTACAAATATATGTATAAGCACCAAAGTGTGCACTTCAGTGGGGTCAACCATTTAGTAGTTAACAAAATCTGCTTGATGACACAGAGTATGACAGATGACCGCCTATAATTGCATTACACATAGGTACCCAGGGTAATCAAATATTTAACTTATCAATAATAAGCCTTCTGAACAGAAAGAAAGTAAAGGTCATTCACATGAGCTTCATTCCCAGTGGAAGTAATGTCCTCATTTAATATCACTGACTTGGCAAGATGTTAGTGACAATTTTGTCAGCTAAGGATACAGAAGAGGGAATATTTAATCAGCACTGCGGTGATCAGTTCCACATTTGTTAGTCAGACCAACAAGAGGAGGTGGATGCGCAGGTGAGAGTCATCATTGTACAGACTCTGGGACTGACTACTGTGTTGTATAGTGTGATAAATCAGAATTAGAGATAGGAGAAGAAAGTGAAATCTGGAGAGCAAGGTACAATATGCAGGAAGTCCTGCACTAAAATGTGGAGCATCTGTGCTCTTTCTACAAGTAACCAGAACAAAGGTGAAAGACATGAATATATGTACATACTCATCTTACTTCCATGCTGAAAATTTCTGCTCAGCCAATGTCTGCAACAGAGTAGTCTTTATTATTTCCCTTTCTAAATTTTTTTCTTCTGAGAATGCCAGTATTGCTGAGGTTTGTTTGCATATGTGGTGCCAGATAATCATGAAGAAAAGTATGAATCAGAAAGAAACAGGAGAGGTGAGAAGCAGGGCCCTGTGCTCTCAGAGCTGAGTTGTAGGTGCTCAGTTACCCCATTTTATGCTTGTTTAGAAAGAAACAAAAAAGAACGAACAGACTCGGCATTGATGCACTGTTTGTGTGGAAGGAGAGTTAGAGTGGCTGGTGCTAGAGATCCTGTGAATGATCACTGCTGTTCTGCCAGCTCTGAAAGGACGGGATGAAATAAGATGCTCTTTCTTTGCTAGACCAGGTTCAGGTCTGAACTAGCATGTATCAAACATGTTTGGCACGCAAGATTTCAGAAATTATTCCTGCTTTTGGGAATATGTATAATGCTTTGTCTTCAGATTGAAAGAGCAGACATTTGCTTGTGCACTTTATTCCACCTGCAAGATCATTGTGAAGATATGTTTTTCCTACTGCTTGAGGTTTCCTTGTTTTCATGGATTTTCACTTCAGCTCAGAAGAACATTGGACTAAAGCAAAGTAAGCTAATTATTGGGTTTTTTTTTTAAAGGAAGAAATTCAGGTTTATGTTAGCTCATGGTCACTCAGTTATCTTTCATTATAATGTGTAGATGCATCTATTTATGAATATAAACATTTTGTAAGAAATATTTGGGAAAAGAAAGCATTCATTAGAAACTCCCTTTTGAACATGAGTGTGGCTGAGCACTGGAACACATTGCCCAGAGAAACACCATTTTTCTTTCAATCTTTGAACATTTTCATACTTGAACAGGACAAGACTATGAACACCCTGGTCTAGCTCTGAAGCTAGTCTTGCTGAGCAGAAAATTTATAGATCCCTCTCCAAATGAGTTTTTCTATTACTCTTTAGTCCACAGTAATATGACATACTACAAAAAGATGTGTTAACGTGGGCTTCAACATCCAGAGCAGTCTTTGCACTGTGTTTAGCCATCCCGATGTGCTGGAAGGGTCAATGCTACAGTGGTGCATCTTTTGTACAGTGCATATGTTAGAAAAAAATACTTCTGAAGCATAGATAAACAACAGCTCAAAATCTGTGACAAAATCTGAAGACAAGTATCTACTTAATGTGAGTCCAACTGTCCCAACCAAGGGAAATGCAGAGAGCAGTGAAACAGAATTAAGTTTGAAATTACTGTAAGGGTTTTCGCTGTGTGTAAAACATCATAGCCTTCCTGTCAAGCGTCTGTAAAACTTTTACAGGTAGAAAAAAGCTCTTTACCTCCTGCCATGTTAGAAGAAATGTGAAATTCATCTTTGTTAAGCAGCATCTCAGTAACTCGGTACAGCTGGTCTGGGAGTTGGTGTTGCCCATGTTTAGTTACTGCTGTATGTAGTGGTGCAAGTTGTCATACAGCCATGAACTTTGTCAAAACCAGAAATAAATATTTTAATAATTTAGGCAATGCTTAAGTGCAAGGTAGTTAACATGTAATTCCTTTGGGTTTTTACACAATAGCTCTCTAGGGTAACATTTTCTTGGTTAATAAGGGTAAAATAGATGGAAAGGTTTTGGTGTGGGTTTTTTTTCAGTGGCATCTCAAGGTTCATCAAAGATTTGATTTATGGGTTTTCTCTGTCAGAAATGTGCTTTGCAGTCCTCCAGTCATCAGATCTGGGGGACATGCTGGAGCATATCTTAGATACTTTCTGGCCCAGCTTCCTTTCCTTAGAAGCCCAGCATAGGGGAGCATGTGAAAGAGGACAATGTGGTGTGTCTATGGGTCTCAGTCCAGTGTGGAGCTGGGATATACCTCAGGACAGCATAGCTCTAGGGAGCTGGGAAGTGGTTCTGGATCCCACAGCATGAATACAGATCAGGAGGATCAAGCAATTATCTCATTCCATGTTTCAGCTTAACACAGCTGATAACAGAGGTGATGAATAATTTTTCTAAGTTGTGTGGTGGTTGACATTTGTGGCCCTAAAGTTCCTTCCCTCTGCCAGAAGTTTGTTACATGTATAGTTGTGCTTCCAGTTCCACCCCAGCCAGAGTGATGTGATGCACTCGGGTTTTGCAAGGCAGCTCAAAAGTTTGTCTGGTCTCAGTAGTAAATATTGCAGAGAAAGTCATGGTCAGAGATGTGCAGTGTATTTTGTTTGCTGACTGCCCAGAGCAGAGACATAAGAGCATGTGAATGGCCATGTGGAGCTGGAGCAGAGGATCCTCTTTACTGGGACGCTGCCTCTGGCAGCAGCCAGCAGAGAACACCTAGAACGGAGCATAACAGGACAAACTTACTGTGCTCCTACTCCCACCTGCTCCCAGTGCAATTTTGCTACAGCTCAAGCACTTTCTGAACCAAATGGATTGAAATCATCTTTCATCACTGTCT
The DNA here is from genome assembly GCA_026770055.1 of Myrmophylax atrothorax. Classification (NCBI taxonomy): domain Eukaryota; kingdom Metazoa; phylum Chordata; class Aves; order Passeriformes; family Thamnophilidae; genus Myrmophylax; species Myrmophylax atrothorax. Next base: position 51,623,486 of record JAOXXN010000001.1, read on the forward strand.
TGTTTATCCATGTAATTTTTCCATTTAATATGTGTGCTGTTTGTGTATGCTGCCAAATTCCTTTTCTTCTTGACAACAATTATAATTTCCAGTATAACATCACCTTAAAGTATAGTGATTGAATTAACTACTGCTAATAAAAGAGTAGCACATCATTTCCTTTTATGATCACCATAAGTACTGCTTGATATGTTTAAATGTCTAGCATTCCTCAGGCAGCTGATTGCTTTTCATGAAACATTAATTAGAATCTATGAATCAGAGGACAAAAAATATATATCTATATATGCATGTGCATCTGTTTATGAGCAGGAAGCAGTAGAAACTTTGTATAAAAAAAGCAGTAAGTAAATATTTGAGTGAAGACTTTTATCAGGAGAGGACACTGGTATTTCAACATTTTATAGCAAAAAACTATTATGTTTTTATATAGTAGGATATTGACATCTCACTGCTAGGAGAAGTTTTATAAACTGTAATGGAAAATAATTCATGTCGTATTTCTTCACAGTCTACATGTGTCATGTGTATAAGGATATGTTCACTAATATCCTGAGCAGGAAGGTAACATATGACCTATCAGAAAATGAAATTATGTTATGTGGAAAGCTGCTACAAAAGAAAGTAACTGAGAGCTGGAATCTGGGAAATGTGATTCAATGCCCTTTTCCGGAAAGGCACAGAGTACTCATATCGTGCCTGTTAGCATCTGAAACTTGAGGTTTAACTGTAGGGGATACTGTGTCTTAAGTGAGATTAGCTCTCTGAATGAGTGGTGTGCTGCTGTGAATGAGCTCACTCAATTCAGAAATGTGCCGGAGGAGCCAAGCGAAGGTGTTGGGACTGCGGTCGTCTCTGCTTCCGAGTGTCCTTGGTGGGGAGCTGCTCTGTGAGCCGCACAGCTTCACCCGGAGGAGAGCCGGCAGCTGCCCTGGCTACGTGTGCGCTGCTCAACGTGCTCAAGGGATGCCATCCCACCCCTGGTTTCAAAGGCCAAGATTTTCAAGAATAATGCAGAAAGCTTCACTTTTGCCTATAGTTAGTCACTTAACAGCTCTAGTTTCTGTAAATGTTAAGCAGCCTAAACCTATGATTCTTCTTTCTTCAGCCCAGGTTCCCTTTGAATGCCAAGCAAATGCTAGAAATCCAAAGATTTTCTTCAGCTGCTTATTACCATCTGAATGCAGGCATGTTACACTCTAGTGTCCTGCTTTTACTTAATTTGCCTGCACTTTTAGTTACTATGACTTACAGGTTGATCCATAATCTTTACATCTCTCATAAATTAAAGATTTGCATTGCTAATTTTGTGCACTATTTGTTTATTTGAACATTGTACATTTACGTATTTTCCCTTTTTAAAAAAAATAAAACCTCTAAATATCTGCATGCCCAAAATTGACCTGAGGGTGGGATTTATGAATGTTTATATCTTGGTTCTACTCTATTGCCAAAACACACTGTCGGCTCCTAAGCATTTAGTATGGTCATATCTCCCAATTCTCATTTTCAACCTCTCTGTGTATTTTTCTGTGTGTCAGATGTTCGAGTATCACAAGAAGCAGCTTCTCTCTGGAGCTATAGGTGAATTTTACAGTTGTTCTGGTGCTGATTGCTTGTGTCCGTGTTCTCAGTTTCTTCATGCATAGTCTAAATTTCCATGGAAGCTTTGGTAATCACAGCTGGTTGCCACTGAAAGGGCTGATGACACTCCCCAGACCTGTGTCGGCCACAGGTTCCCATCCTCTCCCAAGCATCAGTGCAAGTACTTGGCTACTTAGGGAGGTAACCCACCAAAAGCTTCTCAGGTTTGGGAGGGTTTTTTGGCAAAATTGACCAGCTTGCACCAGGATCAGACAAGTGCCTGTGCCAGCACAATGGAAAGCAACTTGGATGGGACTGTCCTGATATGCCATCTTAGCCAAATGGCCTCCTTCACAGCCCAGAGGCTGAGAAACACAAGAGGACCACAACTTGTGTTATGCCCACCCTGTGGAAGCTGGTGTGGCCTGCTGAGTCCCTCTTCCAGGCTGAGCAGATGCTTCATGGGGCTGAGCCCAGTCTGGTTTTCTTCTCATGTGTGATGGGTTTAATTTAAGCTTCCTCAGTAACTGAAAGTAGTCATCAAAAAGTATTCCACACATATCCTTCCACGTAACGAGGGAGGATGGACTAGGGGAGATAGGAAGTTGTTTGGTTTGCTGTTTCCGGAGGCTTGGGAAAGCAGAGGGAATCGAGACGGTCCTTCTCTTCAGCTGGTTTCCTGGCTTGGGATGTGGTGAGATTGTGGGGTTGTTATACTTCTTTCTTGCCAGTTTGCTCTATTCCTTTTTCAGGTTTTTGATTGTATTTGCCTGCTTCATTTGTTTTGGTTTTGTTCTCGTCTCTCTTCATTCCCTGTTATTCCTTCCCTCTCCCCTGTCCCCTGGGGGGCTCCCACATAGTGTGTACAAATTGCATACTTAGTTGTAGATGTTAGGAAAAAAAATATAATTTCTGTTTAATTCAGTTCAGTTTCGTTTGAGTTCTTGCTTTTCTTTTATTCAATTTTTTTTTCCTCCCCTCCCTGTCTCCGTGCTGGGAAGGTTTTGTGAGGGGGGAGGAGGGAGGAGAAGGTCCAGGGTTGGTGAAAATACCTAGCTCAAACAGAGACAGTTTTGTCTTCCTTCCTCTAACAAAAAAAAGTTAAAAACACTTCTAAAACAAAAATTGTCTAATTATTGTTTAGATTCAGAAATATTACAAAAGGAAGTGATATTATTTATATATGTGTCATAAAAATATTGGTTAAAATACACAAAATTACATTATATTACACTCAGTTATTTCATAAACACAAAACTATTAAAGTAATTTTGAAGTAGTTTGGTCTTCATCTGTGGTCACAGATTTTGTGACGATAACACAAACAATGGTCTGCTGGTAGAAGAAATGACAGGATGAAAGACAGATTTTATAATTTAATTAGATGAATCTTGAATGGTGATTTAATAATGCTTGAACTAGTTTGGATCTGCTTCCAGCATCAGATTTATGAGAGTAAATAAGCATGACATATTCTTATTTGTACACAGGCAAATAGAATCAAAACATGGCCATCGAAGAAAAGAGACTGCCTATTTTATTTTGGTTTTAGATTTTATCCAGAGGAAGTCATATTTTACAGCTCAGAAACTACTTCTCTACAGTAATTGTTTCATCACTATTATTTGATATATAATAATCCATGCTTAAAAATTTTAAAAGACAATATTTGCTGCTCTCTGTACTCAGCATAAGTGTTTGTGCTTGTGATCTGCTCTGTCCAGAACGTCCAGTTTTCTCTGCCTCATCATCTGTGGAAATCACTTCACTAAGTGAAGTTTTACGCTCAGTTTACAAATCATTATTCTCACTGTCCCAGTAGCAGCCCTTCAAATACGTCAGGCCTAATCCTGCTCTTGTCGCTCTGGTCTAACACAGGAGTAACTCGAGAGCTTTCAGTAATGCCATTCTGGTTGCACATCAATGTGAGTGGTAGCAGAGCATAGCTCAGCTTACTGCTTCCAGACAAAAAGACTCACCTCCATTTCTCATAGGTTTTGATAAGCAGTGCTATCAGGAGGAAGCCCCATGCAGAATGGCACTACTTAATTGTTTATCATCTGGAGATACAGGGGTTTGTTTTCTTAAGTGGGGTGGATAGAGATTTAATTTCTAAGATTTCTAAGATTTTTACCATATGAGGTACTCATGCTGATGGCCAGCTACTGGCTGTCACCATCATCTGTTCTCCCCCACTCATCTCAAATGTCTTACTGAAAGCAGGAAGCCAGCAGCCGTTTCTTGACAAAGTTTGTCTAATGCTTCTTTGTCTTCCAGAGAGGACAGTACTAACCTTGTCACTTCATGCCAGGCAGAGGTGATCAAGACCTCCCTCTCTGGAGTGGGATTCACACATCATTTACAAACTGGAAGCATGGTGTCAGCCTGTTCCTGTAAAATAGACTTATGCAGCTCTAGAAAAAATTTTAAGACTACCTGACTGCATAAGATGCCATACCTCTTCCCCTGTCTGCTTGTATTTTCTGCAAAGGTTTATATTCTTACTGAGGCATGTTTGGTTTTCTGGAGTATTTTGATTTGGGGTTTTTTTAGAGTGGTTTTGGAAAGGCATGTCTGGCTCCTCCAGTACTAAGTATTTCAAAGGCAAATTTCTACATCCAATAAGCATATAATTGTACTTCAGAATTTTTCCATTAGATGATACTTTTTATGGGCAATGCTGTACAGCAGCCATTTTTTCTGAGTTTAATCTTAGTACTTGTAACATTTCCGGTTCGACCATGAACTGTGGATTCAAAAAAAAGAATCACCTAGCCTTAGGAATGTGAAACATTTTTCTACACAGAAAAAAAACACCCAGCAATACTCAAGGTAAAATAGAAGTTGAATTTGAAATTGATTGCAGATGGTATTTATCATCAGAAGTGTTTGGGGTTAATTTTTTTCTTCCTTTTTCCCCCTTCTTCTTGATTTTTTAGCTATATTAATATTTATAAGGTATTGCCTTTGCTCACTGACTTTGTCACACTCATGACCTTGTCACAACTACAAGCAGCAACTGTAATATGAGGCATAACCAGAAAAAATTGGTCAATTTTTGGTCTATTACAACAAGTGATCAAAGTAACAACAAAACTCATTACCTACAGTCTGTCAATATGGAACTTCTGTAGCTAGGCACCATCTCTTCAAAGCTGATTGTCTCACTGGAAGACTCACCCAGCCCATCTGAACAGACGGAAGCCAGATCCCCATGATGGGGCATGACTTGAAGTGCACCTACACAGCATCCTAAGGCCAGGTGGGCAAAAGCTCTCAAGTCACACCATGTAATAATACTCTTTGAGCTGAGCCCATCAGATACAAACAGACCCTGGGATCTCAAAGCTTCCTGGTTTGTTGGGGTTTTTTGGTTTTTTTCCTGTTATATAAAATCTACCAGCAGCTGCTCACTCTTGAATTGATGACACTTTATTTTCCCTGTCTATTAGAGCAGCTTGCTTACTGTATTGCCAAAATAGGATGAACGAGACATCATAGAAGAAAACAGTCACATTAGAATCATTTAACATTATTATCAGTGCATCATTTCTCCCCTGTTGATTATAACCTTCCAGTTATTGGACTTTATTTAACATATTTAGCAATAAATTTTAGAATGTGAACAGTTTGCTGAGGTTATCATAAAAATAACAGTCCAATTTAAATGATTCTTAAGTGCGGACCAGTGGCAATAAAAAACAAAGCTTGCAATGTGTGAGTTTAATAGCACGTACAAGGGAGTGTTACATCTTTCATAACTCTACTAGATTTTTCCCAGTCCTCTTCAATTTTTAAACAACTGTGAAACATATGAGACCTGAATGACGCAAGACATCTTCAAGTCTTATTGTCTGTGAGGAGAGGGAAAGGAACACAAGGCGCGGCAAGGCAAGGCAAGATGAGGGAGTTTCCTGACAAAAAGTAATAGCCAGCCAAAAATCAAGAACAAACTTGTACATGATCTTCAGAACTGAAGAAGGTAAATCAATGTGAGTTAATGAATATTGTAAAGCTGTGTTTTTTCAAATGATGTTAAGAATTTTAGAGACCCTATTATTAGGTGTAATTATATTGAAAGTTGTAAATATGTTTGTAACCTTGCAAATTAAATTGTATTTACCTGTGTCAATTTCAAACCTATCTCAAGACCTCATGAAATTTTTACTGAGTTCCTGATCAGGATTGTTCTGCTAGAATCCATTTACCTCCATGGAAACAATCAAATTTGTTGATAGCATCATGTTATCTCACAATGATGAAATTAGCTAATGTCCATTAAGTCACTTTTGCTTATAAGTCACCTCTTAACAAAAGGAGTATAACTCCCCACATGTATGTGCGGATGCATGTGTTGCTTGTGTCACAAATTGTTACTCAAATCTTATGAAATTTCTCTAGGGGAAAAAAAAAATAAGGAGAACATGCCGCCCTCCTTGGGGATGGTCCTGTGCAGAGGTAAGTGCTGGACTCAATAATCGTTGTAGGTCCCTTCCAACTCAGCATATTCAGTGATTCTGTGATATATGAAGAAAAGTGTCTTCAGTAGAGTTCTGCAGTGCCTGATAGCAAGTAGGAAGGGACAGTGGTAATCCTCAACATAGCAGGCTTCACACCTTACTGGTGGGCCTGGTGAGTGAGAAACATCTAGGAATATATGTGTTCAGAAATATACAGTTGCAGTTGTTTGCATTAAAGTTTCTCCAACTGCAATTTGAATTTGCAAGTTGCCAGATTTGCCAGATGGCTGGGCCTGACCTAATTCTTGTGGATGTTTGCTGCCTTCCTGGGGCCCAGGTTAAAGTTGAGCCCAAGTTGGGCTCAAAGTGTTACAATGAATGGACTTACACCCTGCTACTGGCCAGTCCTTCGGGGGGTCCTTCAGGGCTTAATTTTAGGGCCAGTATTCTTTAATGTTTTTATAAATTACCTGAACCCAGGAATCAAATGCACAGGAAGTGACTTTTCTGATGATACTAAACTTGGAGGAGTTGTGGACTCCTTGGGGGATGAAAAGGCTGTACAGGAAGATCTGAGTAGACTGGAGAACTAGACAATCACCAATTGAAAATCACGTAGGAGTCACATAACAAATTTAATGATACTACATGCTGGTTTCTCCATCTAGGATGGAGTAGTCTTGGTTATGTGTGTTAGTTTTGGCCTTAATTTTAGCTAGGCCTCAGGTTGTCAGGCCCAGACAGAGCAATGTAGACAGAAGGGGACAAGCATCACCTGACTTAATCAACCAAGATAGTTCATATCATCTGACATCATAGCAAGTATAAAAAGAGAAGGAGGTGAAGCTTCTGCCTCTTTTTGCTCTTCGCCCCAGCCCTGAGAGGACATGCTGCCACCACCTATGCTTAGGCTTCATTGCCACCCCTACGGCTGTGTTATCTAGGGAAGTAGCATCTTATTGTTTGTTCTCCTCTCTTGCTGAGAGTTTTTCTCAGGAAGAGTCTTTTGGGGTTCTTTTGTGGGTTTGGGTGGTTTGAATCTATATTGGTGAAACTCAGTAGAGTTATTGTTATTTTTTCACATTTGTATATATATGTGTTATATTGTATTCTGTTTTTAATTTTCTTTCTTCTATGTAATGATGCCGTGAATGCCCCCCCCACAAACAGGACTCTGAGCCAAGTTAGTGTAGGATGAGATAAAAAGTAAAAGTCCTTTAATAACAGGCTGA
>JAOXXN010000001.1:51639451-51673897 GCA_026770055.1 Myrmophylax atrothorax
GTTTCACTTGGCATAGGTAGTGGTGTCAGCCCCAGGAATGAGGAGAGTATAACTGCTGTTCCTGTGAGGTCTGCACCCCTGCAGCCCTGGTGGGACTCACCTTCTTCAGTTTGCTGCTTTTACTTGGAAGATGGAGAGAGAAACAGCTGTAGCACTATGTATGATCTGTAGTGGCTATTTCAAGCCTTTTTTAGGCAGTACTGAAGTTGCCAATGACACTTCCAGTAGGACAGCTGAGCGTTACACTCAGTAATAGTGGTTCCTTCCACTGTGAACATTTGAAGATGCTTGTAGTTAAATCCAGTTCTACCCTCTTACCATATGGAGAAGGCCAAGGAGTTTAAAACATTGTGTGAATAACTCTGAAGAAGTCAACGAAGAAAGAAGATTCTTTGAGGTTACATGGGACATAATTTTACAATGTCTACCACACAGAGATTGTTGCCTGTCTCTCACCTCCATAGGATTTTCTTTTGCTGTAGTAGTAATCAGCATTCTATATTTCTGTGCAACCTTATTTCAGTCATTAGTTACAAATTTGGAAGAACGTGACAGAGTGGCTTTCTGGGATCAATGACAGCAAAAGCCTACAACTTTCCAGTTGACATCAAGTGGGAATGGATTTCATCCATGAGTGTGGAACGTTGTATATCCACAGCTGTGGCTTTGCTCCTGCCTCAGAGGAGTGGAGGAGGGCAAGATCTGTAGCCAGAGCACCTTCTGCAGGACAGTTACTGGGCTGCAACTTCTGCTCTTCATCCATGAGCCCACACTGGGTCTGAATCACCCTTGCCAGTGCTGCTGCTGCAGAAGATGGGGCTGCTTTGTCGGGTTCTTATAGAGGCAGGCTGAATATAGCCCCCAGGCCAAGTGAATTTTTTCCTGTTTGGTGCTCTGTCCTTGATCAACGCCTATATCATTCCTGAAAGATTAGAGCAAATACCTTTGCCACAGATGTAATGAAGTCTATTTGTCAGTGTCAGGGGGTCTTCAGCAGTGTTACATGGAGACAGTAAACATCTCAGAAGTACAGATTTGTAGCTGAGAAAATGACAGCATTCCCTCCTCAAGATGTTCCTTTATAGCTGCATTGAGACACCACCCTAGAAGAAGTAGGGCTAGTGACTACATGGGTGTTTTATTTAGTCTGTGCTTTTTCAAACATTGCATTCCTCTCACTCACTGTTGCTCTATATATTATTTTAATGTGAGTGGGTCCCTGTCATTAGTCTTTGTTCACATTTTCCTTTGAGCACTTTCAGAATGGACTTAAGAAGTCGGAGGCACTAAAAAAGTTATTTTTGTTCTGTACGCTTTTAAATTTCCTTCATTGCCTGTTGTTTTCTTAAGGTCTGTTTAGTGCCTTTTGCTAACTACAACCTCCAGAGAGATATTTACAGGTTTGTCATCCCTTCTTTAGACAAATATTGGGAAGAAGCAAGAAGTTTTAAATAATCCTTCTGGATTTTAATTGAACCGTGCAGAATTTTGGTCCACTTTAAAATCAACACCTCTTTGTCACCTGTCCTCCAGACTCATTCTTCAGAAGCACAGCTTTTCTTTCTTGAGTCTTACATGCTCCTTATTTGTGAGCTCTCCATCCTCCACGTAAATTTGTTAGGGGAAAAAACCTCCAGCAGGTTCATATGCTCTTCCAGAAACTGGGAATTTAAATAAACAAAGCCAATTTAAAAATTAATTAGTCTTAAGTAAAATAGGAGGTTCTGTTTGTATTGGGTGATGCTTTTATTTTTTAAGAAATACTTTCTTTCAGTGTTTAACATTTACTGCCAATTTCAATAAACAGTAGAGCTTTCCAATACAAAACCGAGTATATTTCACAGAAGTTTTCCTTTCTAGCTTTTCTACCCTTTCTTCCTGCAGTTTCTGTTTAGAAGATAAACAGATTATTTAATAAACGAAGCCTCAGCTCATTGCCATTGATGTGACAAGGTTCACATTTCAGGACAGAAATATATTTACAAGCAGATGATTGCTGGTGCAGTATGTACCATGGTGTAAAGGCAGGCTTACCAATGCCACTGCAGTCTAGTAAGGTGATGTAGAAATGGGAACCTCTGGATGTAGTGAGTTACTTGTCAGAGTCCAGCTGGTTATGGGCAGGTGTCCATAGCAGAAGAAGCTTGTACATCCAGTTCTCTTCCAATAGGCGCTCTGTGGAAAGATAAATGATTCTGTTTCTGGCACATTTTGCAAGCTCTGAATTCACCTTACACACAAGGATTCATTCCTGTGCATTGTAGGTCTGATGCTGTGCCGATATGGAAGAGTGCCCGTGTAGTTATTCCAAGACACTTTGATGGAAAAGCAAGTCTAATTGCATCTGTGATTACTTTCAGCCTTCTCTATGTTATGAAAAATATTTGCCACAGTGCCCCTTGACTTTGTAAATATGGGGTGCATATGTGTTTTGTCTGTGTGTGGCACGAGGGAATAATGATAATTTCATTATGCAGAACAGAATTTTCTCTAAGCCAGCCATTTAGTACTTAATGCTCTACCTCCAAAGAACTGCAGTTCATCTGAGGTCTCAGGCATGATTGTGGTCTACCATGTGTAGCCCTGAAGTGGTATGAAGGCGAGAAAGACCTCTTTACTCCCATTACTTCCAAAATGCTTTCCCAGATGTTGCACTCAGACCTGGAGGAATAAAGACACAGTACAGGGTTTCCAAGTACTTTAACTCTTGCAGCCCACTCAGTCCCCGACAGAGGCAACAGGATAGCAACTTACTGTGGAAATACCCAGTACTGGTGATACCCCGTGTCTGTGTCTGAAGTTGCTTGTGCCCATCCTGTCCTTTTCAGGGCAACTTTCCATCGGAAATAGAGTCTTTGAGAATGGAACATGCACAAAACTTCAAGTAAACTTTACAAAAGCCTTTGTTTTAATGTTTTATTCAAGTTCTGGGTTTTTTCATGCGTAAAGCAAACAATACATAGGTCCTGAAATTTAGCATTTTCAGTCCACTTTTTTTGCAAATAAGTGTTTAGAAACCTGGGTAAATTTTACAAAAACTTCTTGTTTCATGAGAAAGTAAAAAGATCAGATGACACTTGTGTAGGAGGAGAAGTTATTTTCTACACTTCTGTGTTTTCTTCACATAAACTATGAAATAGTGGTATTTTGGTAACATGAATGAGCTTTTCCCTTGTCATGCATATGTTTGCCAGTTAATATTTTTCTTTAGCATTATATATATTTATTCTGCTTTTTATTGTGATAAAAATTGGTATCTCTTCATTTGGAAAGTTTAATTCCATTTATAGCTCACTTACATGGGAGATAGTTTTCTTAATGCTGTTTCTGTAGACAGCCCAGCACACCAGTGTCCCATCCTCTGCTTAAACCTGACTTTTACCACAGAGCAAACAACAAATAATCAATTTCGCAAAACTGTGTGAGACAAAGCTCATCCCTTGAGGCCTTTTTGTTGGGTTGGGAGGGGGAGATTTTTTTTATTTCTTTGGCAGGTTTGTTTTGTTGTTTTGGTTTTTTTACAGGTAGTGGAAGCTTTAAGTTTTATACTGAGAAATACGATTATTTCTCTTGATGAACATGGTGGAGCAATGCCTGGAGCATCCAGGAGTGACAGTACCAGTATTGTAGGCAGATGGAAAGGGAAATGTTGCTTGTTTGGTGTCGCCATTGTAGTTATGGACCACAGTGAAGGAAAGTTGTTTTATTTGGGGAGGCCAGATTAAAACCCAAGCCTGCAGCACCCCAGATTAAGTGTGCACGTCTGCTGATACTCTTCATACAGTTGGCTGCTGATGGAATTACGGATCTGAAGTGTCACCTTCTCCAAATACTTTTGTGAGTGAAGGCTGCTCTAAGAGGCAAAATCTCAGCCTTTCCCCACAGCACTGGAAATTTGATAGTCCCATATATTTGCTGTATGTGGAGGGAAGAAGAAAACTTCATGCCATCTTCCCCTGCAGGTATATCTGTAATATATAAGTTAAGTGTATATATTTATATGCACTTAACATATTCTGAAATATTTATATATATGTACTACATTATGCAGGAAACAAATTTCAGGAAGGTTAATAAAATGTCATACACTGTTGGGATTTGGTCTGGCTCCTGGATTCAGGTGCACAGGAAGAGACGTTTTACATTTCCAAATATTTTACTTTTTCTGTTTTTACAGGACTTAAAAATTATCGTTTTGCATCAAAAGTGCCTTGGCAATGTACATAATTAATCCTTGTCCCAGAGCATTCATTCATTTGTATGTCACACAGCACTTGGTGTGGCAAAGTCTCTGCAGAAGCCCAGAAAATGTGGAAAAGTTTCTTGGATTCCCTCTTTCTTTCTTTCCTGTGCATGTGGTGACAAAGCAGGGCAGAGACCAATGTAATGGATTTGCCTTCTTAAATTATAGAGAATTGAATTTTGTGGGTTTGGTCACAAAGGCTATTTTTCTGGGATTTGTATTAAAATGGTGTCAAACTGAGTCAGCTATATACCTAGAGGGGCATGTGGGACAATGGCAGGAAAGGAAGGAGATGGGTTGCTGAACTCCTACGGTACTAGGATGGCAAACAGGACCCAAGCTCATCAGTGCAGTGAAATGAAAAGGTAGCTGTGTGTTGTGATGTGGGAAATAGACTTGCACCTGAATGATAGAAGCAGAGCTTGTAAATAACTAGTTCAAAGCTGGTGAGGTGTAAAGAAGTTCTGACTCTTCTTCTAGAGTGGAGATTGTCAGTGTAGTTTTGAATTGAAGAAACTGTTTTATTCCCAGTTTTCCCCTGAAGAAACCATCTCCCTGTGCTTTGCCTTAGTCAGACTGAGAACAAGAAATAAAAAAACCTGAATTTCAAGACATGTCCCGGGCAGCACAATATGTTCCTGTTCTGCTCAAAGAAATTGTTTTGCCAGACTTGCTCAAGTGATACGAAACTAATCTCTTCCTGGAAAGATATTTTATTTGCATATTTTGACAATACTGAAACACAAAAGTCAAATTGCCTGTGTTCACCAAAGAGATACAGTGAATTAGTAACTAAATAAATAATTGAATTGGATTTTTGCATCAAAGTGATTGAAAATAGTTCAAACTTTTAAAGGGATGAAACTAGGATCTATCACTTTAATTTTGGAGAATTAGTATGTAACTTAGTATGTAAGTCTTAGCTTTGCTGTTCACTCTCTCTGCAGTTTTGGGAAGGCTGCTGCTGATGCTCACTGTTTTGATTTTCCTACCTGCAGAATGGACATGATATTTGTTACACAGTGCTACTACAAAGACAGACTTTTATGAGGGATTACATTTTCAAAGCTTTATAAGGCACTTAGAAGTTGTAAAGTGCTTTATAAGTGCTCTGGTTTTTCATTTAAAAATTATACTAATAAGAATATCAAAAAAAACGTAAGAATTGTCATTTTCCCTTTTCCCCTCTTCCTCTGGGAGTGCCTGAGGATATTCATTACCAGATAGTGGGTTTGCTGTAGAGAGAATCTTTTCTGCCTCAAATTTCTTATTTTTAGCTGAAATGCAAAATCTAATTAGCCGTCATTTGTGGGTTTTAGTGTATGATTTCCCCCTCTAGAGTTCTGTCAGTATGGGTGAAATGTGACTGCCCCATATGTTTCAGAACAATCCTGGTGTTTACTTGGGAGCTGAAACCAGCTGACATAAATACTACACATTACATATATTGCATAATATCCTGTAGCAGAAACCAAACCAGGAATCACCAGGAGATGTCCTCAACCCTGCAAGCTGTGGATCTTTTCACTTTGACTAGACAATGTAGCATCATCAGACACAGGCAGAGGCATGTGTGCTGGTTTAATATTTTGTTTCTACTTGTTTTGAGCTAAATCCTTAGGACCTCACTCTGGGTTTATGTGGGGAATACTTTTCCAGGAGTAATGGCAGTAGAAACTTAGGATAAAAACATGTGTCTGTATCTAGCAGAGCTGGGCAGGTACCACCTATTGAACTGTGCAAATTTGACTCAAACCCATTGTATTTGGTGAATGGGATGAGGATTGGCATCTCCCCCATGTTCCCAACCACCCAATCTGGAAACACCACACAAATGAATATGTCAAGTTTTGTTTCCAAGTGCTTTCTGATTTTGTTTTTCTTAAAAGTGGAGTTTCAGCATGTAGTTCTTTCAGAGGGTGATGAAAACTTCAATACAGAAAAAAATCTGCCTAGATGGTTAAACCTTTACCCCTGTACAGTCCCTTATGTTTATTTTCTAGTTGACTTTTACATGAAATAAAAGTATTACCAGCATTTCAAAATGCTGAGTACCATTGCGGGCAGGGGCTGCAAAGAAGTGACATAATAACTCAGAATCATGGTGGCAGTTCCACGTGCAGAAAAAATGGATAGATGTCATAGGGACATGGCACTCACCTGAAATACCAGAAAGAGAGGGGAATTTATGCCAGAGAAAGAGAACAGTTTACAGCTTGATCACTGGCATATTTTCTGCCCTGGTAGTTTACAGTATTACCTCGTGGTTACTTAATGACATGGTTGCCAAGAGCCTGCTAAACTGCTTAATAAATTAAGCTTAAATAATACACAAATGAAAGAAACTACAAGTGCACAGGGAGTGCATAGGGCATCTGCAGTCATAGTAAATAAAGTTCCTTGCCTGAGGAACATAAGCCCAGCTCTGTTTTCTGGAGTTCCAGATCAATTTCCCTCCTGGCAGAATAACCTATAACTATTTACGTGGTGGGTTTGTGGTGCCTGTCTTTGAAGCATCTGGCATCAAGTACCATGCTACCAGCTACTTGATGGGCAGAGGATAACTACTGAGGAGCAACATGGGAAATTCTGCATGGCAGAGAGCAGACCCTGGTCCCTTCATCTGTTACATGGCATGATCTTGTGTTAGTACCTATGTTGAGCTTTTTTTATAAGGAATACGCCACTGTCATTGGGTTGTAAAGTAAACATTTGAGAGCTTTATTTCCTTGGGTGAGTGATCTTCAGATTTCAGAATACATGAATAAAGATATGGAAAGACAGATATTGGGCTGTGTGAAGAGTGGAAAATTTTTGAATCATTAGCTGAACAGTGGTCATTTTTCAGCATTATTAATTCAATATTTGATGAGTTTTGGAAGATTTAATGAGCAACAGTTGTAACCGTGTTCTTAAGTGCTTAAGTGAGAGGAGTCTTGGTAGGGTAGGAAAAATAATATGGTAAAAGCAATTAAACTAGTTTGGATTGTGGCATCTGGACTACAAGAGGCAAGGTTTTGAAGGACTCTTAGAAATAGATGTTTTGTTAATAGAAGATTTAAAAACTACTAGTTCTATTTGGGACATTGAGTCCTACCTTTAAAACTTCGTAATTAACTTACCCAAACAATAGTAAATACTAATTTTCTACAGAGAACTGTCTAGAAGAACTTATTCATGCTCCAGGATCCCATTTGATCTACATAAATGCCTGTTGTGGTGCACTACTCACTATCCATGTATTGCAAGACAAAGCTGCAGAATAGTATCAGAATACAATTTTTCTGTGTTTGGGGATTTTTTTGTTATGTTTCAGGACAAAGAATAGAGCTCTCAAGGGCAGGTGCAAAAGTAGAAGGTCAGCTCCTGTGAAAATGTTCACAGCTTCAGGCATGTTTTTAAATTGGTAGCTTCCCTAAGTCTAAAACTTTACAGATTCAGAATATTGAACTAAGAGGGTTTTATCTTTTTTCAGGTTTCCTCCTCTTAATAGCAACATGGTTTTTAGTCTCTTTCTGCACCTCTCTTTGGTACCATTTTCCAAAACCTGTCTACAGTTTCAACTTCTGTATTTCCTGTGTTTCCACTGCCCTGGGCAAGACTCACACCACCTGCTTTTTCTCCTTAGAGCTGAATGAGAATTTAGGTGTCTGAGTGCATGAGGAGTCGAAATGTGCCCACACTTTGAGCCTGAAAGTTTCTTAAATGCTTAAACTCAAGTGCTTGCACAGAGACAGAAGTGTCTGAGTCAAAAAGGGTTGAGTATTTGACTTCAACTCCACTGCAATCCAGTCTTGAAATGGAGAGAGAAATATAGAGATATATATGTACTGGGGTTAGGTTCTTCCAATTAACAAGCTAGTTTTGTCTACCTTCTCACTCACTGTTTTCTGGTTTGCTCTGCTGAGGTCCAGCTCCTCTCTGTTGATTGTACTGAGAATTTCAGCTATGAGTGCTCAAGCTCATCGGCCAAAGCTGTTTTGTGATATATGGCACCAGCTTCTCATCTTCTAGCTTTTTTTTCTCCTGCTGGTTCTTTCTCCATCCTTTGAACTCCCGGGTCTTCTGCTTTTGACAAACTGAGTGGTTAGTCTTCGTGTCTGGGATGTTACCAACCACAAGGTTAAGATTTAGTATAGTATTGCCTAGAAGAACATTTTTTTCTACCACCCATCTGTGCACAGATAATGTAGCCGTTTAACAGAAAAGTAGAAGTATTATTCTTTCCCTAAAAATTAGGGTTGCATAAAATGTTGAATAATGATAATCAACAATCATATTTTCCACAGTTTTCTTTTCTTGCAGTGGCTTTATTAAGGTAGTGTGAGTAAATGACTTCAGAGTAATGCGACTTTGGCTGTTTCTTTCCTTCTTACACTAAATGTATATATCTAACTGAAAATAATGAAAGATCCTCTTAGGTTGAGCTTGTAAGAGTGATTCTCCTTCAGTGGTGTAAATAGCTTGCAAGGAATGTCGTCAGTCCTGTCTCTTTCACATAGCTCTGTAAGGGCTGGGCAATCAGGACTCATTGAGGAGGGGTGCTGGAAGCAACACATGGGAACTCCAGCTGAGCGATCTGCACTCACATCCTTCCATCAGATGACTTTCATTTCTTACTTGGACTGAGACAGTTTAACCCTAAACAAACTATTTCTGATATTTCTCTTACAAACCATCTCTTCCTGCATTGGGTTATCTGTTTGTTTTCTACAAAGGGAAAGAAGATCTGGGATTCTATGTAAAAAGGGGAAAGATTTCATGGATCTCTCTAATATCATTATCAGTGATCTGGACAAGGGGATCAAGTGCACCCTCAGTAAGTTTGCAGATGACACCAAGTTGGGCGGGAGTCTCATTCTGCTGGAGGGTTGAAAGGCTCTTCAGAGGGATCTGGAGAGGCTGGATCCATGACCTGAGGATGATTTTATGAGGTTCAACAAGGCCAAGTGTCGGGTCCTCCACTTGTCACAACAACCCCATGCAGCACTACAGGCTGGGGGCAGAGTGGCTGGAAAGCTGCCAGGCAGAAAAGGACCTGGAAGTGCTGGTTGACAGCTGGCTGAGCATGAGGCATCAGTGTGGCCAAGGAGACCAATGGCATCCTGGCTTATATCAAAATAGTGTGGCCAGCAGGACCAGGGCAGTGATTGTCCCCCTGTACCCAACACTGGTGAGGTCACACCTTGAATCGTGTGTTCAGCTTTGAGCCACTGACAACAAGGATACTGAAGTGCTGGAGCATATCTAGAGAAGGGCAGCAAAGTTCATGAATGGTTTGGAGCACAAGTCTTACGAGGAGTGACTGAGGGACCTGGGATTGTTTAGCCTGGAGAAAAACAAGGTCAGAGGATACCTTATTGCTCTGTACGACTACGTGGAAGGAGGTTGTAGCGAGGGAGGGGTCAGTCTCTTCTCCCAAGTAATAAGCAATAGGACAAGAGGAAATGGCCGGAAGTTACACCAGGGTTGCACAAGCATAGGTATAGATTGAATATTAGGAAAAAATTCTTTACCATGGCTGTCCAGTGAAGTGGTTGAGTCTCCATTTAAAAGACATAGGTATTTAAAAGATCTGTAGGTGTGGCACATTGAGCCATGGTTTAGTGGTGGACTTGGCAGTGCTGGCTTAATGGTTGGACTTCATGGTCCTAAAGGTCTTTTCCAATTTAAACAATTTTATGATTCTGTGTGATTGGAGAGATGTAGAATTTCAGGTGCTTTTAAGAATCTAAAGCTTAAAAAATATCTCCACACAGTGCTTTGGAAGCATCTGTGATCAAAGAAACCAAACAGGGCAGTATCTGGCCAAAACCAGAGTTTTAAAGTATGTTGAGGATGGGCAGGATAAGCATTGCACTTGGAAAACTTGATGCACTGTGACCGAGAGCATTAGAAACAACCTGCCAAGTTGAATGGGGGTACTGCTATATTTGTACAGTGCTCTGCACCAGCTGTTTGTGGCAAGAATATGTTTGTAAGATAGTTTAGTGGTGAATCCAAACACATTTTGTAGCACTGTGCCATTGGCAAGAGCATGCAACCTGCCATCTGCCGTGTAGCTTGTGCCTGCCTGTCCAGCTCACAGCAGCTGCTGGATTTGCGATGGCCAATGCTGCGGCCACCCCCTGGCAATGGACACCGTTTGGTGCTTTGTGCTTGGCTAAGGAGTATAAAATTATCTAGGCTAAGTTGCTGCTAGTGCAGCTGCAGGCTGTGGTCACCTCAGAGCCCTGATTGCTGGGTTCTTGTCACAGCAACTGTTTCCCACCCCCGTCTGACATCAAAACTGCAGCACAGTCCAGATGGTGCACAGAAGGTACCAATCCAAGGAACTCAGAGGTTGCTGACAACCTTGCTGACATGCCATGCTGTCTGTACAGCATTCCATTTCCTGACAGAGGCTATTTCAGCTGGATTTTTCAGGACTGTTTGAACTCTCTGTAAAGCATTTATTGACTTTTGAAGAGACTCAAGGAGGGAGGTTCTGCGTACGACAAAGCAAGTGTTGCGTCACTGGTTCATGTAATTGAAATAGTTTCTTTCAAGCTGCTCATGATTCATAAGAGATAATAAATAACTGAGGAATGATTGTGCCTGACAAATAGTTGTTGCAGAGATGCTCTTTTGTTGTCCTATGATTAGCTGGTTTCAGAAGGGGAAGTAAAATTTTTGACACACAAAAGGAATATACAAGTGGACCTCACACAGTTTCCTTTCCTCAGTTTTGGTGCACATTCATCTGTGGGACCAAGGTAACTGCCAAGAGCATTTAACCCACAGACATTGGGGTGTATGGTAGAAATCACAAAGTATAGCCTACAAGCATGGCAACAATGGGCTTTTATAACAGTTTGCTTTACCAAAGCACAAAATCCAGTTGGGCTGTATTAAACTACTCCTCTGACATAATACAACACAGAATGTGGGGCATGCATCATTCTTACCTTTAAATATAAAGCAGAGGGTAGAATCTTCCAAGTATCTACAGTTAGCCCAAGTCTGAGTTCACTGAAGTAAATGGGTGTTTATGAACAGTAGTGTGCAAGTCCCATGGCTGAATACAATTTAAAATTGTACACCTTTCCTAGTAACATCTTAAGCAAAATTAATTTTACCAAAACTAAGTGCAATAAATAAGAGGCCTTTTTGCAGATTGAGATCTTATGTTTCATTGGAAAATTGTAGTTCATTTTTACCAGATTTCTAAGAAATGTCCTGCAGTGCTGTTTACACAAATAATTAGAAACCTTCATAAACTTCATAAAATAATTGGAAGTCTGTGGCCACCCATGGTAAATTGCATAAATAACAAGTAAACTGGTCATTTGGGGTCAAAGTGTAGCCTGACAAGATGAGGGTAAGAAACTCGTGTGGTAATCATGAAAATAATTACACAGCCCTTTGTCTTGATGTTAATCCCCCCATCACCCCTGCAAGGTAGGATCTATATTATTTTCTTAATCCTGTTGATTTTCTTAGTCATGTGAATACCACAGGAATGATAAATCTCAAGGCCCTTTTCCTTATATTCAGCAGATCCAGTACATCATAATTGTGTAATTTGGCCTAAAGCAACCCCTAGGCAGTGGGTGTTCATGGGAAGCGTGCAGAGGGGATTGTGGGGATTAATCACAACAAGGGGAAAGTCACAACCTGTTTTTCCCCCCCTCCCCTCTTTCTTTTGTTTGTCCCAGGAGAAAAACCCTACAAATGTACCTGGGAAGGCTGCACCTGGAAGTTTGCTCGATCCGACGAACTGACAAGGCATTACCGCAAGCACACGGGAGTGAAGCCATTCAAGTGTGCAGACTGTGACCGCAGCTTTTCCCGCTCAGATCACTTGGCGCTCCACCGCCGCAGGCACATGCTGGTTTGAGAAACGCTACCTGTTCCAGCCGAGTTTAAGAGCTGGGTCTCTTAACTACCCGGAGTGAATTCAGCAGGGCTGAATCTCCCCCTCTACAGTGTTAACAGGCAGGGCTTTCCCTGATGTCTGTAACAAAAATTGGTAACAGAAATCAGTAAAAAAGAAAAGCAGGAAAAGAAGTGCCACGCTTCTCCTCGCCATCTGAAGTTAATCCCGTCTGCCCCTCAGCATGGCTACCCCCTGAAAATGTCATCACAATCACCTGGGAAATAGCAGCCGAAATGCTACAGGAATGGGCATTAATTTACATGCTGCATCCTTTGACAAAAAATGTTTATAGCTTGTATGTTTTCTCAGCTGCCAGACATTTTGTTCCTGAAAAATCACTGCTTATTGGAGAATTAGATACCACAAACCGATGATGATGATGATGACAATGATGATGATGAGAGCAAGACCGCTAGATCTGTATTACCCCGTCTTTTCCCCTTGTGTTGAATACCATTTGGCCGGTATCAGCATCACACCTGAGCTGTGCTACAGACAAGCTGCGTGTGAGTAGGCAAGAAGATTCTGCTGGAGAGATTGCGCTGCTGAAGCTGAAGGGTCGTTTGATCAGACTTTTGCAATAACGATGGTGGCATTTTAATATTGTACCACAATCTGTCATTATGCCCTAGAGGACACCAGCCATTTAACCTTTTTGTTTTATGGTTTTTTTCCTTTCTTTTCTTTTGTTGTTGTTGTTGTTGTTGTTGTTGTTGAAGTCTGTAAAATAAGCAAAGGGCAGCAACATCTCCACTGAAAGTACAATATTAAGTATCTGTATTTTTCCATGGACTTACTTAGAACCATTTTCTGAATTGTATAGAAAGAGCCCATCTAAATCACACTACGCCATTCTCAATGTACCATTTTCTTTCATGTAGGTATCCTCTTGCCCACAACCATTATTTGAACCACAAAGAAATAGTCAGATCTTGTACTTGCTGGTACCAAGGTTAGTGGTGTAGCCATTCATGAAATAGAATTGAATGTATCTTCAGAACAAAACAGAGAAGAAACGACTGCATCTCTTGCAGAGAAAAAGCAATAATGAGGTAAAATCGCTCTCGAGACAATAATTTATTCCACACCAACAGAAGTGGGGGCATGCAGAAGTAGCATGTAAGATTTCAGCATTGAAGTTAATCTTTCTGATGGTTTCACTGACCTGCTAGGTACCACAATTAAGTACTTTTATTTCCTTTAACATAATACTTTTGTCTGGAAAGCAGGAAAGATAAAGGAAAGAGCTAATAGTTGAGGAGTTAGTGGATGAATTGTAAGTAGGAAGGAGAAATGTTTCTGCAGTGGTGCTCTGCAAGACATTAGGTTTCTCCCTGGGACCTAGGGAATAACAAGATTTTGCCAGCTGTCTAGTATGATATAAATGGCCCTTTATACGGTACCAGTGGCTGCCTCTGCTGGGATTTTCAATCCAAGCCTTTTCAGATTAAATCAAAGGAAATTCTTGATCCTTCCCATACAGCCCTATAATTGCAAACCAATTTGTATTAATTGAATTATGTAGGAAAGAGAGAAACTCTTAGTCATCAGTTATTCATGCAAACAGAATAGTGTTTTTCTGTTTTCTTTCCTCACAATGATCTGCCTATTCAGCTAAATTTGACAAAGAGGAGGCTTGGCAAGACTTTTTAAGGGTTGAGATTTTCATAGCTTAGAGATGAAAGATGTATATGTAAAGGTCTTTTGCAATGCATTTAATTATGATTATTTGCTTCCAGGAATTGCACAAATTAAACTTGTGATGCCACTTGTTCATTTTTAAATGTTTGACCATCTCAGTTAATATATGACTCTTGAAGTAAACATGGTAATGTTGGGGGATTCTGAAATCAAGGTAATCTTTGAGAAAAAACAGCACAGAGTATCCATACAGATACAAAAGGTATATTACAATTAATCGAGGATTACCATGACTGGGATCATACTTTATAACAACATTCACAGGCCTCAGAGTTCATCTTTAAATATCCTTAATATTCCCTCATACCAGATATATCAGCTCTCTGAAAGAAGAACTGACTACTGTTAAAGCTGAGGCTCCCCACTGCCAAGTGGTCAGCAGAGAAATCCAATACAAATTATGCACAGCGGTTGTGGGAAAAATGCCTCAATCATTTCCCATTGACCATGTTGGTAATCGACTTCCACCAAATTCAACAGCATTGTAGAATCCATCTCCAAATCAGGGACAGACCAGGGATTCCGGATGGACCACAAGGCATTGCAGGGCATCAGAACTGTGTCATTACCAGCAACGTTACTGCTTTTGATTTTAAAAAATGGTTGTCAAGTGTTGTGTGTGAGGTGCTTCATGGATTACATCTGAAGTCTGTCTTTTGTATAGTTCAGTATTGTCCCTTTAAATGAATCCATCATTAACATTTAGGGAAAGAAGTCAGGTTAGGTAGAAGTCAATTGATAAAATTATCTTCCTGCCCAAGAACATTTTACGAACTAATTATTTGAATAGCAGTAGTTCAGTTGAAGAAACGATGGCATACAGAATTACTTTTGGGACCTGTGATTTTTTTTTCCATAGATAATTAAATATATTTGATCCGCAACTCTAGAGAGGGCATTCTGTCAGTGTACAAGTGGTGTTATTCACAAAGGCAGTGCATAACTGGGAGATATCAGTGTTCCTCTTTAGGTTTCCCCTGTAGTCAATGAAGAGGGAAAAACTCCTACAAGAGAAGCTGAGGGGCCTTAAATTTCAGCATTCAACTTTGAACTGCCCAGTGAAAGAGCATTTGTATCACAGACCCAAAGCCGACGTTGGTCTGTGTGAATCCCTGGTTTTTCATCTGGTTGTGCATTACTTTATGCATTGGAAACACTGCAACAGAAATAGGGCCTGGTTTTATTCCAGAAACCTCAAAGTGGTACAGGGTTAAAGCAGCACTCATGCCAAGGGACACAGGCACAGATTATGTCAGTGATAACAGAACAAAGCCAAAAGGTAAAGGAGCATGCGCTGTATTTTATTATTTCACAGGCGGGAAGTAAATCCTCAACCTTTCCAGCACGTGTGCAAGGGCTTCTCGTGGTGCTGTTACCTCCAGGCAGCTTACACAACCAGCAGTTATACACCACTGGGTTTGAAGTACCCAGCCTGGTTCTTGACAAGTTTCTTACTCCTACCAGCACCTGCAGGCTTTGATCCCAAGTACTCTGTGAGGTGGTTTTCTGTTTCTTTTCCCATTCAGAAATGTTTTAAGAGAAGTTACTCTGTGAAATGGGGCTGTGTGAATGTGGAGCTGATGTCCCCCAGATCATGAGGCTGTCCTCACCTTCAGTGACTGTGGTTCAGACCTGCCAAACTTCTGTGCTCTTGCAAAGACCAAGGGCAATTGCACTAGGGTAGTTTCCTCAAAATTCCTGGTACCCCAGTGCAGGTCCATGGCATTTCATAACTGTGGCAAAGGCTTACATCATATGTAGCATGCAGAAACACAAGGTCTCATCTTCACACAATAGAGCAGGTCCATCTTAATTGAGCAGTTGGGAGACACAAATACACAGTGTCCCATTCTTACAGAAGGACAGAGATTCAGTAGCCAGCACAAAAGGAAAATTTAAGGAGCAAACAGCTTTGATACAGAACTTTTAAACTTTTTAATTGTCATTATATTTGAGCACCTATTACATTCAGCACTGTAAAACTGGCTTATTGCAAGAGGAGTTTTAAATTTGGGAATGAAGATGCAGTATTCCTTATTCTCTCTCATGCTTACATAATTAATTAAATAGATCTAGATTGACTTGTATATATGATTATTTGCTGGAGTAATGTATAACAAAATTAACAGTTTTGAAAATTACATCAGTGTTGTTGATGTTTGGGGTAAACTCACATTGCAGAGCATGGACAAATAGCTGGACAGCCTTTCTCCCCTTTTATAATGGGAATAACAGTGATCATAAATCTCATTTTCCATTAGCCACATTGAAAATGTATTCTAGTTGCCATTTATAAATTTATCTTCTGATAATAAATGCTGCTTAATGTAAAAAGATCTCTTTCTCCTTTATTGAAGGTGGGTACCTCAAAATTGCAGTAAGTTTGGCTCAATATCCATCCCACTTTTTAGTTTGAATTTCAGTTTGGAAAGGTCAGTATGTGAAACTGAAGTCCTAAGATCATTCAGCAAATCCATGCTACTCGCACGTGCTCATCCTTACACTCAGGAATAGAAACCCCAGCACTTCCACAAGTCTCTACGTATGTGCAGGTAATAAAAAAGTTTATTTAAAATTAAAATTTAAAAATCAGAAAAGAAAGCATTTTGAATAAACACTATTATAGAAAATACTCCCTTCAGAAGCCAGCTTATGTAATTGTGTTGTGCCTTTGTGATAAATAACTGGAGAAGTGCACATAAAATTTTTAAAGACTGTTACGGTTCTGCTACAGCATAACAGTTGCTGTGCAATGTATACTAATGACGTCATGCCCATTGGTACCTTGAAAAGGCTTAAAATCTCCACAACAAATCAGATTTTAGCGTAAAAATGTAACTGTAAGGATACTGCATCTTATTCTGCAATATATGAGATAGTGGAAAAGTATTTTCCAACTCACAGTTTTACATGGGGTGTTAAATAGGTTAAATGAAGTACATTTTTAAAAAATCCTTTCGTTTTCATTGGGAAAACTGGTAAGATAATGCCTTGCAAAGCTTAAGCACAAAATGCACGAAGTAAATTGTTCTGTTTTATCAGAGCATGTTTCCTCTGCAAAGTGGAGTGGCCACTTCTTTGCTGTTCTGCAAACGGCGTGAGATACAGCAAAGTCATACTGAGTCATAAGTCAGCACTCGATGTCTTCAACTAAATAAAGGTGAAAAACACTTAATCAAAATGGAAACCATATGGAAGGTTTGGGGGATTTGTACATTTTTTTTCCTTCTGGCATTTTACAGTGAACTGCAGATACAGTAATGGCAAGCACTCATGTGATTTTATTTCTTCTTGTATTTCCCTGACTACAGTGCATCTTCATTAAAGGTTGCAGAACTGAAATAGGCAGCTGCTTTTTGCTGATTCCAGGGGAGTTTAGTCTTCTAGGTGCAGTAACATGTCAAGAAAATCATTTGTAGCAGGAATGTTCTGACATTTCAAGTACACATACATTTCAGTGAGATAGCCTGAAATCTATTGTAAAAGGTGAAACAGAAACTGAAAGTGCCTGTAATTAGAACTGATGGGATGTTCCTATACTTTTACACAGCAATAACTTAACAGGATTCTGTTAACAATAAGGTGAAAATGAAGTTTTACTTGGAGAACAATAATGCAGCACAGAAACAAACACAAAGTGCCATTTGTATGTTCACGTTGAGATACTATGTTAGAGGTTTTAGTTATTTTCTCAAATAACATGTCATATTTGTAAGAAGAAAATAAATCTTAGTTTACAAATGACTTGTATCTGTATCGATTCTCAGTAGGTGTGATTGGAGGTTGTTGTCAAGCAGTGTTTTAGGGGATTTCTACCTATTTTACGTTGGATGTGCCCGTGTATCCAGGGTGTTCTCTAGTGAAGTAATCCAAAAACCAGCAATAAGCCCAATGGAGCTTTTTTAGGGAATATGGTAGAACAGGGATTCTCTTGAAAAATCGTCTGCATTGAACTCTGGAAACACAGAGTTCGCCTTTTGTCTCTTTTCATCATGTAATGTTCATAGTATTTAATATCATCATAGAAATTATTGACTTCAGGAGTGGACAAAATATATCACTTTTCTTTCATTTGGGGACAAATGAGTAAAAAACTGGGGACTGTCAGTCTAGAGACTATTTGAATAGCAAACAAGAAGTCGATACTCCTAAAATAAAATGTGGAGATTTTTAGATTGAGTGGCCTAAACATTTGCAACAATAGACTAATTGATCTTACCAGAAAATGGCCAGCTATGACTCTTACACTCTATTTTCTCGGGTTTTTTTCTTTTTTGTGAATATTAACTACTGCTAATGGATTCTTAAAATAGCAGTGTAATGCCAGCCCTCATACTTCTTTTATTTCTAAAAATTAATTTATTGGAAATCAAAATGTTGTCCCAATGCCTTTGCCGATGAAGGTTGTTTTCTGTCCTCTGAATTTTTACCTGTCATTTATCCAGGCAGAATTTTTTATTTGAAAAAGCTGATATTTTGTCTCGACTTTCATTGCCATCAGTGGGTTACTGCTGCAGTCTCAGTGAGGCAGGATCGGGTGTGCACAAACATGCTCATATACAGATAAAAGTGCAGGTGCAAAACAAAAAAAAAGCAGATGGACCTGCATGTAAAAAAATTAGATATTCCTGCACATTGGTTAATCATGTGACAAGACTACTAGTTTAGTAACAAATTTAAATGTTAACCACTGGCAGAAATAATCACATCAGAATATGCATATATATACTCTGTTGTCCTGAGTTTAATCTCCAGATATTAAGCATATAAAAGATCACAACTCATGCTAGGGATTTTAGGAGGGCACCAGGGAATCTGTCATCAGAAGGACAAAGGAAACATTAGTCTTGCACCTCATACCTGAGCTGTAGCTGGTTTTGGTGAGGAAAGTTTGGTTCTTAGTTCTGGAGCAGCAGCACTACAAGGGGCCACCCTTAGAAACCTGCCATGTTGAAAGGTTTGGTCCTACCTGTGTTAGTTCTTGTGTAGGAAAGGGCACCTTGTCTTCGCCAGCCCCAAATGATCTAGATTTTTCTCCCTTCATGTTGGGGTTTTTCTCCTTTTTTAATGTTTTTAACTAGTATGAAAATAAGAATAGAAAAAAAATTATTTGAGATCCTGTTGTCCGTATGTATAACCTGCAACATCTTCCCCAGTTCGGTGTCAAAAGTTTCAGTGAGCCAAGATGCTGTCACCTGTAAGAGGAGAGGTGGCTCACACATTGACTTGCTAAACGTTGCTCTGCCCTGGGACCTCTCCATTTAAAGAAACAATAATTCAGTGTCTGGTAGGGGACCACAGGTGATGGCTTTGTTGGATTGTCATAAGCATGAACCATGAAATGAACCAACAAATAGTTTCAGACACTTCTTTTCTCCCTCTCCCTGCCTTTCTAGATGTACAAGAGCTTCTCTGGAAAGACAGCTTGAGCCAAATCTTCATGGCTGAACTAATACTTTTCACAATTCAGAGTTCACTTTGTCATTTCTGGTTTCAAACTATTTTTTACTGCTACATTTGCATCTTAAAAAAACCTGCACAGTTTATTTCCTTCCTTATTGTCCTATGCATGGTTTCCTTGGTAATGTAAGTTCTTCGAACACCTACACAATATGCTCTCTTGACCTGCTCTCTGTCCCTAAAAAAAATTTTATTTCCCATTTGCACATTTGTAGAATATACACAGAAATAGTAATGAATTACTTAAGTTTCATGCACCATCAGCCTTAAGACCTTCAACCCACACACAGACACATGCATTCATACACTTCAAGGGAAAGAGAGATTTGGACACTGCTATCAACATGTGGGGTCAAAAATACCATTAAATCAGAAAGTTCCTTCAGCTGTGTTTAGGAAAAACAATAATGAAAAATACCATTCTTGGCCAAGTTACTTATGGAAAAAGCAAATTCCCCTATGGCATTAGTTGAATGAAGTGCTAAGGATGGGGTTGATTTTGGCCCCAAATTGTCCCTTCTGATAGGTCATTATCATTGTGTGTTACCAATGAGTGTTCATTTGATCCTCCTGTGTAAAAATACAAAAACATCCCATAGTTTACTAAGTTATTCATTTGGGACTGAAGCTTCACATCAATGGAATTAGTATGTACAGCACCTCAGTCTTTTTCCTAGGTAAGATGCGAAAGGGAGGGCCATTATTGGTAACCCCATAGAGAGAATAGTGTCACTAGAGGTCCTACACTTAAAAGGAATAAAAATACCAGTGCTAGCAAGCAAACCTATTAGTTTCTTAAGTCTTTTGCCTTCTTTTCAAAAGCTTTTAAATAAAAAAATACTTTTCTTCAAAATTTAAAGTAAACTTCTGAAGATCTAATTTCCCAATAGTTTCCTCTGCATTTATATACTATGTAGTGATTAGGCAATGCCTATGTTATAAGTTTATTAATATTATGTAAGTGTTGTTCTTGTATTTATGTATAGTGTATGTATTGTAAATATTCTCAGAGCTTTTTTTCCTCTTACTGTAAAAAGGTGATTTTTGCCCTATGATAATGTAAAGGGAGTCCCCTAATGAAATTCTGTCAGAGGATGATTATTCCACTCTATTCTCAAAGGTTTAAATGAACAAGTGTTATCGTTTTAAATGGTGTCTCAGACATATTTTGTTGGTGCATTGCTTTTCTGTATTCAACTTTCCTATGAATTGAGCTGTGAATTGAAATAGAGTTTAAACCTTTAAATGTATGCATTTGTACAATTATCTGAATGGAGGCATGAAGGTTAAATAAAGCATTTTGTATGGAACAAACCCCCTAATTATTACTGTGGATGACTCAAACCTTCTGAAATACCCAATTATTAACTTTTTTAAATTAAACCTTTGTTTTCTATAAACATACGGTGATTTTTTAAATGGAATGTTTGCTTAAGAAGTAGATTTTACTTACTTTTCTGATTTTTTGAAAGCCATTATGGAGAGTAGGCATTCTTTGTCCTTTCACAGCCTTTGTGCATCTGTGGTGAAGCTGGAACAAATGAAAGAGCACTCAGCAGTATAAACAAAAATGTCCTGGTATGATATAAAAATACTTTGCATAACTATATGATCTGAGTTTCCTAAGACTTCAAAATGGAGTTGTGTGTCTGTCTTGCTTTGCTTCTGCCCCTCTGCTTTCCCAGTGTGTAGGGAGGCTGGTACAGTTATGTGCAGCTTCTTTAAGGTACCTTTGTAGGGAGTTTGTTCATTGAGTGCCCCCAAAGGAACAACTCCTAGAGAAGGGCAATGGCACACTGGAAAGAGCAACTTCATAACTACCTGGAGAGAGTTGGTATTTGTGATTGTTCCTAGGGACATTTCGAGGCCTGGAGGCTTCTCCATTGTGTCTCACCATTCTTCCAAGAAGCTTCCTTTATGTTGGAGCCAGTCCAGGACAACTGTGGATGTCAAGTCAAAGGCTTGGAGCTGCACTTTGCCCTGGCTCTTGAAATTTCTCCTTAAAATTAATTTTCATCTTCCCCTTGAATTTTCATCCACTTACTTTTAACCAATATGGTAATTTATCTAATAAAAACCATTGTGTTACATGGTTACAGACAGAGAAACAAGTAAAGTGATTTGGACACCTCTGAGCCTTATGAAGAAATGTGTCTGAACCAAAGCTGTGCTAGAACATATCTCTCAAACTGCTGATGAATTTAAAAATCAGATACTCATACTAGCCCTTCCAAACCACTTCTGCTTTCTACACAATAAGTTGTTTGTTTTTCCTCAGTCTCCTGTGTGTGTTCAATTTCGTTTTTTCTCCCAACAGTGCCATAAGGATAAAATGCATCACTGCCTGTTTAGTCTGACCTCTCCAGTGAACACCCACACCGTCCACTGTGCTGACCCATGCTCTGTTCTTGAAAAGTTATTTCTTCCACTTGCACAAACAACTGCTCAATTGTCATCTAATCCCTCCCCCCCTTCGCTTTGCTTTGTTGTTGAACAGTCCACTTTGAGTGAAAAGTTGGCACATTATTTTAAGTACATTCTACGGGGCATGTCTGGCTGTCTGTGAGCATGACAAGGAGTGGCCACTGGTAACAACCTTCAACTTTGTACGTTAAGTTGCTGGATCAGTTAAGCACAGTTCCCTCTCTATGGGCAGAAAAGAAATGCATTGGCATCATCCTTGAACCTGGGGAGACTGCCTGCCTCACGGATTGCAGTGCCTTTCACCCAGGGTTTTACAGTGCTAGTCCTCTGGTCCAACCTGTAATAGGAAACGCACCCATATGGGAGGTTTGGCTGAAAGACCTGCTCACTGTGCTGTGGCCTGCTGCACTGTGGCCCAGTTGCATGAGATTTTGGTTGGGAGGTGAAAGGGCAAGGCTAGGGGAACCAGATTATGGTGGTCACCAAGACTTTCTCTGTTCCAAGAGGAAGTCATCCATGCGGGGCAGGCTGCCACAGAGATAATCAGTCTTCAGTGGTGCCTGCAGTGCACACTGTGGAAACCTGTCCCTGAACAACCCTCCCATCCTTGCAAATCAGGCAAAGTTATACCCTTTAAACAGACAAAGAGCCAAAGGCAATTAAGTGAAGCTGCAGTGACTCAGTAGTTAAGCAAAAAATGCCATTGCAGAATGGTTGGGGTTGGCAGGGACCTCTACACACCATCTGGTCCACCCCCCCTGCTCAAACAGGAACACCTAGGGCCCGTTGTCAGGATTGTGTCCAGATGGCCTTTGAGAATCTGCATGGATGAAGACTCCACAGGCTCTCTGGGCAGCCTGTGCCAGGGGTCAGTCACCCTCACAGTGAGAAAGCCTTTCCTGATACTCATAATAGCACCCAACCATTTTGAGTCCCTCCTCTCTCACTTTAGCCATGAGGCAGAATGGGCTCCCTGGTTAAGGTTTTGACCCTGTCCATAACTGGCTGTGGCTTTTATACCCATGGGTATTTTCTCTGAGAAGACCCAAATAGCAGAAGTAGCCATACCCTTCCTGGTGAAGCATACTGCAAAGGCATTTACAGCCTCATATATTTGACTTACCAAAAATATATAGCCCATAATAACTAGAACTGCCCTTTGTGAAAGAATGAATAACCATATTTAGCCAGTAAGCTGAAACATGTCAATATATTTTATCCTTCATGTTTTTGTTTGTATCTTTGCACAACCTTGCTCACAGGTGTACTGTGCCCTTTCCTGGTTATCTTTCTCATTTGCTGGGGATATTGATCTATAAAATCTCCTTGTAAAGTATTTCAAACAAATTCTTTGTTTTTTCTGGGGTGACTTCTCTACACCTGTGTTTTTGGGCCTATGCAGAATATTAACAGACAGAAACTAACAATAAAGTCCAGAAACTACTGCAAAAGCAAACAGTGAAACCAAGATGCTTGCAAAGCGCTATAAATCTCTGCTGAGCTCGGGTTGCTGTTTAATCTTTATATACAGGTACGTCTCAAGGTTATCTGCTCTTGAGGGTTCTCTGGAGGCTTTTGTGATTTGTCATCCGCTCAGCTTCTTATCAGTCAAAGGTATTTCCCCTTGTAACATTTATTATGGGCTCCCCTCTGTGTTTCTTACTAATGCAGTGCCCTGAAGAGGCTCTGATATGGAGAGTTTATAAGGAGTTATTAAATCTCCCTCTCCCATGATCAACGTGATCATAAACGTGACACATGCAGCATAGCATGTGCAGCAGCACTGATGGCTGAAACACCATCACTGGGACTGGAGGGAAACCAGGAAGCCTGCAGCTCTGGAAAGGACTTTTCCTGTCTCTATCTACTTGTCTCTGGCAGGAAAAGTACAGTTAGATACATGTCATGTATGTAGAAGAGAAACTATTGCAAATAGCACTGTTGTGGCACCTTAGCTAACACACTGGGTTTGATTTTGAGGGGGAAAAAATCTCAACCCTCTCCACCAGGATCATGGCCATCCTGCCATGCCATTTCATTCCAGCAGAGGCAAATCCAGCCCTGGCTGATGCAACCGTGTGTCGCCATTTCTGAGGACCTGGCAGACTTGGGAGAGGACCACTATGTAACTGTTTCATCCCCTGGGTGGCAGGGAACCTATCTGCATGTGGCCGAGGCTGGGACAGCAGAGCATTTCCTGGGAAATGGCTTCCTCTCCTGCCTCCACAGCCTCATGGAAATGTGCCATCAAAAGAGAGGGCTGGCTGCTGCAGGAAGCAGGATGCAACTGTGCCACATCTATCGCTGTTTCCAGCAGACAAGGCTGCTTTAATTCCTCATTTTGTCCTTAAATACCTGCTATGTCTACACTGGCGTCTGAGGTCTGACTGGTAGCATGCATACGCATGCAAGTACATGTATATATCTGCTTAGTACGTATATATGTATATATATATTTATATACACACACATGCACTGTGTGCATATATGTATGTAGATACTGACTAGCTCATTCTTATAGGGGTACCTCTATGAGCTCGTGCCTGTGGGCACTGGGAATATCGGTAGGAGCCAGGTGTCCATGTAGCTATGCAACAGCTGAATAGCAGTTTTAAAGCTCTTTACTTTAAGATGTTTGAGCCAGCATAAGTTCATCCCGAGCCCAGACTGCAAAGTGCATCTTACAGGAGACAGTATGGCCTCCCTCATGACAGAAGGGTCCAAGGTCACCTGGACAGCCTGGCGTCCTGCATACAGCACCACCACCTCAGCACCCAGGCATGGACAGAGGCAGAGCCCCAAGAGACAGCAGGACATGAAGCAGAGGCTTTAGCCTCAGCTATGCTGTGGGGCTTATCTCTCGTTCAGGCTGGTGGATGGGTCTGCAGGTAAGTGATGTGAGCAGGAAATGGAGGCTGCTGCTTCTTGGATGCCCTGGGTGCCCTGCCTCTGACAAGCAGAAGTCTGGTACTTCACTCCTTCCAGTGGGAATCACAGTCTGGGGGAAGGAGCTTCGTGGAAATTGAAAACCTGGAATTAGCTGAGATGAAATTGGTCTCCATATGTGCAAATTCGTAATATGGCTGTTTCAGTCTGCTGGTGAAGTATGCAATCTGTTTCTGAGGCATTTTGTAAAAAATTAGAAAAAGCTGGTAGAGGGTTTCTGAGGAGCTTTTTTTTTTGTTTTGATTATTCATTTATTTACAAACGATCATTTAGACCATCTGGGGCTTCTCAGTGTAACTGAGAGAAAACTCTGAGCTTCCCAGGACTCTACAAGTGTGCCAAAAAGGCAGGACTGAAAAGGCTTTTGGAGCTAATAAAACAAAGGCAGAAAATCATCTTGCTGTGATGAGATGGGGGGAGAACAAGGGACAGGACCCTTTTGCTTCCTCAGCCTTGCTTTCTTTCCCATTTTGTTTGACATTTGTAATCAAAGCCTCAACACCTTTGCTTTAGTTATAATAACTTTACTGTAGTTATTACACGAGCCTCCACAGATGTACACACAGCCCAAGCTTTTAGCCTCCGGCACTGACCACTCCCCAGACAAGATGCTTGTTCCTGTACCACAGTACGTGTGATTCTGCAAGTTTCTTTTATCACAAGGCAGCAGTACAGACACAAGAAAAGTACGGCAGGAGCCAGAGGCTCAAGATGAGGTTTGGCACACAGTACATCAACATCAGAAAAGGCTTATTCCTTCAGCTTTCATCACTAACAACATCTGGAAAGATGAATGTAACTTAGTCACAGTTACTGCAAATTAAAATAAATGAATAACCTGCCAAGTGTGGGACAGAAGTGCTACATTCATGTGTTTTTACGGGAAAACTAATATGGCTTTTTGGGATTGTAAACTTTAGTTTGCTTCACGTGGATGGCCATGTACCCATAAAATTTAGGGAGCTTTAAGGGCTCAGAATATTTTCCTTGATTATCCTAGCAGGAAGGTTATTGTAGAAGTAGGGATGACATTGACAGCAATTTCATGCTTGAAATCATCTCAGGGATGTAGTGACCAAATGTTAGTTTACTGGCCATAACTTGGAGGAGTAGTGGTGATACCAAAAGATAGATACCCACTTATCAAATACACAGTGGAAGGTGGCACCTTGCTATAGGAGTCAGGAATGGCCTAATAAATATATGAGGGAATATATCTCAGCCTGGAGAAGAGAAAGGTCCAGTGATACCTTAAAACAGCCTAACAGGGCTTACAAGAAAGCTTTGTTAGAGAAAGACAAGCATTTTATATCTTCTGTGAAAATCTAGTCCTTCCTATTCCTTCCTATTCTTTTTATAGTATAAAAGCAGTATTTCTAATCAGAGCCCATGAGTCATGGGCTTAAAGGTTCAATTAAGCATCAAATGAAGCAAATACTGCAAGAGTGGCATTTACTTCTTTGTCACGGGTGCTATTGGTTTATTAAAATATGGTAAGTTGAGCTGCTTCTTGACAAGCATTTATGAAATGACTTTAAGTCCACAGAGAATTTTTTTGTGTTTGAAATTATCTTCTACTTGAGTTTTAACTCAAACCATGAATTTTAGACATTTCTAGTGAACCTTCAGGAAGCTTCCTTTGCATCTGCCTGGAGATACTGAGCTTTTCTTTTTCTCACTGCTAACAGAAAATGATGAAAGCTGACAAGAGTGTCTATTCACTAAGAAACTTCTAGGAATTCATGGGGTCCAAATAATTGATACTCATTAGAGATCTAAAAACCTTCATGAACTCATAAAGTAGGTATTTAAATACAATGGCTGGATCAGTGGAGCTCAGTGAACCAACACACATTTTCAAAACAAACTCTCTTGTGGTGAAAAACTGTTGACCAGTGTTCATCTTAATGTGATCAAATAGATTATAAAGTCCAAGCCTGGCAAACAACAGGAATTAAAGCCTTATTTCCATTCTCTCCTGGGCATACTGTCAGCATAAGACAAAAAGATGCCACAGATTGAACCCACAAGACTGAGAAATGTATGTATCATGTTTTTATTCCGTTTCCCTGTAGAAGTACATTATCATATTTTAAACATGCAACAATAAAGCTCACAAAAAAAAAAAAAGGTGATGGTCCCAGTGCTTGTCTGTAACATGAGCGTGAATGCTTGAACTCTGGTGAGTTTCCCACATAAGCTTAACTGCAACACCAGTGACATATTAGCAGTTTATGGACTGGAAAACAAAGCCATTAAGTTCTTTTGGCACTGTGTTTCTTACAACAAGCAAAGGTCTGAAGACAGGGAGTTACAAAAATGTGTTTTACACTGGAGGCCCATTAGCTCTATTGGTTGGAGAAACTGCTTTGCAGCCTCCACCTGCAGTATTGTGTGTGAGGGATTTATGTTATTCTCTGTTCATCACAACAAAAGGACCTCCCTAGTAGCAATGTGTGTCCTTATACAAAAGATAATTTGGGGGCTCTGACAACTTGAAACTCAGATTTGGTCCTAATTATTAGAAGGTCATCTAGGAATTCTGGAGCACTTTGTTTATCCTGATTCCAGCCTGCTAGGTCCAAGAAAATACACTTAATTCAATC
The DNA here is from genome assembly GCA_026770055.1 of Myrmophylax atrothorax. Classification (NCBI taxonomy): domain Eukaryota; kingdom Metazoa; phylum Chordata; class Aves; order Passeriformes; family Thamnophilidae; genus Myrmophylax; species Myrmophylax atrothorax. The sequence continues at coordinate 51,666,750 of JAOXXN010000001.1, forward strand.
CAGGTGACTCTCCATTAAATATAATCTTGTCTTAATTGGTGCCACCTTGACCTCTACTTGTGAAGTCTGTTTTGTGGTCTACAAGCCTAGCTTTAAATGCTCAAACACACATTTTTCCATCTGATTCCCCATGATTTCATTATGACAACAACATGCTTCATACCAGGCTCTCCATGTGTGTGTGAAACGCAGGGAAGGTTTAGTAACAAGCCAAGCAGAGGAGAGGTCTTCCTCAGGCTGCCAGCCAGGATGGGCTCTGTTACTTCAACCCAACTCAGTTATCACAAACTTTAAGATGTCCAAGGTCAAGGGACCAGTGCATAATTCAAAGGTACTGCTCCCCTGGGGCTTCTGCAGCCCATCCCACTCACTCTCCCCAACAGAGATTTTGCAATGTCCAGTTTATGTCATCACCGAGTAGGCTTCATACACCCCATGAGTTTCAGTTTACGTCTCCACTGGTGTGGTTTCCTCCTTGAAGTAATCCTTGTAGCCTGGCAGCCCTATAGCAGGCTTGAATTCACCCTGGGAGGGTACTCCCAGAAGACCTCTACCTTTGTTAATGGCTTGACACTTTAGCATTGCTCTAATGAGGGGAGGAACAGCAAGGTTGAGGTGCTCCTACCAAGTGGTGGACTGAGGAGCATTAAGAACTGCGGTTCAAAGCAAATGCCCTTCTCTTGGCATCAGATGCCTTTCTCTTGGTGTCAGGATTTTAATCTGATCTGGCATTTCAAGCTGATGAAAAGATTGCTCTGAATTTCCATTTCTGACAGTGGCAGAGAAACAGAAGCGCCTTTATTTCACCAAAAGCCACAGTTTCCATTCTGGGAAGGAATATAGAAGTTAAGTAGCCCATATCACAGGCAATCGCCAAGTGGGAGCTTGTCATGTTTGATCAATTGCTGGTGGTAGGAGATTTTCTGTGAAATGTGGTAAAAAAAAAATTGACTCAACTACTGACACAAATTAATACACTAATGATATTAAACTTTGGCTCCAATGCTGACTGCTGCTTCAGAGGACTTCAAAAACTGAAGTTCTGAATTATGAACCAAACCCAGGCCACCAATTCATCTGGCAACATTTGAAAATGTCATATCAATGCTTTGCCTGCAAAGAACAAAGTAGAAACATTGACAGGTCCCAGCAAGCTTGGAAGAGAGAGAACTTGGATAGAAATTCATGTGGAGTGCCTAAAACAGGTATGATCTGGATTGAGCTGTAGGTTAATGTCTCGGGTACCTTACACAAGCAGGAGGTTGGAAAGCTTTCAGGTAAATTAGATTAAAATCAATGCTACTAGTAAAACTGCACCATATGGCATAAGAACGCCAAGAACTGCTTGATACAATGCACAAACATATTCACTGTCAAGATAATTTAAAGGGCATTTTATATGCAGCATTTAAATAGCATAGCAAAAGGCGGTTATTTTGGCTTTCATTTGAAGATGCAGCTTCTGAAGTCACATGGATCACGAGAGTCAGCTCCCATGTGAGCTGAGGGCAGGAAATGGTGATTCATGGGGTCACAGAAAATCTAAAAATTGGAATTGTTCAGTAACTGAGAAGGCAAAGAGAAGGAACAGGTTTCTACACCACTGTTTTTAAGCCAAGTTCAAAGTTTGAACCCTAACATGAAGATTTTTAAAATGGTATTAACAGTCCTACCCAACACCTTTGACTAACCCCAGTAAGTAATAGTACTTCATTACAGAAAAGATTTTCATATTGCTCCCCAAGAGCCACATACAGTTCCTGAAGACAAATCCAGAATCTTCAGCCTCCTGGTGGTGGTGTGGGATTCAGCATGTGCTTAAGGCATCTGGGCAGGATCTTATTAGAGAAAAGAAAGGCCTGAGTGGCAACATGAGTCCACTTAAATCTACCTTAGAAAGAGACTAAAAGAGGTTTCAGGGTCCTGGAACAAAGGTCTCTTGAGCAATGATCATGCAGGGAGGCAGCACAGAGGGCCCTATTTTTACAGTATGTTTAGAGGAATCTGTTTAGAGGACAAACAGTATTTTATGAATGTGTGCTGAATTTCTTTCTGGAGAGCTTAGGCAGGATGAAGCAGTGATGGGTAAAGTGAAAGGATGGATCCATAATACCACACATCATGTTGACAAGACATGGTCCAACCTCCTGTGTGGCCTGCAGATTGTGCTGGTCTACTATTTTTTTGTATTACACAAATAGATATCCAGAAAATTATCTGTGCCAATGAACCTCACTATAAGCCAGACTTCAGTCCCACCATGACAGTCTCTGTTGGTTTAGAAGAAATAAGATACCATTTCACCCAGGGTTGCTCCCAAAGTTTGCCCCAAAGCCCATTTGGATGTGCTGACCTCATTGGATTGCAATTGTGGAGTGTAGTAGCAGTGCTAAATCAGGATCTAGGTCCAGAGAAGCAGGACATGGCTCCTCACTAGGGAAAGGATAGGGAGGGAGCTCATACAGTCAACTGGTTCAGATTTTGTGTTGGGTCCAATCCAGCCACATACGCCATGGGGAACCCCAAGCTACTCTAGGAGTGCTTTAGCTAAGCTGAAATAATTAACAAATTATTACCAGATCCCTTAAATACATACTTTTTTTTTTCCTTTTGTGTTCAACTCACCATGGTTTTCAAAGTACATTATGAGCACAGACAAGCATCATTCATTATGTAGGTGTATTGTTCCCTATTTAACAGATGTATTTCCAAAGGAGTTGAATTCACCTGACTGGTGTTTTCTTTCCCAGTAGCTTTGTCTTCCATGGTGCTATGCCAAGAAAGTCATCTTTATTTGTGCCCTTAACTCTCAGTGGTGTCAGCGAATTACTGGCAGCAGCACATATTAGTGTCTTCATCAGAGTGAGAATTTATGATATCACCACTAAATCCATCAGGGACATTACATCCTTATAATTCACAGCTGACTCTTGAACACATGAAAGGAATGGCAGTGTGCCAGCTAACAAAGAATAATTGTGATGCTTACCTTTGCCATGATAATTTGCTTAAATAATAAAAATACGCTGGTGCAACAAGGAAAAATTACTGCACTGATAAACACAAGGAGAAAAACAGGGAAGTACTGACCTGTATATTAAATATTCATCTTTATGGCAGCACCATTTTCAGTTTCTGATACTTTAACCTGATGGGAGCTTTGAGCAATATTTACACTTCATTCATTCAGTCAAAAGAAACATGGCAGCATTATTTAAATTTTATTTTGTGACCGAAGGATGGATGGCAGTACTCCATGGCAGGAAAAAATGGTAGAGGCAACAAGTTGCAGTAATTTCATATTTTTAATGCAAAATTGATTGACTATGCCTGAGAAAGGATATTAAGGGGGTATTCCAGGAGCTTAATTAATCTGGGAAAGAAGTTGAGCTCACTAATGAAAGGAGTTGCTAAAACACTGGGCTTAGGCCCACAATATAGATTTCTGGATTCTTCACTGCTCATGTCAGGCTTACCCTTTCTTTGAACTTTTTGTCAAAGAGAAAAGATACACAAAGATGGGAATAGTAAAGCTAATCAGAAAATGGGATTTTGTTTCCCACGACCATATTATTGCTATTACTACCATTGTCATTAGTATCATCATCATTGCTGTTATGAGGATCATTGCAAAAGTAGAGTTTTGTTTCAAAACTGCATAATCTGTATGAAAAATGTGTCAAGGTGCCTTATGGGAGCTGTAAGCAGAGTGCTCCTATGAGCTATGGAGAGCATCACTGGTTCTATCTGACTGAGCTGTGTCACGGTCCTGCCGGTTATTGCGAATGCTGGGAAATGTAGTTCGAACAGCATGCTTGGCTCACAGAGGAGAATTAGGGCACAAAAAGATTTATGTGGGATACAAAGCCGTCATGTTGGGATCTACATACCAAAGGTTTTTACTGGGAAAGTATCCATTATTGAATCAAAATACCTTTGCTTTTTAGTGAAAATAAACAAACAAACAAAATTCCCCCGAAACAAAAGACTTTCCTGCACTTTCTCTACTCTCTACCCTGAAAACACTCTCTAAAAAATAGGTTTTCATTAAAATTCAGCCTCAGTGGAACACTTTCAGTCAATTCAAATGGATGTGTTTTTGGTAAAACAGACTTTGCTAAAGCAAGCTGAAGAGGAGCATATTCTGAAGACACTTGACATGTTAACCCAAATCTAATTTATTATGCTGGAAAGGGCTCTATAGTCAGATGGATTTGCTTTGCAAAACATCACACTGAAACTCACAGAGGTGAGGGAGAGAGGGAAAAAGGAAGGGGAAGCTTGGTTCAAGAAATCATCTATACAAGCTGCAGAGGCTGCCAGACAAAATATTAGTCTTCTGTTAAATTACACAGCATGATATGAAAACACTTGAATTTTTGAAAGGCAACAAAAGAGAAAAATGCTAGGAAAGAAACTAAATCTTCAAAGTCAAAATCAGACATGCTATTGTATGCTTCACAGTAATCCCCAGTTTACACCAGCTCTGTTTGGTTTCCAGTGCCAAGGGATGGTAAGCTCCAGTGATTTCACCACCACTATCCTGCAGCTTATGAATCAGACACGTTGTGTTACCGCCAGGAAAAGGGAACCTGTTGAAAGAGATGTGCTCTGTAACCATGGCAGTCATCAAGAGGGTTACAAATTTTAACCACATTAGTGAGTAAAGCAAACTGTCAGCATAAACCTGTGAAGGGGGAAAATCCAGAGGGAGGCAAAGTATTGCAGTGATGATATTTCCTTGATTATGTGAGTCAGGAGAACAGTGCATACCTTGTTATATGACTTACGAAAAAAGTTGTAATTTGTGCTCCCTACATTTTGGAGGATGTGTACTACCATAGACCATGTCATTAACGGTAAGAAAAGTTGTCTTATACTTACTGCAGTAAGATTAATATGCAGCCAGACCAGACACTTCTAGTTTCTTATTCGAAACCTGTAAAGCACAATTTCTCTTGCAACTTCTATTAGCCAGCCAGAAATATTACTATAATTGCTCTACAATACGCCTGGAATACCTGAGTCACTTTGTATTCCACATATCTCTGGTTCTTTTTAGTGTTCAATCTGAATGTTATCATGTTGAGAGGGGATTTATTGCTACAAATATTTTTCTTATGACTCTTTCCTAGAGCTTGTTTGACAATGATAAAAACTAAATTGACATGTGTTCATTGTGTGGTAATGCACTTAATCCATGCCTTGTTTCTGAAGTTTTATAATCTGTAGGCTGCATTGCACAAAAGAATGGCTTTTACAGTATTTCAGTCTTTATAAAGCAACCATTTGTGGATTAAGGTTGCATTTCCATACTGATACATGCTGGCACACCTACTTCTAATTTCCATTGTATAAGCCAAGAGAAAATTCTGCTTGGTAAGAACATGTAGGTGTATTGATGCAGGTGCACTACATCTCAAGGGTTACCTGAGGCCATCCAAATGCCAAATCTGCTCTTCAGTGTCTGGGAGGCCACAAGGTTGATGTAAGGGAAGACTTTCCTTTGGAGCATTTCAGTACAATATGTGCTCAGGCAATGCCATCATGTTCGTGAGCTGTCATCATGCTATGAGAAGGTCAGGGTGCACCTGAGGACATCCGGCCAAGCAGATCTGGACAGACTTTTTGCAGGTAGCATTAGACGACCTCAAGTGGACAGGAGGTGGGATTGTGTATTCACATCTAGAGATGCAGCTGTAGCATATCTTGTCCAAGGAATGCTGAAAACATGTACATGTGGCTAACTCAGGGAGGGGGCAAAATCTATTACACCTTTATTAAATTAAAATGACCAATGGAATTGGGACTAAAATAACATCTTGTTCCATAAGCATGAACCTACAGACACAACACTTTGCTCAAGCAGCTGAAGAAAATACTGTACTAAGGAGTCAGAGTGCTAAGATATGACATATTACTCACTTGACCTACTGTGTCAAAAATAGGTGTTTATGAGTAATCCACCCCAAAAATGTGGCTTGTGTCAGTAAATCTGTCCTTAAGATGGTATCAGATTAAAAACTGCCATGATCATAATTTTTGGATTTGACTCAGATTTGACCAGAAACACAAGTGAACGATTTCTATATTTGGACATATAATTTCTAAAGGTCCATGTATCAACACTGTGGTGCCCAATTGAGCTCCCCCTATTTGTGTGCACATTTGAACCCTGAAACAAACACAGACGACACCCTCTCCCATGTCTGCAAGGTAACCTGTTCATACCTTAAATGCTCTTTTGTTGTGAGTCTTGCAAGAAGTCCGTTTTGTGCCATGTGTGGCGTAAAATACATTTATGGTCTTTTTCAGGTCAGCTTAAGCAACAAAAACAGCAGCAACTTCCTCATAACCCACTGTGAGTAAAGAGGGTGACGCCGGTTTGGGAGTTGGAGGTGCTTGCCTTTCAGCAACCTATTCAGGCATCACTGAGAGGCAAGATCAAACCTGTTGATTTACAGGCCAAACAGTTCATACCTGTGACACATGCTGCAAGTGGGAGATTATTGCAGCAGAACAGCTCTGATCTCAGGATTGCTGTCTAGATCTCGTTGCTATCATCGTTGTCCTATATGGACTAGATAGGCTGCACACACTGTATGGAGCAATGAGTCAAGGAGGCTGCAAGACTTTTGAATAAAATAGTATGATGAGAGAATATCACACTTCATCCCAGATGAAGTATCATATGGCGATCACCACATGAGCCAGAGACCAGTTGATGAGGGACGTCTTCTCTGTGCCACTAATGCTCTTTCAGCAAGTGGCAGTGACAAGGGTAGAAAGAAGGCTGGGTGTGGTGTTGCAGGGGACAGATAATTGCTACCTTACACCTGAGCTTCCTCCTGTTCAGCAAGGAACTGAAGATCTCTGTTGAGGCTTTTGGCCAACTTCTCTGTTCGATAAAAATAACTTAATAGTGAATGGCAGTTTCGAGGCAAACTGGCAGAAGTTTCTACTTGTTTTTGTTTCAAAGCTGAAGTGCTCTAGGAGTTCACAAGATGTTTGTCAAATTAGGCAATTTTTCTTTTTAATTGAAGGTCTGGGAGTGCCTCAGATACTTGGAGCAAAAAAAGAAAAAGAAAAAGAAAAAGAAAAAGAAAAAGAAAAAGAAAAAGAAAAAGAAAAAGAAAAAGAAAAAGAAA
>JAOXXN010000001.1:51673997-51697760 GCA_026770055.1 Myrmophylax atrothorax
AAAGAAAAAGAAAAAGAAAAAGAAAAAGAAAAAGAAAAAGAAAAAGAAAAAGAAAAAGAAAAAGAAAAAGAAAAAGAGAAAAAGAAAAAGAAAGAAAAAGAGAAAAAAAGAACACCAAATTAAAGAAGTGAGAATAGCGCCACTCTTTGTGCTGAGGAATGCCATTGATCCCCTAGACTGCTTTCAGCATGGTGATGTCTGTCTTCCTGTTGCTGTACCCCTCTCAGCACAGCTGTATACTGAACCTGCGGCAAGTCTATGCTGCCCTGAGGGTTTCCCAGAGAACCTGAAGAGATCTCATCAATGTGTTACTGACCTTTGCTCTTAAATACAGATGTACTAGTTGTGCTATTTTCTTATAAGAACTTGATTATCAGTCAAAATGATGACATCCATGTCTGTCCAGAGCTAACACTTTGCTCAGCAAAAATTGTTATGTGGAGGGATGGGAGAAGAAGGAACACCTCTTTTGATTCTCTTAATTTTAATGAAATAACAAACTCTGGAAAGGTTTGTATGTACACTCCTGCACCTTAACAGGGTTTTTCTTATGTAGACAGAATGTTGTAATCAGCATCTCTTTTACTCTTCCACCCTCATTCCTTCTTTGCAAAGTGACCAGAGGAGTACCTGCATTTCTAACTCTCCAATATGCAGTTTCATTCACAAAAGTATTGCTTTCTTCCTGCAGGGAGTCTGATTTGAAGGTACTTATGGAGACTACTTGCACTGGGCCGGATGTTTAGCACACTGTTAGTTACAAGTTTGGCAACAAAATCCTACTTTGGAGAAGGAATTGTAACTCACAGTGACCAGAAGTGCAGTTGCACCTTGCTATTAAAAGGGCCCTTCTTTCTTGGTGACCTTCCACAGAATTGAAAATAAAGTATATCTTTCTTGATGAGGGGGACTCTGTATTGTATAAAAGTACTCTCCTTGAGATATTTTCCAGTATCTGCTTGATTATAATGTTCTATTTAAACAAACTAGCAAGCCTGTCAGAAATGGTACTTATTGCAGGGTAAGAGGCTTTTGACCTTCTGTGTAATTATTCCCAGCTCACCCTTGGAAGTCTGCATTACTCTAAACTGAATTTGTGGCATTGTGTGGTGCAAAAAGGAACTGAATTGTATCCATTAGTAAATTTGAACTGGAATGCACAGTAAATGTCAAGACTCTTAATTGTGCTTTCTATAATGGCTTCCAAGCTCACTAAGGAACAATCAAAAGCTATTAGTTATGACTAGGTAAACATTTTAAGGAATTTTTTTCCAGAAGACTCTTTACTTCTATTTGATGAGTCTTTGTACATGACTTAATGTAAAGCTATGAAAGAATAGATGTGTTTGCGATAAAATTAGTCTGAGGACTTTTATGAGAACATTCAGGTCTAAATACGGTTTCAAAGTTTTAACTATAAATCTTTCTTCATTAGTCTATATTATAGCAAAGCCTTTCTTTATGCTAAAGAATCTAAGATGCATTCTTACCTATGAGTCTACCTTCTGTGCCAGACTTTTCTCCTGTTATATATTATCTCTTCCCTGCTCAGAAGTATTGACTATGGAAGTGATCTTCCATTTTATGTGAAATCAGTGATAGACAGTCTAGACAACATAGATAGAAAATCTGGTTTCTTTTCTAAAGTAAGATTGTTATTTTTTCAAAGCTGTACAACAGTCTTGTGAAAGATCTGATCAAGAACAACATAAAGAAAATTTCTTCCTTTGGAAATCTCTTACCCAACATTTGACTTAAGGCTAGAAAGAAGGTGAAGACTGTAGCTTCTTGCAACAACTCCTCAAAAGCCAGTGTTATCTGACTGACAGTATACATCCTTACCCGAGATTGAGAATCTGTTCAAAGACAAAGATAAGTAGTTGGCTGCTGCAGCAAGATTGGTTAGGATACAATGCTTCTGCAGCCAGCGGCACAAAAGGGAACAATGTGTTCAGCATTAGATCTAGGTTAGATCTCAGCTCACATAACCATGTATACATTTAAGTTGCACAGAGGGGAAGCAGCTTTCAGCAGGAGAATGAGTTTAATTAAGTCCAGAGCAAGTTCTGCCACCATTACTCACAAACTCATTTAGATATTCATAAAAAGTGGGTATGGGCCTATGTCCCATGGTGCTTCAGGTAACCTCTGAAATCTGATATATAGCTGTAAGCAGCAGCAGAAAAACAACAACAACAAAAATAAAACCACAAACAAACAAACAAATAAGGCCACTTGCTGAGAAGTAGTTAAATAATTTGAGAGGCATTGGTCACTGCTACAACCGGACACCAAATACAGGGTCAGACAGTGAAAATTTAATATTTAGCCTCCTGTGCTTTGCGTATCCTCTGTCCCTGCAGACACAGGGATGACCAAAAGAACATAGAAGGTGTAGGGAAGTAGATGTAATTTAGACTGCTTGAATCTAGGCTCAAGTGCTTTTAAGCTCACCACCCTAAAAATTTCTTCATTCACTGTTCTTAACAACAGCTGCCTCTTAGTAATCATGAAATGAATTTATGCTGATTAACCATTAGAAAATGATGCAGATTTTAGTAGAAGATAAGTATAAAATCATTAAAAGATAGTTGCTTGCAACTGGCTCCCTTTTTCCCCAAAAAGAAAGCACCTCTTAAAGCTATACAGTTCATCTGAACAGGGTTTGCAAAATTAGAGGTGTTGTCTACAGTGACTATGTGAGAGAACAAGGATGCCCTTAAGAAGACAGTGAAAGAGAGATTAGAAACTTACCAAGAAGAAATCCAGAAAGCAAGTTCTTCACAGGCAGTTTTTCTAAATATTACTCAAGATAAAATGTCAAAAGAACTTGATAGTCAGTAAGAGACTTATGTTTTACACCTTGATTTTTTTATAGTCTCAAATAATAGTGTTGTAGGAAACTGTACATAGGAAACATGTACATAGTCATTATAAGGAATATTAGTAAAAAAGATGCTTGTTGTCATGTAGTTTCTTCACAAAATTAATTCAAGTTGTGAGTTTATTGATATAGAGAGGTAGATTTTAAGTAAAGACGAGAAAAGATGAAAGATAACCACAGCAAAGGAGAAAGGATAACTACCTCTGTGCCACTAGAAAATTGAGAAGATAGAGATAAGCAGAAGCAGTGTGAGATGATGCCAGTGATGACCTGTTTCTTTATCCAAAGAACAATTAATTCTACCAATGCCCTATCTACGTGAAATCAAACTGCCTCAGTGCTTTGCAACACAACTTACTTATGTCTTAGAAGGAGGTACTGCATGAGTGGGATTTGCCTTCCCTATCTCAGGTAGCTGGCCTGCTTCCATCACCCAGATGTTTGTCATTGGTTAAGCTCAGCCCTGTGCTACCACCACTCTCTTGGCATTTAGTCCATTAGGAGACTAAATTCAGGTACTCCAAAATCCTCACGTATCCCTGGCAGCATTTGCAGCACACACATTCATGACTACATATTTCCCTAAGCTGTGGGTAAAACTGATTAATAACTGGAAGCCATTATAGTATTATTGGGCAATCAAGGTCTAGAGGGCAGCCTTAAAGCAGCAGGACAGCTTGAAAAGCATTAAGGGCACATAGGGTATCCCTGGCTTTTACACAGTTGCGAAGGAGTGAGACAGTAGATCTACTGAAAGCAGGGTCCTTTTTGTGGGTCCTTGATTCCTCATGAGCACAGACTAGGTAGGAAGGACTAGCTGGAGATGAGGGTGGGTTTAGCTTTAGCTTAGTGTCTAGTCTAACACAGGTCTCAAAGCTGTGGTCAGAATGAATGAGGAAAGGGAGAGTGGGCTTTTTGGTAAGTGCAAAACACTGGGACTCTACTGCTCTTTGGTTATTTCTCACCTGATGCTTGGCTTCATCTCAGCTACTACGATGTGTGTTGAACAATGTCTCAAAACTACTCATTGTTTTGAGTTTTTTTACTTTCTCACCAGAAGGCAGAACCTGCCATCCTTGTCTGTGGTGCCAGATATGCTTGAAGCACACCTAAACCCAAACTGAGCAGCGATTTTAATTCTTCCCATGGTAATGGACCTGGCCTTGGGTGAACAGCGGATCGTGAGATGACATCACCACCTCTGGACTGGGAGTGCACTTCACTACATTCTGGAGAGAGATGATGCTAAAGCAGTTTCTATTTCATCCTACTTTATTGAAATCTAGGGACCTGCCCAGAGTTGGGAGTCAGAGATGTAAGATATCCTAGAATCACAAAATATTCTGTGTTGAAAGGGCCCCACGGGGACTATCAAAGTCCATTTTTGGCCCAGCACAGGACAGCTCCAAGAATCACACCATGTGACTGAGAGCATTGTGCAAATACTTCTTGAACTCTGTCAGGGTTGGTGCTGCAACCATTTCACTGGGGAGCCTCTTCCAGTGTCCAACCACCCTCTGTGGAAAAAAACATGTATAAACCATGTATTAAAACATGCATGAAAAGTCTTGTACAGCTATGAAGGAAGACAACAGAGCTGAGAGATTTTGTTTTTCTTTCCTGTGCTATTTTGAATTAAACTCATTGACTACCTGTGCTGGGCAGAGAACTGTGCACAGCTACAGGCTGGGTGAGGTTCAACATCAGCAGGTGGTTGTGGGCAGGAGAAGTGATAAGATGTGTGAGTCTCAAATCTTTTATCTAAATGTGTATACCTTTATAATCAGACGTGTCCTAAAGTATCGTACCTGGCCTCAGCTGCCTCTCCATGAAGACAAGGATCATCTATAGGCCAGGCTTCACTGCTGCTGATTCCACATGGGTTGTCTACTTTCCTGTGTTTAAAGTACTGACTTGAATCTTACAGAAGTCTTTGCCTGGAGTATCTGAAATATCTCCAGTCCTATCTGAGGAAGCCCTTGAGGATGAGGACCTTGATGTCTAGGTGGTTGATAGTAGGTGTAGAGAAGAATTAACTGTCTCCTGAAGGCACCTTGTATTGCAGCTAAGCAAACATTTAACTGGGAGAGGTGTCTATGTGTACTTTGGATGGATAGCTTAGGGCAGACAAATTGCAGTGAAGGAGTCTAATAAATTGCTTTGTCACAAGCATAACCAAAGCAGTAATGGGCTCACATTCAGTGGTGCAGGCAAAGTTCTGTGGAAACCAGCCAGTTTGGTTTAGCGCTGGCTTTAGAAGTTCCTTAATATTGTTTGCTAGTGGTGCAATTGTACTTGGGAAGGAATTTGCAGGGAAGAGCAATCACACTGTATTGCAAAGAAGCTAAAAACCAAACACTTTTATAAATGTCTCTGTGAAGAACTCAAAAATGGCCACATTAAAAGGCCCTCGTATCCATCTGTGCTCCTCTCCAGAGGAAATGGAGGAGGGTAGATCAGGCAGGTGGTGATGCTTCCTTTGGATTTTAAAAGCTAAGGCTTCTCCATGTTTTTCCTATCCTAGTAACTACAATTCATTTACAGGACTCTCAGAAAGTCCTTATTTAACTTTGAACACACAAAGCCCCGAACACGGTAGTGTGTTAGTGGCAATGAACTACAATAGTCCTTGAGGAAAGGATTTCCTGATGCAGAGTATTTGAGCATCCAGAGTCACTGAGATGTCCTGGATGAACTGCTGTCATTCCTGTGACAGACTTCTACTAGCTACCACAGAGGCAGTGAAGGCTTCAGGAGGGGAAACCTTTCCTCTCACAAAAACTGACACTGGTGATTAAAGGTGACATCTCGACAAGTCCTCAGTAGAGCTCAAACTGCTTTCCTTAGAGCAATCTAAACTGAGTTAAAGTAACTGTGTAGTATCATATAGCAAACACAGCCATCTTCAATTATGTTATTTTTTCCCCCCCTGGAAACAGTTGGAAGAGAAAGAGACTGACAATTAGTTGAGCACTGTGACATAGGTTTTGAGTTCATTCTATTGCCTGGATAAGAAGAAGCTATATATATAAAAAAAGGCCCTATCATGTATACAAGGCAACCCCAGAGGATACCGCTGAATGAAACAAGAAGCTAAATAATTTTAAAAACTGGATTTTATTTATTTGGGCATAACAGGATAGATAAGTTGGAGAATGTATTGTGCCAATACTCAAAATTCTCAAAATTCCATCAGAGGAACAATAATTAGCCCTTAAATTACTTTCCTCTGTAATCAACTTAGATCAATAGCAACTTCTCTGTTTGTTTTATTTGAATCGTCATTTTCTTTTTTATTTTTTCTTTATTTTTTCTTTTTTTTTGAGGGAAGACATTGCATGACTGTGAAGGTACTGGAACAGAAAAAAGATCTTAAGGATTTGGCAGATGAAAACTGCTGTAAGTGACATGCATGCACCTCCCCTTCAGTGTTGCTGAAATAAAGAGGAGATTTGTGGTGTGTGTATTTTTGACACGACAACAAAAAATCAGACCTGAGTAAATGAATCTGTGACTTGTTTCCACCTGCAAAGAGGGCCTCCCCAGGCTGAGCATGCTGGAAGTGATTCAAAATCACAGTGAAAATCAAGGAACAATGAGGGTTTTATAAGAATTGCCTGTCTAATCAGGGATCTGGACTTGACAACCCAAAGCTGTATTCCTAAAATAAGTTTTATATGGTAATGTCGAGAGAGTGAAAACAGGAAAAAGGTAACTATTTAATAGATATTTTAGTGTAGCCTTCTCTTCCTTCTCATCAGCTAATTTCGTCTTCCAGCCTGGTGGCAGAAGGCAATAGACCAGAAATTTCTGCTGTATGTGTAATTTTCCTAAGGGTTGAGGACATTTAGGAGGAAGACCAGGTTCTTCTTAGAGGGCCATGTTAGTATCCCATTCATGCAAATGACTTTGATTAAGCTCCATAAATTAAAACAAAAGGACAGAGAAGTCACAGAAGGAAAGGGCTGAACTTTAGGTGCATCTCATCCAAAAGCAAACAGAAGCCTCACACTTGCTCAGCCTAACCTGACTGAGCTCACTAGACTTGCTGAACTGATTTGCTGTTTGACCTGAAAGTTGCCTTGGTATTTACATGCCCCAGCATGCCCCAAAACACTGGTCTGAATAGTTTTGGGGCTTAGCTCCAATCTAAAACATGCTGAGATTCAGAGTCTGACAGAGAAAAATGGCCTGATCCAGAGGTTTCAAAGGGTGCTGCCACGTACAAATCTAAGAGGTGGCCTGCAGACAGCAGGCACTCATTTTCTCACAAGCTGGATGAGCATCTAGAACTCTGGTGCAATGAGTCCTAGACCCTGGTGCTTACAACTAGAGCATTCAAGAGTTACACTTGAAAGCATCATCTAGAACCTCAGGCAGATCCGTTCAATTGTGCTGCTTATAAAATGATTGTTTCATTTACAATAGGAATATGGATACAGAAAATGTAAATTTTAACCAGCTGGGACATATTGGCAATTTATTCAGACAGCTACAAGCAAATGAAAAAAGTCAAGACTTGCTTTCTACTCTATCACAATAAGTTAGCTATACGGAGGTGTCTCGTTTTGCAACACTGTATGCAAAATGCTTTCTTATATAAGACTTCTGGCTGGAGAACAAGTGCAACAGGAAAAACAACAATGTAAACAATTCTATTTAAATACATTTACCTGGGCAAATACACAGAAAAGTCTGGACAAGCTTTGGCTCTCAGAGAGATTCTCAAGCTGAGAGCCACAGTGCCAAGATTTCATTACTTTTATGCTGAAAGAGTTGTTGTGACCAAAAAAAAAGTTGGAAACCTGCATCCAAATATTGAAATGAATTTGTACTTAGTACTACGCTCCTCCGCTGGCAAAGAGAGAATGAACTGGGTGATGTAACTATTTTCCATCTCAAAGTTCTGCTAGGCGGTATATTTTCTTTGATAATTATTGTAATTTCTTTTAACAATTTGAAGAGTGCCTCAAGCTTTGGCAAAGTAGTGCCTTTTGTTAACAGCAGCATTATTAATTATAATAATTGCATATTTCAATAAATATTTTATGCTATGGTATATTTTGCCGTTCCTCCATGAAATTTCCAGCAATTCCTATTTTAAACTTGGTGACATAATTGCTGAAGATTATGCGTTTGTCCAGCATTCTGTGGAGACCTGAGTGAGCAGTAGCACACAAAATGGAAGTCAAATTTGTTTCAAAATTTGACATATTCTCAAAACATAGTGTGTCTGTGACTTGGGAAGTTAATTTTTTGAAATTTCTTGCAAAATGGAAATTCTAGTAGAATTATTAAATAAATACATGTTAACTTATTGACTAATTAAAAACCTGGCAAGAAGTTTGGGGGTTTCTCTACACTACTTTTTCTTCCTCAAGGGATCAAGTAGGGACAAATGCAGAAGTATTGTCATAGTCTCCTCAAATAGGTCAAATACATCTTTAATGGCAGAGTCTTTTTATACTGAGTTAAAGGATGCAAGAATACCAGCCTGAAAAGTCTAGTGATATAAAGTGTCTGCAATGACAGTTAGGTGAGAAAGCAGGAAGGACTGTCCCAAATACTATAGTAGATACGGGATACCTCATGCAGGTATCCAAAATCTAGTGGCAGGGCAACTTGCTTTGTACAGCTCTAGTAGTATCATTTAGTGCTTTTGATTGTAGATAGATATTTGATAAACAAGAAGTCTGAATTTGAAAACTCCCTTCTTTTGTTTTATCATGTGAAGTAAAAGGAAGCAGAAACTGTGCCGTGATTCTGTGTTTGCCTTATGAGTAATCAAAAGAAGCACAGATTAACAGAGCAGTTATTATTCTGTTTCACTGTTGAACTGTAATACACCATTTAATGAAACTTGTACCTTATATGCAGGGATTTGTAACACAACTCAGAAAAAAACATAGAAAAGATACCATTCTAAGGGTAAAGTATTCCACAGACAAGAGGTTCAAAGACAAGAAAATACATATTTGTTAAAAGAAGAATCCCAATGTCAGATATGATATCTGTATGGAGATGATGAAGCTGCAACTCATGAATGAGGCAGGCTGGATGTGCTAAACAGCTGTTCTGTATTTGAAAAGAGGCTGTAAGATGTGCATATACCATGTCATGATGGAATAGAAGTTACCATTTGTAACTGCAGAGAGGGAAGGCAACATCTGCTGCAGAATTTGCACCTAAAAGTCATAAGGAAATCAGCCAAGGTCTTTGAAGACTTGTGGTAAATTTTTAGCAAAGCTTGGAAAACTGAAGGAATTCCTGAGGATTTAAAAACCCTTGGTACTGGTTTGGTGTTTGAAAATTATGAAAGCAGTGACATAGGTAGCTATCAGATAATTATCCTGACAGTATTGGTTAGAAAATACAGGGCCATGGGTTTTGGACTGCAGAACAAAGACTCAGAAGCTCTAAGTGTTTTGGTTGGAAGGTAGGATTTGTTTGTTGACTTTTGTTCTGAAGTTGGCAATGGTAACTATACTGATGTCACATACTTGGATTTCTCCAAGGCATTTGACTTTATATCAATTATGTTTTAACTAAAAAACATGAATTATATGAAATTAACACAGCATAACACATAACAAGTGTGTCATAAAGTGAGTCCTGGAGAGATCTCAGACAGTTGTTACAACAGAAGAGCAGATCTATTTCCAGCACTGACTCTTAAGCTGGCACTGTTCCGTATTTTCATTAACAACATTGATGACCGTACAAAGTGTTTTCAAATGGATTTTGTAGGCAACACAAAGTTTGTTGGGTTAAAAAGAATACAGCAGAGAACACAATATGGGCAGGATCAACATAATTGTCTGCTTAAACTTCCACAGTCCTCTAAAACGTGTTTCAATACGGACATGCATGAATCCTCTAGAAACAAAGATACAAAGAAAGAATTCCTTTCACAGGATGGTGGGCTTCACTCTGGATAGACTTCACATTTTGTTAGACCCTTAACAGAGCCTTACTGTCCCAGATACTTTCTGCAGTCAGTGGGGGGAGAGGCATCTCCTGAGTCTCTTTCCAAATACAGTCAAGTTCTGACCAGTTTTCATTAACATTTATAGGTCTTTTACTATTTAGTCTTTTAGTCTTATACAACCAACATAGGTACAATCAAGGGGCTATAGTTTGGAGGTAAAAGGTTAGATGTGTGTGTAGTTCTGGGTCCCGCAATTTAAGAAGGATGTGAAGGTACTCGAGTGCATCCAGAGGAGAATAACAAAAGTGGTGAAAGGGCTGGAAGGCATGTCCTATGAGGTGTGGCTGAGGACTTTGGGCTTGTCTGAGGGGTGACCTCACCACTCATTCTACAGCTTCCTGAGGAGGGAAAGTGTAGATGGAGGCACTGATACCTTCTCCCTGGAAACCAATGACATAACACATGGGAATGGTTCAAAGCTGCACTAGGGGAGAATCAGACTAGACATCAGGAAACGTTTCTTTGCTGAGAGGGAGGTCAAACCCTGGAACAGGCTTCCTAGCAAGGTCGTAGTTTTCCCAAGCCTGTCAGTGGCTAAGATGCATTTGGACAATGAGCTTAATAATATGCTTTATCTTTTGGTTAGACCGGAATTGGTCAGGCAGCTGGACTAGAAGATCCTTGTATGACTCTTTCAACTGAAATGATTCTGTTCTGTTCTATTCTATGATAAGCTAAGTGCCTAATTTCCTTTTTTCCACCATGGCTCATAAAGGAAAGAGAATAAAAACACAGCCCATAGATCTGCTGGTTCTAGCATTAAGAAGTCAACAGACTAACCCTCACACTTGACCTCTTCTCTTCAGTGAATTTAGTAAACTGTGCATCTTAACCCTTAGGAAAGGTTTGTCTCCCAACCCTTAGGTCTCATTTATAGCCATACTAGTATTTCCACATTCTTCTTGAAATGTGGCTTTCAGACAGTCTTGGTGTCTGTATCACAGTAACAGGCTTGCCAAAGCAGTGTGGACAACCTTGACATTTCCCAGTCTTTATGGAATATTCTCCTTTTATTGTTCAGGGTCACTGATGCTGCTTTGTAATTGGAGTATTCTGAAAATCAGTTCTTCAAAATTACTGAATATTTCTTATGGCCACTTTCTTTATGAAGAATCATCAAGACAATAGAGTAAAACAGAATAGAATCTAATTGAATCAAATTGAATAGAAGAAATTTCAGTTGGAAGGGACCTACAATGATAATCTAGTTCAACTGCTTGACCACTTCAGGGCTAACCAAAAGTTAAAAGCATGTTACTGAGAGCATTGTTTAGAATTTGGACTCGGTAAATTTAATCTCATTAATCATAGCCCAATGCTCCAATCTATCTAGATTCCTCTGCAAGGCCTGTTGTCCCTCAAGAGAGTCAGCAACACCTCCCATGTGGTGGGAAGCTACATGCTCATTAATTTCCACATTGTGACAGAGACTTAGAGTGTATTTTGTATGTTGCATTTTCAGTAGCTTGCTGAGGAGGACTTTCCACTCTTCCTTTGTGTTCAATATGCAGATATATTTGTATGGTTATGTACTTTTTCCTCCCTCTGAATCCGCGCAGCTTTATCCCAGCTGGAGGAAGGGCTACACATCAGTGTTCTTGGGGATGGCAGATGCAACCTTGGTTTCTCCTGCTTGCATGCTCAGGAGTCAACTAATCACCAGGTTTGAGTTAGTGCAGGCATCTGTAGGGCTTTCCTTTTCCATATCTGTGGCACGTATAACCCTGTTTGATTAAACATGAGCACATTTAAAATAATATTTTTTTTTCCCTCATTTGGGACAGGACACAAGGACCAGAGTCTTTAATAAAGCCAGCTTGAACAAAATTGCTGACAAATTGGTACCATCAGTCTGTAATCATCTGCCATGCTGTCTGCCAGCTACTTCCAATTAGGAATATTTGAAAGTCACAGATTATGATGAAGTGCAGTGCACAACTGCGATCTGACTTTAATATAGATCTGTTCTGCACTGCTGTTTCAGCTATGCAAAGCTGGACAAAGAACAGAGGCCCACAGGTGGTGGTGGAAGTAAGTGAATTATTTCATGTTCTAATTTAAAGGGCAAAATCTTCAAGGCACTAGCTCTGGAGGCCTCTGAATGTCGCCTTAGTAAATATGAACTGTCAGTATGAATGATTTTTGGCTCACTAGTGTTTTAGGAGGTAATGGTCTGCATAATGGTTACACATGAGCAATCATGATAATGGAAAACACTTAATACGTCATCTTACATTGCCCAAAATCTAAAGCTGAAGGTTAACTCATCTCATCCCATCTGATGGACCTGGGACTCTGAATTACTATGAGCTTGAGTATTTTGAAGCCCCAAAAGATGTGCTTCAGAACTCATCTCTTACTCTGAGTTCTCCACTCATGGCCTTGTCCAAACCTGATACAATTTAACTATTACTAGCGAATAAAACAGATGTTAAATGAAGAGCAGCCTCTGTAAAGTAAAGATCAAGATATTTAATACAGGTCTCTATTTTCTGCAAATTCACTAACAATGGGCAAGAAACTGGCAACAGTGAAAAGACCAGCAAGGCCAGCTCCACTTGTCTGAATTTCTGACATAATGGATTATTACTGTTGTTGTTGTTTAAACTGGGCTTGGAATGTGAAAGAGCACAGGTCTCCTGAAGCCAGCTGACCTCCTGCAGGCTGCATCTGTAGAAGAACTTGTCGAAGGATAATAGGGAGAATCCTTCTGAGAGGCACCAAGACCTGCTCAGGTAGCAGGTTCCTCTGCTGCGAGGTGCCCTGAGAATGACAGTAAAGCAAGGATAAGCTTTGTGTTAAAGCTGGTGCATTCCATATAAGTGTGTAACATTTTGTAATGGTGGCATGTTAAATTTTATTTTTCGACTCAGTTCAATTGCATGGTTTTCCTTTCATTATTTAAGTCATGTTCCCTATCTGGACTATTTTGTCTGGTATTGACATCAGGATGACACATCGATAATTATCAAGTCACAATCACCCTTTTGAAGTGTTGGCAGAATGCTTGGCTGGGTGTAGGAGACCGTTATTAATTCTGCTGCTGTTAAAATGTGACAGGTGTTTCCTTGCTCCTCAACTTTTCATTTTACTGCTCTACTGTTTAAGAAAAGTATTTCTGTAAATTAAGAAATGCCATTTGTTAGGTTTCTTAATTACTGATATGGTAGAAAGCATTTCATCGTCAATGGGTGATCTGATGATGTAATGAAAGAAGATTTAATGACTTATTCTGTATTTTTGTGCATTATGAGCAAGTTACATCTAAGATATTCAGATGCTTCTGTAAGGTATAATTGCTCCAAATCTACTGGAAAGGCATAGATCTTAAAATTATTGCCCTGCTATTTTTATTCTGTATTCTCAGTGTTTATCAGAGGTGTGGGGTTATCAGTAGCCCAAAAGATAACATGATAGCATTAGATGTTGAGTGAGGATGTACACGGAATACTCTTGAGTGATGATAGATAATCTTAGGGCAATTTTATAAAGTGTTAAAATTAATTTGTATTTCATCTTCAGTCTTATCAAAATGGCTGGGTTATAGCTACAATGCCTAACATCTCTCATGTATCATTACCAGTCATTAGCAAATGTCACCTGTCATGTTTTCCAGTTACCATATTACAACATGCATTTCTGCTTCTTGATGACTGTGAATTGCCCCTGTTCAATCCTGAACTGTTGAGACAGCTGGTGGGAACATCCAAGATGTCAATTATCTCATATGTTTGGCAGATGGACAAGACCTTTTCCAGAAGACCTTTCTGACAGACTCTTACTGAAGCTGTCATATCTTCCACCTGACCTTCATCCTTACTACATTTGCTTCTGTCAGAGGACTTTGCTATGTGTTTTTGTAATTACTTTCCACAACTTATCATATAACTCATATTCTTAGCAATGAACTGTGAAATGTAACAGATGGCATTGCAAACCCCCAAAATATCAGGAAGCAGACATTTTCCATAGTAGCTATATAATCATGCAGGGATGTTAGTGACATACGAAATTGCTTGAGACTTGTAAATCTTTCAAGAACACCTGCAAAAGGGATGCTGATTTTCTGTTTGAAAAGTAACATGAATCCCTATAACTTTTACCAATATTGGGCTGTAAATTCAAACCCTTGACTTTAAAAAATGACCTTAGGGAGAATTATCCACCAGAAGACTTCTGAATCTTATAAGACACAAACCTGAAACAAACAAACAAACAAAAGTCTACAATAAAAGTCACTGATGATTCTGTATTGGTTTTTACACTCAGTGTGAAGAAACAATCAAGTCCTACCACTCTAGATTATTATACTTTTTCTTGTAGAGGTTCCAGTTTTGTACCCTTCTGTTGGACATAACTCAGGAATAATGAGCATGACTAATCACACAGAAATGTCACCTTTCTGAAAAGCCTTGAGATCATCCCAAGCTCTCCTTTGCAGCAAATATTATTGATGTGCACAGTACCTATGACTCACTTAACTCTATGTGAAATATTCTAGGCATCTAGAGAAGGTACATACATTTGAGATTGGTTTTAAAACTCATTAGAACAATATCCAATTCCTGTTTTTGAAAAGAATGTTTACCTGAGGCTCCTGGCCAAATTCCAGTCCCACTAATTATGCTTTACTGAAATAAGTTATCACCTGCAGTTTTACTTGGATAGAGTATAGATTTTTTGTTGTTGCTCCTTTTACAGAATGGTTTACTTTGGGGTAAGTAGTGTAACTGCAAGACATTAGCCCTTGCTATATTTCATTGATAGATATAAATCAGGGATGATTTTGTAGAAAAGTACAGAGTGGGATACTTTATCACACCTGGATGGGATATTCAGGTTGTTTTGCAGGTGAGGAGGTGAAAAGGTCCCCTGAGGACTGAGTCTGGACACAGTGACTAGTGTGTTCAGCAGGTGAAAGCCCCAGTCCAAAATCATGTTCAGCTTTGCAGATTCTTGGACATACTTAATTTCTACTTAGAGTGTCTTGGAATGAATTTTTTGTGCTTCTGTTTTTTAGCATAAGCAGCATAAAAATAATACTTCTTCAGGAATACTTTAATATTTCTTAGATGTAGTCTGTTCTGTGGGTTCTTCTCCACTGCAGAAAACAGTTTTAATGATGGTTTTTGAAGACCAGACCTAAACATATTTTTAAATTTCACTTACAAGTTCCCATTCCAAACACTATAAAACTGTAATTCACTGAGAAAATTCACTAAGAAAATATTTATATTCACATTCTGGCTGTATAACACAAATATTTTGTCATCATTAACATTCCATGGCAGGCTAAAAATCAAATTGCTTACAATATATTTATTTCCAAAGCACTGCATTTGTTACTTTTCAAAATATTTTCAAATACATTATGAATATTAGGATGAATATCTATGCCTTTTGGGTTAGCCAGAACCACTATATTTATTCTCTCTTGCTTAAACCAGTGATCAAATTTTTTGCTGTTCTCTAGAACTGTGTTTACTGTGAGCCTGAAGAGAGAGCAATGAACAGGATGGCAGAAAACTGGCATCTTGGACTATTTCTACTTGTAGGGTTGTTAAAACACCATCATTCAGCTTATGGCCAGATATGACTATAAGCCAGTCCATAATCTCTGTGGCCCTCTCAGCATCATCTAATACAGCCCATATTAACTATGACCTGGTGTTGTGCTAATACAGCTACTATAATGTATCAACTCTGAGTTTTTTTCTCACCAGCTTAGACAGAGTACAGCCATTCTTTCTGCACCTACCTGGAGGGAAGCCTCTCCATGCCTCTTGTAGCCAAAGGGGAGCTTCTACTCCTTTATCTCAAAATGTCTCCTTCACCTTAACTTTCAAATGCGATGATAATACGTGAATGCCTTCACTGAAAGAGTCATAAACTGTAGTTTGGCACATTCCAGGCTAGATGTCAGAACATGTGGGTTTTCCTGCTGCCCTCCTGATGGTCCTCGACAAGCTGTGCCTCATTTTATGCCTTGGTTTCTTTGGCTTTGCATTGAGGCTAATTATGCTTCACATTTGTTCTCATTTTTGAGGTCTACAGTCTTTGGCCAGCAAGTCAAATAGTGCAGTAATAAATGCGAGGAAGTCCTTGGAAAACCAGCCCTGGGACACTTTCTTTTCCCATCCTTGTGCCTGCAGAGGAGGTTCTCTCCATGCCATGGCTGTATGATTGCCACCTCCAATAAGCTGCATGTGGTTGATTGTCACCCATAAAAGATCCAAACGACCTACCAAGAACTGGTTATTTTCCATAATCTGACACCAAATAGTAAGAATCTAGTTGCACTTAGGGGTAGAATAAAATCATCCTAAACTCTATTAAGCATAGATCATCATCACCCAAACACTGGTCTGATCCAAAATGAAAGTTCAACTTGCCTGATTTTCAAAACTGCTTAATATTGTGTGTTCTTAAGTTTCCTAGATTCCTTCCTAATTTACCTGCAAGGTCCCCAGGCATTTAGGTTTTGTCACCCTCAGGTGGTCAGGAGCATCTGTTCCTGGTGAATTACTTCTATGCATAGGTAAACAGACATCTGAATACCGTGGGGCTTCCCCAAAAAAGTCTCCAGGCTCATTCACAGTAAAAACTACAGTCTGTGCCATAGGTAAGGATCATTCTCAGTGGTTTGTATAAATTTCAGGTAGTTCCACCTCTTTGCAAGACTTCCTCCTTCTCTTCACAAAGAAGAGGAGATTTCAGTTTTAAGCATACAAGAAGATTTAGGGTTAACAAGTAAGTTCCTGAGTCTTGCAGACAATGAGATATTCTTTCTGAGCCCAGTATCAGGCTTTCTACTTCTGCACTGAAGCCAGGTCACTGCAAAATGAGGCATCCAAGAGTTTAGGAGCTTCAAAAGCACTTGTGGCAGAGCCTACTTCTGGTCTAGAGACTCAATTGCTCAACTGAAACTGCTACAAATTTGTTCTTCAACTCTTTTAGAAGTCATTGTGCCTTTCCAATCTAGACTTTGTTCTTTGTCCAATGTCTTATGTGACAAGCAGATACTTCCGAGGCACTTGGAATGGAGTTCTGGCTCTGTAGAACATATGTTTCTTGTAAACATACAGAGAGCCTTTCTTACGAAAAGTGTCTGCACAAGCACTCTGAGCGGGGGTGTCCAAGTTCACCAGGAGTGATGCCATCATTGTGCTGCTGCTGCTCTTTCTTCCTGGAGTTTTAGGGAAAAATCAGAGCAACAACAAACTGTGATAATCAATAAAGATGGCAGAGGAGCTCTGATGGATACAAGCACAGAGTAACAAATTTCAGGCAACTCTCAGGTATCTGTACATGTTGTATCCAGATTAAGGATTATGTTGGTCAGGACCACGGGGTCATATAAACTGTTCCAAGGTCAAGTCTGTTTTAGTAGCTCAGTATTGGCAGCCCCTGAACATGTATCTTTCTTCTTGAGGACAGCTCATATGCAGAAGCATCATATCCAGTTCAGTGTGTCCTGCAGTCCAGACTAACAAAACTTGCTGAACATGTACTAATTCAGGGCAGAACCAGCTCAGCTGCCCTTGCTTCATATCCTTGCGATTCAAACAAGTACAAATTATGACACATGCAATGTCACCAGCTCATACCTAGCAGGGTTTACTAGCCTTGCCTGACCTGAGTTACCTTTGTATAGTCATGCTGTAGCCAGTTTAAGAATCTCTCCTGGTCCTCAGGGTGTTGGAAAACATGGATGCAGAGACACAGAGAGGATTCTTCAGCAGATCACTTGGGTTGTGTTAGCGCTCTGTCTAGTGCTTCTATATCCTGATGAACCCAAGCCAACTGAGTTTGGCTGGACATTAATACCATGTATTCAGGCACTGTGCTATCCAAGTTCTCTCATCCTCAGTAGCCCAGAGAATAAGAAGCTGCTGGTGCAATTCTTACAAAATCATGTTTGAGATAATCTTCAGATTGATGGTCCTACAGCTGTTATGCATCCTGTTGAAAATGTAACTTAAAGAGCGGGACAGGCTGAGACTTGAAGCTTCATGTCAAAGGGAGCCAGTTGTGGAGGGTTTTCTGTCTGGAGTGCCCCAACTATGGATATATAACAGCAAGAAAGATTACCAGGTCCTCAGAGCCATTTAAAAGCACTGAACTCCCCCTTCTTCCCCCAAAACTTAATTTGCACACTTTCACAGTTGGAAAGCCCTCAACTGACTTCTTCAGGGCAATTTTCTTTCTTTCTTTTTTCTGAATTTTTCATTTCATGTACATTCCTTTGAAGTGTTTCACATGAAAGTGTTATTGAATATTTTGGGAAGTGTTATTGTCCCTGGGTATTTTCTTCCAATGTAACTATAAATTTCTATCCAAATATGCTCAGAAGCTGTTCACTGTCAGAACATGAAATCGACTAGTAGATAAACATATGTAAAGGTTGTTATTTCCATAGACATATCAAAAGCACAAAACAAATTAACAACATTCTTTTAGTCTGAAACACAGACAGCTATATGGGTGGCAGGATAGGTGTTTTGCTTTGCAAAGTGTGTTTCCTTAAGTATGAGTTTAAGTCCAGATGTCCCTAAAATGAATTTGCATCTGACTATAGATGTTCTTACCTTTTTTTTTTTTAAGCTTAGCTCATGAAACTCCACCTCACAACTAAAACTGTGACAGATCATTGATTTTACCTGCCTAAAAGTTAGGCAGGCAGTATAAAGTAGGTTATTTACCTGCTTTGATAGCCCATGGAGGAAGAGGAGCAGCTCTCAAAGGTCATCATCCTGTACCTTAAATATATGGTATCCCATATCAGTCTTAAAATTTGAGGAATTGGAGACCCTGACTTGGTGACTACAGCAAGAGCAGAGACCAATAGATTGGAGGAAGAGTGCGACTTTCAGATGGTTAGAATTAATTACATTAAATACTGTCCACAAATATTGATGATGTCTAGCCGAGATGAAGTTTAGACTAACAAGTAATTCACCAAAACAGGGTAGATGAATGCTTAGAAGCAAAGGTCTTACAGCTATGCTTACTTCAGGCATTCCCTGCAAATCCTGTGGTTCAAAGCTGTGTGAAGGGCTAGTCACTGAGTTTAACCTTTACATACAGCCCTGGAATCAGAGAGCATTGGTGTACAGCTGGAGTAGAGTTTCTGGTTTAGTTTCCTTTGGAAGGAATCTAGTTCATCTTCCCCCAAAACTGCCTTGCAATTGTGCCAAGACACAGAACACCTGGGGAACTGGATTACCACTACAATACAAGATGTTTGAGTATAGCTTCAGGTTTTTAGTTAAAGTCTGTTAATAGAGGCTGCTGTTGGTCAATAAATCTCTGTGAAATCAGTAAGACTCAGCAAGGACTGAAAAGTTGCCATGGGCAGATCACTCTCACAGTTTCAAACCGTTATAAACATATTGATAGCGTTTTTATACCAAAATGAGTCCTTGGGCAAGATTGTGACGTAAATGAGAACTTAAAAGCAAATCACAGGACAATAAATTAACCAAAAAATTTAAGCAGACAAGATAAGGACAGGCTAAAATCTTCTCTCTCTCTAACTGTTTTTCACTACTAATTTCCTAC
Organism: Myrmophylax atrothorax; assembly: GCA_026770055.1. Lineage (NCBI taxonomy): Eukaryota > Metazoa > Chordata > Aves > Passeriformes > Thamnophilidae > Myrmophylax > Myrmophylax atrothorax. The sequence goes on from JAOXXN010000001.1 coordinate 51,693,431, forward strand.
ATACTCATTTATATTTAAAAAGTGATTTCCCCAATTGTTTATTAAACTCAGGTGTTGATAAGCTGAAACTGTGATAGCCTTTTTATGTGGCAATTCACAGAATCACAGAATGGGCAAGCTAGGAAGAGACCACAGTGGGTCATCTGGTCCAACCTCTCTTCCTATGCCTTATCCTTCCACCCCATGGTTTTTGAAAGACACTGGATTTTTTTAGAAGTGTAGCAAGAAAGAAGATCAGAAGAAAGAATTCACTTCATTTAAAATAAAAAGGAGAGACTTTTTGCTCTGATTCATTCACCTGAGCTCTGCAGTTCCTTTCAGGCATGACATGGTTCAGTTCGATATCAGGATTTTAATGACTTGTAGTGACAGTTATCAGGTTTTCTTATACACACCCGTTCCATGTGATAAGTCAGTTGCTTTATAGTCAATGTCTATATTACATGTTACTTTGACTTGGTATACAAGTAGTTAACAGACTGAATAAAAAGGGTAAACCCTGTATGAATCAAATACTGAGAAGGCAGCAGAGAAATATTTGGCTCATGCCAGCAGCAAAAGAATCCATCTGGGAGGAGCTCAGAGTGGTACAGAAAGGCAAGACCTGTATATAAAGGAAAGGCAATACACAATTTTGTTATAGCAAATTTGCTATTGGTTTAGAACCTACTACACAAGCAGAATAATTGGGGAACAAACATTGAATAATATTCAATGAGCTTTTGGCTAGTGTTGTGTTTTTCAGACCACCTGTGAGCTCTTAGAAAAATTAAAGATACATGATTTAATAAATAGTATTTTTTGCATAGTTGAAAACATAAGGGGGAGATGTGCAGAAATACTGACCCACTCTAGCTCCAGGCAAAGTGGCTGAAGTCTCTGAAAGTTTTCTAAACAAGGTGTGTTTAACTCATTGCATAGTATACATGTAAAAACCATTGCCTACTTTCCCTTTGTGATACAAGAACAGATTTCTTGCTATTGTTTATTAGACATAAAATATTTTGGATTTCAAAATGCATTTTTGATTAACATTCAAAAATTATACAGTGACCTTCCAGCATTGAAGTAACTTACTATTCTTTAGTCACAGGCAAGTGAAACACAAAATTTATGTTTTGTTTTGCATGATGGCTGACTGTTTTTGCAAAATATCCTCAGGGCTAATTGCTTAATTATTAAAATATTAGAAGTCCGTTATATGAAGTCAGAATATTTCAGTACGTAATTAAACTGTGGTCAATATTTTGGATCACATTCTCTGCTGCTCTGAGGCACAGTGTATCTCTGTCTAGATCACTGAGTCTGGACTTTTATATTCTTCAACAATTCTGAGTCACCAGGCCCAAACCCCTGTTCTTCTCTCTGTAGAACTGTGCTCCAGATATGTCCATATCAGATATGTTCTGGGCATTGAAATACATAAATAAGTGAAAGTTCTGCTGAGTGACTGCTCTGATAAGAGCAAGGAATGTTTTAAGAAGAAAATGCTCATAGCTGGAATTGCAGTCTTCACAGTTACTGTGAGTTGGTCTTAAAGCAGATTGATTGAGCTTTAATCAATCAGTATGTTTTTTCCAGATGGCCATAAGTATGTGTTTTATAATCTGTGTTTTAAGGAGTGTTTGTTTCTTAACTCTTGAGGTAAGAGTAAATTAAGACATGACCCTGAAATCAGTTTAAAGGACACCACAAATGCTAAAGCCTATTTTCTTTCTAACATAGAAATAGGATATGGCTGAGAGACAGCGATAGCCTGCTTTTCTGTTTCTCTCACATGGACATATATGAATGCCTTTGAATACTGTGCTGACAGTACCTTCCATTACTTATTCATTAGCAGAAAAGCCACCAGCTCTCAGATCCAAAGTTAATCAGCATTGCTCCAGACTTTTGCCTCTGTGTCCTGGATGCTAGACAAGAAAACCAACAATTATGAGGGTCTTGTAGAGGTCTTGAACTCCAGGGATCAGAGCTGGCCCTCGCTCTACCACTAACCCAGCTTTTGGTAAATCTTGTCAGTGCCGTGGATAGATTTCTCCGATCTGTATTTCCCACCGGAAAGTCCCTTCGGCTTTGACAAAAACTCTTTTCTTGGAAGCAGCTCATTTAGAGGCCAGCTGGACACCTGGCTGCACTTTCCACCAGGACAGAGTGCTTCCATGTAGTCCTCCAGCCCCTAAAGCTTTGGTCACTTTGGTTTGGCCACAGAGCATCACTGCTAGCTGCGTCTGCCTTCCTTTGATTGCTTCAGAGGGTGGATCTCAGCTGTGAACTTCAGGATCAGGTCCCAGCATCTGAAGTAGGCAGATGGCAGTCCAGAGCTGGCAAAATGCATGTCCTTCTCAGCAACTTCTATTATCCGCCCTTAGAAAGGAGCAGATCTGGAGTTGTATAACACCAGTATTAGCAGCAGAATCAGAAATGCCCTAGTTCCTGGAGTAATTTGGGATTGTATAACGTGGTGAATGAGCTTTGCTCTGGAGCTGGAAGGAGGCACTTGGGGAAACAGGATGAAATACACTGTGGCTCAAATGGATGCAATGGATTAAGCGGGATTTTAAATCAACGCAAGCATTAGTTGTAGTAGCAGCAGAGCCTACCAGAAGGTACTGTCTCTCCTTTTCTGCAGGAAAAAAAAACAGGCCAAAAATCCACTACAAAGTTGCAGGGCAGTCAGAAGCTTCAGAGCATTGAGAACATGGTGTTTGAGGTTTACAAAGCCTGCAAATTCCCTTTTTTACAAGGTTGAGTCTTTCAATATTGTTACCACTAAGTGCCTTATCCCCAGTGGCTCCCAGACAAAATTAGTGCACTCCTTAACATTTTATTATTTAGTATCCCACTAAGTGAAACCATTTCCTTTATGCCCCATTTTCTGGGGGAAACAATAGACTCAAAAAGCAGGGAACCAAAGAAAGCAGTACAAAGCAAAGCTTAAAAAGAAGAGTTATTTCCAACACAAATTTAGCTCATCTAGCAGAGTGCCCTTCAATACCTTTTAGAAAGAAAAAACTGAAACTAGCTTATCCTCAATGTACCAGAAGCTCTACTAGGCAGTTTTTAAATTCAGACCTTGGTTTGAGTCTTCTGGAAATTCCTCCCTCTCCACTGGCTGTACAGAGAGGGTAGGTTTGGTGCTCACACAGGCTTTTGTTCAGTGACCTAGGACAAGGTGGGATGAATCTGCAGCTGGATGATTATGTGTTTGGCAGGGTGAACCCTATGCAATTTGTCCCTGAGGACCTCAAAACAAAAGGCAGCATAGCAGGTCAAGATGTAGCTACAACTCTCCAGAAAGCTCTTTATGTTTCTCTTATTTGGCAATAAATATGTGGGAACAATTTGCTTTCTTTTTCCCTTTACAGTACCACCTTTTGATTTTGTTTTCTTCAAAGCATAGTCAAAAGACGTTCCTTCAGGACAGATCTACACCACAGGCACTACTATGAGTGGAAAAATAATAAGATCTATATAAAACTAAATATCTGTTTTGAAAACAGCCTACCAGACATGTATTTCAAACTCAACTCACTGGATTCTTGCAAAATACACCCTGGGAGTTTCAATGTGTAATGAAAGGCTCAATTTTACTTTGGTTTGGTTTTAATTTAAGATCTCTAAGAAATGTATAAAACATTAACTTATCTACTGGTCTGCCAATACACAAAATCCATGTAATATAGCACTTAGGATGGAAACATCCATGTAACATTTATTAAGTATAACTGGTACTGTTTTCTTCCTCTAAATCACTGTGGAAAATCTTCATGAGTGAGTAAATTCTTCCTCAGACCACCACATTCTGAAACTGAATATTAGAGAAATTCTAAGGTCTTGAATGGAAACAAGACTTGTTTGCTATACTTGATGTCCTGCATCATGTGGCTACACTCATGCATTTGTGGAAGAATATTTTTATACACAGAAATAGCATCACAAGGAATCTTGGCACTGCTCTTGAAGGGGTTTTAAACAGATATATATATATATACACACACATACATATATTTGTCTCTTGCTTCTTTAAATTGCTGCCAAGTTGAACTAGGAATGACTTTTGTCCACTTTCCTACTTCTCAACTCTTTCTGGGTATATTATTACCTCATCTGACTTATTATTGTACCTTGTGTTCTTTTCCTTCTTCATTTCAGCTCTGTAAAAAGCTTTTGGGCTTATTGTTCATTCTCTCTCTCTTTCTCTTTTATTTTTTTTCCCCAGTCTTAATTGTATATCTCTGAAAATGTGTTTCTGAGGTTTAGCTTTGGCTGCAAGCACAGTAGTTATATTTATGGGTCTGCCATCAGTTTGATATAGTTCAAGTGATTT
>JAOXXN010000001.1:51697860-51709174 GCA_026770055.1 Myrmophylax atrothorax
AGTAGTTATATTGATGGGTCTGCCATCAGTTTGATATAGGTCAAGTGATTTTTCTGCTTTTTGCTTGTTATGCTTTTGCCTGGGCTTGATATATTTTATGAGTTTTTCTGTGATATTGGCTTGTATATCTGGCATAGATAATATTTTGCCTTTCTCCTAATATCCTATCAGAGACCCAAAGAGCAATAATTTTTTCTTCCTGTGTAATGTTGGGAGATTATTTTTTTAAATGAGCTGGAAAGCTTTATTAGTTTACCAGAAATGAAAGCTTGTAATGAATCCACATGGAATTCTTTAATCATATCTTTGCTATTTTATAACTGTACCTTCAAGTGGAATGTGTTTATATTTGCTGAGGAAAAAAAAGGGTTCTCTCGGTTAGCATTTCGGTATTATGCAGGAATTTCAGTGCAGGAGGTTGCTCATCATTTTTTCCTAGGTACAAAGAGTACTCAGAAGGGAGAGAGGAGAAAGGTGAGAGGTGTTTTTCCAGCCTGAGAAAGGTGAAAGATCTGCTCCTCTTTGCCATCAGCGATTAAGCTTCTGGCACACTGATTTGTGTGCTGTAGTGTAGAGCTGGGCTGTGATGCTATGAACAACACAAACAGCTTCATATCATACTGCCAGTTGTGGCAAATAGTTCTGTTTTATTAAACTTTCTCTCTGTGATAAAATTCCAGGAGAATTTTTCAGCTAAAAGGCTTTTACCTCCAAAAATTAGTAGATACCCACACTTTTAAGGGATGTTTTAACATGACAAGCATATCAAACAAATGAACACATGTGAACAAGTAAAAGAAAAAAAACCCCTTACTTAGCTGTGTTTGTACCTGAGAGGTCTCTTACAATGATTTTATAAACGCAAATGTGAACTGAGCCCAGCCATGCTTGAAGCTGCAACTTCAGACTGATCTGACTGTAGATCAGGACAGTCTTGAGTGGTGTGTACCAGGCTGTAAGGTCTGCTGGGTGAATCCGCTCTCTACAGATGGGCTGCAGCACTCTCAAGGAAGAATGCTTGTTCACTTACTGCTGTGCTGCTTCTTCTACGTGCTCTCCATGGAAGCTTGCTGACTGCACAGCCTTTACTAGAAGCAGGTGACTTTGAAGACTATGAAGATACTCCATGCAGTATGAAGGAAGAAATATCTTCTAGCTTTTATATCAAAAGCGGCTTAAAGTGGCACAACATAGTGGTAAGGGAAAAGGTTCTCTGAGGGGTTAGGGGAAATTCAGTTCTGAGTGTTAGACATGATTTTTTAAATAATGGATCCTAACAGATGGCAAATCTGGTTACAGGAAGGTGAGTAATAGGCCTGGAGTTTTTCAGCTGATAGCTGCCTTTCGTAACAAAGCACTAAAGACTTAGCAAAAGACCTGTGGGCTGTCTGGTTAAAAATCTAGGCTAAACAACCTGCATCCTACCAGTTTCTGATGTGCAGAGGAGATTCCCCTTCTCCCACACTGCTTTCAGCTGCCTTGCAATTGCTTAACACAGGCAATAGCATTAGAGCATCACATTGTTATGGATTTCATGCTTACACAAATAAGATACAGTTGTTTTTGAAAGCCTCATCAGACCTTCTTTGAAGAGTCCTACTGATTTCCAGATTTCCCAGGTTACTTTCTTAGATTATGGAGAAATTGCTCTGTCTCTTTCTCATGTCAACAGTCTTTTCTCCAGTTGTGATTTGGCACTCTCATAATTACCTTTCAATTCTTGTCTTCCTTCCTAATGCAGTCATACCTACATTGCTTCTTTTCACAATTTAAGTGGGATGGTTTTACTGTCATTCTCTTTGTTTCTAAAGAAAATTTATTTTACAAAATAATTAATTAATAATTAATTAATTAATAAATAATTTTTAAAAAGACAGGTAAGACCAAAGTTGGATCAAGTCATAGACAGAAAAGAAGCACCAACTCCCTGAAAACTCTTATGGATTCCTCTGTTTACCCATGCTTCATGCATCTTACCAGGAAAGCTTGACGTAGAGAGCATGCGTCTGATAGTAAAGGGAAGGGAGGCTGGGTGGATTTTAAACCCAAACAGTGGATACATTGTGGAGAGCAAGCCAAGTGCAAAGGACAGCCCTATACCTGAGCAGTGGCCAGAAGAGGATACCTTCAGTTCACAGAGGTTCTGATGTTCTGTGGTTTGCTTCTTGTGGAGAGTTCTGGTGTGTTTTTTTTGTGTGGGAGGAAACAGGCAGTAAACAAAACCAATAGAGAGCACCTGCATGTGAGTGAGGGCACCTTATGATGGAGGCAAGTTGTAAGGCTCTGCTCCCCTCTGAGAAGAGTGCAGGCTTCAAGCCTACTGTCAGCCAAGTGCTGCAAGCTTTCCCAGAGTCAATCTTGTTTCTTAAGCTCCTTAGCTCACCTCTTCACACGAGCTATACGGATACAGCACGAGGCAATTGCACTCAGATCTTCCTTTAGAGAAGGCTTCTAACAGGGTTGTGGTTGATCCCGATTTTAGCTTTCCTCTCCCTGAAAAAGGTACAGAACACCTTTAATTTGGGTTCTATCACATTTCAACATCAGCAGGGCAGGCAAAGTCCCTTCTGTATCTACCTGGAACTTGAGTAGTGGTGCTGAAAACAGTTTGTCATAGGAAAAATGTATCAACCATCTCAACTGAGCTCTTCATTTGGTCTAATATATACCCTGGGGTCTATCCAATGTGTATTAAATACATATGTAAATTTCTTTGCATTTTTTTGACTTACATGTCACATTGTGCAAGCTGTCTTGAGAAAAAAACAAGTGCAAGTGTTTAGTAGGAGCTGCTGACATGCTTCAGAATTCCAAATAAAGTGTTTCTTCAGACAAGTGTGAGAAGCGCGACTTCTGCCCTCCTTCGTGTCTCAGCACTCGGTCAGAGACAGTTTTAAAGGACCTTGATTTTCAGGAATTGTTTTATCAGCAAGATCTTTTATGATAGCTACTTGAGCAACCTGAAACAGTTAAAAATCCCTGTATACATCTGAAAAATTAAATCAGGAGTATATTTTTGATGTCTCGTTAATAAAAATGTGTTCTTTATTTCATCTCCTTACAGGAGATTGATACAGCACTGACACTATGTGTAAATCTTCATGGAATTTTAGATTGACCTCCCTGTGGAAGTGTTTTTTCACTTACATTGAAAGATTTCATTTATCATGTCATTTGAAGTACCATTTCTTTGCACCATGCTAGTCAGGGAGAATTCAATGTCTTGGTACAAATGGCACAGTATGTATGAGGTTTTTCCATGTTAAAAAAAAAGTTAGATGATCCTAGAATTAAATGAAGCTTGAATTTTGAGTGAAAATTTTAAAAAACACTAAACTTTTGAAAGGTATAACTTAGAGGCTTATATTACATATTTGAAAGGAGAAAAAAAAGGCAGGTCAACTCATAACACTATGTGAGAAAGAGAAAGAATTTTCTATTTGCTTTTGCATGTTCACTCAGACCACACTAGGAACTTTTCATTCCCCAGGGTCTCTGCCATTTTCCTATGTACTTTACTACTTGATTAAAAATGAAGAAATGAACATATGCTTGAGAGATGCAAACACTAGGCTATGAAAATGAGGGAAAGCCAAAGTGAGATTAACAGATGGCCAAGCAAGAGATCCTGTTTTAAGAAACATACTATCACAATAAGCTACTGTCCTTCTGGAAATGCAAATGCACTGAGAGAAAGAATAATAATAATGCTCCCTTGTTACTTTTCTTCACTATATACATGGAAAGTCTTTTTATTTCCATTTCCACTTAAGTTTTATTTTCATATCCTCTGGAGATGCCAATCTATTTCACAGAATCACAGAATATTCTGAGTTGGAAAGGATCCACGAGGAACATTGAGTTCAACTCTTAAGTGAATAGCCTGTATGGGGATCAAACTCATGACTTTGGTGTTATTAGCACCATGCTCAAACCAAGTGGACTAATTTCTCTCTACACACACAATCTAAAAAATCCTCAAAACTCACTTCTCTCTATAACAACACAACAGAGAGAAAGAGAAAAGGGAGGCAAGGGTTGTGGCATGAATTTGCTACCAAAACTAGGTGACCAAATTTTTTTCCACCTTATGCTTTCTTCTTCCTCAGCATTCCTGACTTCATGATTTCCTTCACTGTTGTCCTTTCTGTATGGTTCTAAACTTTTCCTCAGATTTTCTCTCAGCTTTTTATTTTCACCTTTCTCTGCCTACAACTCTACCTCACCTCTGTATTGTGCTCACTGAAGCCCATCTTCCTGATCTTCCTCTTCTTCAGAACCAGCACTTTTCCTACTTTTCTCCAAGAACAGAAAATGCGGCTACCCTGGTAAGAGAAGAGGAGATATTCTTTAACCTGAGTGAAGGACTTCACCTTTCCCCTCTGCCTGAGCAGTCTTTGTTCTCTTCTCAAAAATAAGGGAAAGCAGGAAAGAGCATGAAGCAACCCTAGAAAGAGCCTCCTGACTGGCCATGTATTATCAGTCCTTAAGATGCCTTCTTCTCATCCAACTAACTGGCTTTTTCTACCTGCCATATTTCCCCATGCTCCCTCAGACAAGGGGAAGCAATGCCACACCTGGTGAGCTATGGTCTCAAACTGATCTCATCTCATCTGTACTCACTGTGCCTTTCCCTTGCTATTAGAGGAAAAAAATAGATGGAGGTTGTTACCCCTTAAAAACCTACTAGAAATCCAGAAAGGGATGTTCTTCTTTTGCCTGCAGCCTTGTCTTAACACCATCAACAGAAAGTTGTCCAAATTTTTTACTTGCTCAGATAAAGAGGTAAAGGAGAACTGGATGAAAAATGGTATGAGTTGCAAAATCTCTCCATGAAAAATCCCACCACCATAACAGAAAAAGGTATTTGGAGGGCTGCTTCAGGCTTAGCAGTTCATGCTTCCAAAAACACCAGCAATCTGACTCAAAAGATGTTTTTGCCGTGAGACAAAGTCTGATTTCTGTACGTGAACTGGCTATTACAAGCAGGTATGACAGTAAGATCTATTGTACATGTGCAGTTTCCCAGTGCTGCTATAATCCCACTGTGCTTTTCCCTTTCAAGCAGTCGCCAAACTGTGGGTATGTTTGCTGGAAAAATGATGTCTTTTCTCTACTCCTTCAGTGAGGCTCAGCACACCTTGGGAATGGGGTACAAGGATTTGTATTGCTGGGTGTGTCTATACAACTGAAGTCTACAGACCAAACCCTGGCCATGTGCCACAGCCAGGTTCCTCTGTGTGCTGCTTACTACTGTATCCCAAGAACAAATTTTCTTTGGAGGAGCTAGCAGGAGTGCTCTGGACCAAACCCAGGGACTAAGGTACTCCCTGTGAGAGGGTTGAAATGTCAGGAGTGGTGTAGCTCAGTTCCTGGACTCCTTGTTTTCAGCAGTGCTACATGCCATAAAACCTCAGTCCAGCACAGAATTATTTGTGTAAGAGTCATTCAGCCCTGAGAGGATCACAGACAGTGTATTCCAGACAGTCAATATGCCACAGTCCCTAAAGTATCTCCCCAGGGATGGAGGCTCTGCAAAATCAAATGCCCCATCACTTTGTAATTCTGCAATCATTCTCAATCTGGTAATCAACACTATTTTTCAAAGATCTCTCTTCAAATGCACCTTTAATGGTTCTGCACATATTTGTTTCTTCATAATTGTTGGTTTCTATAAAGCTTAATGTCTCCTCTCTAATTTTTCAGCTGGAAATATGTGTAGAAGATCTGACATGGGTAGGGCTGGTAATTTTATAAACTCAGCCTTTAATTTTCACACAGGAATCTGTGAGGTAAGCAGTGTCTATTGAGAAAGGAAAAAAAAAAGGAAGAAAACCATGAGCCTCTACTGTTCTTTCAGAAATTGTTCTGCACACATGTTGCTATGATAGTGCCATCATAAATTCCTCCTTTCACAATAATTTAAATAGACTTGGATGTGTTTCAAATGGTCAAAGAAGGTGATTTACCATTAATAAGAATAGAAGTTAAAAAAAGGTCCATAGATATCTGAGTAGGAATTTAATCAAGGAGTTAATCTCAGAGTTGAGGTTACTTATGTTGGAAGTAAAGTTACAAAGTTTACTTCAGTTGGATGATTCATGAATTTGTTTGGTTTTTTTCACTCTATCTATGAACTGTTGAAATGTTTACTGCTAATAATAACTTGGTACAATCAGCCAAAAAGATGATTCTTGGACAGTAGATCTTTATGAAATAAGAGAAGTAAATTTCCAATATGTAAAGCAATTCTTTGGCTTTTTTTTTAATTGGAATAGCCTTTTATTAGATGTCCTAACACATACATTTCCTATTCATAATTACAAAAACTGATTTTTTGTGGTTCTTCTTAGAAGTGCGTTTAATATAATATCCCTCTGATGTGTACAAAGATCAACATACACTAAAATGGTACTGAGTGATTATACATTTAATAGGCAATCTAATTAGTTTAAAGTGGAGACTCTGTTTAAGAACCTGAATGAAGAGAAACAGTATAGTATGAACACCTCCATGCATTTAGGAAAATGAGAAAAGTCCAGTCCCCAGGTACAGTAACTGGAACACCCTTACATGCAACAGAGAGTACAGAAAAATAACTGTAAATTCTAGAGGAGACTGCAGGGTTTACAAGGTGAGCATTAAAAATTCTGAAGTATTTAGAGTACAGTAAGATGAAGGAAGAAGTAGTGGAGAAGCTATAAGACATAAGACTCTCTGCAGTAATACAAAAATGCAATACTATGCAATCTGATCACCTCTGACAGACTCTTAAACAGATCAAATAGATGCTATCTGAAGAGGTATTTCTTCAACACTAGCAATGGCAAAAGATGAAGCAAGCCAAAAGTACACTCTGTACCAAAAAAAGAGAGCTGAAGTGACACTATTTCTACAGAAAATAAGAGACCTGAAAAAACGAGACACTGGTGGGAATGACTGCATTCATCTGCCTCTTGCTTAATGAAGATGGTGAGAAAGGAGGGATGAATTTAGGTTGAAGAATGCTTTTACCTGAACCCACAGGATATGCCTAACACAAGGTGTAATGAAATTTTAATATCACAGAACACCTATCCAGAAGGTGGAATCTGGGAATTATAAGTACTCTGTCTCTTCCCACTAAAACCATGTGGGTATTTTTCAAGGTATAATAAAGTGTCAAAATTTGATATAACTTGAAAAATTGCAAAATTTTCTACTGATACATGCAGATTTCTCAAACTTACAGCACATACAGAAAATGGTAGCTCAGTAAGTGTAAGAGCATTTCAGGTGCAGATCCAGAACCGCATAAAAAATATAAGTAGTTCTTGCTTACAAGGTCTGATTAAGAATAACCATTTCTCTGCTCCCTTTACTGTCTCACTGCTGAAAGGGGACATCTGATATTGCAAACCAATTTTACTTTTTAGCCCCCAACCACATATTTTAGTAAACATTATATGAAGTTAGAAAAAATAAGTCTGTCTCACTGACTTTATTTTCTACACAGGAATTAGGAAAAATTCCCCTGAATGTGTGATTATTCTTTTTTTTTCACAAACCAGAAGTAAATTTTAAGCAACCATCTTTTCCTTTATTTTTTCTATAAGCCCTGCATTGAGTAATTCTTAGTAGTCTATTGGATCACATCAGCAGACATGACATGATGCACTGTATGTGTCAAATGCATTTAATTTTGCCACACATTCTGTAGGTGGCTGAGAAAAAAGCACATTCCAGGACCTTGGAAATCCTTCTCGTTCTGCAGAATGGGAGGTCATTTATTTATTTATAAAAAATCTTTGGTCAGTTATCTTATAGTATTCACCCTGAAGGACAAGAAGAATTTTAAAGGGACAAGAGAGTAAATCAGCCGAAAGTTCAGAAGGAAAGAAAATATATCAGCTTCACCCACTGTTTGAATAATTTCACCTCATGAGATATATAGAACAGGTTAAAAACAGGAAAGCAGTTCTGCTGGCACAGTGAAGAGACACATGCATGTTCTAATCATTACACTTTTGCTGGCAAAATACCATATAGTTCTATAGCTGATGCTTCACATTCAGCTTAATCTGCAATATCATATTTTTAGCTACAGAATCAGCTGCCTTGGTCACACAAGGTTAGGACTATAAGTAGCTCCAATGAACTCTGGAATGTATTTTCCAGTAACAACATCTGGCTATTGAAAACTCCACTGACAGCTGCATTGGTGGTTGTGAGAGGCTATCTTCAGGTCAAACTGCTGTAGGGCTGGCTGAGCCCTGCTTTTCACCAATGAGATTTACTCTTTCCATCCCTTTCCACTTGAATCTGGATGATATCAACCTTTCTACCTTTCCTTGGACTCAGGAAAAACACACTCATCATGTTAATCTATAAACGGATGTAAGCATATAGTTGAGCAATAACATAGTGGTGCTTGAACAGTTGAACTTAGTTAAGCTCACAAAAAATAATTCTTGCAAGCTTTCACTCGCAAAAGTGAGTCCAACAGCCAGGAATCAGGTAAAACAGCTTGTCCTGCTGTCCCACTGGCAGATCCTGTAACAATGCTGCCTCCTCTGAGAATTATAACTTTTTCCTCATTTCGCCCACTTCCAGGGTGTTATCTCAGTGCCTTGAGAAGTGAAGTATGGCCTCAGTGTGTAGGTCCCCAGAGCATAAGGTGGGGCTAAGCTACATGTTCTCTGAGCTTCCCACCTTTTTCCTCTACCCCACTAGTTGTGCTAAGTTGCTTTATGTGTATTGCCCTCGCTCTTCTCCCCACAGCAGTCACAGCAGAAGGAAACCCAAGAGTGGAGGGGTCAGGCCAGCCTCACTTCAAGCCACAGCTGAAGGCAGGATATGATGATAACATCTCCGAAGTGATCTCAGAGAAACCAACTGCATAATTGTTGGTTTGGTTGGTTGGCTGGTGAGGGTTTTTCTGTCTACAAAGCCTTGACTTTTACTGATTTCAGGTGTCCCTTACTTCAAGAGCTTTAGTCCACTTCTCTAACCTGGCAGAAACTGCTGAGTTTTGATAAGATGAAGACACAAGCAATAAAGCTAAATAACAAAAAGAGAGAAGGCAAGTAAGAATGTGTAGGTAGATAGAGCCCATACACTCCAGCTAGTTTTTCAAAAGTGAAGATGCTACTAGGACACCAGTCAACATCTATGGAGGGTCCAGCTGTATCTGAAATAGTTGTATCTCTGATGTCTTTAAAATGAGAATCCCGATCAATGATAGAAAGATGTCAAACCTTTTCTAAGAGTTTGATTTGCTTTGACTTTGACGAAGTCAGGCAGGAAAGACATTTCAGATCTTCCTGTTTACTTAGTAGTGTTTATTTCTAAATTTCTAATTGCTCTGAGGTAATCAGCTCATTGGAAATGATTTCCAGAGAATGCAAACTGAACTGCTAGGTAGCACAATAAGAGTTCGTTCCAAGAGGAATTAGGAAAGATCACTGGAAATGTTAGCGGTTGTGTTTCTAGGGCTTAGATAACTTTTTTCCAGTTGGCTTTAAGGTATGATTAAATTGTTTTGCATAGCCAAGAGCTGCAGGAAGACTGCTGCTTGTGAATATTTTACTAGGGAATTCTTTTAGCTAGAGCATTATTTTTGAACATGTTCATTTGCCACTTATTCTGGAAATGTCCACGCCCAACCCTCAGTGGGTTTTAGTGTTTGCAAAGGGCTCAATCAAACTTCTACTGAAATTAATGGAAAATCTGAGTAGTGAAAAAGTCTCTAAATACAAGCAGGTGTATCCTTCTCTGTTTGTTCAGAAGACTTAACTGTCATGATTCATAAATGAATCACAAAGAGTGTAATAGATAAAATCCTGTCCTATCTGAACAAAACTGGGCTGTCAGCTAAAAGGCAGAGATGGTACTGCCAATGTAGCCTTTACTTGCTTCCCATTTATTCTTCTCTGCTTCTGTCATCTGTCTCAAAACTAATGTGCATTGCAAATTAGATTTTAACTCTGAATAATAACTCAGCATTAGCAAGGCCTAATTATAATCTCACTTTATATTTACTATTGATTTTGTGTAATCTTGATATACAGAGATAAGAATTAGATCACTTCACCCTGGTTAGATACTAAACTGTTGAAATCAGTGGGAGCAGGAGTTGGCCCTAATCCAAAGTCTGTTGAGGGAAACTGGGATCTTTTCATTCATTTGGACAAGTTTCATGTCAGATTCTTGAGAAGGACCAAAGGGAAACTGTTGCTAAGGTACAAAAGCTTTTTTTCCCCCCCTTTTCTGAATTAACATTAAACCCCTATCTCGGCAAAGATTTACTTTTTTTGTTCCCTTTAAGCTCAACAGAGTTTTTTACAAATGGAGGGTAGTTTAATATTTCCATTGATAATCTCATACAAATAAAAAAAGTCATGTTGTATAAATGACCTCAAGTTATTAAGGAAAGATGACTGCAAATGGAAAAAAAACATTCCATTTGCAATACTGAATGTAGGCAGCCTTTGTATCTGGCAAAAACATTTTGTATGCTACTATATTGGCTTTGAACTTATTTCCCATGGGAGTAGCTGTTGCTCAAGAAAACAGGTGTTTCAGTATAATACCTGGAGGGCATTATTTAAGTAAGTTAAATATTATTTGTTTAAGGAACCCACTCAAGGTTTCTTGCACTTTGTTTTGACACAGTTCAGTAGAAGATATTTATTAGGATTTAAATAGTCCTTGGTTCCTAAATGTAAATGCCCATGACTGCTACATTAATCTGTTTAGACCTGCTAACAATTTAAAGCTGAGCAAGGACATCACGTTATCCAGGCTCTAATTTTGTCTCATAACTGAAAAAAATGGCATTAACCCTTTGGTTTATCCTTTCTATAATGGCAGACTGAGGTTGCTGTGGTTATGTTGGCTCTTGTCCTGCCGCAGGCTCTGGTGAGCTCTGCCTGCCCTGTGGAGGGTGCTTGCAATCACATTTCTCTAACCTAACACCAGCATTAAAAGTTGAGCTGAAGTCTAAGGCAATTGCTGTGGTTCCCCCAGATAATAAAAAAGGGAGGACATTTTCAAAGGGACCTTCATCTTCTCATCATGTGGTGAGAAGAATTGCCAGTTTTGCTGCCCAGCTCTCAGTTGCTGACAGAGAGATCCTCTGCAACACACATGCTTTCTGCAGCCAGTTTTTCACATGAATGATGTTAGGGGAATTAATCCCAGGGCTGTGAGTAATGATTTATGGAGCATGCCTGCACAGGTGGGTACAGACAACCCTGAGTTCATCCTATCTGCACTCCTGCTCTGTCAGCTAGCTCTGAGGAAAGTCAAAATGAGCTCAGGTCTGCCTGCACCT
>JAOXXN010000001.1:51715413-51730183 GCA_026770055.1 Myrmophylax atrothorax
GGACTGGGTGCCCCCTGAGGGAACATAAGCAGGGCCTGAGAAGACCTCGGGAACCACTCGTGGGAATCCAGCAGAGCTAATGAAGGCTGCTGAAGGTGCATGTTATCTTCTGTTTTGTAGATGAGCAAGGGCATTGTAGATGAACAAAGGTGATGCTGAGGTAAAGACCTGTGTGAGGCCTACAGACAGTGGAACTTGCCTAGAACTGTCTTTAAGATTCTAGGGAAAAAGTACCAACAATACATGACTCTAGGGCTAAGAACAAAAACTTAGAAATCAGGATATAGATGGAAGTAATGAAAAAATCGTTACTCTGGGCTCAAATTTGTGACTTTTTGTACTTCAGATATTATCAGTATCAGGGGTGAGGGGAGGGAGGAATGTGTTGGTATTTGATTTTATGCGTGTGTTGTAAATTCAAAGACGTATGAAACTTTTGTCAGATATTTATTTTTTGTTTTTATTTAGTCAATGAATGAATAAGACACAATTACTAAAGAACCTATAATCCTAGCATAGAACTGTCTTTAGGTGCATTTTTTGCAAAGAAAAAAAGACAGTAGGAGTTCACATTTTGAGAGCTTCCTTCTGTGTGGGCTGAACAATGCAAAACAGATAATTTTCTTTCATTACTGTGTGAAACTGTCAATTAAGGCACAATCTGAATGGATATGGAGCAGTTGTTCTTTAGTTCTCTGGTCCTGAGTCTGACAGCTGAAATTCAGTAAATCAAGAGCTCCAGCAAAGTTAGGAAAAGGCTCCCATGCTTGCCACTTTTACTAGGTTTAGCAGTTCATAACAAAGTACCATGCCATCACCAAATGTACAATGAAATGCAGAGTCAAAGCCTTGATTTAAGGCGATGGTTTCATGGATCGTGGTTTGTAGCTCTTAAAAAGCTTAGATGTTCTTAACACATTATCTGTAATCCTGTCAAAATGAATCTAAGATTAACTATATGGCACAATTGAAATATATTCTTACCTTCTTTCATAAAAAAAAAATAGAGAGACAATGACAATACACAGCTCTTCTCCTGGACATCAGATATCACTTTGGATTTTAGAGATAGTGGGAGCCAGGACAGGTCAGAAAATAAGTGCTGGAGAATTAGTGACCCTCTGGGATCCACATCTCTGGATACCTTGGCTCCTCTAGTATACAATCTTTTTAAGTTATCCATTTGTTTTCTTCTACAGATCTGAAGCCTTTCCTACTCATTTTCTATGTCTCATCTGAAAGTGGGATTCATAAAATTCCTTCTCTACACTTGGCTGTGCCTTAGACTAGCACCAGTCCCTCCATCCAAATACATTTGACCTTTAAATCCTGTCACTGTTGTTTCAGCAGTAACAGATAACAGCTAGGACTATTACATTGTTACCTCATTTTGATTACATTCTTCCTGAAGACAAAAGGATCTGAACAGACGTTAGTTGCAGCAAGTGTGACTCTCTGGACAGCTAAAAGAGTTTCAAAGTGAATACATTTTTAAGTATCTATAATATTTGTCTTTACAAAACAGGTGAAGAAATTCTAGCATAAACTGCTGAAAACATAGAAATGAACTTAATTCTTTCTATATTTGATAAGGTAGGTAGATGCCTATATTCACATGGGCATATAAGCACATCTGGGCAGGCTTTTTAATTAATAACTATTTAATTTGCAAAGAATGTTGCCATTATTAAAGAAGTTAATAACAATGGATAAGCTAGATAATCTGCTTTTATAAACTGCCAACATGTAGTGACATTTTATGGTGGTTTTTTGAGTTTCATCACAGTGAAGTGCTGGTTCTGCTTTATAATCCAATCTGTTTTACTGACTCACAAAGGGTGGGGTAAAATGTCAGTCTTTTGGTCCTTCAGGTAGAACTTTTCATAATACTGTGTTTATACATTTATCTGCATATTAGCATCAAGTATAGCATTATGTGAACCCACGATCCACAGTTACCACAGTAAAACTAACTTTAAAATACAACAGAACCATCTTGACATGTAAATAGGTAGAGAAAAATGCTGGACCTGAAGATACACAAGTAGAACTCTAGCTTATCATCAGGAAGTGTGTTTGAGAGGAAACCCAACCATCATGTCATGAGGACTAGAATCTGGCCAGAGGTCAAGGGCTTGGTATAGCAGGTATCAAATATTGCTTGTCTGCCATAATTCAGGAATACCTGTATTAACTGTTTTGGAGCAGAGAGGAAAGGGAATGTGTGTGTGTCCAAGTCTGCTTGAAAGTCTGCTTTCTCCTCTGTTCATTCATGGAAGTGAAGAATTTCAGCCTAAACATTAAAACTGGATTAGCTGGATTAATAATTCACCTTGCTTTATTTGCTGTTTGGTTTTTTTTTTTTTTAAAGGTGTATATTATATATACTATATCTATATAAAAATGTAGAAACACATATTATATAATACACCATATTTCATGGGTTTTTTGCACATTCATTTCATGTAGGGAAGAGTCAAAGGTTTTGGGAAACAACTTCTCACGGCAGTCTGTGTTATGTGCCTAAGCCTTGAGGACTGCAAGAAAACCCCAAAGCTCCTATACACAGCTTTCCTGATGTTTAAGCAAGCCTTCTTATTTTGTGTAGGAATGAAATAGAAGAGTTTCACAATCAATAAATAAAAAATGAGAAAGCCTGCTTCCAAAAAGATTGGTTATCACAGCTTTGGAGTACTTTCCTGTCCTGTCATTTGATGTATCTCTGGTAAGGACCCTTACCACCAAGATAGTACTCAAGTTTTTTATGACGAACATTATCTATTATTCCTTATGCAATTCATAGTAGTAAACTTATGATAACATCTAATTATTAATTGGAGAAGAGACATCAGTGAGGGACTTATTCATCTGAGGTTTCTGTACTAAATATTGGACCAAAATTACCATAACATTTTAGATTTTTCTCGCTTGAACCAAGTGAATTAAAAAACTCAATTGCAGCAGGATAGGGAGGAAAGAAGAGAACAAGGAAGAAAAAAAAAGGAAATGTAGACTTGATCCTTCGATATTCCGAATTTGGCAAGGAGAAATTTTCATAAACATTTCTAACTGATTTAGGAACACAAACCTTGTATTTCAAAGGGGCAGATTTTAGACAGCTAAAGACAACTCTAGCTAAAAATTTAGATAGAGACATCAGAGGAAGTTTTTTTAAAGCACGGAGCAGCCAGCAGGGTATAACTATTGAAATCAACAGGAGTTTGTTCTGGCAATAATGCATGGATTAGAAATCATCCAGAACATGGATGTCCACGTTCACAGAGTTGTTTCATAATCCATGTTCTGACTGATGAACACAATATAGTAACAAGCTCCTATGATTTGTGCCCTACCATTTCTGAGGTGCAGTCCTCATACCTAGAGTAATTGTTTTGTTCTATCCCATTTTGTAATTATTCCAGAAAAATTGAAACAGCTCAAATGGGAAATAATGAGATACATATCCTGTCAGAATACCTGTTATCTTGGCACTAAGGTACTCTTTTGGAAGGTCAAAGTGAGTTAAATACTGATGGTGAGATTCAAACCTAGGTCTTTCTGAGCAGTCAGGTAATTTAACCACTGTGCTATAGACTGAAATTGCAAAATCTTTCTGGCTTTCTCAGGTTTTTTTGTCTTCTCTTCTCCTTATGCATGGAAGTTGATGCTGTGAAAAGGCCTTGTGACCTGAAGCTGCCAGATGTGATAGGTGGGGAAGGATGTAGGTTGTCCTAGCTTTTGTTTCCTAATGTACCTAGAGATATACTAGGTATCTAAATTTCTAACAGGCAAAAATAGTGGAGTTTTGGAAACAGCTCAGCTGACCAGATGCGTATTGTCTTCTTAAGAGTGACCTGAACTGACTAAATCTCAGTTGACTTCAGCAAGCTTGTAGAATCACACATAGACTCCTAGACTCTACATACCTTATTTTAGGCCATGCGCTTTGAGAAGGGCAGTACTGTTTTGTCTCAAATGAATTCACCATGTAGTCAGCAAAACTAAGATGTTTCTGAGCATGTAACACTTTGAATACACAAGTATGCCTTCAGTGAAAAGAAACAAACACCATCAGAGGACAGCTTAATTGTGGAGCGAGACAAATCGCCCTCCAGAGATATGTGTCTCCTTTGACAAGAAGGGACGCTATGTTGAATAGGTGCTTAACTTAAGTAGTATGAAACCAGCCTTTCCAGTCTGGAGCTTCTGTGTTGTGGCATGCTTTTGACAAGCTCTTCTTAATGGTTACCCTTGGTTCAAGCGATCTGCGCCTGTGTTTCTGTGCTGCTGTGTACACACAGTATGTACACATGTGTAAAGGTACAAAACACCAATGTACTGTTCATGAATCTACTGGCTTCTGAAAGCATGACTACCAAGAATACTGAAACTTATTATCTGAATTACATAGTTTTATAAAATATAAATAGTGGGACTGAAATTACAATTCTAGCCATGGTAGTTAGCAACTATGAAAGCCTGAATTTATTGTCATGATATGTCAACCGAGAAAAAGACATAATCCTGATTCAGGAGGAGGTGTATCCCATAGTGAAAATTGTTTACATTAATAAATATTAACTCCAACAC
Source organism: Myrmophylax atrothorax (assembly GCA_026770055.1). Taxonomy (NCBI): domain Eukaryota; kingdom Metazoa; phylum Chordata; class Aves; order Passeriformes; family Thamnophilidae; genus Myrmophylax; species Myrmophylax atrothorax. Next base: position 51,720,004 of record JAOXXN010000001.1, read on the forward strand.
CTGTTTGATTTCTAACTGCTCTTTTACCCAGACTTCCAGAACAGACTTGGTAGCCTGTTTATCTCAAGCTCTTACACTCACAAGCAAACTTGAGAGCTTCATATAGTCACCACAGAAGCAGAGATAAACAGTATAAATTCTTCAAGGCTGCAAGAAAACAGAATAAAACCTCTAATGAAGGTCAAAACTTCTAACAGTACCAGTTTGAAGAGGGTAAGCCTACATAGTAATCAAGAGCAGTCTTGGAAAGTCAGGATCTGAGTTCCTTCCATCAGTATTATTCCCTCACAGACTGAATGAACTGGCCCTACCTGAATTCCTAAAGTGGAGGAACCTAGGTAAGAGAAAAGAGAAGTCAACACAGCAGGCATGGGGAGGCATACTTGCCCTGGCAGATCTGTGAGGTCATGGTTTGTCCAAGCCTCAGGCTACTACTGCATGCCTGAAAAATGGACAGAAGATGAGTCTGGTTTTCAGGGTGACTGCATGGAGACAGACACCTTGCTGTAAACAAATTTAAAGAGGTTTCTTGGAAGACCTTAAAACCAGGGTTAAGACCCAGTCACAGCATTGCTATCTTGCATGGCAAGTTGCTTATTTGATGTTTCAATAAAGTCCAAGTTCCTGAGACAAATGTTTATCTGAAGATTTTCTTTTAAATGAGAATTTAAGTCTGAGCAAGACACATTTCCCTTTGTGTATACAGTAGATGCAGAGAACGTGATTCATCTCATCATAAGATAGGTATCCAAGATATGTCATAAAATTTGCCTCTGGTAGTGTTTATTTTCTGCAACACTAACTATAAAAGCAGCTTTGGTTGACTAGTTCACACTTAGATGTTCAATTTTCAGACATCTGGAAGCCATCTAAAGGCACTGTTTGAGAGCTCCAGTAATAAGAGCAGTTAGCCTGGGCTTCACATTGCGTGATGGGATGCACATGCGTTTTGACTTTCTTGAAGACAGGGCAGAGCACTCACTGCCTGCAAAGGACTGTGTAGGCACACCCTATGAGAGATTATCTGAGGTAATTCCCTGAAGAGAGAATGTTTTATCCTACCTGCAGCAAACCTTGAGCAAGAGTGGCAAAAATGCTGTAAAATGATGAATGCATGAAGAAAAGTAGAAAGATATCTTCCAAGGAACAGAATTTCTTTATCTGTCCTGACCTCAGTTTGAGGAATAGCCACAGGGAACAGGAATTCCTCCATACATCTACCACCCTGAATAATGTGAAACCAATGACAATGGAATATCTGCAATTTCCAGGCACATTTGGCCTAGGGGGTTCAAGTGGTCGCAGCAGGTCTCCTTCATCACTCCAGTTTTTACAACATGCATAACTGACCTTTATTCTTCCACTTTAAGTTTATGGCTTCTTGTGCATCACAATGGATAATAATCGTTGGCCTTGTTTATGACAGCAGTGTCCCCAGCAATTCAACAGATGAACAAACTATCCTCTCAGACTTCACAAGCCACTTTCAGGTTCCTTGATTTTTACAGCTAAGATTTATGGCTTTCAGGATTAACAGGAAGATGCACCTGTGTTCCCAGGCTTTGACGAAGCAGAGGAGGAGTGGATTGACTAAATGAATGATGGATTTTGGTGGACTCATGTGGACATGTCCAAAAATTCTCTAGTGGAGGCTGTGCAGCATAACTAAATAGCTTAGTGGTCATCATGCTATGCAGAAATACTTGGTCCAGATGACCCAATGCACTTAAATTCACTGTTTTCATGTTTCAGTGCAGAAATTCTTCAATATGTGCAGACTAAGAGATAATCACAATAAAAAACTAGACAAATAAATACTGTGAAACAAACTTGTAATCATCAATCTGAAAAAGATGATCTTCCTTGACTGGTCAAACACGAGTGGGATAAATGGTCTGGAATTTCTGTTCAGCTGCTCATTTGGGAGCTCAAAACCTAACTTGACAGTGCTGTCATATGAAATATGAAAAGACACGCACCACATAATTAGCTAAACTATTGAACCTGGGTGTAGAAGGAAATGAATGCCTTGTACATTTCCCCCACGTACAAGAAAAGCATGAACTGCTTTATACGTAACCATTCAACAGTTTCACTCAGTAATTCACTTAATGCAGACCAGTAATGCTGAGTTCTGCAGGCACCATGAGGTATGCAAACCACTCACTGTCACTCTGGTAAGTCTGATAGACTGAATTTATTCCCCCAGAGCTTAACGAATGCTTAGTACCCAGATGCCCAGAACCCCTCAAACAGTCCTGCCTAATATTAGTTGGAGCTCTCATGAGACTTTGTTCACAATATTATTTGACTAGTTGCAGCCCAAATTAACCTTGAGTAGTTTTAAAGGCATCTGAGACAACTACACAAAATGTGTATGGGACCTAAACAGTCAGTAGGGAGAACCAGACACTTCTCAGTGTGCTGAATCACCTTCCAGAGTTGTCTAACTTTCTTTGTTGACTCCCCAGGGGCCTGAAGCAATGAAGTTTCTGGCTTGCATGCTTCAGCTAAAGGTGTTTCGGGAAGGAATTCAGGCCATATGGTCCATGGCAGAAGAGCACAGAACAGGCCAGACTGCATTCCCTTGAACAGCTTTCTCATGTAGCCCCACTGGGCCTAGCTACGTGGTCTCTACCAACGAACAGAGAGATACAGGACCTGGTCCCCAGTCAAGTGATGCTAACTGCCTCACACCCCCACTGCTTCGGGCTTGGTGCCTCTACAGCAGGTTTCCTCTGGGCAGAAGCACCTGGAGCTCTGAGCAGAGACCAGTAGCAATTAAACTGTGTGAACCATTATTATTTAAAGTTGGTCTATGGCCTTGACTGACTTTTCTAGTCTTATTATTGCCCTATACATTAGTATTTAGATTTTTGAAAAGTTGTAAAAATAGCAATCCATTAGGTACTCAGTCTCTGCCAGTATTAGTAAAAGATGCATTTTCACCAACAAGGATTTATGCTTCAAGTTCTTTAGCAAAATATTTATCCAACCTTCCCATTCTCTCCTCAGCTACTAGCTACAGATAATTAGTCTAATTTTGAAAATGATTGTATATTTGGACAACATGTTTTTACGTGCTTCCTCCAGGTGGACTTCTAAACCACTCTAGCACAGGAATGCACTTAACTCCCCCTACAACTGTTTTTGACTATTTTAGTCAGTATTTTGGCTGTATATATCTCTGTATTAATTATAAATTTTAGAATGTTTTTAGAAGTCTTTGGAAAATGGTAATTTGGCACTAAAATGTGGCCAAGATATGGTTTGGAGAAATCCTGCTCTTATGCTCTAGCCCAGTGCTAGTCATTCTACATTCACTGGCAGATGGTTCATGAAATATTTATTGAGAAATTAAAAATAATGACAACAACGTTGACAATAACAGCTTATATACACGTCTTCCCACAAGTTATTGAATGAAAACCTTTTCCCCTGTCAGGACAGTCAGACAGGGTGAAGGCTGTCAAGAGATTTCGTGCAGTGTCTGTCCTTGGAAGTCTTCAAGACCCAATTGACCAGAGCCCTGAGCAACTTGGTCTGGTCAAAGAGCAGTACGCTGACCTGGAGGGGTCCTCCAGTCCTATGGTCTCACAATCCTATAGAACCAGCATGAGTAAGAATATATAACAAAAAATATGTCCCCTGAGATTTAGTCTAATATTGATTCAATTGTAAATGAAAATTACTGTAGCTACATAGCACAAGATGATTCTTGTACCTGACTGAAGAGATGAGGTAGTTAGTGAAACAAAAAAGTTTTAGAGAAAATCGAATCTTAGTAGTTAATCTATTGGACTTTTTTTCAGTCTAACTCATGATTTTGCATACTTTGACTGTTGTTTGTGAATTGGTAGAATTCTTGTCAAAATCTTCCAAAAAAGTAAAGCAGCTTCATCTGAATACATAAGTTTGCTGCAGATTTCAATAACTCCATTACAGCAAGGTTCAGACAACTTCAGTTTATTTCCATGTCAGATGTGTTATCTATATTCCTTTATTTTCAACACAAGAGCATGGCCTGTATTCCATAAATGTTTGTATTTTATTGTTTACTTATAGACTTGTAGCACTGATGTGGTTCTCAATTTTGTTCCATAGTTCAGTGGTTGAGTCATTAGAAATGGCCCATTTGTTTCAGATTTTTTGGCCAATTAACTAGCTAGAAATTACTCTGACACCTTTTACCACATTTTTTCTGAGAATGGAAAAATATGTAAAAGAAAGTAATCAGAGGACTACTCTGCACTTGTTTGCATAGTCTACACAGAGATAAGAATCACACATTCGAAATGCTACAGATAGTGAACATGGATTTTATAGCTAAACACGCTGTTTTGAGATCAAAGGCAAAGTATATATGTCACCTGGAAGAGACTGTTTTATAATTGCGTGGATAAAGACTCTTGAAAGGAATCCTGCTTATACTGGTATACTATTATTGATCTCTTTAACTGTAAACGAGTCCTTTGGGGATAGACAAATTATTTAGGAACATGGGAGAACTGTGTTTCCTTTATCTCTTTGTCTTTATCTCTTTTACTTGTACAACTGATAAAAATTAATCCCTGATCCATGGAGCCTGGTGAATAAAGCAACCTGCAACAAGAGCAGAGTCAGCTGCTCACTTCCATGAGCACAGCATAGAGAGATACTCTGAATGCCAAGATTTCGTAAACAGCAGAAAAAATTAAAAGTTGCTTAATCACATGCTGCCTGCCTGTATTCACTAATGTCAGCGATGGAGATCTCTGTTGTTTTTCTTTCTGTCCTGAGCTTCTGCTTGGTGCTGCTGTATGCACACCAAAAGTATTTCAACCCAGAGGTATTTCCAGATGGTTTGATGTCAGAAACAGAATGTCTGAAACTCACACAAAGATTTCTGACTGTTATGTTCAGTAGCAAATCTGTGTTTACAGGTATACTGTCACTCATCATACTGGCCCAGATCACCAAATTCACAGAGGCTGAGGGCAGAGCAGGAGCTCTCAGTATTCCACTACATCTGTAAAACACCTCACATCAGGGTCTTGGTCTTTAGCAGCCCTTCAGTAGGCTGCCCGTGTGGGATTAGGAGGATTAGTATCACAGAAAATCACACCACAGCACATTAGATGTTTTAATATAGTATCAAGTATTTTCCATGGCATGAGAAATCTGGAAACAAGACTGACACTGGCATCAAAGAGATCCAGTTAGCATTTTCTCTACTAACTTCTCTATTCAATAAAAATCATTGGTTTTCAGTCTGAGTAAAGAGTGAACAAGAAGCCCTGAGTCATTCCCTGCCGTCTTAGCTGTCAAACCATTGGTAGAATTACTTCAGTCTGTGCCTCTGGTTCCTAACTGCTTACAAACCACCAATTTAAATACTTCTATTTTTTCATGTGCCAGTTCTCCTCATGCCATCCCCATGGTCTAGTTGGGAAAAAAATAGTGAAAAGGAGTTTTAACTTTTACAATCAATGATGGTTTGTTATTACAAGTAAGACAAAATGACTTGTACTCATAACAGTGATAAGTGTAACAGTCACTCTGCTGATGTGCTGTTCAAAAATTACTTAAAAAGTACCTTCCCAAATTCTTCTAAAACTAAGCAAAAAACTTTCAAAAGTCAAGAAAAAATGTTTACTCATTTGACCTTTATATAACAGAGGTAAAAATGAAGAGGCAAGAATATAAGAAGTGCTGAATAGAAAATAAATTATATTTCGAGAGTCTGCTTGTGACCTCAATGTGTAGTTCTCCTTTGAAAAATTATTCTCTAAAGTTTTTCCAGTTCCCATCCTGTACTCCAAGCTCTGACATCTCTTTGCTCATCATTCCCTGTTTTAAAGATTGTGTGGGCTAATTTAAAAAGTTAAAGAGATCTTTTTAAAATGGGATTTTTTTTTCCTGATCGCAGTCCAATGAAAAACAACTATAGGCCTCCCCAGTTGGTTTCCCAGCTCCAGAAACATCTTTGCCAAATTGCAGTTTATGTAATTTGCACTTCAAAATGTAGGCACGTAACCTCAATGCTCTTGGAGTTGTGGGAATAAACAGAATTTTTCCACAAATCTTCAGGGGAACTTTTAATCAAAAGTCTGCCTGGGGCCGGATGTTATCATGCAACATGAAGAAGCACGATTGTGATAGATCTACTCCCAGAAAGCTTTAATCAAATCTGTTCAGTCAGAGTACTCTACTCTTGAGTCACTGATGGGCATAGATGGTGCAGGAGTGATGCAAGAATGTCCTTAAAGAAGCACAGCACTCTCTTGTCCCTTGCATTAAACGTGGACAGCTTAGAGCACCAAACACTGCCTGCTTCTTGCTCTCCTTGGGTGATGGGTGAGGTGTGCTCACTCCTCCTTCTAGCTCCAGAATAAACAAGGTGGAGTGAATTCAATATTCTTTTAAGTCACATGAATTTGCATGTGCCTCTGGACAGTGTTTTTAAAACTCATTAATCCACAAATGAAGAATTATAAAAATATTTATCATCATCAAAAGAGTAACCCGGAGGAAAAATCCATCAGAAATAGGACACCAACGGTACAATTTATTTATTTGTAAGTTTATGTAGATCTGCATATGACTTTGATATTTTGAGTATTTAACTAAACATTTATTAATACTACAGAGGTCTAATTTGAATCTCAGTTATGCTGGTGTTATTCTGAAGTAACTCCACCAAGCTAATGTTTTTGAATCCAGCAATACATTAACACCTTCAGTCTGGAATTTCCCCAAGTTTACACATTTTTATCTGAGATTGTGGAATGAAGGCTCATGTCTGGAAACAGGCTAAAACAACCATTAGCAATTTGCTTAGGGTGCCAAGGCATCAGAAAGAGATCACCAGTGAAAAGGATTTACTCCTCAAAGCAAAGAAACTGAAGCAACTTACCTGTGGTACTGAAAAACACCTTTTTTGCCCCCCATGTATCTGGGTTCAGAAATGAAGGAGCATTTTATACAAAGTGTTAAGTTACAAAAGTGAGGCACAAAATCTCCATCACCAGGTTCACCAGGAGTTGTATTAGCCCTGCGTAGTAGGACTTGCAGTATTGATCACACCATGCCCTCGTTCAGCAGGGCCAAAAAGCCCTAAAATTAATAGGAAGTTAATATTCACTACCTGGTTGTAAAATTAATTAAGTGCATTGGTTGGAAAATTATTGGAACAATATTTATTTTAACATTTTCCACTATTTCTTAAACCAAAACATCTTCTGCTTAAAATACATGGAGCATTGAACTTTTAATAAATATGACTGTGTTGGAATGTGGTTACACTACTTCATGTGTGTAAGGTAAGGGATTATTTTGAAGAAATGAGAGGACTCAGGGTATTACAAATGATTTCTCAGTTCAGTAAAAGAAAACATAACTTTTAGGGAAATGATTCGCAGTAACTTGGGGTTTGGGTTTCCTTCTAAAGGAAAAGTACAGGGTAAGCAGGGATTGAGCTGAGTAGGAATTTTCAACAATTCTGACTTTCAGTTGAAAATAATGATTCAGTCAAGGAAAAACTTAGCTTGGAAAAAATTGGGTTTTCACAGGATTTTTTTGTACCTACAGGCTTTTAGGAATTATTTTCAAAATCTGTTTTTCTGTTGCTAATAACAGTGGAAAGAGCAGTAAAGAAAAAAATTATTTTTAAGGAAAAAAAGAGGAATTGAAACAATTTCTGGAAGAAAGCTGCTCTATAGGAAAGTTGCTAAGAATTGATAATCTTCTGGTTGACTTTATATGTATTTCTTTTTAAACAGTTATTTAGACATATACAAGTAATTCTAGAGAGCCCTTTGGAATATGAGGATTGTTGGTACAGTCCCTGCTACCCCCTTAGCACAAAAAAGGTTCACTAACAGTAGGAGACACTTGGCATGGGAAAAATGGAACTATCCCGGGCTGTACAGTACAACCACCAGACACTCCTGTTTTGTTCATGACTTTACCTCTCTGTACTCAGACACAGAGGCCCTGCAGAGAGACTGTGAGAAGGCAGGGGGGAGACAGTTTTACCTGCAGCATTTTAAATCAGTCTCAGAGGGATAGATTTACAGTACACCTTCAGGCTAGTGTAAAGGAGATGTACAATCCTGCAAACAGGGACTAGAGATGTTTTACAAAGTGTAAAAACAGGGAGAAAAAGACAGAGCAAAGCCTGGAGTGAAAGTTAGCCAATCTTGAGAACAGCTTGATTATTCAGGCTCTGAGTAGGAGCTGAGACCTCAACCCTTGAGTAAGCAACCTTTGAACTCATCTTATGCTAAGTTTCAGACTGCATTGATGACCGCTGTAAGTATAAGAAGTACAAGTTTCATGGAAGTTCTGAGAGCACACATGAAAGCACAGCAATTACAGAGGACAGGAATGAAGGGAAAAGCATTGACTTGCTGTGTGAATGTGAAACAGATCTTGTATCTTTCATAAATATTTACAAAGTAATTAGAAAAAAGGAAAGAAAATACACATCAACAAATGAGGCACATCAAAACACTGTCACTAAAGCTTGCATTTCTAAAAAGGCTGGGAGGAAGAGAAGCACAGCTGTAGTCTATAGAAAACTTCATTAATGTTTTCAAATCACTCATAGGATTTAGGTGCTGAAAGGCATGCTAAATTGGGATTTATACATAATCAGATCATTGAAAAACATACAAATGGCTGCCAGAGAAAAGTACAATGTTCACTTTTGAAATTACAAAAATCCTTTGTTTCATAGAGTGAATTGACTAAAGTTTAGTTTCAGTGAAGCATGTTTTTGCTTTGGGTGTCATTATTTAGTTTGGCCTCCTTGCCAGAGAAACCTTTTTACTGACTGCAGTTCCTTCAACTTGTTGTTTTTATTCTACAGCAACTAAAATAAAAATATCCAAGGCTGCATCAGATGCTTCAAATTTAAATGAGAACTGCTCAGTGTTTACCTTTAATTTTGAGATGGCAGTGGGGTGAATTGCATGGGGCTTGATTGCTTGCCAGGATTTCTCAAACAGATGTATTTGAGCCTGCTCGCTTAAATAATCTGGAAAATCAGGTTGTACTGGTTGAATCAAAATCCTGGCAAGTGGGTAAAGAAAACATCCATCCATCTACCAATCTAGGCACCTATATCTCTCCCATCACCATGGTATCTGTGCACCTTCAACAGCAATGTCATGCAGCAGCCTCAGATTCCACACACCACCAAACATGCCCTTGGCAAAAGCCCAGCAGCCAGCAGCTTTGCCAGAGATAAAGGATTATGGATGTTATGCTTGTGCATACTAAAGAAAGGATTTTTGCACTGTAACAGCAGTTTCTGAGGTTTCTATTGCTAAGATATTCAAGCACACACGTATCCTTAAATCTTAGGACTTAGTAATGATGAATAGCTCTGAATGAGCTCTTACAGTATGTTCATTGAAACCTTGTGATTAGAGAAGAAATAAAACATGTATTTCCTTTTATAGTTAGATGGAGGTAGGAGGTAGTTTTTCCAAAGAGTTACTAGGTAAATTTGTTTGTCATAATTTTGTTTTCTTATTTTACTTCTCTCTCTCTACTTTTTTTTTTTTCCTGTGAGAGCTGCCTGTCTCAACACCTGTAGAGGCAGGAATTATTTAGATCGGAATACGCTCCAAGGAAGAGGGAGGAAATGGGGGCAGAACTGAACTGTCTGTTTGGACGTCCACCCTTGTTGAAGGTAGTTCCCATGGATACAACAGGAAAAATATTTCTCTGCAAAGAACGAAGTTCCAGTAGATAAGGGACATAATGTGCCCTGTGCAGTGAGAACAAACTCTGACCTTCCTGAGGTGCACAGTCCATACAGAATATTTGAGAACAGTTCAGAGGGTAACTGCAACCTGTCTCCAAGAGTAGCATGGTATGAAAAGGTCTGAATGAGGACCTTGAATCATTTCTCTTACTCCCCAGTTTAAGCCTAGCATATTGTACCATTGTTATGCTAGTTTACTGGGATACTTGATGGGATTTTGTATTGCAGGTACTTTGTAATGATTTAAGAGTAATTTTTTTGCCAAGAATCAGAGTAGAAAAAAAGGACATGTATCAAACTTTTCAGTATTACATGTTTATAGGGAAGTACATGGTATGAAGGGTTGGTCCTTTGCATCAGCGCACTGCTTTCTGAGCAATCACTGTTGGTATCAGAGTTGCCATCTTCCTTAGTGTTCTACTAGGT
>JAOXXN010000001.1:51730283-51751818 GCA_026770055.1 Myrmophylax atrothorax
GCTTAGCTAACGAGTAAGGTCCTCGGTCATTAGCTACGGGAGATAAGGAAAATGAACATATGAAGGCCCAGTGAATGGGGACTGGCCTTTGAATCGGTATAATTCCTCCAGTTAAGCTGTGCAAGTCCTTCCCAAAGTTGCTGCAGATGTGGGATCTTAAATTTGTTCAAACAAGATTGATTGAACACATGTCATACAAAACTCTGAGGGTTATGAAACACAAAGCCACCACCTCTGGCTCAGGAAAGACCTTCTGACTGCATGAGGAGGGCAGGAACTGCCCTTGCAGGCACTGGTGGAGGCAAGTATGGAGAGAAAGACTTTGGTCTTACCACTACAAAAGTGCCCTCTGCTTTTTTTCATGGCTTTGCAGAGCGGTAACACACAACAGTTCTCCTAAATTTAAACATTTAACTGAGATTCTTCAGTTAGGAAATGAGATGCACTGAGGTGCACCCACATAGCCCCTGGAGAGGGGCTGAGAGGGAGGCATTCTCTGCACCCCCTACCTAACACCTGAATCACCCTCTAGATATATCTCTTTCCATTGCCTAGGGACTGATGGGCAGTCAGGGTTTTCAATTACCTCAGTCCCTAAAGGGTTAAATGCAAGGAGGCTATATCTAGGCTAATACTTTCATGTGAGCATTTATGCAGGAAATTTTTGAGAATTAATGTATAGAAGCTGTCTGCAATAATTAATGTGTGCCATAGAGGAACCGGGTTCATTCCAAACCATAGAATCCAATCCTACAAATCTAGCTGGAAAACTCTGATTTCTGAGCATTTTGTTTGAATGTTTTAATACATTTTTCATTTGTTTATCTCTTCAAGGAATTTTAAAGCTGAAAAGTGTTTTCAAAAAAGCATTTAAAGAGAAAATAGTAGCTTGTTTTCTTTTGAAAGCCCCCAAAGGTCACTAGGGAACAGTTTTTGCTTGCATAATTCCCATTAAAAAAAAAAAAAAAAAAGAAGAAAAATTTCAGACAGAATGGTCTGTCTAAAAATTGTTATTGTGGTCAAAAGCCACTTTTCAATTAAAAAAATGCCAATGACACAATGTCTTCAAGTTCTAATCTCCAGTTTAGAAGTGCTTACTGGTATAAATGGTATCAATGACTTCATTAAAACTACTTACAAATAAAAATAACTGTTATTTAAAGGTGTGTATAATAAACCCTAAAATTATAGTTTTGAAAATGATGTGATGTATTTCATTCATGTTGATGCAATTGGAAGTCTTTCAGCATCTTGCAAAACTCAGGTCCTTTAGCAGTTACACTGTTATTGTTTTATATTGAAATAACAACTAGACCCCAAGCCAAAACAGAGCATTGGTCTAATGCATACAGGTACAAGGGAAACAGTTTGTAAAATGTTTCAGAAATCACCATAACATCTTCCAATGCAAATGTAAATAGTTTTCAGTCTGGTTGGGTATTAACATAGCTATGTGGCCAAGGTTGGGGCACTGGAGTTTTGTGCATGCTTATTTAATTTGGTTTGGATTTTGTTAGCTTTATTTATATGGAGTAGCAGGAGTGGAACCTCTGTCTGAATCAATGAAATATTTATAGAGTATGAGGCTGACCATGGTTACGGACACGTTTATGGCAAGAATGAAGGTGATGCAGAGAGCCCAAAGCCAGTTCTGAGACTGGTGTTATTTCTGAAAAACAATACAATAAAGTCAGACCAGTGTCACACTGTGAATAGAGCCGTGCAGAACAGCAGACACAGAGATTTGAAGTCCGTGATCCTAATAAAAGCAGAGTACTTGTTATGGGTGGAGCAGCCAGAGCCCATGGATAAGAAGTACATGGCTCCATCTCTCTTCCAAGCTGCTTTTATGTCTCTAACATATATTTCCTCATTTCAATATGTTTTTTTTACACCTGCACAGTATATCATGAGCACTGTGTTGTAGCCCACCAAATGACTGTTCCTATACCACAAAGCTAAGAGTGTGTCATGTGCTCCCTGGTGTGGGATGACTGGGGGTGGTGTTTAAAGACACAAAGGACAGTGGAGGCAATCAAGCCCAGTGTCATTTAATGTAGTTATACTGATGCTGGAGAAAATTATCTAGAGCAGTGGCCAGGCTTTATTTCAGTGGACAATCAGAATCCAGGAGTGCCCTGGAGACTTAAGCTGTTTGGTAGCATAGCTATAGCCCCGCTCCTCACCAGAGACAAAAACCTGCTTTGGGAGGATCCCCTGCACAGTCCCAGCCTCACCCTCTACCTAGCAAAGCTCTGAAGACACCTGACTTGAGGCACTATGCAGCTGTCAGGCTGGTGGGGACACAGAGCAGAGAGCTCAGCATGCTGCACTCCAGTGTGAGGCAGCCCTCGAGAAGCCTAAACTGACACACACTGATCCCTAAAAAGTTAAACAACTTGTTTTTCCCTCCACTTTCTTTCTGTCCTCTAAAATATGTCTCCTGTTTGTTCCTAAATCCACCTGGTTTTGAGGGTCTTTTCTTCTTCTCTCTCTGTGCTGAAAATCTGTGGCTGCTGGGTGGACTGCTGTGTCTGTAGTTGAAAACTACATGTGTTTCCTTATTGTCTCAAATTTTTCCTGCAAAAATGATTATGTTTTTAATGCCCATGATTGAAGACTCTAGTGTGGGTTTGTGATTCAGATTTTGTGTCAAAATATGTATTTGTATCTCACCTCTACTAGATATAAAATAGTCAAGGAAACAAAAAGTTCTATCTGAAAAGCGAAAGATTCAGATTCCAAAGTACTATAGCCTAAGTGCCATTGTTAGAGTGAGAATAACAACCCCATAAAGGTAGAAAGGATGATTTTACCCAGTTCCAGATGTGATCCAGACACTAAAATATTTCTTATCACAGTAGAATAAGTAGTGAACAGGATGTTCTTCTTCTCATGCTGGTGTACATGTGAAAGAGGCCAGATGAAGAGGCTGCCTCTTTTGTTTGTTTCTTTACCCTGATAATAAAGGGAGTATAGAGCGATGCAGATGTCTATATTGTAATGTTTGAAGTTAGGTGCAAACAAAATATTTACTTGTGGATTAGGATGTTTTGGTGCCATAAATGCTTAAAACGCTTCTTTCATACTTTCATACATGCTAATAATTAGGAACTTGGCCCTAATATCAAAGATATTTAGAGATGAAACATATTTTAAACTTCTTTTTCCTAATTTACCTTCTATGTTGTGGGGGGAGGTTCAGCCTTCAAGGCACATTTTGGTCACGTACTTAAACTCTCCCTTATAATGAAAGCTAAAGCTGAAGCTTAAAGTCTCATGTAACCAAATTATTCTGGAAAGTCGGGTTTTAATACTCCTCTTACCTTTGCTAAAAGTTATGATCGGGTTCATAATGTAAGATTTTGAAGGACGTTTTCTAGAAAAATATATGTGGCTTCTCTGAAAAGATTACAAATCATGTGTCTCTTTTTCATAGCAAGTGCTGCGCGGGGAATAATTGCATGAAAAGAAAGAGAAGTGGTTGTACAGCTACAAACACTTATACAATGTTATGCTTTTGAATGACACGTAGTCATCGTGGATCCTGTCTGAAGAAAATGTTGCTAGGTGGCTGATAAATAAAAACAAAGTGAGTTGAATGCATAGCTGAGTCTGAACATGAATTTTCAGAACTAGCAAATGAATATGCCACAAACAAAGGAGTCTGCAAGGAAACAAGGAAGAGTTTCAGAGCAAAGCTGGAGTTACTTGCATTGCTTTCCAGAGGTAATTAGGCACAGTCAGGTGCAGCAACCATTGCTGTTATGTGGCTGCAAAAATTAAGGCAATCAAGACAAAAGCAAGTTAAATTTAAGGTGGAACTAAGGCAGTGCAAATGGTGGCCTCGGAATAGGCAGAATGTGTAACTTAGGCAAGGGATGAAATCAGGTGTAAACAAATCAAGGCTACACAGCAAGAAAGAACATTGAAAATTACTTATTCTGAGAATCATTTATGTGAGGTGTAATTATATACAGGTGTTTGACACAGAAGATACGTAAATACTCTTTTTAAGTGATAATCTACAAAATTCAGTGAATTTGTGAGATCTTGCTGATGTAAAACTTGAACTGACAAGTTTAGCAGAGGCATGTTTTGATTTTTTTCACAGTCAATAATTAAGAGTTAGTAACTATCACCTCAAAGTTATTACTTTGTGACTCTAACCACAACTCTGTAGTAATTTCCTGTAGCAGGACCCTAAAAGTGGAATCAGGGCCATGCCTCCAATACAGTGAGTATAATTCATATTGAGAAATTATCAATTTATTGGGATTTAACCATAGCTTTGCACAACATACCTTGAGACCTCAAGATTAAAATACGGACATATTTTTGCTCTTAAAATGGAAAGCATTTTTAATTTCACGACTTTAATAGTACAGCAGTATCCAGTTTAAAGCAGGGGGAAAACATTTCCTTCTTTCCTCTTGAAATTGAAATCTCCTCTCAAAGATGGCCCAGAAAAAGGGAGGTTCGGAATGGGAGACATTCAACCACGTGGAGGGGCGAATTTAAAAGGTGCCTTATGCAAAAAAACATATTCAACAACTATTTTTAAAAAAATGTTAGTCTCTGCAGGGCTAGGAACAAGTACTTCATATTAATACATCTAGCTGAAGAGGTCCTGCAATAAGTATTTACCCCCAGAATTGTGACATTTTTATACTTGGGAGCAGAGATTCCTGAAGATTTTTATGGTTCTCCTTGACCCCTGAAGGCTTGGATTCATGGCTAATAGGGTATGTGGCTTTTCAAGGTTACATAGCATAGACTTAGTAAAAACAAGGGAAAACTTCCTCGCTGCTCTGATGGTTACAAACCTCCTTCTAATTTCCAGCTTCAATTTATTCATGGTGAGTTTATACTATTTGTTCTTGTGCCAACGTTACCCTTTATGTTTAATAGCTTTTCAACATCCCTCTATTTACCTCTCTAATGTATTTATAGGGAATGATCACAAGTTCTCTCAGGTCTTTGCTAACTTTTTAAGCGTCCTCTGCTAAAATACATTTAAAAGATTCTGCTCTAACATACAAGCACATGTCAAATATATATTATGGTATAATTTTTTTCTGCCACTTAGAATGATCTCCACAGTTTACCCACAGGTTTCTACTGCTAAATACAGCAGTCACTCTACTTTGGGTGTTTATTTCCTTTGCATCCATATACATGTGTACTATGTATCTTACTCTTGAAGAAATCACACTTTACTCAGGCTGCAGATGAGTGACTATATAAAATACAGTTTATGTTTTTTAATTAATCACCTACACTGCCTTTGACCTGAGACTGATGCACATTTCAAGGGCTCAGCACAAAGAAAACTCATGTAACACAGTCATCTCATGAAAATGGGTAGAATGTTGATGCAACTGTATAAGCATTCAAAAATTATAAACCAGACATCCAAATTAGCCATAAACTCCCTGAAAATAAAAAACATTCTTGATGTTTTCGTGCAGATTTTGACTTTTTAAATTTTCGTGACCCAGACCTTTCTCTGCAGCTTGTAAAGATTAGGTATCAGCATCATAAAAAAATTGAGATAGGGTTTTCTTGTAATTAGCTGACTTCAATGTAGGTTTAGATAAAAAATTTGAAATATTATGAGACTTGTGATAAAATCTTAATAGTAATAACTGCTGAGTTACAGAAACAGAAAACTGTAGGTGATAGGAGCCAAGGGAGCAAAACAGGCATTACTTGGCTGTTGATGGATTACCTGGAGGTCCAGAGAAGAACATGACTTTCAGAAAAAATAGGGGATTTAGAAGGAAAAATTGAAAATCTTAACAGTGTTGGCACTACAGTTTTGAGAATTGCTGTGAAGAAGATCCCATCCATCTCATGAAAAATCACTTCACGCTGCACCCATCATAGTTCTGCATCATGAAATAGGCTTTTGGCTTCTTAACATGGCACCTTCTGCACACTTAGAAGTCCTGTGGCTGTTTAAAAGTGTACTGGAGAGTAGCCTTTCTCAAATGGGATTTGCACAGCAGAGATCCCTGCAGAACAGCTTGCTCTGATCACAACTCCTGCAGCTGTGAGAGTGGCAGATGCACATTTCGGGCAGTTTTTCAGCCTCTTTGTGTAGCCAGAAGTAGATCCAGCTCAAGATGTTTGAGGTACAATACAGAGGAGCAAGTTCCTGAGAAGTCCATAAAGCCAGGGGAGTTATTTTGAACTGAATCTTGAAATCAAAAAGGAACTGTTACAGTTGCTGCAATGCGGAGGTGATTTGTCTGCATTTCTTTGTACTTGTGAAAAGATGCCAGTAGCACTCCACACCAGTTCTAGTCTGGAGGTCTGGGACTTCTGGAGGCCAAAGAGAAGCAATTGCATTGATGCCAATAAAAAGCATATGGTATGCTGAATTTTAGTTCAAAAGCAACATGACTAGCACACCTTCCAAGGGAACAAATAACCACAAAAAAAGAAAATCAAACTATGAAAATTGTTTAAAGAAGAGAACTCACATTTAATTGTGAATTGCTTCATGTGAGGCAAGGGAACCAAACCCACTGAATATTTCAGCTTTGCTTGATTTATTGACCACAGTGGGCTTGTCTCTATCACCTGACATAGTAATTTTAAACTAGCTTTGAATTATCTTTTTAAATTAAATTTCTGAGGGACGACTGGGTTTTGTTTGAGTGGTTATTTGTTTGCTTAGAAAACACACTAGACATCTTGCTGTTTGACTTCTCTCTTACTTTGGATGAGGACTTAGAAACACTGAATAGCTGGCCACTTTGTTAACAGCCAGTCAATTGTAGCTCTAAAGCTGGAACATACTTGCCTACTTCTTTAGCAGGGAGTCCCTCCGTGCACCAGAATTATCTGGTAACATAGAGCTCATGTAGCAGTCCACATGCTTCCCACAGCTTTTGCTGCTGATGTACCACATTTCATATCCATCTGTTCCCTGTCAGCTACCTAGAACAGCCCTGTAGCCTTTTCCGTGGCTACGGCTTGTCCACCTTCTGGTGCTGAAGAAACTTTAACATGTTATTTGTATCTGTGACAGGTGCAGCAGAGGAGAAGACAGGTGGAGGGGCATGAGGCTGTAGATGAAGCTCAGCCTTAGCCAGTGTTTTGCATTACTGTATGTATGGCCAGACTTCGCAAACGAAGATTTGGGAAGGGGCTCTCCCCACGTGGGTGTGCCCTTCCAGCCTTCACAGCGGATGTTTTAGGTGAGGCACAGCGTGTGCAGAACTGGCCCCACTGTTTAAGTCCTAAGGGTCCATTTGCCATGGCTGAGCGAGCTTGGACAGTAACAGTGAAATCCTTGGGACTGTCACAGCACCCGGTACTAACCGGGGCTGACCCTGCTCAGCATCCGAGATCTGACAGGATCAGATGGCAGGGAGGCATTGAACTGCCAGGGGACGGTCCTTACTGAGACTCGAACTCATGACCTTGGGATTCGGAGTCCGGAGTGCTCTCCGTTACACCATGGGACCTCCCTTTTGCATTACTACAGAAACAGTAATTGTTACACCGAGAAATAGAGAGAAACGGCAAACTTCCTACAAATCACAGTACAGCCAGAAATGGACATTTCCTGTAATTTCAGTGATAGTAGAGTTAAGCAAAGCTGAATGTTTCTGACTAGTCTCCTCCAATCTCTCATATCACAGAATCAGAGGCACAATATCACCAGTCAGTTTTGGTTGGTAAAAACTAAAGAGGGGATTAAGCTACTTGGCTACATTATCACTAGAAAAACATGTCCTTATAGAGACTGAACAGGCAGCAATCATTCTAATGTGAATGCTGGAATAAGCCCAGAAACAAATTTTAAAACAATGACCTTTTCAACCACTCATAGCCACAATTAACCCTGGAATTAAGGCTCAGCTCAGATTAACACTGATCTGTGGAGTCCTTATATTTTATCCCAAACATTTTCAAAACCATGACCATTGCACTATTCCATTTTTGGAGTTTGGGGGGGTTTTTTGTGTGGTTTGGATTTTTTTTCTTCCTTTGAGGGAAAGATAAACATTATTACTATAAGAAATTTTAATAAGAAGGATCACAGGCAGACCTGTCTCCTCTGACTGTTTGCCATACTCAGTTCCCTCTTTAGTGAGCAAATTTCTCAAGAGTTGGCTAGGGATCTGATGAGCCATCAGGGCAAGGTGTCTTCTCACTTAATTTTGCACTTGTACCTTGTAGGTGACTGTTAAGGAGAACCATGTTGATTAACTCAGATATGAACATTTATTCTATAGATTATGTGCAGACATCTACATGCAGTTAATATCCTCCACCCCTTCTCACTCTTATGACATTACATATTATCCTAAGTCTTTCTGTTTTGCCTGCTTAATTGTTGCTTCCTTGTTTGTTTGTAATGCATGAAATATTTGTGCATTATGACCTTTGCACATAATGGTAACTTATTCGTGTGGGCATACCAAATTTCTGACCACAAAAGGTCTGAACCATTCACTAATTTCGGCACATACAAACATACAAGTGCTTGCTCATGCCCAAGTAAAAGTCATATTATGAGAGTTGATCTCATAATGCCAACAAAAAATAGTGATTGTTCTGTGCTAAATGACCTCAGTCATGACCTGCAGATTATCTGCGGATGATCTGTCCTCAGTGACTCCCTGACTGTTTCTTAGGCTGTTCTGCTTCACAGTTATGACTGGCTGTGATGAACTGAGCCAAATGACTCAATTTCTTAGTATCTCTGATTAAAATGTTATGCTTTCAAAACCAGTTAAACAGTTTTCATTCAATTCTAAAATGGAGTTTTGTTTCTGATGGGAAAAGATTTGTTTTATTGAGGATTTTCTTTTTAATGTTTCAGTCTTTACCTGTTGTTTTGGGAGTGGGTTTTTTTACTCTTCTTTCACTAGAAAAATCTTTTTTTTTTTTTTTGAATGATAGGAAAACATATTTCTCAACTTTTGAATCCTTTTAAACTTTGTATTAGAAAAAGTCCTTTCACAAGAACGCTATTCATTCTGTTCAGCTCCTTTCCCCTTGCATTCTCCATGTTTTTCTGAGAGAAAATGGAGGGAAAGAGGGAAAAACAATGAGTGAAGTCTGATGCATTATTGAAGGAAGAAGCTCATATTCTTTATTTTGATATCCTTTGAAAAAATCAACATTTGACCAAATGATTTTTTTCACATTTTTTTATGTCTTTCTTTTTTATACAAACACAACCTTTCCTCAGGAAAATGACAATAAATTATCATTTGTAACTCAGGGTCTTTTAAGATAGACTTGTGTTCCCTTATAATGTTGAAGGCAAAAGAAAACCCCAGTCTTTACTGCTTTAAAAAATGGCTCATTTCTTGAGCATTTTTGGCCAGCCAGCACAGGTATCTCATCCAGCTTCTGTGTTCACTTTCCATTTTCAAGCAACCTGAATTTACATTCACGCTATGAAAGTTTTTGACTATTAATACTGTGCCCATACAAGGTGAGTTTCAGCTGCTACACCCAACAAACCAGACAATATGGTTTCAGAGGGAAGGAAGGCAAAAAGTCTCTGTGGGTATTTATATACTCCACCAGAACTCTTAAACCCTTCACAAATGAAGTTTTAACTAGACTTTTTATGGAAAGCACCCTTCCGTCATGTTTCTGCTTCCAAGCACTAGCTTACTCCTTACTCCCATAGCATTGCATCTGAAATCACTGAAGACACAAAGACAAAAGAGCCTATGTAGTCTTCTGGAATGTTTCTGAAAGCTCCTGACTTCCCCAGTGACCCCCAATAGATATACAAGCAAGCACAATGAGTGTGAATGATGAACTGCTCTTTGTCAGGAGCCATCATATGGGTCTGTCTGCAGACAGAGAACTTGGCAGCAGATAACCTTTGCATTGTCCATTCTGCTCCAAATGGACAGATGAGAAGAAAATAGCTCACAGGAGATGTAAAGCTAGAGATAGGCAAACAGAAAAGAAAGAAACTAGAGCTCTGGAAAATCTCTGCAAGCATAGTAGGGAGTTTGGGACATTTGCATGGTGAGGAAAGCCATATGGTGTTGGTGAATTATTTGTCTGGGTGATTTGATTTTTGAGACTGACTTCATGAGGCTGTAACATGATTGTAAAATAGTCCTCATCATTTTTATTCTCCTCTGCCATGATATCAAGAAACAGGACACAAATCAAAGAATTCAACTAGCCCAGCAGTGTCAGCTTTGGTTACTGAAACCCAAATTTTTAGCAAGCTATATGCTTTTATAGTTGTACAAAAGTTGTGGTACATCCCCACTATTTCAGTATTTAGACTGAGACATAGTCTAGGTATAGTGAAAACAATAGAAATGAGACAATAAAGAGTCAAGGTTTTTTTCCAGCATTCACTGGATAAAAGTAAAACATCTACTTTGATACATGTTTTTAAATATTTCTCATAGAGATGAAAACAAGCTATTGTTTTCTCCTAATTTTCATATGGAGTGCCAAAGTAGTGTTAATGTGTTATTATTTGGCATAACAGGAGTGTTGCTGAGAAACAAAAGTCTCAAGCCCTTGCTTTTAAAGGTGTTAAAAGGTATGAATTAATGGATTTTTCAAAGGTAAGTATTTAAGTGCTTACCCATTTTTAATCCCATTAAAGACCTCTCTGCATTTGACGTTTCTTACAGGCAGTTTTAAGGACTTACCATCTGTTTTAAAAAACAGTTTTTGGAGAGTCATCTTGAAATCATTTATATTCCTTTTGTTCTATAAAAATGTATAAAATATAAAAGTAATTCTATGAGGCAGCAGATATTAGTGTATCAAACAACTATTCAGGGTGTTTCTAGCAAAGAGTTTGAGGTGTGTACAGTTTAAGTAGTTTATGAATAACCTGTATGCTCAAACTGATTTACATGGAGATTTTTCAGATATTTCACAGAGAGAGAAAAAACTTCTTTTTACTATTTTCTAGGAGTTTTTCTCTGAGCTCCACTAGACAATAATTAGAGTTCCCAAAATCAGGTTTGGTTTTATTTTGTTGTTGTTGTTTTGGTTTATTTGTTTGACATTTTAACTTAAAAATACTCTTTTTCCTCCCCAAGGTTACCTTCTGTATTTTGCAAAAATAAAGCATGTAAATGCCTCCTTTAGAAACTGGAACAGGGAATTAAAATGATATTCAAAAGGAGCTGAATTCATCTAAAACTAAAGTACATTGTCAACCACCTCCACTTGCTCCAGGCGCTGATGCCATGATTAGCTATGCAAGAAGCTACCTGCTGGTTTAGAATTATATGAAGTCACCTCAGGGTATCTACAAGCTTCTCACGCACAAGATACTGACAGTTTCTTTACTTGGCTTGAAACACAGTCGTTGCTACATCCAAGTACTATATCATAGATTGTTATTTCACAAGCTGTCATTAAAGTAGCTTGCCTTATTCTCACCAAACAATTAGTCTGCAAACAGTAATGGTTTGTTCCAAATACCCTCAAAGACTACAAGACCTCTAGCATTTTTCAGGTAACAGCTTCTCATCTGAAGTATGAACGTGCACTGGTTTTTAATAATAGAGAATTACAGGGGGATATGAGTATTATAGTCTACCTTTACAAAGCAACTTAAACTGGGGAGGGATGGCAGGAAAGAGGAGACTTATCATGGCACAAAGGTGCTTGGTAACAAAGGTATCTGTAAATCTGAACAACAGCATGTATGTGCAGGAGTTTGGAGCTGAAAGCGTTTTTACCCAAAATGGCCAACTTTCTTTGGTGAACCAGCATTTTATTTTAATTGTTTATCTTCAGTTACTGTGTACACACAAAGCAAATCCAGACAGCACTGTGGATTAGATATAAGAACACATGTAGTTAAGCTGTCTCAACATAAGCAGTATAAATGTTGTTTATTCTGTTTAAAGACAGTGAGAATACTTCAGTAAGAAGGGGCTTGACCTTCATTCGCTGGGGATTTTTGCACACTAGGCCTGATGAGTTTTGTTTATCACCAACTCACACCATAAGGAAAGGAGGAGCTGCTCCAATGAGATCAATTGTTTTGTACCCATCCTTTCACAAGTGCTATAATAATACTTAATGTGGACAGTCAGTTCTTTGTCCTTCGTGTTAAAGTTTCTTCTAGGCTGAAGTCAACAAAACTCCATTGCATTTTGCAGCTCATGTCTGACATGAACAAAAGTTTCCTTAAAATGATGCTTCAATAATTGCACACTTCATTATTCAAGATTTAGTTTTGATCAACTGACTCATTTTTACTTGTTGTCTAACCAGATCTTCCTTGCTATTAAAAAAATCTAACAATCAGTTTTCACTCTGGTCTTCCCAGCTTCTGTGCTCACTTATTCATTCCCCCAAAGTGCATCTATTCAACCTTCCTCATCCTAGTCCTTTTACATTTGTCAGATGGGATTCATGATATTTGCATGTGTTTGCATGTCAGGAATCCCTGCTTGGCACAGCAGGACATGAAGGTGCCTGCTAATAATTCTAGCAGGGAAGATGGGAATAGATGCTGTCAGCGCCAGTCAGGAGTAATCTGCACCTTTGAAAATGAAACCATTTATATTTAGATACAAAAATATAGATTGAAGAATCTAAATTTAAGTCTTGGGTTGAAAATGTTGACCCCAATGAACAAACCCCTCTAGTGAAAGCTGCAGAGGAATGGTGTTACTAAACAGTTGAAGAGGATGATCTGAACTCTTCACTGCATTCATCTCCTCGTACTACTCTGTGGCCCTCAAGCAAACACTTCCTTGCTTAGCTAGCACACAGGATTCACATTTTCATGTAAGTGGCATTAAAACAAAATGGAGCTGCTGAGCATTATAAAAAACTATTTTTATAACTGAGGAACAGTAAGGCATACAGTCACCAGGACCATATATCTGTGCTTTGAGAAATTCATGCACAGGAGTGTGCAAAGGACTCAGAGCAAATGTGATGTCTCATGCAGAAACACAGGTACGCTGACACATGTATGTATGTGCTCTTTGTCTCAAAGAGCTTATACGGTAATCACAGACAACACACAACATCAGAAAACCACAAAAGTAGGAAGTAGAGAGAAAGAGGAAGAATGGAAAATAGTTGCTCTAATGCTAACGTATTTACTGCTTCAGCTGACATTTCACACTATATGTTATTCAAAAACATACTCATTATTGACTTCAAAGCACACGGAAGTCAACTTAAAGGCTCCTATTTGTCTACCATAACGTTTAAGCAGGCATTTGAAAACACATGGCTACCTGCTTTGTGTCAGATGGTGTTAACTAATGCAGAATGTCACTCACCAAAACAAATGATCCGCATGAATAGTTTTTCTGTTTCTTCCATATTTTGCTGTCAGCTTGTCATACACGAGTTGCTTCACAATAATAAACAGACTATGGCAGGTTGTATTAATATCAGGGTTTATTACAATGGTTGCAACCATTAATTATCTGGCTGACTAGTGATGAGATGTAGTTCTTATCTAATAGGTAAGGGTATCAAGTTCATTAAAGTTCATCAAATGTAAAACTAAAGCAATTGGATGCTGCAACTTTTCTAGAAGTCTCATAAGAGAAAAATTCTCAAGCATACACATTCGTATGACTTTTCCTGTTGTGGTATAAAACTGAAGCTGTATTACTCAAGAAGAGCAAATGAAAATTAGTTGAAGAGTGTTTCAAATTGCTCCCATCTTAAAGTCATTTATTCTTCCCAAAAAAATATTTAGTAGCTTCCTTAGTGGGTGTTTTCTGTTATGATTTAAAATCATATCTTATAAATCCCTTGAAGAATTATCCTAAAAATACAGGATGAAACTCAGGCCTCTTGAAGTCAATGCCAAAACTCCCATTGACTGCAGCAGAGCCAGGATTCCACCCACAAGAAGATTCAAAACAAGAAATTACAAAATATCCTTTTTTGTAAATGCTTCATGTAATTTTTCAATGCCCAGTTCCTCATTGGCTTTATTCTTCATTTTTACCTTGTCTTTGCATGAGGTTTTCAATCCTAACTCAGCTTACAAAACACGTTTGTGCATGTTTTTCATGCATTTATGCAGATATTTATAAAAAGATTCACTGCATGTGATGTGACTCTTGGGCATAGTCCTGTGCAGGACTAACAGCTGGACTCCGTAACTCTTGTAGGTCCATTCTGATTCAGCGGATTCTGTGATTCTGTGCTATCTAGAGGGAAATACATTATGTGCAATTATTTCTTGCTTTAGTGTATTCAAACATTTTTGCTGTTTCAATTTGCATGTATATTAAAAAGCTCAATTAAGGCAACTGAAAATATCTACTTGTAAATTACTTCAGGGATATCTGTTTGCCTTAGAGAGAAAATACAATTTCTGTAATGCAAGATAAGAGTCTTTCTTAAACACACTACATCTTAAATTTTAAGTGTTTGGCATCCAGCTGACATTTTAAGAATTTAATGTTAATATCCAGGAAATAATAAAGTCATTATAATTTAGACAAATGTGAAACTTGTGGGGCTGCTACATAAGCAATGTATCCAAATCAAGACTAAGCAAGGAAATGAAACCATAAGCTACATGAAAGTATGCAGATTCTACTTTTCCTTTCAAAACTTGCTTATTACTCCCAAAGCACCAGGTGCTACACTCTCAATGATACATCCTTAAGAGCCTGCCACCCTTTTAACCACATTTTGCAAATAGTCGTTTAACCAAACTTTGCTCTCAAAATATGGAAGTCTCAGGATGACTATCGGGAGTCACTCACACTGAGAGACAGTCACCCGGCAAACACTGGAGGGAGAAGGAATCTCACATGAACAGAGCAGATGCCCGGGCACAGCAGGATGGGCATTTCCATCTCCAGCAGTGCCCCATGCAAAGCAGTCCAGGCAGCCTGAGACGGTCAGTGCCTTCAGAGACACTGGGATTTGAGGGGCTGACCTCTGTTAATGAAAAATAAATATCCAGTGTTGCCATGCAATTGAGTGCTGTCTGCAAAAGTTTTAGTGAGATTAAGAATCTCACTGAAAATGTATAATTAATTCACTGTTTTCATTCTAGCTCTTTGCATTTTCTTGCCAGATGAAAATGATAATAGGATGATATGATGTCTCGAGCAAGAACCTAACTGCCTCTGGCTTCAGGATATGAGATGACTTGTTCTCACAAAAGGAGATATTAATAGTACTCGTTAAAAACAGACTGAGTTTCTTTATACAAAATTATAATAACCCAGAAAGGCAAGAATTGTCCATTTTACTCGGGCCTGGGCAGTGCTTAGTCAGCACAAGTCAGAACATGTGTTGGTGAGGTTGAGTTTTTCAGGCAGAAGAAGGACCCTGTCACCCCAAAGAGCTCTGAAGTCATTCTGGATAAGTGGGAAAGCATGACAGACAAGTGATGCCACTTGTCAGCATCTTCAGTGTGACATTCAACAGACCAAAAAAGACTTGGCATCACCCAGGAGAACATCACCCACTGCTGGTCTAAAGTTTGCAAGAAACAAAGGCTAGATAACTGCTTTCAGGTTTAGGAGGTATCCTGTTCTGAGTTAACATAGGACCTCAATTCTATATCTGACCAATCTTTACTCCTCCAGATACACTCAGAAAAGTGGTGACTTTCCAGAGAGCTGCAAAAGCTCTCCACCCTTTGTGGCTGCCTCACCCATCATGTTCCATGCTGCCTTTCTCTGGACAATTATAAGAATCACCATTGCTCTGTGTCCTCAAGAAGAGAAAGAGGCAACAGCACATTCCTTGCAGAAGCCTCACAGGATTAGAAATAGCTTGCTGTTGTGACCTCTCAGAGCCAAGCCTGTTGATTTTTTAGAAGGTGGAGCAGACTCCTTATTAGTTGCACCATTTCCTCTATGTAGACGAGCAATCACAACTTCCTTGTTTCAAACTGACAGTGTTGTTTCTGATATATAAACTCCTGAGAGGCTTGACATGTGTTTACTTTGAGAATTACCTCTTTCCCTGCTCTGTGCTGCTGCAGCTGAGAAAAGGCAACTGGAACAATACTCCCAGAAAACAGGAAGCTCGTGGTGCACCATGGAGATGAAACAAGTTTGGTTGGATATCTGGAGGATACAGGTTATTAGTTCACTGTTAATGTGAACTGGACTGCACTTTTAAGGATCTTTAGGGGCTATCTGAACCCCCTTACAATGAAGTGATACATTTATGATACCACTGTTGGACTCACTAACTCCAGTGCAATGCAGAATGAGGATCACAGAAAACAGCAAAAATGGCATGGACTCCACGAGCTGTTAACTCCTCAGAAGGACATTACAGAGCCTTCCAGTAGGACTCACACAACACTTGGTCTCTGCTGCTGCTCTTTCCTGGGAGCAAAGTATCATTCCCTTTTTCTGCAGCCCAGCATTTCCAACTCTATGCCTACAGGCTGGCAGTCACAGCAACTTCCTTGTTGATCCACAGATATTTTTGAGGATCCTTCATATCTGTAGCAGTTGGACAGCTCTGGCTCAGTTGTGCCCAGAAGAAAGCATCACCAAGACTGCCCTAGTCCCTTCTTTCCTCCTTGAATGATTCTCTTTTCTTTGCATATCTGGTCAGCATGAAGACAGCTACAGGTACACATATGATAGCTTTAGGCTCTCTCTCTGTAGGCAGCAATTTAACTCACTCCTCTCTGCTAGGAGTAGTCTAGACCCTTTCACCAGAACTATTTGATGCAGGTGTTGTGGAGTTTGCACTGGCACTTCCAGTAATGTGTGGAAATTCTCACAGGTATTTCAAGCATCCTTACACTCACTAGTCTGTAGGTATGTAAGATCCTACAGACACTGTCATGGTGAGATAGTACCTTCTCTCATTTGAAATTGTTTAAAGGATTAATTGATAACAGTATGCTTTCATGTCAAAGCTGTGAGTGCTCCTTCTCAGCACATATAATGAGATTGTCAAAAGAAACAGGGTGTAATAAAGGATTGTTTCAGGTAAAGCTAGGAGGGCTGCATAGTATCTAGTGACAGGAATGCTGCACAGGGACACAAAAGCAGCATATAGATAGGCTAATTTTAGTCTAATGAGGTTCACCACTCCTCCAGAACAGGTTTGGCTCACTTAAAGATAGGCTTCTGCTCTGCTTTATCAACAAAGGCAGACTGTCGAGACTGTACTCCCCATCCTGATGCCCATCTTTGAAAGCACAAACCAGAAACCAATTTGAGTTTGAGTGACTTCAGAGTAAGTACTTACAGCAGCCATAGTCCCAGCATCGAGGAACAGAGAAAGCTACTTGGGACACGAATGGGGCTTGTCAGCACCTATCTGAGCTCCTGCCTGCCAGCCAGGGACCCTGCACATTACACATAAAGCAAGGAAGAGACACACAGAGGGTAACTCTCAGGGGCTAAAGCTCAGATAAACATACCAGAGCTGCTCATTAGTTCAGGCAAAGCTAGCAATGAAGCTGTGACAACAAAGAACTTTAGGCAAGGTGCAAAGGCTGATCAAAAAGCTGACAAAATACTTGGGTAGTTAGCTCATGCACGTTACGTGCTATGAGGGCGTGGTTGCTGTCAGTACCTGGGGAAGGAGGCACATGTTGAAGCTGATAGAGGGACAGAGGCACAAGCTGAAGTTATTGCAGGAGGCTACACCAGGTAACAAGCTCCCTGACAGAGTCGTGAGGTGGAAACAGAGTAACTCAGTTTCCAGAAGATGTTATGTTTACCTTATTCACTGTACACACGGAAGTCCTCTGTACTACATAGCAATATTGTACAAGTGCTTGCATGTTAAACTTGTTTACGTCCTGTGACTAGGGACTTTGTTCCACTAGACTTTTCCTTTTGGCTTTCTGGAGGGTCAGAAAAGGTAAGCACACTTTTCAGTCTGCCTTTTGTCTACCACTATTACCCACAGGGACCAGAAACCCCCCTACATCATCTTACATGCTTGTTGCTTTCAGAGGAATGCTCCTGTCTCTAAGGAAAGCTCAGCTGTGTAGACCACGACCAGACTGATTGTGTTTCACAACACAGAGTTCAAGTTGGAGGGAAAACAAAGCAAAGTACATGTACTCCCATCCTAACCACTGCCTCTGACAGGAACAACGTATTAGAAACTGAGCAAAAATACCACCATTTCCAAACAGTCATAAGTGCAGTTGGGGCCTAAATCTGTATTCTGGCATCCATAGGGTGTAATTGGCTTTAAGATGAGAGCTGGTGAGGACTCACAGCCTCTGTTAAGAGAGAGGCATGAAGATTGTTAGGAGGCTATCTGTAAAATCAGGACAGTGGCCTCAGGCCTCCCCTTGGAATAAAAAGGTCCACTTTTATAACACCAAAGCACAGATTCTCAAAGATATTCAAATGCTAAATTCCCATTGACCTCCCTTTAAGTTTTCAGGTTTCAAATTTCAGCATTTTGGAACCAAGTACATAAATACCTTTGTCAGGTCTCTCTAAAACAAACACTAACCTTCCATTTGTTTCCAGCTTATAATTCATATCAAACAGTGATGACAGAATTCAAGGCAGAGTATTTGACAGGTAACAATAACTTCACATCCGCTTTGTGTTTCTGGGTGAAAATCCAACAGGAACAACTAGCAAAAAAGTCTTCCACTGTATTGTAGTCCTTGGTCATACTCCTATGACTGCTGAAACAAGTTGCACCTACAAATGCTAAAGGCATATGTGGACAAAATGACACCAGTAAATTTAAATTGGAACTGACAGGATGCCCCATGAATTACACTTCCAACACATGGAAATGTTGAAACGTCAAAGAAAGGTTACAAACTAATTTGTTGTGATAGCTTGTAAAAATTAATAGATCATAGAATTAATAAATCATAGAATTATAGAATATGCTATTAAAAAAGTGATATAATGCTTTGAACAGCAAGTTGTATGTACTTAATGTTGCAAATAATCCATTATTAATTTTTAAAGGGATTTCAAAATCAGTGGAGATATTTCATTTCAAAAGTTGTAGAGATATAATGGTGTAAAGTACCTCAGAACTTAAAATGTCTTGTTATGCTGATCTTGTCAGTTCATATACACTGATCATGTGGATGGGTATAATATTACATGAAATAGAGAATAGGAAATTTGCTGAAATACATGCTTGAGGAGAGAGGGAATACCAATTTTAAAGAAGTGACAGCTAAATATTGAATATGAATGCCTGAAGTAGTATTTTAAAAAGAAAGAAATGTTAATAAATTAAAAAAAAATCTTGATTTCTGACTGAACCAAAACTATGGTTGTTAAATTAAAGCTCACCAAAACCCTTTTGCTTGCCCACTGGCCAGCAGGTTGTCCAAGAATATTTTTGGCATTAAGTAGTTTAAATTAAAACCACAGTGCTCCATTTCATCACGATTTTTTTGATACCCAATGCCAGACACTATAAGGTTTGAATGACAGAGCCACATCGCAGTTTTTAATTCCAAGCGTAACCTGTGGAGAGGCGCGAGCATTCCAACTGTGTCTAGAGTATCTGGATTGCCAGACTTCAAATCCCTTGTAAACAGCCTGTTGCAAACCTAAAAATAGCAGGACATGTGCAGGACCTGATGCAGCAGCTTTTAGAAGGAAGATTCCTCAGCAGAGGGACAAACAGAAGGCATTAGGACTTCAGTGAATTATCACAGCTGATTTTCATTTTACATTTTTCTTCATTTCTGTCACCCTCGTTATCATGCTGTAAATAATACTCCAAGTCAAGACATCATTCAGAGGACTCTGGAACATGTTTTTTTTCAGCCTTTTCCAGACGCAGGCTGAAATTTAATTTTAATTGATTTTTATTCACACCTAAACATTAGCAAAACTGCCATTGTAGAAGTTTATGCATGTACTTTTCACTTTAACATCCAAACTCCAGTTATTACAGGAATAGAAGGATTTAGTCTTCTTTCCGTCACTCTTATGATCTTGGTCTTTTGGATTCTAAGAATTCCTCAGTGTCAGTTTCCAGAAATTGTCCTCTGACTTTTCAAATATGTTCTTAGCATATATGGAATTAATTTATGCTAGTGATGTATCTTGGGTTGCATGAAAGCCTTCCAGAAAAAAGCAAATTGCCACAGACCATCTTAAATATTTTTTTGCAACAGCTGGCCTACATGTATGGCATACATGGCTTCCCTCAGACATGGAAGTAAAACTGGCATTCTTTAGTCATGGTCTGGCATGCAAGGGAAATGTTGAGAGCACTGCTAGCAGAAGCCACAAAGGATCCACAAAGGGTGTACAGCTCTAAGCAACCATTTGTGAATCACTGGAGGCCCCCTTAAGAAATGCTTTTCCATAACACTACATTTCCTTGGTAAAGGTCTCGGTATCAGCATGTCTTTGCCCTCAGTACTGCAACACAATTTAATAATTAGCACAAAGTGATAAAAAGTGGGATAACAAAATACTCACTCATTGGCCCAGGAGGCAAGTGCAAACAATTGCAGTTCTGTCAAAATTATATGCATGTGTGGTTTATCATATAAGTGCATTTGAAATATGATTTATGTATGAAGCTCATGATGTTCTTTTCTGATGATTGCTTTTCCGGAATAACAATGTAAACATGTTATATAAAATGTTTTGAGCTCCTAACAAGAAAAAGGCCTGGAATTTGTCACGTATTGCAAATGTACATGCATGCTGAAAGAGGCATACTTCAGCATCTTACAGCACCTTACATGCACAATTCATCCTTTCCAAAGAATTTCATTGCACGGATGTTTTGAGAGCAGCTCTATTTATATTCATCCTGAAGCAAAGCACATTCAGAAACTACTTCCATGACTTCAGTACCTATTTTGGAAGAACTCTGTTCTGGTGCATTTATGTATAACATACATACTTAAATCTGGTAAAATGACTGTAGGCAGTTACCATAAGGGTGTGTATACCAAAGACATTATGCATAACACAGATGGACTCCATCAGCCATTTCACCCCACATAGAGCCTGAGAAGATTTACTATTACTGTATGATAGAGACAAAGGATCATCTGTCAATATATCATTGAATTATAGAATGATAGAATTATAGAATGATTTGGGTTGGAAGGGACCTTAAAGATCATCTAGTTCCAACCCCTCCACCATGGGCAAGGGATGCCACCTACTAGAGCAGGTTGCTATGGGCCCCATCCAACTTGGCCTTGAGCACTTCCAAAGACAGAAGTAATTTTTATGTTATAGAAATTTTAGTACGTTCAGGTGTGAATACCAAGCATAAAAGTTCACACTGAATTTTCAAACATGCAAAATCTCAAACCAAATCAGAAGCAACATTCTTTTATTTCTTTCAGGGGAAAGTAAACCAGTAGTTCTTTGCAGTGGTGAAAGTCAAGCTGTTACAAACAGCATAACCTACACTTTCACAATGGCTCATTCTTACATGATAATCCATTTTTTAACATTTACATATGTGAACACTTTTTTCTTTTAAGTTTACACAGCTGTAAAGATAAGAAACAAATTTCAATACCCTTTGATACTACTATTTTCTATTCGTAAATCACATATACTCTATTTTTTCTATTTTGAATTGAAATAATGCCTGAAACATGAAATTA
>JAOXXN010000001.1:51751983-51763983 GCA_026770055.1 Myrmophylax atrothorax
TCCATAATGTCTATACTTGAAACCTCACCATAATCGGATTAGGAACATAATCTATCCCATATGGGTTTGATGGTAATGTTATGGGGTTTTTTTGTGGGGCTTTTTTCCACTCGTCTGCTTTACTGAGAGCAAAAGTACTTTACAGGAAAGAAGCACACTAGGGAAGTTAATGTTTAGTAATGTTTAGGATGTGATTCAAGGAAGTCACCATGAAAATAAATACAGGGAAGTTGTGATATATGGCACAGAACTGTGCTATTAATTAGCAAATAGCACTTTCTTCAGCAACAGCAACAAAAAAAAACCCAAATGGAATGTCTCCTCCCTTTTGACTCCCCATATATAGATCTGCCTTCTAGCAACTTGCCATCTGACATTCAAACCATGCTACGCCTGGAATTACATAGTGTCCATATTGAACATATATTCCATGCACCAACAGACAAAAGTGACACAGGAGCCACAGCACTCACAGGGGCTGGGATGTCCAGAAGGAGGGGGAGAACAGACCTTCTCTGAAGTGACTCTGGGATAGACTGAAAATCAAACAATTCTAGGCATTCACCTAGGAGGCTATTCTAGCAGGATTTTGAGTACTGCCTAGGCACCTGGTACTCAGTGCATGCTTGCCATCTAGGTTCACTCCCAGCTGAGGCACCTACATAGAACCATGAAGGTTGGAAAAGGCCTCTTAAGTTCATTGAGGTCTTGAGGACTTCTGCCAGGAACTGTTTGGAAGAATGATGTCGGACCCAGGTCTCGCAAAGGCTTTGGCTAACACCCTAACCACCAGAAAAACTTTCCTTTTGTTGTTCTTTATCTTTCAAATGTCGAAGAATGGTCTTGTGGTTTAGCCCCAGTCGGGATCAGAAAATATAGAGCCAAGCACCCCAGGCGCAGGCAGGAGCAACATGAATTGTAATCGCTTGGAGACACACCCACTCTAAATCAAAGGTACATTTGCTTCCTGGCTCCTATTCCTGGCTTGGACCCTGCTCAAGTCACTTTAACTGCTAGTCCTTCTCTTTCCTCTCCTGTAATTTTAGGATAACAGAACTGGCCTCCCTCCCAAGGCTACTGCGGGGATCCACCAATGCAGACTCATAAAACACTATGAGATCGCCCGTCAGGAAGCTGTGTATGAATGCATGGCACAGTTATCATGAATGTTACTTGTAGAGGACTCAGATATGTAACTACACATGCATGCAATCATTTAGCTTTATTGGTTCATTATGTTCCAGGGAACTAATTGCAGGTTACTGTGTCATTAGTCTTAATACTCTTTCCAGAGTTACTAATTTGCTCAGTCAAGTGTCAAAATTTGGCTGAATATCTTTAAATAATTTGGGTCATTTTTGTCTTTATATAAGTGAGCGGCTGTGGTTTTGCAAAGCTAAGACCCTGACTCCCAAATTTCTGTAAGGTAAGGTTTCAATCACTGCCATCAGCCACCACAAAATGTTCTAAATCAGTTGAAAAATTTGTGAAAAATAATAACCTGGACTGTTAGCTATACCTCTTCTTCTGCTTCGGAGCTGCCCATGTGGCATTCCTGGCCAGAGGCTGGTTGACAGGAAGGATGAGCACACATGTTGGGTAACTAGTAGGGCTGCAGCCTGGCTGCCCTCCCACTGGCAGCTCCCAGGCATTCACAGTGCTGCCCAGACTGCTGCTGCATCACTGGTGGCATCAGCCCAGCTTTAGACAGGGCTGTGCAGCTTGTTGCTGCTTTGCCGTGCAGCCAATGTGTTCCTGAGGATTTCAACTGGGAGGAAAGTGGGAAATGTTAGTAGCATAGAAGTCAGCCAGTTCTCCAGAAAAGGCATTTGTTTCCCTTGCCAAAAGTCAAAGTCTACTATATACAAAGGAGGCATTATAGCTTCTCATAAAAAGGTCACAATAATCTTTTGTAATGGAAAGTGAAGTACAACCTAAATATAGGATCTCTCCCAGAATTCCTATAGCGTATAGATTAAATTCTGTTTATTAGCAATGTGTGGATTTCTGCTACGCTGTGCTGTACAAAACTCAGCAGTTGAAAGAAAATCAACCTATTCTGTGTGTAGCTATTTATCTGGAAGGACATGTTGTTATATGTATTTTAAAGCTGAGGAATTTTAATTCATCTGAAGAATATCCCAAGATGAGTCACTCAGCCTCTTATGGAAAATGCATCTGCTTTTTTTATCTTCCTTCCTTCATCAGAAATGTCACCTGTGGCATGTGCATTTGCACAAGTGGGAATAATTTTATGTGAGCTTTCAAAATATATCATAAAAATCCATATTATGAGGAGTTCCTGGACAACACACGTCATCATGCAAAAATTCCTGAGTATAGAATTATATTGCAAGCCATTATTGTGTCAAAATATGTAAAGATTAGGTCTTAATGACTCTGAATAAGTAATGAACATTTGAAGTATACCTGAACATGTATTCACAAAACACAGTTTTGCAGGCTTGACAGAGTTCTTATACAAAGTTGATGGAAACTATTTGATTACAATTAACTATAATCCTGTTGAGAAAGAGGTAGTAATTCAATAATACACCATGTACTGCCCAGGGAAGTGCGAGTGGGGATTTCTTTCTGATGTATCTTTTGTTGTTGTGTACCTGAAAGTCTCTCAAACCCCAGTCCTATATGGCTGCCACTAAGAAAACCTCATGTCAGAAAGTACCCTTAAGTCAACTTACCCATTTAGCCAGCGGTTGAAAAAATAAAAAAGTATTTTAAGAAAATTATGGAATTTCCAGACCCTTTCTTGGCCCTGTTTAATCTAAAAACTCGGCTTGGCCTTTCAAGTATTGTTGAAAATCTGGCAGGCATCACAAAGAGCAAAGTAATAGGTATTAGCTGTGCTGTTATACATTCACTCCTAGAAGCTCTGTCCTTTTGACATTACAGATCTTGAAATGGAGAATTACTGGCAATTTTAACATCAGAAAACTGAGCCAGCATTTTCCATGGAATAGCTTTTCCTCTTGACTGTATTTCTAGCTACCCAGAAGCAAAACAGTCCTTATCTACCAATGCCTTTTCTATTCCACTCTCAATCATTATTCCAGCAACACCCTGACTCAAAAAGTGTGCAGGTTGCTATTAATAAAGTTCATTTGGAAGAAAATCAGCTTTTGCTACCTGATTTTTTTCTTTTTTTTGTGGCAAAGAAATAATCATTAACTTTTATAGTTTCAGCTCATATTACTGTTTGTGTGAGATGGGGCAGCAATCACTTCTGCTCTGAACACAGCAAAGTATTTGCAGAAGGCATGTGTCTTTTATTGTTTTAAACATACATTTATACACACAGATACTCAGGTACATGCACATTTCTGTTAGATTTGTGAGTGAAAAGTTGAACAGCAACAAAAAAATCAAAATATATTTTCAAAACATATATTAGTAAATTGTTACACTAGTCCTAATATGCAGAAGACTATAGAAGAATCATAATAAAAAAATTAATATCAAGAACATATTCTGGATTCTGGACATTAAAAACCACTGTATGTTCATCCTGCACAACTTGGAGCGATGCTTATTTGGGATATCAGTGACTCTGACTTTATCTGCCTTACACCAGCAAAAGCAACAAACAATGTCACTGACAACTGAAGATGCTTTTTTTTTTAGTAAAATACATGGTTGCTGGAGGCCATGATTCTGGTGGGGTGAGATTCCTCTCCTTTTGCTATCTAAAAGTGAATTGTGTTATCTAAACTCGTCACCTTGATTCTTTCTGGGGAAGTCAATGGGGAAGTGGCAATTAATCTTTACTCTAATTGTCTAAGATAGGTAGATGAGCTGCCCTTTGTAGGCATCTCATTCTTTCCACTGACTGCAGAGAGCTAAGATAAATTATTTAGATTTGATCTTTTTAGGTGATTAATGGTCAGTGAAACAAATACTGCCTGACTCCCGTGGAAGAAAAGATAATCTCTTACTGCAAAGCCAGTAGAAGGAATACATGATCCAAGACGTGGAGGCTGCAGACAAGAATGTGTCTTCCTTTCACAGAATCACTAAGTCTGGAGGAAAGGAAACTCCCTGAAATTAAGTGCATGACTTTATTCAATAATTAGAGAGTAAGGTTTGGACTTCCAATAATGTTACTGCTCTTGAAACTCTCTTTGCTTCTGTGCTTAATGACAAAGATTGGCTCTCCAAAGAAAAGGATCTGACTACCTTTTTTAACAGTTGGTCTTTAGGTGTCGCTTAGTCATAGGCCCTCTTTCCAAAAACATTTCTTGGGAAAGACACTGGTCTTCTGGAGAGTGTAATAAGCAGGTCATGTGGACTGTAGATATCCAGTAATGATCAGTGGGTTATAACACCCATATGCAGAGTCCCTCTTTTGTCCTGCACCCTTCGAACTGCCAGTGGATGCTGACCAAGAGCTCTTCGTGCAGAGGTGCATGTGCACTCGACGGAGATAGCTAATCTTTGCACAGGTAGACAAGGCAGTGGGATATCACTTGCTCTCTGACCACTCCATCACACCTAAGGAGAGGGATTCAGTGTGTCCTTGTGGAAGTCTGAAGAGGTTCCGGCATCGCTTGTAACTCCAACAAAGCCAAACCAAGCTGCTCTGGCTACTTGGACAGGCTTCCAGGTGAAGCTTATCCAATTCCCTAGGACGTTCCTATAACATGACCAGATCATTGTCTGGAGACAAAAACAGCATCACAGGCTGCATTCAGGCCTGAAGGAGGAATGCATGCATGCTCATTTGTTTTATGGCAAGATTAATTAACAGAATAACCACAGTGCACGGGGCTGAGCACTGATCTAATTGGTTTGACGTGCATGTTTTATTCCACCACCCTCCACTGCATTAATACCCTCCAAAACATGTGTCAAAATCAATAACTGAAAGGAGTAACTTCATTATGATGGTTAGCTAAAAGTCTTAAGTAATATGAGTAGTTTTATAAGAAATAATTTGTGACATTTTCTTTGGCAAAATTCTCAAAAATACAACTAGCAGGAAGCTGCGTAAACTGAATTAACAAACTGGTTTTTCTTTGTGGCAACCTGACAATTCTATTGCAAAATGTTCACCCCATTGATGAAACATTTGTGGAAATTTTGCCACTTCTTTTCACTCAATAAGAAATTGATGATAGACAGCCACCTTTTTTACACATTCCTGTTTCATTCCTCTGTGGCAAATGCTCAAGCTCCTCTTTCCTACACTCAGAAGGACTCAGATAAGGGGAGCAGGTCTGCACCATGTCCTGAGCCTCTTTTACCAGCCACATCCCAGCATAATTTCTGGCAGCTTTTCTGGTTTTCTGTGTCTCCTCTGTCTCTGTGGTATTTCTCACACTCTTAGGCACAGATGAAACACACTAATCCATTTGCCTCTGAGGCATGTCTTCATAATACAAGACAGCAAAGGCTAGCCATACCCCACGCTTGCCCTGAGCTACAGAGAGCAGCAGAAGGATGTCAGTGTGGCTGCACTACTTAAAACATGGGTAAGCATCTGCATTGTGCAGTACATTGTGCACTGCAGGCTTACTCAGCTAAGCCTTCCGTCATACACTAGTGACTTGGTAATACACTCACTTTGGTTGAAGAGCTTTGCTGTTTCAGCTATGCTCAGCTGCATCTTAAAATTATCCTGAGTCAAAGGAACTGTGGTACTAAATGATGCCAGTGACGGTTAGCTTACTGAATAAAAATTTACTGTATTACACTGATGGAGTCCCTGACCCAAGAGAGATATCACTTTTAAATCTCTAGTCTTCAAAGCAATTAAAAAATAAATACTGTAAAAATCTGCTTCAAACAACTGCAATTTGTACTAAATTCTTTACTGTTTTTGTTTATGTAAAAAAGTAAAAAGATTTGCTTTTGATACCTTAATCTCTGTTTTATATCAGCTTTCTGTCTCTGGAATGTAAAGCAAAGATATGAAGTACCCCATAAATCTATAACCAAGCTACTGGGAAAGAATCCATGAAAAGCAAATGCTGTAAGAAATGCAAAAGCTGGTTTCTCTGTCTAGTTCAGAAATTTCTAGTCACATCTAAATAGTTTCTCCCAAACCAAGTAGTACTTGCTTGCTATTAATCAGTTGTACATTAAAGGAGTTTAGATTTTTGCCTTGGAAATGTACACTTGTGACATGCAAAGGTGCAGGTAGTCGCTTTAATTAATTTTTCTTTTGACCAAGACACTCCACAGGGCAGGAAAATACATATATTAATAAATTATTTAAATAATAAAGAAAGCAAAGGCTAATTCAAAAAAAGGCTGAGAAAAAGTGTGCACTCCAAGCACTTTTAAACTCTTTCAAATTATTTTAAAATCTTCAGTTATTAGCAATTCAAGCCCAGTGTACCGCATTGGTTACAGCCGTGACGGATTTTGGTTCTTAAAGAGTATATGCACACATGAAGAGATACTGGAATCATGCAATGTTTAACTCCAAAGATGAAAAACATCCAAACAAAGCTCAAACTTTACCCTTCACATAGTCTGCCCTAGCAAAGAAGATCTTGAACATCATGCAGGGGTGCAGAACCCTGGGTGCTATCTGATGAAGGGTTCCAGGCAGGGAAAGCAATTTCAGAAATGGACTGGGAGTCCCCAGAGCCATCCACACTTGCTTTTGCACTGTAGTCTTTCCCAAGTGCGACACTTACAATGAATAATGTATTTTTTAGTTTTGTCTTCTGTTTATTTTTTGTTTCCTTCTTCCCCAATGAATTTCACAATGCCTGTCCTTATCAAATAAAAATTCATAGTACTTTCCAGTAGTATCCAAAAGACCTTTCTCCTGTCTGTCATCATGAATTGTTGCCCTGTTCTTTACAGTTTTCTTCCAGAATACTTTTTTTATTGGCCACTGTCTGTGACAGGATACTGCACTGGACAGGTTATTGTGTTAGGAGGATCTATGGTCGTATTCAGCGTGGCTCTTCCTACACTATGTTCTTTACAATAGATGCACAGAGCTTTTGTACATTGATGATCTGCAAGGCAGTAAGGCTGTATTCCACAAGTATAGATATGACAAATTGGGCATGTCTTAATCCAGGCTGTTTAAACCTATCTTTTAAACAGGGGCAAAAGAAAACAAACCAAGCAACAAGTTCCTCTATACCACAAAGGCTGAGGTACTTTCCACATGTATAAATAGCTGCTGGACTTTGAAGTAAGAACTTTGAAGGTGCTGGCCAAAGGGATCTGTGAAGAGTTGGCACACCTGTAAATGGGAAAATGCTGAGTGTGGGCTTTTAAGATGGTAATTTTCAGTATTCAAATACCCTTTCTCTTGAAACGCAGCAGCAACAGGTAGTAGTGGTGATATTGATGGTGCAATTATTCTTTTTTATAGCAACAGGATTATTACAGCTACTACACAAGTTCTGGTAAAACTGTTCTACTCTAACACCTGGGCTATAGGATAAAAGAGAAACTGTGGGTTTATCATGAACTATATGACTGTTCTCATGACTTAGATGGTAAAGAGCTTGTTCAGTGGCTGAAAATTAGGTGTTTTGAAAGTAGTGTTCTCTAGTGCCTTGGGAACTCAGAGGCAGCAGCAGGCAGATAAGTGTCCCAGGATAATTCAACAAATAGGACATGACTGCAACAATTTCTTCGCAGACTATATAGGAAGTTCAACATTAGGATCAATGTGACAGTAATTTCTCTGGTCTTTTATAAAAGAGGAAAAGGAAGCAGAGGAAATATAATTAAACAAGACAATATTTCAGAATGGAATAATGGAAAGCTGAGGGTATTGAGTTTGGATGGGGCTTGAGTTGTTTTTGTAGAGTTTTGTTTCTTTGGATTTTTTTCTTTCTTTTTTTTTTCTTTCAAAGACTTATTCAAACATAAATAACTTTGAAATTTATCCAACAGAAACCCTTGTATCTTACT
Organism: Myrmophylax atrothorax; assembly: GCA_026770055.1. Lineage (NCBI taxonomy): Eukaryota > Metazoa > Chordata > Aves > Passeriformes > Thamnophilidae > Myrmophylax > Myrmophylax atrothorax. The sequence goes on from JAOXXN010000001.1 coordinate 51,759,889, forward strand.
CTTTTAAAATATAGTGCCTGTACATTTTCTGGGCAGAAAGAGTATTTGCTCTTGGCAGCTCTCAGCTTTGCATAACATCTGTAATGAACTATGAAAATTAGATAAATAACATGAACTTTTTCTTGCTAATTTTTTTTCCTTATCAAAACAGAAGATCCTGATTATGTTTCCTTATGCTCCAAGATACACAACTTAAGAGGAGGGGGTTGTTTTTTCAAGAATATTTTACTTTCCTTATCCCTTATATAAACTCTTTCTGGATCAAAACAATAGTCTTTCATTCCTGAAGTCAACTGTGTATGGAATCTTCAAAAGACTCCCCTAGCTTAAAAAGAAATTTTAAAAAAACCTCTTCCCTTTGGTGGGAAGATACTTATAAAGCCAGGTTAAATAGAAATATGTGATGAAGGGGACAGGCTGAAAAGTACTTCTCCCTGGGTTTCAGATTTTATAGAGCACTAGCATCACTTTGTGATTTAAATTAGTAATGAAAACAATAGTGTATGGATCTCCTGATAAGGAGTTTGTGGAAACCTCCAAGGGAGTGAAGCAATCACAAACACTCATGCCTGATAAATAAAGGACTTCAGGAGACTTCACCTCCAGATGTTCTCTCTGCCTCCTAAGTTACAAGAAGCTATCCACAATCTGTGCTTCGTTTTACGCAGTATGAGGTGTGCATCTGAACAGGATGCATAGAAGTATGTGAAAGAACTGCATGCCAAATACAAAAAACCCCCATAAGATTCTAATCCTAAATATGGTGATCCTCTTAATTATCCAAGTAAGTTTGTTTTCTACAGGAAAAGTTTCTTTATGTTATGTTGATCTTGCAAGTCAGGTGAGCTCCTGGAAGACCACATCCTCCAGATGAGTTTTGCACTTGAACTTTGGGAATGTGTTGCATACATCTACATTGCCCACCACAATATGGCAAAGAGCACAAACATGTATTTCCAGTGAGACAGTGGAGTATGCAGGAGCAGTACTAGGTCAGCACCTGAAAACAATTCAGTTCTGTCAATGCAGTGTGGTTAATAAGATTAATCTTTTAAGACTTGACATGGTTATTCATTTTGCTCATATAGGTGAAAGCAAAATTATTCTAATGGAAGTAACATTAAAAGAATGAGAATCTCAGATTAAATATTTCTGTGAATAAGTGGAAAATTTTTTCCAAGGTATCATAAACAATAAGAATAATCTTTTTAGTTGCTTATTTTAAAAGAAGGGAAGCAAGAAATCCAGCCCTTTATGCTTTGTGTAGCTTGTTTATTGTCTGATGGGAATTTTCATAATCTCCTGAAGGGTATTTGGAAACCCCTTGCCACAATATAACTACAATAAAATCAACCTACATATCTCAAACTTTCTCCAAAGGCAATTCTTTCCTCTTGTCAGGAAGGGGTAGGAAGAAGGGGAGTTAACCAGATTGATGTTTGTCTAGCTAGCAGAATGCTTGTCATCGTTGATCAGGACTCTGATTTATGTGACCACATGAGAGGTAGAGACTCTCAGTCAGCAACTCTGTTGCTCACTGCAGGAGGAAGACATTGGCCAAAATTCAAACCAATTATTTATTTTTTAAAATACAAGTTCCACTGGGATTCCCCTGATGAATAAGTGTAGCCAGAGAGGGAGATAGGACTAAATTAATATGGTTAGAAATCCACGTGCTGCAGCCACTAAAATGGCTGCTGAAAACTCTTCATGTAAAACAAACCAAATCAATTATTTCTTATTAATTGTGATTAAATACTATAAAACTTGGAAATTCTATAATATTCCCTAATATTAAGCAAAGAAATGGGTTCTGTTTCTTTGAATTAAAGATGGATTAAGGAAAAGAAGAACTTGATTCAGGAAGCAAGCATGAAAAGATGAAATAAAATTTGATACCAGGGCTGAAGTCTTGGGTGATAGATAAGGAAGGATGAATAATGGAGTCATTAATTGTCCAGAGAAGACTGGCAAGACTTGAGGAGTATCTTCCCAAGTGGGAACAATGGAAATGAAAGCTAGTGACCAAGTTTAACAGAAGAGAGCTGGAAAGTGGTAGCAAGCTCTGGGTTAAACCTGTGAGAGTAACTGTTCAATGAGAAGGGTAATGAAAATGTTGTGCCAGAACATATGAAGCATGTAGGATGAGTTTCACCTCACCTCACTTCAAAAATCTTTGAGTTAGTCATTCAGATTCCCTTTATAGTCAATAACTACTTCCAGGGAGTGAGTCACCTGACCTAAATTAGATGTCTATCTTGAGATGGGATGAATCACACACTCAGAGTGTCTATTGATATCTATTGACTATAAAAGGAACCAGGACTTGCTTAGATGCAGACATCTACATTGCAGATGAATCCCATCCTTAGGCAGTTTACAGAGTAATTTGATAAATATCAGGAAAATCCACTATTTGGAGCCAAGCTTAAATACAGAATGTGGGCACAGATAATCTTGTACCCTCTGCCTCACAATATACTGGAAATAGGATTAATAGACTGGGGTTTAGGATAATCTTTTATTGAGTTGAGAACAAGAGGCCACAGCAAGGAATGCTGCTCTGCAAAAAAATTGCTGTTAGTGACAATAATAAGGCTGAATCAGGGGCTCTGCTTAAAAGACAGAAGTAAGGTATGTGTTGGGGGAAGGAAAGAGGGAGCAAATGTCTTCACTTTGGAATGTGGGATACTGCATCTAACCAGAGACTGATATCAAAGTGTTAAAACATTATTAAAAGCAGAATCTAAACAAATGCCTTTCTACTCTGCTCACCCTCCCAAATTCCTTAATGGAGAGTTTAAATGAAAATAAAAGTTCAAAATAAGTTCAGTCACTCTTGAGAAGCTCTTATATCTGAACATTCTGCAATGAGAGCAATTCGTTATATATTAACTGGAAGATTTAAGAAGTTAAATTTTAGAAAGGTGTGGCTCATGATAGCAAAAAACTACCACATATTTCAAATTTCCCATTCTTTTAAATATTGTATGCTATAATTACACTTGCATTCTATTGAATATAATCTATGTTTTAAAATCTTTGCTTGTTTTCTGCTCCGTACTCTCACCTATGTACTGTGTCATCATTTGGTTGAAGTGGACCAAAATTTTGAGCTTGACTTCTGTTGGTGCAATGTCAAATCTGATGCATCTACAAGCACAAGATATCCATCAGTAGCGGTATTTTGCCCTGTGTGCACAAGACCAAGCAGAGGTGTTGATTTTGGCTGCCTTGGTTGGGGACTGCCAGTTTGAGAATTCTGGTGGAACCTCAGGTGCTATTCAATATTCACAATTATATTCACTATTTATGTTATTTATATTATATATGTCACAATCAGTATTTCAGTAGTGGAAATAGTTAAAAATTAAATTTTTTCTTTTTGTTCCACATTTTCTCAGATAAATACTCTCTGTTGATACATGGCTTCCCTACTTCACAGTAGCTGCAGTGTTCCCTGCCTGGGATCACCCCTCTTCTTTGTGGAGATAACTGTTTTCAGAAAGTGTTCTGCACTCTGTGGGATTTACTAAGCTGTATTAAAATAAACAGAGAACCAAAGCATTTGTTCGAGGTAGCCATGATACAAGTTAAAATACAGATATCTAAGTCAAATACTGTTATTAAGCAGTTGTTGTACTTTTAAAAAATTATATTGTGTCTACAATAAAATAAAGTTACTTCACTGATGACAGTAATTTTGTTTTCCCTAATACTATATAGGAATTTTTTGAACAGGATTGTGACTACATTACTGACACATCAGAGGTACAACCCAGCAAATAAGCAATAGATTAAATGAGGTATATGGTAAAATTCACCCTTTAAAACTACAAAACTCTGAGGAGGCTACAACATGGAAACATCTACATAAAAGTTGCTTGCATAATTCATGGCAAAGCTTTGTATCATGTCCATTAGAGCCAATATAAGAATACAAAGACAATTTTAAAACAACCAGTGAAACAATTAAATGTGTTCTGCATTCAGACTTAGTGTGGAGATTCCAGTGAATCTTAGAGTGCATTTCTTAGTTTAACATTTGTTTTGCTAATTCCTCCATGTCTCCATGGATTGTATTTACTGTTCTGT
>JAOXXN010000001.1:51806647-51822776 GCA_026770055.1 Myrmophylax atrothorax
TTTATGGACTCCTCTCAGAGCTCTACAGTGAGTGTCTCAAAACCTGTGCTATCTAAGCCTACAGCTGCTTTAGCAAATGCAGACTAATGGGAAGAGGTGCTGAGGAATGATGAGTTCTCTGCACACATTTCAGGGGTTTGACATCAGACTAGTTATAGCTTGGTCCTGTTGACTGAAGTTCCATTAGCAACACAAGGGTGTTAGGTAGTCTTCTGAAGCACATTTGCTAGTTAATGTCATCCCAAAAGAATCTTGCTTACATGCTTGGAGAGGCTCTATGATTCAAATCAGAGCTTCGCTGGGCAGCAGGTCGAAGGAGGTGATTCTATCCCTCTACTCTGCCCTGGTGAAACCCCACCTGGAGTACTGGGTCCAGTTCTGGGGTCCTCAACATAGAAAAGACATGGACCTGTTGGAACAGATCCAGAGGAGGACCATAAAAATGATCAAAGGTCTGAAGCACTTCTCTTGTGAAGAAAAGCTGAGAGGGTTGGGGTTGTCCAGTCTGGAGAAAAGAAGGCTCTAGGGAAATGTTATTGTGGCTTTTCAATACTTAAAGGGGGGGCACAGACAGGCACAGACTTTGTAGGGCCTTTTCTGATAAGACAAGAGGTAGTGGTTTTAAACTAAAAGAAGGTAGATTCAGGATTGATACAAGGAAGAAATATTTTATGATGAGCATGGTGAAACTGTCCAGAGAGGTGGTGGATGCCCCAACCCTGCAAGCTTTCAAGGCCAAGTTGGCCTTGATCAACCTGATCTAATTGAATATGTCCCTGCTTGCTGGAAGGGGGTTGGACTAGATGAATTTTAAGTGCCAGTTCCAAATGAAACAATTCTAGGATTCTATGATTCTATTCTAGTTAGAGATGGTCAGGAAATCCTCCTCAAAGCAGCACTCCCAACTCAAACTAAACCACTCACAGAGACCTCTCCTTAAACATCTTCTGTCTTCTAATTTTGGTAGAATGCTCTGCTTGTGGTTCCTGGGGTGCCTTCCTACACTGAATACATTAATTAATCTCCAGAGATATTTCTGATCTCTAACAAGAGGTTCATTGGGATAGAAAAAAATTACAAGTCTGGGCAGATGTGAATATCCCTGTCTTTATATGATATGACTGTGGTTGCCCAAGTCCATTTCCCAAATTACAGATTTACATCAAAGAAGTTATTGGAAGTGACATTCTTCATGCAAAGTTCAGCCCAATCTCCAGAAAATTAATTGTCAGCATTGTAATACATTAATTAAACTGTGGTACGGTGAGAGTTTTGCACTGCACTCCTATGAGTGTACTAACAGCTTCTCTTGTCATTTCTCTGTATAAAGGAGTGCATATGTATTTTACTGATTTCATAGTCAGTGTCTTCCTGGCACGCTTATTTCTTAACTTCTTTGCATCTTTACGTTTGATGATGTAGTAAATGGAGGATGAAGGGTTAACCAGTTTCCAAAGGGTGCTGTTAAATGATGGTTGTCCTTCTGAATCATAGATTAACAAATAATCATTTGTTCTGATGATGTAATATTTGTAACTTAAAGTAATGTTACTAAAGGGAGGAGTTCTGTGAAAATTGGTTTGAACTGGTCTCTCTGGTTTATGATCCTTCCTGTTCCCCTGCTCACGCACTGGCTTAATCTTACTAAGTAAACACGTTTGTTTCCTAATTCTCCTTCAAACTGATTTGCAAACGTCTCAGAGGAATCTTATCCTTCTTTCAAACCCAAAAGCATCCAAAAAAACCCCAAACCCAGTGTTTTAGCACTAAAAAAACCCCAACACACTGATTTACTCCCAGGATATTGCTGATAAATACATTCATCTTTCTAAGCTTTCATTTGACTAAGAATATGGAGTATATCAAGGGTTTCTTTTTAAGGCAGCTCTTGAAAGGCAATACTAAATGTTACATATTGTTACAAGAGGTAAAAAATGAAAAAAATCGTTTATATTATTATATTTTCTACTGGAAGCATATAATGTATAAAGTACTTTTAGATAGCAGTGAAATTTTTTTGTAGTTGTTAAAAGTTACTATTTTATTTGGGCTGCAGACTTTCTCAGGAATATCTTGAATACTTACTGATAAATCCTGCAATGGAATTCTGCATTTTTTTTGCTGTTTTCCATCCCTTTCCTACTGCAGAGGAGTAGGAGTCACAACACCTTGTACTCATTCACCCTGTCAGTGACCATTATTGAAAAATCAGCAGCTGTCATCTGTTGTCATACCGTAACCTGTAAAGGAGATGGTTCCTTTCAAGTATCATATACCAATAAAGACAGTATTTCTGCTAATGAAGACTAATGAATATTTACTTTCTAAGGATACCATGGTGTGCATCCAATTGCATACAATAAAATAAAGCATATGTGAAAGACTGGTTGCATTCAAGACAAATAATCATGCTTAGACTGTGGAGCGGACAGAAAGTAGGAAACCATTATTCTGAAAGATGGATTGTGTTCGTGGATTTGCCAGTTGCAGGATGGATATTTCTAGCAAATGCCAAGCTACCTCCTCTGTGTGTGGCTGGAACATATCTTAACTTACAAACCACCCTGATTACACAGTCCTGAGCACAGTCCGCTGCTGGCTTGAACCTGTTATGTGTAATAGCACCATGACATTTCTCTTTACCATCACATGAGAGATTTCTTGCTAATCAGAGAAAGTGGACTTTTACAAGAAATTTAGTGATATCAGTACCAGCCCCATGCCAACAACGAGCAGAAAAGCTTCTTTTTTACTCTCACAGTTGACAAATTATTTTCCCAGCTGAACATTGAAGATTATGTGTACTATTCAATAGAAAGGCAAGTTAACACACACACAAAAAAAAAGGAATATGCATACATGTAGGATTATGTGAGAACGTTCCCAAACTGTGAAATAACTTGAATAGATTGGCATGCAGTGATGCATAAGTCAATCAAGTCACAGCATGCTTCTGTTTAGTTTAACAGTAGATGCTCTAACATTTGTAGTTGCACAGTGCATAGTCAAACAGTACCTCAAATGGATTTTTTGTGTGTGTTCTTCAGCTCATAGTCTATTCAAAGCAATGTAAGGGGTTTTTTTCTTTTTTTTTTTTAAGGTTGAATAAATCTCCAGTTACTTTCTTACTATTGTTAGAAAACACTTGGGCAAACAGATATACTTAATATTCTTGTTGACCTTGACCATTTCTGAAGAATATTCATCATCTCCTTAAACACTTAATTTATTTTTGCATCTTAAAGCCAAATTATTTGGGTAGTATCCAGCAGCTAGTGGTAAGGCAGTCCATTGACCCACTACCAGCAAAGATCACTGGAACTTCTCATTGCTTTCCAACCCTTCACTCAGTCCTAAAGATGAGAACTGATAGCTGAATGGCCCTCTTGTTGCTGGAACAGAAAGGCTGGTTAAAGCCGTGAACACAGTTCATGTTAAATATAACTTCAAACTTTGTTTTGGTGCTGAGTCACAACTGAACCAAACATTTTAAAAATTGCCACAGAATAAAAAGTTTTACATTTTTATTTTTAAAATTAGCTTGGAGGGGAATTCTGATTTCAACCCAAAATTTCTCAGTGTTACTAACAGTTACAGATACTCACTTACTTTTGTGGCTTCACTGTGGAAGTCCATAATAGACAACATGCCAAAACCTATTATTTGAAAGAGGATTGCAGGATAATGGAAAGATACAGTAAGCAGCTGGCTTCTCTCATTAGTATGTTGCATGCTTACGTGCTCCTCTTGTTAAGTACCAAGCTGTTTCATCAGAACAAACACACGAGATACTTTGATCTGGAAAATAAGTTCAGGTGTTTCAATGATACATTGCAGCCACAATTCATCCTACCTAATGTTAATCACCTGTGTAAGGCATGTAAATTAGGGGGTTAGTCACCTCAGACTCCCTCTAATGTCGCAGGAGGATGATGGGTACTTTCTCAGTGTGGCAGGGAGACTTGGTGGCTCCATAAGAGTGGAGGGAGCCAGTGTGGCTGGGCTGTAACACTGGTGCCTCAGTAGTGGAGCCAAGGGTAGGCTCAGGCACTACCTCATAGCACCTGGTTTCCAAAACAAAACAACGAAATAGTGTAATTGTTCCTACTTTGTAATTCACTTCGGAGAGGGGTTTTCTTTGGTAGAAAACATAACTAAAATCTTTTTGATTCTACAAAAATTTCTGTGGCATTAGAAAGCAAAATACATTTGGTCCAGTCATCCCATCAGCTTCAGCTATAAGTAGTGCAAAAGAGCTATATTACCAATTCATAGAGGAAAAGATGCACTTTTCATTCTTCAATAAACATTTATCACTTCAGAAATGGGCTTTAAAAGGATTTAGAAAGAAGCTGAGTCAATTTGGTCCTTTGGCCTATAGGCAGATCAAGAAGAAGTGATGATTTTGAGGGTCAAAATGCAGAGAGTAGGAGGACATCTAATCTGAACTGCAAGCTGTATTTAGCAAGAAGCATATAAATCCCTTAAGTGGTCCTTGTTTTCTCTGAATTAACTGCTTTTTGTTTTGTTACGTAAATGTAAACTCAGAATACAAGCCTGTGGGAACACCAACATTATAGAATAAGGCAGATAGACATATCTGTCACCTTGAGCAAAAAATAAAGGGCAATGGAATGAGGCTGGTATAGTGTAAGTTGTCAAAGGTAAGGAAGCCTTTATGACTAAACACTTTCCAGATTCCTAGAACCAGGGACCATGGGAAAACATATAAGAATGGAATGCTGGGTGTCAACTACAGGAAGCCCAAGATCCAAATGGCACTATTGCAAATGCTGGAGCATCTCAGCTGGGCCTTTTTCAGCTGAGACAGTGTTGGAGTCCTCCAGGGATGGTGCACCCATAACTGGTCTAGTTTTTGTACTAGAGCAAGTCACACAGAGATATAGATTACTGCATGGTCACTACCTTCAAACAGATCTATCCTTTCAAAGTCAAAGATTGATGCAGGATGAAGTAAGATGTTATTGTACTTTGTATGCTTCACTGGTCTCACGCAAGAATTTTGAAGACATTGGAGGTAGTAGCAGTTAAGGTGGGGAAGATGAGAGACTGCCTGCATTCCCTTAGTTCCATTCAGTCTGATCTCGGAGCCTCTTTTCATCCAAACCTTTCAGATCTAAGTAATTTTATTTCCTCGGGGGACTCCACCAACTCCCAGCTAATCTGATGTCTTTTCCTGAGGGAAATTTTCCTTCCCTAGTGCAATTCCCAGATCTTACACTTTGCTTTTCTAAGTGTCGACTGCGTCCTGACTTCTCTTAACCTTCCCTCTGCTCTTCTGCAGAAAAATCCCTCCCACCTGAACTTCCCACATAGCCTCTCTCATCCTTCCAGACTAAACTGCAAACTCAAAGTTCCAGTTTTTCCATTCCATCCAACTTGACCTCTTACTGTCCCTCACCTGGACTCCCTTGCTTCAAGCTTTCTGCGTCCTGCCAATCCTTCCTTTCCCCACACATAAGTGACTCTCCTGTGCCATTGCCATCTTCTGCTGTCATCATCACTTCAGAGACAAAAATCCCACTGGATATAAAACCCCAGGGCATTGTCTGCCTAACTCTTCCTGCTTTCTGGATTTCCCTAGTGTTTCCTCTGCTTTGGCAGGGACCTAAAGACCTCACACTCTTCACAAAGAATACATTTTGGTGTTTGCTTAGTATTTACATCCATGAAAAAGAGAAAAGACAGAATCCATAGATACAGTAGAATATAACCTTCTTGCCATTGTGAATGATTTGAAGTCATTGTCTACACAACAGACCACTTATAATGGAGGTGAAATGAGAAATATGTGGGTACTGAAAGAAAGTGGGCCTAGAAAACAGCAAAATTTTATAATTAAATGAAAAAATCGCTGGGCTGTTGGTTAAGGTGCAAAGGAACTCTAACTGGCATTACTGAGTCTTACCAAGAATAACAAGACACAAGTACAGTTGTTAGCCTGTGTAGCTGGGCACTGGGGAGGAAATCAGAACCTATGAATGGGGCTTTACGTATACAGCATAAGGGAAGGTCAGGTACCCAAGACAGGATTCAAATCTACGTTAACACCGTACTTACCAGTCAGGATCTTTCAGCTACTTTACAGCAAATACAAAGATGAACACATGTTTTACTTCACATTCGGAGACCAGAACCTGGAAGAAGGTGTCTACATATCCTCTTTCCAAAAGCATACTTGTAAAATGGGCTGGTGCAGGAAATGTTTCTGTCTTACAACAAGTAAAGTTGTAGAGGACAAAGTGGGAGACCAGAATTTAATTTCCTCTAGTCTTTCAAGTGTCCAATGTCCTACTGGTTTGAGCTGAATTGAAATGGTATTGACCATGAAGTGTATAATCATGTCTCTGTCTGAAACTACTTTATGCAGGCTATAGAATAATGCATCTCTGGGGAGTTGCCTGTCTAGTGACTTTTGAAGTTTTTTGCTACACATTAATACAACTTGAAGAGAAAAAGTAGAGTGTATGCGTGAAACCCCATCTCTTCCTCTGTAAACAATGTCATTGCTAAGGAAAGGACATTTTCCTTGGAAAAATGTTAGTTTCAACTCCTTCAGTCAAAGCAAAGTGTTGAATCTGAGCCTAACATCCTTAGCAAATGACTTAACTCCAGAATTCTCTATGAAAGGTGGGTGGCAGATCCTCCTCCATTGTCTGTTCTAACAATCACCCACAAAGCATTTTCCAAGGAGCTTTCCAGGTGTGTGTTGGGTGTTTATTTGAGAATGTCTGCAGGTTTGAGCCCCCCAGGAGACTTTAGCAGAGGAATGCCTTGCTTCGTAGGTGGGAGATAGCTATCAGGCTGCTTAAACTGTCCTGGGCATGTGCCAAAGCAGTGCTCTGGACACCCAGAAGAGCTGAAGCTCAGACAAGCAGGTGCCTTCATCAAGACTCAAATAAAACACCTAAGTACTTATGGTGCAAATGGAGCATTTCATCAAAGAAGAAGTGATTTTGCCAATAACATTTTCCCCACTAAGTACTCAAAATTTCCATTATAAAATTTAATTCCATGCTTAAAAATTACACTACTGACATTTTGACTGAACTAAATACATAGATTGCCATTTCCCAGAGTGCATTTGGTATTTACAAACCAGATATTCCACTGCCTAAGGCCCCCAAGGATCCCAATCTTCTTGACATTCTTAGATCATGTCAAACACGTATCAACAGCACTAGGTTCCAAACAGGGCAGAGCTTCCATAGTCTCTTTAATTCAAAAACACTGGTGGTGGTGGAATCCACTTTTTGCATACTAGCCTACGGGACTGACCGCCTACACAGCCACGGATGACCCAGGTTCATTGAGTTCTGGCATCAGACTGCAAGCACAAGAGCAAATAAAGCCTTTCTGGTGAAGCCACGGCATTATCTGGCCAGACTTTTATAATAAGGTAATTGTTGTGTTTTTTTCATGGTATTCCTAGTGGAGTATGTTTTGAAGAAGTTATGGAAGTTTTCCCTGTTGCAGTTATGTCCTGCATGGACCAGTTTGGTCCGCAGTTAGGTTAATTGACTTTTTCTGTTCAATAAGCTTCCTTGCTCTGTAAAAGAGTATAAACTCAGTATAATGTGTCATATTCTAAATGGATGGGGACTGCACCACAGCCACCTACCCCTGTCTGTGACTAGGATGAATTTAGCCCACTGCCACTGAAAAGGGCAAACAGTGACAGCAGCTGTCTGTGGGACAGGATGATAACAGAGTGTGAATAACAAGCCTCCTTTTTACGTAGATATTATGCAGATTATTCTTATTTGGTAACACTTGGAGTATACTGAGAAACTTCAACACATGCTGTGTGGTTAAGTAAACTATAAAAGAATATGGGAACCCATAGGCACTGCTAAAAAAATCAAGTTCAACCTCATTGCCAGATTGGATTCAAAATTCTGCAAAGCAGGTGAAGGTAGGCTGGAGAAAACAAAAGACAGCAATGCTATCTGTGACACAAGAAGAAAAATAGGAAACTCAGCACAGGGTTTAAAGATGTCTGTGGAGGTGGGTGAGTCACTGTTGCTCACACTTTGAAGTGAGTGAGACAAGCCTGTGCGTCATATATTATTTCCTCTTAATCTGCAGAGAACAGGCCATTCCAAGCCATTGATGGAAGCCAAGCACTTCAAGCACAAACGAAACGTGACTGGACATGGCTTTCTCTTAGTCAAGCATCCTGGGAGCCTAGAACCGCAAGTCAGACTCTGTCAGCAGTTGAAATACCTTTGGTTTACAGGTTAACAACCTGGCGATAAAAATGAACTGTGGCTGAAACTAAGCCTACGTGGGCCTAATGTAATTAAGAGCCAAGTTTCATACCGCTATAGGGCTGATACTACACCCACTGAAGTCAGTGATAATCTTTCCATGAATAACAGAGGCAGATCTTTTCATCTCTTGATACCTGCACTTATAAAACAGGGATAACGGTACTTTCTTTTTTACAGTGTTTACAGACTCAAAACCATTCTACAACAAGGACTGTCTCTTTCCAGGCATCCATGTGGCATTTAACACCTCCAGATTTCTCTCGTTTGGAATTTGAAGCTACAAAAAACATATCAGAATTGGCATGACATTTCCGACAGAAATTATGTGTGTTGTATACAGACTGCCACAGACTTGTGGAGATCTGAACATGTAAATCTATGGCTACCAATAGAAACACTGTAAGTAAATGCTACTGGCAGTTTTGAAACCACTGTCTGAAAACTCTGGGGATTTTAATTCTTGTTTGAACTACTACAGTAGCTGTGAAGGTCGCATAGCTTTGCATATCTAAGAATTTTGTAGGACTCCACAGGTGCAAGGCTGACTACAACAGTGAAGATAATTGCTTAGTTGAGTAAGTAGAGCATGTATCTTTTATTCATGTGTATCTCAATGTATTACACTAAGAACAGTCTCTAGCATGTGCAGGACATATGGCAAAAGAAAGCCTGGCATGATCTATATTGTATTGATTTGTATTGATAATGGAGCTGGACTTTTAATTTCATCTTTAAGTCATTTATAGTAATGTATGCTTGGCTTGGGTTTTTTTCCCATTATGGGAAGCAACTGTACCTTGCACAGACTGCTGTTATTTGCTGCTTTGGAAGACATCCTGACATACTCCTTAGTTTACATCCTCTGCAGGGTTAGGCCTTCTTTTTGCTTTTTTTTTCTTTTCAAGTAAATATGTTTACTTGAACATGACATGCTGAAAAAGCATTTTGTTACAGTTTTGTAGCAAAGCCCCGCACCATCAAATACCAAGCAAATATATACAATACATGAGAGGATATTAATGATTATTTAGGCTTAAGGTGGCTGAGTCATGATCTGTCTAGACTCTAAGCACTTTATTAATGAATATGATCAAATAAAATTATGTTAACATTTGAGACAAATATGTCCTCAGAGTCCTGAAACGTCCTCACTTAGACCTCTCTAGACCCTGACGAACTGTTGTTATGTCACAACATACAGGAAAAGTCACAATTTCAGTAGAACATCCAGAGGCAACAGCCCAACAGTCCTTCATAGCTTGCTGAGCTCTTCCATCTTGAAAACCTGGTGCCTGTCCTAGTGGAACTGATCATTTTAAGGCTAGCAAATTCTCTCAAAATTATAGACTCTCTCAAAAACTTTTGTAAGTTAAATTCTTTGCTGTTGCTCTTGGAAGAAAACAAATCCTTGGGCAACTGAGCATAGAAAACAGGGTTGAACAACCTGTTCAGAAATCCCAGCGTGCCTAAACACAGCAAGTTTCAGCTTGAAGTAGACTGATTGTGCTGAGCATGGCCTGAAGCCCGCAACATGCAGCTAAACTTCCGTGTCAGTTAGTTAAGAGTTTCAGTGAGCTGGGGGAGAAGCTCTCCTTTAAAGAGAAGGCTCCACTCATCTGTTTGAATCTAATTTGGTCTTGCTTACAAAATATAAACGAGATAAAAAAAAAGCACTGAAATAACCTGGGTGGCATTTTTTCAGTATTATAGACATTCTAATCTCTTGGGATGGTTGTGAGGGTTTTAAGGATGCCAATATCTTTCACTGCTTACTCAGAAAGGTCCCAGATGTGGAAAATTTCCTTGAATCTCTCATGGTGGCGGTGGAAAAATGTAGAAAGGAGCAAAGGGTACTGATTCATTACAGTGTTTTATTCCAAAATGACACATGGATGTAATATTGCTGGGATCGATTAAGTCACATAAACATAAAATTGGCCAAAGAGGTAGTGGATTTGGCTCAAAAGATCTATTAATGTTTTGAAGAAGGGGACACTACCTCCTGCTACTTCAAAATAGCATGCAATGTTTTTTATGTAAAACAATAGTGGCTGCCAATAATACACCAGGCTGGTTGAAAACACTTTCACATGACTGCAGGTAACCATAGGTTATAAAATAGCTGAGACCTGGGAAACCACTCTAGGCAGTGGTAGGCAGACAGGTAAACTTAGCCCCATGCTTTGCTTTTAGAAGTTCCAGTACATACTGCCACAACCAGTTTTTGTTTTGTTTTTCTTCCCAGAGAGCCAGTCTGTAACCACAGACAAATGTTTTTCTCTGTTGAAACTCATCCTTATGGCACGACAGCCTGGCTAATCCTTGGTTATACTGCATATGTAATAGAATGTTTGAACATAAAAGGGATGAAAGACCAAAGGAGGAGAAAATTTCCCTCAATTTTATGTTCCAGAAAAGCAAAATCTGGCATACCCAGATCTTTTTGTTGGTTCTTAATGCTCAAATAGAGGATGTGACCAGTGGCCGTTGATGCCAGTTATGTTTGTGTATTTATTTGAGAAATCTTTCTCTTAGGCTTCTCCTTTGTCTGTTTTTTCCTGCATATTCTCTTATACTCCAGATTGAACTCTATTCAATAGCCCATGATATGTAGATTTTGTCTCCTAGTTTCTGTTGTCTAGAATCTGTCATCTAGTTTCTATCTTGTTCACCTTTCATCACCAACCTTGTAAATCCTCCCTTAACTTACTTGTTAATGGTGCCAATAAAAATTTCAGCAAAATGACACTAAAAGTCCTTATGTTCATGTTCTATGACTGTCTCAAAATACTCTAGTTAGCAGTTGAAGGTGAAAAAAAAAATTGTTCTTTGTTGCTTGCCCTAAAAATTCATCTGTGACATCTGAAAGTCAAATTGCTCTATCTCCATACATTTAAACAGCTATAAAAATTCATTTATGGAAATCTGGGCCCCAGTTCAGCAAAGCACAACTATTTGCCTAATAATGAGGTTACTCCAACTCACTTTTCTGTGTATGAGCTGCACAAGAGCAGCCAGCTCAAGGAAAGGAAGAAAATGTTTTTCATAAGTGGCACAGGTGAGCACAACTGAAGAAAAACTTAGTCATGTCATTGTCTTGTGTATTTGTGTTCCCACTTTCCATATGGTCGGGGATCCTCCGTCTTATGCTTACCACATTCCAGAGGGGGTTTGGAGCTGCCATTATGGACTGAGCTGGGTATCGCTGACAGGATCATGCTCACATAAGGATGTTGTTCAGCTACACAGCCACGCAAAAGGAGCCAGTGCACTGTTGTTCAGTCGTATTCCAACTATCTTTACTCACAGTGAGTAATTCTTTTGAAGTCAGTGTGTCTACGCAAGTGAGTAATGGCCTCAGGATCCGGCCCTTCAACAGTGTATGACGTGTTATGTTTCAAATGCTTCTGCACTGGTGTTTTTAATACTTCATTGCAATTCACCTACTGGAATTATCTTCTGAA
Source organism: Myrmophylax atrothorax (assembly GCA_026770055.1). Lineage (NCBI taxonomy): Eukaryota > Metazoa > Chordata > Aves > Passeriformes > Thamnophilidae > Myrmophylax > Myrmophylax atrothorax. The sequence goes on from JAOXXN010000001.1 coordinate 51,818,406, forward strand.
TAGCTTCTTTCCATGGATTCCATTATGTGTATTCTTTTATTTATTACATTTTCACTTTGATCTGCATGCCAATCAAGATAAACTCAAGAAAGATAGAATTTTAATGAACACAAGGAACTATGTGTGGCTGCAACAGCCAGTTTAACTAGTTTTATGGGTGTGTGCATTCATTTTTACTTGTGTAATATCCAGCTTATAAGGTTACAGTGTGTGAAACACTTCATATTCATTTGGCTGTTGTAAAAATGAGGTACCTTTGTAATTTTCATTACTATCTAGGTACCTCATTTTATCTGTTTGAAAATTTTTCTTCAATTATACGGAATTAAAGGAGACTGTTAAGAAAAAAAATACTAAATAGAATCATGACAAGGATTCATATTTTTCAGACAGGATAACTAGTAAACAGGATAGCAGTGAAATGTCTAGCACCTGGCTCCAGATAGGTTATAGATGGATGTTTCCAAGACCAAGATCAAAGAAACTTAAACCTTTTAAAACCCTTTGCCTGGAGTAGAAAGGGTTGGAAATAAGCAGCAGTTGCTGAGTATCTGTATCTTCTAGTAGAAGAGAAGTGAGACAGAACTGGAAGGAACACGTGGAAAAACACATAAGGAAGGACTAAGGCTTAGATGGAGATATGCAAGACTTTCAGCATCTTTTTTTGACTATTATATATCTTTTGATAAGTAATCCATGGGTTACTCAAATAAGGCAATCAACAAAACATCTTGGACAGGTGTTTTTGTACATATGTCAAAGACAACTAGGTTATGATCAGGAGATAGAGGCAGTCTCCCCCAGACCAAGGTCCAGCCACAGAGTTATTAGAGTGACCATTTCTACCACAATAGACAGGGGCCAGGAAAAGAAGCAGGTTGCAATTGTGAGAGCCTTTAAAACAAAACCAAAAAACAAACCAAACAAAAGAACAACAACAACAACAAAAAAGAAAAACAAGAAAGAGAAAGGAGGTCTGTGGTAGAAAAGGTCTTGCAAGAGGATCTAAAACAGAGCTTCTCTGGCAACCATAGAAGGTGCTTTAGCAAATAACTACCACCAGAGCTGTGTAGGTATATGAAGTTAATCATAATATAAGAATCAGACTTTGTTGTCTGTAATCTAACAACATTAATAAACGTGATCATTGCTCCATAATCAAAATGGCTGTTACTACCGGGATGATGTCTTGACTGTGGTCAAACAGGCAGTTTGTATTCCTTTTAATTTTTCTAGAAACTTTGGAGTACCCACCATTGAGCCCACTTGTGAGTATTGGGACTGTGGCATGTGGACAGCACATTGGACAAAAAAGCATTTTCCAGTAGGTGCCCCCAAAGTAGCTATTGCTGAGGCCCTCCCAAACAAAGGAACAACCATGACTTGACTTGGTTCAGTTCATTATCATGAAGTCATAGTGTGGTGCAATCTGTTAGAGTAGAGCTAATGTTGTAGACCTACTTTGCAACATGTTTATTCTGGAAATGAAGTTGATACCAGCTGCCTGTCCAAGGTGCACTTTGCAATGCCAAGTAGATTTCTGTACAGCCATCCCCAATTGCTTTGACACTGCTAATAGAATTTTGTGCTTGTGTAGAGTGCTGAGGGACATTTGGAGGTTTTGAATTCCCCCTTTTGGACATACCTTGCACCACTCACTACTGTTGGTGGAGTGCTCTGAATGGAGTGCTGCAGCCTCAGCCAACGGGACACACTCAAATGTGCTGTACAATTCCTAGAACAGACAAAAGGCAAATTTGTACTTCATCACTTCTCCAGAGCATTAAATTGCTAATACAGATGCGCTAGTTGAGTACCCAGATACCTGTGTGTGGGAAAGCTGGAATGTATCAAACTCATTCCCCTTCCAAATTTCAGTGGCAAATACCAGCAGTGGAAGATATTTATGCTTTTCTTCACCAGAGATTTGCATGGCTCAGCAATTGTCAACAAAGAAGAATCAGCATCACGTGTCTAACAAGCCCTCAGTGAAACACCAATGGAGTATGAAGAATCACCTCAGACTCACCAACATAGTTCTTTGCTATATATTAAAAGTGTTATGATAAACGGGGTAGATGCAGTTGACATCCAAATTAAGAAAGAAAAGGCAGATTCTCTTTCCTAAATTTATCTTCACCTTCCAGCGCTGTCTCAGAAGCATAAGGTATCCCAGTTCAAAGAACGCTAAATTTTAGGCAGCTTCAACAGTTCATCTGACCATCTTCTTGATGACAATAACTAAAATGCTTCTCTATAAAATAACAGAAGGACTCCAGCAATTAGTGCCACAGGGATAATAATAATGTTCAGTGTCCGTAAGACAGGGAAAGTGTGGAAAACATGGCTCTGCCAGCAGGATCAGGAAAAGGAGGATGGAGTACAGAAATGATGAGACACAGCATGTTGTTGCAATAGTGGGAAGAATACATTATATAAGTTAGCCAAGGAGCAAGAAGGTATGCTTGCCTTTCAATGATGCAGGACATTTGACTGTTCATAGTTTGTCAGTGCTTTGTCACAGAAATTGTTTATGCTTCACTCAGAATGCATGTATGACAGTTTTTGGTCTTTGTCAACATTTTGATCAACCTTCCCATCTCTCCTGTCAAGCTCATTCTCCTTTTTGCCGAGTTGAACTTTTCCTCAACATGTCTTTAATGCTATGTTGGACTTACCTATACAGCCAAGGCTTGGTCTGTGTACAGCATTTCTGCTGGGACAGCTCTGTTACTACTCATGGGATTTCCAGTTTTCAAAAATATGGACATACCAGTAAAAGGCTTGTCTAAATCGGCCATAGGCCTGGAAGTAGACCACTCTTATACCAGTTAAGTATTCCAGTGTAGAATCATAGGATCATATAATGGTTTTGGTTGGAAGTGATCTTAAAGATCATCTAATTTCAACCCACATATCATGGGCAGAGAACCTTCCTCTAGATCAGGTTACTCAGAGTCCCATCCAGCCTGGTCTGGAATACCTCCAGAGATGGCAAGTCCACAACCTCTCTGTGCAACCTGTTCCTGTGCTTCACGACCCTTAAAGAATTTCTATACTTAATATCAGAGAATATTTCTATACTCTGTGGCTGAAGCTCTGTGGACAGCTTCAAGCACAGAGTACATATCTCTTTGTATTCTGTTCAGATGTGCCCATAGTCATCTGCCTTGTTTCAGGGAAGTATTAGTTTGGTTTGAAATAGTGGAAGAAACTTTGTTAATTGTCAAGCAGAAATGATAAGGTACAAATCATTTATTTCCCTTTACTCAGGTCTGTGATATGGCAAGGTTTGACTTCAAATCATTAACAGAAATCTATTGCTAAAATTTGGGATTCATAACTGGATAAAAATGAATACAATAATAAAAAAATAGTCTTTTGCTGATTTAAGAAGTGAGAGAAGTGAGTTAATGTCTTTATTTGTTCCTGGTGCATACTTGGGTATAACCTGCACAGTTAAGGCACAACACAGTATAAATACCGGTTGGATCCCAGCTTCTGCGCTTCCAAGAGCCAGTCCTGATTCATTGGCTTCAAGGAAACCTGAAGAATGAAAGCAGAATATGGTGCCCTACAGGCTGGGTAAATGCGTAGCAAAGATGTGCAGCTTTGCAGGTTCCCTCAAGGAAAGCCAGCAGCAAGAAAAAGGTGTTTGCCCATTACCACAAAGAAAATTAATGGTATATACCAGGCAAATAATTTCACCTCCCTCACCCTCGCCTCAAAGCGAAAACAATCACAGGAGTGTACATACACCTTCCTAGGTGAACGGGCTGGAATAACAAGCAGGTCTCCCGAGATCTCTGCAGCTGTGTGGAACTGCCCGTGAACTCTTACCAAGAAAGAGTTAAGTTGGTTGGTGGAGAGGGAATTCCAGTGTAATACCTGGTAAAAGCTCACAGGGCAGAGGAAGCATCCCATGTGGGCCTGCTCACTGCGAGGCAGCACACATACAGACTCTGCCAGTGGCTTTGGTGGCTGTGGGGTGGCTTTGCTGAAATCGCTTCATGCCTCAGAGACCCGATGATGAGCCGTGCTGCCAGGCACCTGCCTCGCTTGTTCCCCAGGGCTGCAACACTTTCTCCACTGCCATGTCCCTTCAGGAAAAGGCTTCCCTTTTTCAGCTGGGAATCCATGGCCTGTGAGCTGGGCTGAGGTTGGGGCTGGAGCTTTGTTCTAGATGACCTGCAGCCACCCCAGTGGCGGGAAGGCATACACAGGTGTCTCACTACAGCATATAAGGAGAATGCTAATTGTATTGTAGTAATCATAGGAGAAGACTATTGTGTGCATTAATGTGAGCCTACAAAAGATGCACCAAAACCCCAACTAAATCCTAGGTAAAAAAAATTCCCTTCTGTGACTACA
>JAOXXN010000001.1:51822792-51833568 GCA_026770055.1 Myrmophylax atrothorax
CTGCAGCAATGTCTGATCCTTAACATGCCTTAAAAGCAGATGGTCTATCACCTAACTCTTCACACAACAGAGTCTGCATTATTATTACAATGAGGATAACCTTGTACTTTGTCAGTCGCTAATTTATGCGTGTCTCTTCACCTTACTAATGGATTTCTTTATGAATGCTATTGACAGGACACAAGTACTTTCGTTGAAAGAAATGTGGATTTAAGACAAAATATTTTTACAATTACTGTCACATCCCCAACTTTATTTTCTAAAGCAAAATTGTCTCTTGATTTCCTCTGATGCAAAAATAAGTGAAACATTCCAGGTTTTTCTTTTAAATAGAATGCTAAATTCACTGAAATTTATGCAGAACATTTTCTTCTCAATCAATTCAAGACATTCATGACAACAAAATGTTATCAAGATAACAAGAAAGTCAATTATTCTCAGGATCTTGTCCCACCGACTATACTGAGGGCAACATCCAGAGGTTTGATTACAAATGCAATTTCATGGGGTGGGTCAATGAATGAGAGGAATAAGGCTGGAAATGAGCTCGAGACATTGCTGTGTTTTCAGATCATCCCTACAGGCATTTTTCTAACCCATCCTTAAAAGCCTCCAAAAAGGGAGACTTTCAACTCAAGTGAATCCATCTTTTAATTGTAATCTCTTTACTGTAGTACACTTTTGTATTCCCTCTTCAGTCTTTCCCTTTTAGACCAATCAGTTGTCTTTCTATGCCTCTTCTTCTGTATGTCATGTTTTCTAAACTTCTTACTCTGCTTGTTGTCCTCTCCTGAAGTTTGCCTACATTGTTGTTCAAGTGCAGCACCCAAAAGTGGGCAGTCTTCCAGCTGGGGTTCCATCAATGTCAGACAGAACTAAACAGTCATCTCTTGCCTCTTACAGATGATGTTCTTGATCACACTATGTTGAGTTTTTCTTGTTCACAGCAGCCTCAGGTTGCTAACTTGGCTTGTACTTCACAGAAATCTCCAAATCCTTTCCTGCTTTATTTTATTTCTGTGTTTGTTTTTTCCCTCTGAACTGCAGTTCTCTGAAATTCCTCCTGCTTAGTTTCTCTCTGCGGATTTCAGGCCATCCCTCCACTTTACCCATTTGATTTCTGAAGATCTCCGAAGTGTTCAGAGTATCATCCTGTCGGTGCCATCTGCCAATTAACTCCCGTGTGTGTCAATGCTCTCTCCCTTCATGAAAAGACAGATTAAGGCTGGGATGAGGACAAAAGCCTGCAACGACCCCACTTGGAAGGACTTCACAAATTTGCAGAGAATGCTTACTGTTTAAGAAAGATGTTTCAGGCTGTCTTTCTTCCCAATTATTTCTTGTAGGCTGATTTTCCTTAACTTGCTCCTAACATCGTCAAAGACGGTGTCATAAAATTCTCACCAAACACTTATCTGCTTCACCGTTCAGCAGGTTAGCTATCCACTCAAAGAAGAAAAAGGGCACGTTGCAGTAATACTTTCACACTGACTCATACAACAATCCCAACATTCTAAAACAATTCTAAAGTAAAACAGTTTTTTAAAAAAATGCCTGAACTTTTCTATCAGTGATTTAACTTCCCATGTGAAAAAAAAGAAAAAAATATAGTAGACCCACACATACTACAGGTATTTATAAATACTTTTGATCAGACAGTAAATGAGTAAAACGTACACTTCACTAATAAATTGTTTGCTTTGGCATCTGCCATATTAATGTGTCTGTACAAAGAGAAGGCAAGTCATGCAACATAATTATTTTCCCACCTATTTCTTGTCACAGTTTCCTGAAATTGCAGTTTATTTCTTCACTTCCTGTATGTAACCTCAAAATAGTATCTCATGGCCACAAAACTCTTATGTTGTGTAAATATCTTTTAGGGCATTTGATCTTTTCACTCTTCTTTCCTACTCTTCCATTAGAAGATTTTATTGCAGCTACTTGAACATGAGGTAATGAAAGCTCATATTTCTGTTTGCACTGGGTCCATATTGGTACACAGAAAAAGAGAGGAAACAAAAAGCCTGGGCATCATTATAGAGGCTATCATCAAACAACCACTATTTTTTAGTTTGTACTTTAGTCATTGTCATGAATGACACTTCAGGACATGGCAGTTCACACTTTAAAAGGACATTTTCAGGGATTCTTTGCAAAATACTTCTGTGTGCAGTGAAAGGTGGCACATTTTAACCTGATAAATAATTTAAATTTTATAATAACTTATGCTTGTGCATGATGCATGACCAGTCAGTGATTTGTGATTGCATAATAATTTGTATTCTTCAGACAGTGTATGCGGCTCTGCTTAGCCTTACACAGGGACTGCAGGTGAACTAGACTCTTCCTTGCATACCCTGGGAGCCCTGTGGATTTTTGCAAGAGAGCGATGGAAAGTCTCTAACAGTGGTGATAGCACTGTTATTTGACAAAAGGGACAAGTATGACAAAAAAAGCCAGGCAGAGAGTACATCCTTCTTGCAGCTGCAAACGAGTTGTGTCCTTCTACATTACTGTACCAGGGAACATGACAAGGAATAAAATAACCAGACAACAATCCTCCCACAAGCCTTTCATTTTCCGATTAATTTCCTCTGCACAGTGACACCAAACGCACTGAAGTCCAGTGGCTCTTTTCACCCACTGGCCCTGGAAGGTCCGCAGGCAGATTTACAGCAAAGGAAAGGAGTAATTCTGAATTGCAGTTTCAGCTGTGTCAAACTTGAAGAATCAAATGGACTATCAATGCATTATTGATATGCAAACTGGTCAATGACAGATGTGTGTAGAACAAATATTTTGTTGAGAGAATTTGCATAATATGCATTAAGAATTGAATATGGCAAGGTTAAAAGATAGATAGATAGATAGATAGATAGATAGATAGATAGATAGATAGACAGACAGATAGACAGACAGAAAGACAGACAGACAGATCTGGAATGAGGAACTGTCTACCCTCTACAAAGATAAGTGGTAGGGAAAAAAGTTCTATTTGCATTCAATCAGTACATAAATATTACAGTTTCCATGGTGTTGGTATTTGTCAAACTACTTTCTAAGGAGAAGCTCAAATACTGAATAGTTAAATGAGTAAGAATGTCGTTTGAATGTTAGTTACTTCAAAAACTTAATATGTAACAATATCCACCCAAAGCATTTACAAATTCCAAACCACCACAATTATTTTTGAAATTATAACCCCTCCCATGAAATATGTATAAACAGAACTCTTCCTAGTGAGTGCTTGAAAATCTGTCCCTTTGGCCCCAGTTTTTGGTTCCTTGGTTAGTTAATTAATAGGTTTTTCCCAGAAAATAAATTTCATACATATCCAAACAATGGACAAATTCATGGAAAACGTAAACAGTTCATAGGCAAATCATGAACAGAAGAAACAGTTGGAGTTCTTCAAACAACTTTATAGATCATAAGATTTCTTATTTTTTATTATTCTAATACCAGAAAGAGTGGGATCCTAATACGTCTGAGAGGCAGTGTGGTAACAAACCTGGAGATAGTTAACATAATTCTAGAGAGGAAATGACGGCCATGTATTGCAATCATTCAGTCGCTCTCTGTTTCTGGCATTCCTGCTAAATTTAACCTGTTTCTCCTAATTCTCCACACTACAGAAACTGCAATTTTTTTAAATACATTACTGTACAAATGGGCTCTGAAATTGTTATTCTCTACAGAGTACTAAAGAAGTAATTACAGAGCAAGCAACAAACGTTTAAGCACCTTTAAAAATCCTGTTGCACCACATCTGTATTTTTAGACACTATTTTCAAGCCCATTGATAGTTCATCACACACACTTGAAGTTATAAATATTCCCAAGTGCTTTGCAAAATAAGAGTCTACTTTATCTATCAAATGGAAGCACAAACAGCTGGAAACTCTTTATCAAGCAGCCGGAAGGGAGGGAAACAAAATGAGAATTTAATAAAACATAAAAATGTTCCAATCTTTGGTTTTGCAGAAAAAGTTCAAGCAAACTCCAAACATTTTAGGATGGAAGTCTCAAAGGCACATCAATGTATTTTGAGTAACAAAAAACCCACCCTTGCACTCACATATTTCATTTACCCACTTGCTGGCTTCATCCTGCACTTTTGAATAAGACAAATTCTAATTAGAACTAAAGGCAGTTTTGCCTAAACATGCACCTGCAGGATCAGGCTTCAATTGCTGAAACTCACATTTACTCCCTGAAACTACCAGCAGATCAGCATGTTGATAAGCACTGAATACATTACCACAGGAGTACATACAAAGCTGCATTTGAACAGGTGACATTTCCTTTTCAAGGCAGACTTGTTCAAAAGTTTAGCATTAATCATTTCCAAGCAGGCATAACAGAATTATCTACTAAATCTGTCAACTTTCTGCTTCTTATAAAGGTAAACTTCTTCAACCTGTAGAAAGTGATGTCAAAACCAATAAAATAGGACTACTGATTAATGAGTCAGTGCAATTTAACAGCAGTGGCAGAACTTGCTCTATCAACAATTGCTATAAATCAGCTATGTATATGTATATATGTATTTATATTTATATACTGTTTGAAGTAAGAGACAATATTTGGTTTGGTTACCTCAGACCCGGTCCTGCAGAGCACTATGGCCACACTGATTTTTCACAGATGAGTGAACACACTCAACACACCAGACTGGAGTAGCAATCAAAATCCGTGTAAACTGCAGAGAGTGCCACAGATCTACCTGTGTCCTATTTTGAAGAGCCTTCATGAGCTTTGTTTCAAATACCTGAATCTCTATAATCCAGTGTTTTCAAGAAATAAAAAGGAAAAGCACTTCCATGCAACTAGCAGTACCTGTAGTACTCCAGAAGCACCTACTACAACCCACAAGCCTATGTGGCTGGGTTGCCCTCAATCCCCCTCATTCCTGTTTGTCCTGGTGTGCTTGGCAGAGCTGTCTTTGCGGTGGGAGGCTGTGGAGTGCACCACAGGGTTGTGAACCAAGTGTGAGTCTCTGGGACTCTGCAAAGTGTGTTTCAGACACAGCTGGGGCTGTGCTTGCAGATTTTGGTCTTTGTGCAGCCCAGCTGCACTTACACTAATGAATGACACTTGCATGGGACCAGCATCAAAACTGAGCAACTCACAGTGTACCATGCCATTAGTATTAAACTCTCTTATTCCCCAAACCAGGGTGGCCAGTCTCATATGGCCAGTTGGGAACAGTCTCTGGCCTCTGCTGAGTCCCCAGTCATGCCAGGGAATTGTTTCGGGAAGTACTTGATGGCCCAGGCCAAAATCATGTCAGCAAACACACTGATGACTTAAGTTCCAGTGCATCTGCACCATTTAATTTACTAGTAGAGAGGCGGACTCAGTGCATGTGGTCTTGGGAGCAGCCTCAAGGAGCATCTCAGACTGAATGTAGAAATATCCCCTGAGGCTACTGATGTGACAAGTAACTCCTTGAGCTGAGCAAGATTATCAACATCTGGCCTATAATTAACACCACTGTCCAAGCTGGCAATACACTGATATGATAATAGTGAGCACTGTTGTAGCTTGCTCCGTTTTGATTAATGAGTGCACATTTAACTGTACAATATACATTAACTATTATTAGCAGCACATTCATTGCTAACTACATATTACCTAAACACTTCATTAGATAATTGCATCTCCATTAATGCATTAATCAATGTGCCTATAGAATAAGTTATTTGGGAAAAAACCCTCTTTTGTATATCAGAAATAATTGTATTAAATTATTACTCTATGTGGATACTGATTAAAGAATTTGGGGCATGTAAATTCCTTTCCTACTGGGATATTTTTACTAATCTGGCTGTGGAAATACCACTCTACATGTATGGTCACCAAATAGCTGCCACGTTCCTATAACCTCAGATCTTATCATCACCTATACAACCTTTGCAGCACTGATTATCAAAGTTTACTCATCAAGAGACTCTCATTTTGTAATAAAAATGAATTTCAGTGCCAGAGTTATACACGAATATGTCTTCCTGATAACCCCAAGTCTAGGAGGTTTTATTTGGAATTAGACTCATAGGTTTCCATCTCTATTTGCCTTCAACAATAAGCAAGACTATGTACCCAGATGTGACTGCCAAAGGCACTAACTTGAAAGACCAAGCTAGACAACAGACTGGCTAATACCACGTTTTGGAAAACCTAGACAAAGGAAGAGCTGCCAACAACTGCTTTGTATATAACAACTTAGCAATTAGGGTGTTCATGAAGAACATGGAAGAGATGTGGAGCCTATGGCAGTTTCCCATCTGAAGTGGCTCAGCTACTTATCTTCCATGTCCCCTGGGAGTGCTCCAGCCACCACGGTGTTAAAGTTGCCAGACTGCATGAAAAATAAACACAGAGATCTAGAGAGAGAGAAAGCAAGAAAGGGTATGACAGCATCCATCACCAAGGAGAAGAATCCTAGGTGTTGGTCCTTGTTCCAGGAGTTGATTCTGTATTTTTTCTAATGGTTGCTTCTTGTAAATAGTCCTTATATGAGGGATGTAAATCTCTGGGGATGATCCAAAGCCTGTTGAAGTCAACGGAAATCAAAGCTAACTGAAGTCAATAGAAAGTTTTCCACAGATTTCAGTAGGCTTTGGATCCCTTCGGGAATACTTCTTGGGTGGTAAAGGCTGTGTGCCAATGCACTGGAGGCATGCACCAATTACATACTAACACACACGTTGTTGTGGCTTATTGCTATATTGGAACCAGCCTTTGAAAAGTATCATAATATCCTGAGGCAAACTGGAGAGTCAATTATTCAAAATGTTGGTCTTGAATGTTTAAAGGCCCAGTCATGGGCTCCTTAGGCTAAGTTCCCTCTGCCTGCAATGAGAATTTGCTCTGAGGAGGATGGTCAGAGCCAAGCTCTGAGACTCATATTTGCAGGGTATTTTGATGCCCGTGGCACAGCCACAGCTGCAGTTGAATGCAAAGATAGCCAGCCTGACTTGAAACCTTGTAATGTGGGTAGCAAACACAATTTAGCTGTATATAGCACATCTTATGGATTAATTAGCCCTGAAAAGAGGTAAAGTTCATTAGCCTGAGGAGAAAACTGCATGAAGATAGACTATTTCCGACTCATTAAGAGGTAGCTTTGCAAAGCAGTACTTTGTGCCATGTAGACCTGCCAACATCCCATTTCAAACAATATACACCTGCTGATTCTGCAGCAGCTATGGCAATTGTCCACTTACAATGGATCCCTCTACCCTCTCCACAGAAGGGTCTGTCATGTAATTTGATATTTCCATTACCAGAGCGCACACATTGTGGCTTCTCTCTGACCAAGCAAATCAGTCTCAGGCTCAAAATTGGCATACAAAATTTTAGCAAAGAGATTTTAATTGCCTTCTTTTTTTTTTTTCTTTTTTTTTTTCAGGAAAAAAACAAGACCCAAGATCAGTTATCTTAGTGATTTCAGCAGTGCGAGTCCTGGAGACAATTCCTGGAGACAATTCCTGAAAACAATTTCCAGCACAAGCCAGCGTAGTCTCACCACCAAGACTTGACCATGTCCCTCATTCCTGGCTGCAGTTTGATGAGTTGCCATTTCACATTCCCAGATTCCAGTTCAGATTCCCTTCTCAAAAGGCATTGTTTTCCTGGAAACTTTGCAAGTCTAATTTGCTCAATGTAATTTTAAGCTTTGTTTATTAATCTGCACAGGGTTCCAGTTAACATACAAGCCACCTCAGTATCCTGACCGTAATAGCAGCTAACACCTTACTCCAGGAACAAATTCAGATACAGCATATGATTCTGCAATCCATTTTATGTATACTTTGGTGTCTTGATGAATATTTTTCTGGTTCTGCCCATGTCTTTGACTTAGGATCTCCTCATGGCAAATGTCAACGTCTCACTCCGGTAAGATGTGCAATTGTGCACAAATGAGAACTAAAGTTGCTCAACTGAGAATCCCGTAAGATTTTCCCCATAAAAGAAGATAAGATCTTTGCCCCATAGAACTAAAGAGATAAATGAAACACTAGCAGACTGATAGACCAGATACACACCATATTTCTCAAGTGAGTTGCCACATTGTGGCAGATAGTGAGGTGCAAGAAGAGGGAGAAGCAGCATTTAATTTGGTGTAAACCACCATGGTTCTATGAGCATCTGTACCCAGTAAGCAATGCAATGCAAAGTATATTTCTGTACAGCCACTCCGGAGTGTTTGGACGTTGCTGGCAGAATCATGTGCTTGTGCAGAGTGCAAACTGCTGGAGGACACAGGGAAGATATGCTTTCCCCCTTTAGGGGAGGTACCCTGCATCCATACTGCCAGTGGGTTGCTCTCATGTCTGTGCTGCATGACTCCAGTTACAGACGCAAGGCAAACAACAACTTCTCCAAAGCACTAAGTAGCTAAAGCAGACAGACCTAGGCACTACAGTAAGCACCTCCTTATGCAGCCCACCAAGAGCTATCAAGGAGACAACTGCAATGAGATGTTAAGCCCCTTGCAGGTTCTGTGTGTAAACTTGATTTCAAGCCTGGTAATGAAAGAATTACCCACTGCTATGGCAAGATACCAATGCAAAGTCAGTTCTTGGCTACTGCTGCTGAAAGTTGTTTCAAAATCCACTTGGGCAGTTGCACTTAGAAAAAAAAATAACTTCTCAAAACAACAAAGTGATGTCCAAACTTAGAGAGGGGGTAAAGAATAGAGCTGTCACCATAATGTAGATGCAGTTCTGTACGCAGGAGAGAATTGTGCACTAGATTTTGTGGAAAAGTCTGGATATTTAGAAATGTGAAAACAAACAAGAAAACAAGCAAATGAAACCATCATTTATAGCATTTGGAATTTTCGTAACTTAAAACATACAAGAGTCCTCAGTGGACATACATACTGTGTGCTTGTTGCACATTCAAATACAAAATAGGCTGTAAAACTTCAAAGAAATTTACTCTGCTGATTGCTAAAAATCCTTTTTAACATTATACACCTTCAAAAATGTTATGGTACCTCATGCCAAGAGGCTGTATTTTTAAAATTCCCTACTTCAGTCTGAGTTCTGAACCCATCAAACTCAGAGTTTTGACATTGACTTAAAAGAGTGCAAGATCAAACAGTTATCTGACAGACTGTAACAAGACTCAGAAATAATTAGGGAGTTTTGAAGCCTATCCATACAGGGGATTTTTCTTTGTTTTAAATTAGAAATGTATTCACAAATGTATTTTGGAAATATTAATTTAAATTTAGAAGTGGGAAGATTAAGCATTAGGGCAGATGTTTGACTGTAGTTTTTGGTCTTGCTTTATAAAATTTGTGTATTTTTTACATCTCTTCTTGTCTAAATAAGACTAGGGGAAGTCAGAATGACAGTTAAGTTGGTTCTAATGCAGTCGGGGATGGCATCTCACACAGAAGTTGATTTTAATTTTTGTTTTCAAATCTTTTCTTCATGCCCCAAAAATTCAACTTGATTCTCAGAAAACATCATGAAAACACCATTTTACTGAACTGTGTGGGCTGCAATAAGATTTTTGGTATATCTGTGGTTAGTGTGTGAGAGTAAATTGTTTCCAAAATTGAATTTATCAAAAGAATATGTGGATTCATACACAGGTCCTAAGCCATTGATTTGTGCTGAAACATATTGTCAAAACACAGTGTTTATTAACAGAGCAACCTGCAGCTGTATGCAATGAAAGCATTTATGTTGTTCTTAGACTCTCAAAAAATTTGTGGAAAAGAGCAACCATAACCTGTCCCAAGCCATTACTGTAGAAAAAGCCCATCTGTTATTATTAGATGCTACTGCTGATATGCCACCCATCAGTCTCCTAGGGCTGAGTAGTATCTGGCCCCAGTTGTGGATATGGCCATGCCACAGCTTCCTGAGCAACCAGCTGCCTAGACAAGGTCTTTCCTAAGTCATATAGATGTGAAGGACTGGGTGTCTGTCCCTCAACATAAATATGACCAGGAAGTATGGAAACAATTGTGTTATTGAGAGAACTTAGTGTCTTTGCAGTTATACACCCATGCACACTCTGCTCTTAAAGGAGAGGGTGTTAGCACTTCTTTAAAAATCTTTTGGGCACTCCTGGAGTATCTCCTGTATTCCTCATGAGGGCTAAAACTATCAGTGTCAATAGCTCTTTTGACCATACAGAGTGCTTGAGTTTTTCTAAAATGTTCTGTTATTCTTGTCAAATCTACATATAAATTTTTTACACATAATCTTTTTTACATTGAATTTGTTTAGTACCTAGGTAACAGCACAAGCCATTTTCTACCACTATGTGCAGCCACAAAACTTAGAACAAATTATAAGATAGTGTGTGTTGTAGTTTTGGGATGTTAAAGGAAAAATTCTCTCCCTGCCACTAATTCCCCATGCCATTAGTTAACAAAAGAGGTGATCAACTGCTACCAATTCCTACTTGATGGTTTTGGGTGGGTGGCAAACTGGGGAAAGGTGTGGCAGGGAATGGGTTTGCACTGTCTCTTTTGGTTTTGGGGACATCCACAGCTCTGGCTGAATGTTGCAGCTGTGTGTGTGTTGCTGTTGGAGAGAAGCCGTTTTCCTGCTCATCGCTGCTGCTGTTTAGTGAGATGGTTTTTTCCTTGCCACTGCTGTTCTTCTGGTTGGGCACTGGGGCCCCAGTCACTGTCCCCGCTTCACCGTTGCCTGCAGCATCGCGGCCCGCCCACCCCGCCAGCAACCCGAGAGAGAGAGAGAGAGAGAGAGAGAGAGAGAGAGAGAAAGGAGTCACAGCTGC
>JAOXXN010000001.1:51833631-51849996 GCA_026770055.1 Myrmophylax atrothorax
TTTTCTAATTAAAGTTCCTTTTTCTTAAATTTAATAAGGAGTGATGTGATTATTGTGGAGGAATCCTCTCCTCTGCTCTTTGGTAAACATTTTGGGTTTTCCCTCAAACTAAGACAGTGTGAAAATGTTGATTTGTGTTTCATGGTTTATAAAACACAACTTACTGTAACAGGACAATCAATTTTAATAAAATAAAAATTTTAATAACTGCATTGCCTCCTACCTAGGAAGGCTGACTTTCAGTAAGGCAAAAGGTATCAATAAGTAAGGCCTAAGATTTTGAAGACAATAGTTAAAGAATTTTTATCTTTTCCTTTGATTTCAGCTGTCACACCAATTCACTACCTTGCAAACCAAATACTTCCTTCCATGTAAGGAAAGGGCCCAGTAAAAAGATGTGGCTTTCTGCTCCACACACAACTTGGACAAGCAGCAGAGAAGCAGAAGACAAGGACCTGGACATTTCTTTCCCTCCCCAGTAAATCAGTGCTACTGTCCCACAGTGAGAACTTGAGCTGCATGCACACTGCAGTGAGTCATGTGAAGGAAACAAGCAGATGGGACTCCCATCTTCCCTGTAGGACTTTGAGAACGGCAAACCCTTGAACGCTCAACTACATTCTAGTGAAGAAAAAAAAAAAGATACTTTCTTCAGGTTCCATCTACATTCCACAAAATCGTTAAATTAATGGTTCAGTTTCACCTCATTAAAAAGCAGAGGTGAATTTGCTCATCCAACCTTGGATTTGCTCATTTCCCTGCACAGATGGTTGTAGAAAATTTCTGGCTTTTTTTGTTTCTTGGTTGTTTTTTGGTTTGTTAGTTTGTTTGCAGTAAGTGTCATCCCAGTGAATTCATTCAAAACTCTGTATAGATACTCATCTACAAAAAATAGAATATACAGTTCATTTGGTGGGGTCCACAAAGTTATTCAGTTCATAGCAAGAACCTATCTATCATGAAGATTTACCACATAGCTCTGGACCCCACTAACTGTGTTGGCTAAAACTCAACTGATCGTGCTGGTTTCTCACACACTTGGCTCCCGTGCAGTACCTGCAGCGAGACCTAAGCTTAGGTGTCTACAACCTGGAGCTGAATCCCACAGCTTTAAGCTGTCATTAGGGCTCTGGTCTTCAAGGGATTTCCAAAGTGCTCTGAGTTATCTCACATGGCCTCCAAAACATTCCAGCACTCCTGTGCCATATCAGCCTGTCCCATCCAATTGCTTTGGCTGCCCTGAGAAATCCAACGGCATCACACACTAAGTGTTCATCAAATGACAGTAGACACCTAAGCTCACACACCTGACTTAAGCCCTCAATTTGCATAGACATAGCCTATATTACGAGGCCCTTGTCTTAGCTGCAGGAGATATTTGAAAGGGGAAGTAACCATCCAGATCACATAATCTTGCTCATTAACTGATATTCTCTCAGCTTTGTGGGCCTTGCTCACACAATGATTTCAAAACCACTCATTCTGCCCCCCCCCCCATCAAAATAATTTTAAAAATGTTAGTTTGACTGTAGTTTGATTTCTTAAGTTCTCACCCCATGTTTTCAACCAGCAGTGCAGAAGGACTCCATGTGCCAGCCATGTGCCTCCCCAGCACCACGGGTCTGGGCCGCATGGCATCCCTCACCAGGCTCTCTCCAATGGGAAATTCATCAACCAGAGTGGAAATGATATAAAGGGAATTTTTTTCTCCCTCTAACTCCATGTCTTCTTTGATTGAATCACAGACCTGTGAAAAGTAAGGGGACAAGAGCAAGGAGTGAACAAAAGCAGCAGATGATATCAAGCACACAGTTCAGACACTTAAGGATCCCGTCTCAAGCTGCAGAGGTTTGTTTCTACTGAGTTGTCAGTGGCCCTTTAAGAAACCTAATCTGTTCTAGCTGCTCTTGAGATGGCAACCTTAAAACAAAAGGCTTTGTCAGATATAATCCTTCCAGTTTAAAATAGATACAAGTTCAACAAGTTCTATATTTTATTTCTTTAATCCATTTCCTCATGACCAGCATTTATGGGAAAGCTTTAAACTTTTAAACTTGCAACTGATGATTTCAAACATCACGGATGCTTGTCTGTAACACTAAACCAGGAATAGCTGCTCTGCAGCCATTGCTGGCACACAAATAAGCCCCTACTGCAGTCTGAAAAACAAATAAAAATATTTTATTATAGTCAGAATAATGCAATATTTCTCATTATGCCATTCACAGTCATACCAGTAGTCAAGGACCTTGAGGGGAAGACATTTTTTTAGAAATCTGTTATTTGGGACCTGAGTGGCTTTTATATAAATTTACTCAGCATGGTTTCTAAAGGTCTCATTATTTAAAGTCAATGGTTTACACTTATGGGTGTCCCCAGTAGAATATCCATGATTTCCCACTCAATTTACTTAAGTCTTGTTAAATTTATGAAACACAAGTGCACAGTGATAGACTTGGGCTTAAACACATACACACAAACTCCCTCGAATGAGATCTAAGCACTAGCTTTGAAAAGTCTTCTAAATATCTGGTTTGAACCCTTTGAATGACCACATTTGCACTAATCCCTGTGTTCAGAAAATAGACACATGAGTGGAACAACCTACTAAGGGATCAAGAGGTTTCTGCATCAGAGACCCCTAAATAAAAACTAGATTGCTCTTTGAAAAGACACATCCCAGCTAAACTGTCTGCAATGCTGGAGATTTGCTCATCTCTTTGTTATATTCTGTTTCCTTTAATCTAGTCCTGAAGAGGTTGCTTTTGCTGTATTCTTATGTTGTGTTCAAGTTAAAAGAGATGAGTCAAAATAGAACAAATGAACTGATGGTTAAGTAGCCACAGCATGTCATTTAGAATATGTCTTTTCCTTAAACAAAACTGATTTGGATCTTGTGTAAATTGTGTTCCACACAATCAGCTGTTCCAGAAAGGTGTTTGTTGTTTGGTTTTTTTTTTCAAGATAACTCCATGGTATTTGAAGTTCTGTCTCCTCCACCTTCTAGACATCAATGAATCTCATCTTTTCCATGGCATGGTCTTTAAGCAAAGACCTTTGTAATTTTTTCTCTCCTAACTGGTTTTTCCTTTTGAATACTGAAATAACCAAATTGTCAACACCTTTGTTGCATTTAATAGAGGGCTGGTTGCTGGGAGGTGTTAAGTACACGGAAATTTTGATGCCCATTGCCTTGTGAAATCAGGCTAGAAAAGTCTGAGGTGAATTAACCATGTAAGATTTCAGAGAGTTGTCAAGTGCCGTCACTCCTTTCATGATTGAATGAACAAGGTTAGAAGTAACAAACTGATAGAGAAAACATGCTGTGGTTTCTTGACAATGCAGGTATTTTCATCAGTAATTTAATTCCACTTGGAGCACTTGTGTGATGAGGAGAGGGTAAGGGGACAGGCTTGTTGAGCCCGGAGAAGAGCTGCTGAGGTACCCAAGAGCCACCAGTACCTACAGGGAGGCCAGGAAGGACATGGAGCCAGGTCCTTCACAGTGGTGTGTGGCAAGAAAACAAGAGGTGGTGGGCTTAAGTTGAAAAAAGGGGGGCTCCAGAGTGGCTATAAGGAAGAAAAAGTAAAATCACAGCCACCCCTTGGAAGTTTTCAAGACACAATGAAATAAAGCACTAACAACCTGGGCTGAGTTGGTGTCGCACTCTGCCTTGGGCAGGAGTAGGATGAGACCTCCTGAGGTCTTTTCCTGTCTGAGTGATTCTGTGATTCATATCTTTTAAGAGCACATGTTTCCAGGTTATATGCACATATGAGCACAGTGTATGAGCTACCTTTGCCTGAACCCACCACAATGGTTATCCCAGGACAGAGAGGAAGATCTTGTATTTTTGTATAGGCAATGTGAGGACAGAAGAAATCTATACCCACATCATCTACATTTACTATTTTAGATGTGCAGCACAGGTGCAATTTAAAATAAAGTGAGGGGCTTGTGATCTTTATATAATCTTGACAAAGATAGGTGCCTCCAGAAGGTGATCAGAGCATCTATTTCAGATTCATAAAGCTATGATCAATGTCCCCTCAGTCTTCAGGTTGTGAATGTCGTTGATTTGGTGTAAATACAGGTACAAACATAGCTCTTACTCATTTCACACAACTAGTAGCTATATAGGGACACTGTTATTTTGATCAGCAACTGGTGCTGAGATAGAATATGTTCCTGTTGGCTGTTATATCTTCAGCTGTGTTGGAGACATGTGAGTAATATGTTTATTTTCTATGTCAGTAATTTGTAGTTTGCATTCCAGGGTACGTTCTGCATGTTACTGGATTACCCTTTTTTATCCAAGATGCTTTGTTGAGTGGCCTGTTGAGAATTTAGCTCTAGGATGAAGATACTTTTTAAAATTAAAAGGGAAAAAAGCTTTATATGAACAGATAGCTTTAGAAAATAACTGGTATGTGCATACATTTGTTTAACCCCCTAATGTAAATACATACATTCTGAAACGTATTTTAGTCCTCTAAAGAACTAAGAGCAGCTCTCAAGATCACATGACAAGCAAAACATTTGTTAATCAGAAAAATTACAGCCTATTCATACTTACTGTTTGATTATTTCCACTCTGACCTCAAAGATCCCATTGTGGATTGAACTAGTTATAGTAACTTCTATTTATTTTTACAACTAGCTCTTATGAGTGCAAACTATCCTTATCTCCAAGTGATTGATAGGCACATTAAGAAGCTGTTCAACAGGTTGCTAGGTTTGAAGAAATGCTTAAATCATGATTAGTTATTCCTTATCAGCCAAGAATGGGAGCTAAGCTCAGATAAATACATGGTGAGGAAAATTAGATTTTCAACATCAAGTGCTCTCTCTCTGTTTTCTGTTTGCTATCGCTAAGCAGTGGCGCTACAGTTTGCTTTCAGTTTTGTTTAAGGAGCATTTGGTCTTAGCAAATGCAGTTGTCATGTTAGTGTGCTTAGGACAGCTAAAAATCTTGTTCAATGATAACGTGCATCAGGGCCTCTATGTAGCTTTAATGAGTGGAGAACCGTGGCTAATACAAATAGGTATTCACACTTTCTTCTATTAAAAGTTTGAAATTACTTTCATGAATGAACATTTTTAAGTGGGTAAATGTTAGACTCAAATTCTCACAAGGGGATTTATAGTTTTATTTATGCTGTTGGGAGCATTTCTATCAGCCAAGGCCAACTGTGCAATCTGACAACAAAAAAAAAAAAAAAAAGAGGAAGGGCAGCTGTAGAGGTCTCCTGTATTAATAGTCTGAAGAAAACTCACACATTTTTGTACATTTCTACCTTTATTCTCCAACACTTATTACTCCAGGTAACATGAAGTGGTATTTGATACAATTTGTGAAGTCAGTATATGCAAAGAAGCACAACTTATATAACCAGAAAATAAAAAGGAACCAGAGATCATAAGTTCTTGGTTTTGGGAAAATGCACCGAAAAATTCAAAATCAGGTGTCTCAAAGAAGGGCTGGTTTAACCTATTTATCAAAATGCTCTCTACTCCGTTTCTACTCCTTGAGCTGTATTTGCAAATAAAGTCACAAAGCAGAAACTGAGAACCAAGCTGCAGCCAATTTTCTGCATGCAAGGTTTGCCAAAGCAGGATATTTCCTTCTCTAGCTTTAAACCACAACTACTCCAAACAAACCTTCAACACAATTAAATGGTAGATGAAAGCAGGGACAGAGAACTAAAGTGAAAATACCAATCTGAAAGCTAAGAAACTTTCTGTTTTTTCTATCAACATCTTACAATGGATGAAAGGCCTGAGCTTTCACTCCAGAAAGGTGGAAGGGAAAGACAGTTTTCAGGTAGTTCTGAAGCTATGATCTGCTGGAGAGACAGAACCTGAAAGTAAAGTATTTGCACCCAAGGTAATTAAGGCCCCAGGTAGGACTGGGTGAAGCATCTTGGCAACTAACTCTTCATGGAACGCACACACACACCATTCATGTTTTACATGCTGTGTTCAGGGCACAGAGAACAGGTAAGACCACGAACAGCAAGCCTGAGTAGCTGAAAAAAGGATACAGTACCAGATCCTTCTGTATCCAGTACCTTACATTTAAAGCACTTGCTCAAGATTTAAAAAGCTGCTTGCACTGCTTTGTGAGCCATAGGAGGAGGAGTGAGGCCACACATCTCACACCTTCTCTCAGGCATCCCTACCATCAGCCAGAGATACCCCTGGTATGCAGATGGGCTGTCTGATCCTTCCCTCAGAAATGATCCGATATTAAACATAATAAATAAATAGTCATTAACCCAGGGACAGAAAGATTAACAGAAACAAAATAAAACAGTGCTATGGCAAGCAAGCAGAGCAGAGAGAGTGAGAGAGAGAGATGGATGCCCCAAAAATTCCTGCATTACCAAATCTGTCATAAAAGAGCAGTCACAAACTCATTAGAGGTTATGATCACCTTCAATTATCACAAAACCATAGTTTCCGTGGTTCCTAGATTTTTCTGTGAAAACATATAGCAACAGTATGCAGGAATTCCTTTTTGTGAGTCAAACACTGTTCACTGCATCATCAGAGAGATGCTGCACCACAAAACTTAACACAATGAGACTAGAGCTGTCTGTGTGTGATTGGCCTGTGAGGTTTATATGGTGCACGTATTTTGGTAGGCAGCCCCCCCATCTCCGACTTTCCAGCCCAAATGGCTGGGTGTCCATACACAGCAAGATGCCTCAAACATTATGCCATTTAACTGCAAAAAACCTCCCAAATTATATTATCAAACTTCCAAATTAACATCTCGTTATTGTTTTGTGTTTATCTTATGCTTCTCCTTGTTTACAAATGTCAGGCATATATGGGATTGCAGGATCAAGGCAATGCAGGGTTCTCCCACTGTGTCCTCAGTTTGCAATTGTTTCCAGCATCAGCACAGTGTAAGTTAGTGCTCTTTGTCACAGGGTCTCTGCACTTTCCATCCTTCTGTGATCAGAAGAAAAATATTTGACCCTTGGATTATAAAATCCTTTTCTATGCTGTCAGTCTGCCCACCTTAGAGACGTACTACCTTAAAGGAAGGAAACTTCATAGGGAAATTGCAGATGCAAAATCTGCCTTAAGGAAATAAGTGGGTGGCAGCATAAAATTAGTAGAAGAAACCCTCCAGAAAATACTTGCTACAGACAGAATAAGTCTTCATAGGAGACAACCGTGACAAAATCCAAACTGTAATCTAATTTTTGTGGTATGTGCATCTGAAAATAAATAAACAAAAGCAGTTTTAAGAATACCTCTCTCATTCTAGTTAGACTAGAACCTGATACAGCTGTGGAACAAAGAGGCTGTGAATTGCTTAGGTTTGGTAGGACAAGTCTACTGAAAGTCCCCGCTCTTCTTGGCTGTATTAGCCATTGGGGTTTGTTAGTTTTAGGCTGCCCTGGATATGGTATGTGACCTGGGCTGTTTCATGGTGTTTTGTGTCAGTCAGCTGGTAGACTGCAACAGCTCCATCAACTTTCCTACATACCTCAAAGGAGCCTGTGAACCACCAAGAGAATATGAAGTTAAGAAGACCAAATGCAAGCAGTTCGTGAAGAGATGTTCTGGAGAAGGGGAAAACACAGAACTGGGAACAATAACACTGCACAAAGGGAATGAGATAGCAGCTGACTCTCAGCGAACATCAGCTGTTTGGCAGGTCCATGAGAGGTATGTATATGTGGAGCTCCTCTGATCTTCTGGGTCTGGGTGCACATCCTGATTCCAGAAGGAAGTAAAACAGGGATGCACACTGTCTTATGACTGCTTGGGCAGCCCCAGGAGAACCTCAGAAGAGCTCAATGTGAGACACCACAGCCCACGACTGTAACTGCCCCACTGCAGGCAGACTTAAGTGTTGAGGGTCAGACTGCAGTGACCTTACTAATGTCCCGTTCCTGGAAGTGTTAAAGGCCAAGTTGGATGGGGCCCTGAGCAGCCTGGTCTGGTGGGAGGTGTCCCTGCCCATGGCAGGGGGTGGTTGTAACTAGATGATCTTTAAAGTCCTTTCCAACTCAAACTGTTCTATGACTTTATGATCCTAAGGGTTCTGGCTTCTGGCTGTCCAGTGAAGGACAGGTCAGGTAAGATCAATGTTTAAAGAACTCTTTTTAAATATACACAGTAACAGCCAGTTGTGTTTTTGAGTGCTCTGTGAACCTGGTTAGTAACAGCACAGGCAGTGGTGGTTCTTGGATTGACAGCAGCTGTGCTGCCACTACACATCCAGTGGGCAGCTCAGAAACAAGGCTAGTGGTGAGCACACCCAGGCTGCCTTCTCCAGCTCCTTCCAGGAGCACACTGTGTGAGGCTGGTGGCTGAAGATGGCTGTGCTTTGGTCTGTCCCTGCAACAGTGAAAGGTTAGAGCAGGGAACAGTGCAAGTTCACAGAGTGCTGCCCTTTTGAAGCCTCTGGCCTTTACCCACCCTGTTCTTTGCCTTCTGTCTTCTCCCACCCACTAGAGCCCTTGAGAGTACAAATGTAGGTGTTTCCCAGCTGAGGAAGGATTAAGGATTGCTTGTAATCTAACAAAGTGTAAAAATATAGCCTGAAATTTTACAGGTGTCTGTACGTCTGTCTCCTGCAGAGTTTTCTTTTTATTCCTCTGCTATTTCTGAAATCATTCTGGGGCATTTTGGCTGACAAAGCAATTCTTGAGCTTTTCTGCTAAACAGTCCTGGGTTCCCATGTTTTCTAGGCAGACCTCAGAAGTCCAGCAGTGATGGCAAATCTAGTTCTTTGCCTTTCCCTGCCCTAATGAAAATCTACTCAAATTCAGGAAATTGAAAAATTTGAAAATTTGAGGTGTGCACCTGTTCAGAGCTTCATTTGAGCCAATGATTTAACTGGCTCAGGCGTCACTGAACATGCTTGCATTTCTCATAAGTTCCTACATGTGACTACTGCACAAACATGGTCCCAGGCACAGCATGTAAGTGTGGGCAGATGTCTCTTTCTAAATCACCTATGCAAGGCTCTGGTCTCACTGTGTACATAAACCCAAGGTCTCTGCTCACACTGTGGTCAACAATATGTCCAAAGCATTTGGTGTCAGATGTTTAATGACTATAGGTTCCTTTTCAGACCAGAGGTAGAAGCATGACTGCTGTAGAACCATACACTGAATGTCCCCACAAAGCAACTGGGCAGAAGCAAAGGAGGCTTTCTTCATGGCTTAGTGGTTGTTAGCAATGGTTAGTAGTAGAAAGGGATCATACACAAGAACCACAAGAAGGAAACTTATCTCTCCTGCATCCTCCGAGACATTGCTGCTGGAAACAAGGCAGCAGGAAGAGGAAGCAGAGATGTGGTTTGAAGGGTGAGACATCAAAGTCAGATCAAAATGGGATCCACTGAGAGAATAAGTTTTGTGAGTTTATCCCAAAGCAGTGAACAGAAACCTAAGCTGGCTGGGTGTGGAGACAGGACTGATGACTGAGTATAGAAAATTGGACTGAGACCTGGGACTGAAGAGAAACAGCGGCTGCATCTGTACTTACTTGCTCTGCAGCATATCTTAGGGCCCTCATTTCCTGGTCATCTAAACTGTCGGGCCTGTTGGGACACGCTGCAGCTCCATCCGGCACACATGTCCAGGTTTCCATCTCAGCATGGAGCTGGGCCATGACTAACCACACATCCAGACATGGGAACTGGGAAGGACTCTTGGGTCCAATGGTGTAAACACAGACAGCAAGTCTAGATAAGGAGTTTGGGAAAGCAGAAGACAACAACTACATGACTATAGTTTGCTAATGGAAACAAGCAGTTTGGGCATGAGGAAAGACTGGGCAGGATACAAAAAGACTGGGAATGGAAGTCAGGGCTGCAGAGAGCATGGGGGTGGAGTGGACATGGCACAGTGTCACAGAAAGACCATGGACTAGACTTGGCCTGACAAAGCCAAGAGGCTGCAGCAGTGTGACCAGGCTGGGTTGTAGCAAATCTTGACAGTGGGCTGGGACCAGCTCTGCAGGGAATCAGACATCAGGAGAGAGGCTGGATGTAACCGGTGTCTGCTTCTGACATTATCCACTGCCCATTTAATCCTGTTGTTTAATTCTTGCCTGACTTGTGACACTCGATTGGACATTATGATGCACCCTGTACAGTAAAAAGATACTTGACATGCTTTGTCTGGTTGTGGGACTTGCAAGTAGAACAGTTTTACTAAATGAATGTATGCTTTGCATGCATGATTATTTGGGTCCAAACCCCTAGTGTATATATAGACCTAGCCTGAAATACTGAATACTGAATTTTTTGTTACCTATCAAAAACATAGGTCAAGCCTTCACAGATTTCTCTCTTTGTCTAAATCCAGTCTCTGGCATCTTCCTTAGATTGTTTCCGGCTACTTACATTATTCTTTAAAACACTCATCTTTATTGTAACATTTTAGGGCTCACTCTCCTGACCACTTAAGCCAAAATCCTACTAGTTTTAAGAGCTTCTTTTACACTGATAATAGAACCTGGAAACAGATGTTCCCAGAAACATTATGCTGAAAGCCTCAGCTCCTTTTTTTTAGATCACATCCTTATACACGCTAGTCACACTGCATATTTTGCCTCAGACAGGCTTTTCAATAAAATTGCAATGTAAATAACCTACCTTTGGACTTTATTCTGTGGCATTTTTTTCCAAGGTGTTCGAGAGAGTCTATTTGCTTCGCAACTCTTATATTTGTAACTGAAAAAAAAACTTGTTTCCCAGCAGGATGCTTGCCAGGCCCCTTTTAGCAGTGGTAGTAAGTAGTTTACGATCAGTTTCAACTGGCAAAAAATCCATCAAAGCTTTTTTACACCTCATGGCCTGGGACCAAGTCTTCCTTCTCTATTTGAGTGCTGTGACATTTCATTTCTACAAGTACCCATGACACATGATCCACTGTATTGCTTCTTGGCTCGTTTCCAACCAGTCAGGCCAGTTTTGCTGTGGCTTGTTAGCTGGAGGTGGAACAATTTAATCCTGCATTTTCATTATGTGAGGGGTTTGGGGTACTGGTGTGGTAGGAGAAAGCAGGGGAATGCAATGGGTCTGATGTGGCAAGGAAGAAGAGGAGGAGTCTCTCTCTTGCAGTCTTGGAGTAGGAAATTATCTTCCTAGTAGCAGGATGGTGAGATAACCTCAGCTAGGGTGGACAACCCACCATTCTCCCAGCCAGACTGTTCCTAGGACTGCTGTGACCACAGCTCCAACAGTGAAGAGAAAGGAAGAAGGAAAAGAAATGCCATGAATGATTGGGATAATCTGGTGCTAGGACTGGGAGATAACGAGGGAAGATGAGGGAAAGAGGATGAGTCAGAGCAAGGGAGATGAGGTCATGGCTTTTATGTCACTGTGAAGGTGAAAAGACTAGATAGAGACAGGACTAGATAAAGACACCTTGGTCAAAGACTCAGGAGAGCTGCAGTTCTTGGTCACTTCAGTGCTGAATAGTGGATGGCTCTGAGACAGTCTAGCTTTTAGCCAGGGAAACAGGCTTGCACCTCTAGATTGCTGATTTTTATTTTTGTTTAGGTTGGTTTTGTTTTGTTGCTGTTTTGGTTTTCTTGTTGTAGTTTGGGCTTCTGTTTCAAAGATTGCAATTTTATCTGCAAGTTTAATCATGCTGTTGGAAGAGGTCTGAGCCAATCTGGTCATAGATCATCTGTAGACAAGTTTTATTTAAAATAGTAACTTCGAGATCTTGTATGTCTAATTTACTGCTAGGCAACATAACAATCATTGGCTTAGAAATTAATTAGCTGACACAAATCTAGTTTTCCCTTCATACAGTTTTCCTTTCCAAGGAATCCTTGTACCTGTCCTTGTCTACCAGGACAAGGCTACCAGAGATGCCATGCTGGTGGCACCTCAACAGTGGGATAGTATAAAATACCTTGTGAAACTCTCAGTCCTCTGAATAGTAGTCCTCTGTTAAGCTTTTTATGTGAAAGCTGGCTACCACTAATACTCCTAGTAAGAAAAGTTCCACTATTTTTAGGCTGATCATAGAGGTATCCTTAGAAGTACTAGCAAGCTGGACATCCTGACAATTGTCCGTGATGAGGTACCTAAAGAGCAATGGAATCTCAATTTTAAATGTATATCTAGGAAACTGTTTGCCAGTAATTGCATGGATTAATACTTGTCTTCAAATCCAGACTCACAGGTTCTGCTCACAGCCATACCATGTCTTTCAATCAAGGCAGCTCTTAATGCTTTTATTTCCTCAGATAGGACATTGCAGAAGTTACTTCACTAACTTTGGAACATGCAGATTAACAGTTTTACAGAGGATCCCCCTTGAGTAATGTTAAAATGCTGTTGCTGTGTTCTCTTAAAACAATAGATATCTCAGTCTAATGCAAATGTTAGAAAAACTGTTCTGATCATTTACAAGCATAGTTGCATGCAAGAATATTCCCACAAATGCCTGCTAAGATGCAATGCAAGCAGACTGGGATGCCAAAAATCTGTGTGGCAATTGCTTATTTAAAAGGAACATTAAAAGCACTTATTGGGAGAAGGCAGAAGAATAGCAGAAAGTATTGGAAAGGAAGGTGGGAAGCCACAGGCAGACCGGCTCTAGGGAGAGTTTCAAAGGTCCGAAAGGAGAAAGCTGAAAACAAGAAGGAACCAAGGCAATAGAAAAGGTGACCAACTTGGCTGCCCCACTAAGAATGAATGAAGGGGCTGGCTGTGATATGACAAGGTGTTGAACCAGCAAGTGTCGAACCAACCAGCAGATTTAAGAGGAAGGACCAAGGCTAGCAGGACACATGGAAGTTACTGGAAAAAGATGGCTTTATCAAAGTGTCTTTCACTACCATTTTGACTGCCTAGTCTGCCCCTCCTTTGGGTGTTTCCTTCTTTCAAGGTTTTTCAGTAAATGGGCAATGGCACTGCTTGGCAGGACTCCTAAAGCAAGCACTACAGTCTCTAGCATCCTCTGAGGTATGTGTCCTGTCAAAGTCAGCCTGGCCAACCACTATGGCCACACTCAGGTATTGGAAATATGCTCTCATTCCTACAGGAGCCGGATTGTTTTTTTTCAGCTCTCACCTGTCCAATGGTTTACAGATTCCCAAGGTCAGGAGCAATAAAATATTAACATCTAATCTGTCATACCACCAATGAAAACTATAATCTGGCCCATGACCTCACATGAGTACCAGGTTGTTAACTAAAGAAAGGAATCAAATCTTCCTCCAATAAATACTCCAGACTGTGACAGGTAAAATTCAGGTCATATGTCTCCTTTGAAGTTTTAATGGCCACTCCAATTTTATGATAAAGCCACTCACCTTATGTTTGTAGTAATTTTGCAAAGCCTGAAGCGGCTCTAGTCATCTTTGGTGCACAGTTCCCAAGGACACAGCTCTCATAAAACTGCAAGCTTCAAAGGGATTAGACCTCTTCTTTTCTCTCCTTTTCTCTCTCTCTCTCTCTCTCTGTCTCTCCCTTTTTTTGTTAAAGGAACATTTCTGAATATTTCCTCCCCTGTTTTCTGCATAGCTCCCCTCAGAGCCTTCCAGTTGAACTGCTCAACTAGACTTCTTCCTCAAGCTCTGTCACTCCCTAAAATAAAATAAATAAAATAAAATTAAATAAAATGAAAAATAATAAAATATCTTTTCCCTTTTCCTAATAAAAAGGCAATTTTCTGAGTAATTTCTGTTTTTTTTTCTTTATTCTATTGTTAAAGCAGGGTAATTTGAAGCAAATAAATAGAGCCTGTGTATTGCATATTTCTCAGGCTCTAAGAAAGACCACATGCAGAAGAACTACTCCCCTGAATGCCATGGGTTTTTATTTGTTTGCTTCCCCCTTTTTAAAGTCCCTCTTTTTAAATTGTCTGTGCTGTTTAATTGTTAGCACAGTGCTTGGCACTGTGGAGCCAGGGCCAACTTTCCCAAACAATTCCCAAGCACAGGCCAACAGCTGTCATGGGCTGGGGCCACTCTCCACAGGCAGCTTGTGTGCAGGGCAGGGAGGAGAGGGGAGCTTGGTAGTATGGATGCACCATTTCTGTCTCCATTGGCCTCAGCACCAGGGAACAGTCTGGACCACGTTTCATTTACTAGTACAGGCACAGCTGTGATTGCTCAAACAATGCTTGTACAACTATGCTGTTGCAGAGAGAAAGCTGCTTATCCATCTTGCTGGTACAAACATATATATTTGTTTGTAGACTGAGTATGTTGCATTGGCTGTAGATTGATTTGTTTCCATTAATTGCTAAGAGTGGGTTTTTTTTCAGATGTTTAGCCTTAAATTCAAGGATGAGACATCTGGGGTCAAAAAAAAGCAAAACAAAATAATTAGTCATTTTGCCAGTTCCCCAGTGGTATTAAGGAGTAAAAGTCTGAGATGGAGCAGACAGGAAAGTTTCTGCACTGACACTGAGCACAGGAAAACAATTCAAATCAGGTGTTTGTCCAGGCATGGGCCAAATCATACCCATCCACAGTTCTGCAAATAGCATACAGTTCAAGTTAGTTCAGTTTTATCAGCAAATGTGCCAGTCTTAAATGTTTCTCCAGACTTGGCAAAGTGCACCAACTCACACACCTTATGGCCCAGGTAGCTGGTGGCATTTGCATGGAAAGAATATTTGTTTGGAAACAAGTTGAAGGCTAGTCAGATGGTTATCCTCTTTTGAGTAACTAGACCCCAGATAACACCCCTTTCCCACTTTGGGGACAAAGTGAGTAAGACAGAGAAGAAACAGCAGGAGGTGCCTCTAAGGGACTATCGCAAAACAGCAATCCCAGCCACAAACAAATAAAGGATCATTTACCAGCCACTATAGGCAAGTTAAAAAACATAAATGCACAAAATAATCTCCAAAAGATGATAGAACAGGAACATGTGGGTTCCCTAAGCCTAATTTGTCTGCAGATGGTACATGTCAAAAATAGCTGGTATTCAAAACTGTCTTTTCAGGGCACACTTCTTTAAGGTTACTGAAAAGTTCCTTTATTCAAGAAATTAGCTTAAATGTCCTAAGGCACAGAATGTACTCTGAAAATACTCACATTTCATTTGATTGCTGTTGTTAATGTTTCAGAAATGAAGTAAGTTTTCCCCTGGGGACATTGAGCCTGGCTCACCCGTTTGTCTGAGCTTCTTCAAAGGAAGAATGACTCTTAGTTCTAGCCTGATAACAGCACAGGAGAAAAACAAATGCACTATTAGGAAAACAGCAATTTATTAATTTTGGGGGTGGAGAGGAAGCCACAGGTAAATTTAGTAATAGCATACAAATATTTGTATAAGAATACGGCTGCTATTTCTTTATTTACATGAGAACACGGAGAACAAAAATCCAAGCCAAACCAATTTCAACTTCAAGTGTATCTGAACAAATTTCTATTGTTTTTTGTACCAACAGTTTGTGAATTTGAGTGTTCATTCAGCAGATTCATCAGAAATGGGCTAAGGGGAAAGGTCTGGACCATGTTAGGCTCTTACTGATAATGGGCAACAGAGCAAATGGTGTTAATCTGGCAAGAATTCTGCCATCTTCTGCAACAGAAATCTGACTGTATTCAAACAGAACTGGAAAATAAGTATCTTCTCAAGGATCAAATCTGGATCCGACCTCAGGCAACACTGTGGAATAAAAGACTGGCATACAGAAATCTGTTGTGAAAACTCACCAAGAGCAATATACCCAGATTTTAGGTCTTCTTTTCTGTCATACTTAAATACAGCAGTTTTTCAAATTAAACCCTATTTCAGCATATAATTTCAATCAGTGATGGCAGTTCCCCAGTCCAGCCTGAAGCGTACAAGGTGCCCAGAGTCATCTACAAGGTAGTGGCAGTGCTCACCTGGTGCTAGCTCTGCACCATCACTACCAAGAGAAAATGCTGCTCCCACAGACCCAGACCTCTGAGCTGTCTCTGGTGCCAACACAGCCCGCAGAAACAGATTTCTCAAGCCTGCTCCAGTCATGTGAGTTACTGAAGCTGAGCAT
Source organism: Myrmophylax atrothorax (assembly GCA_026770055.1). NCBI lineage: Eukaryota > Metazoa > Chordata > Aves > Passeriformes > Thamnophilidae > Myrmophylax > Myrmophylax atrothorax. The sequence continues at coordinate 51,849,618 of JAOXXN010000001.1, forward strand.
TGTTTCTTCTCACAGAAGCAAAGCATCTGATCCACCTAAAAGGGATTTAGCATTTAAGTTGGGGTGCAATTTAAGCATACAATCCAGAAAAACTTCATACTGCCAATGTTTAATCCCACCCCTCTGATAAATCTATGAGTTTAAAATTTCTTACAGTCCTAGAACTGTGCTTGTGTAGATAACACAGCAGAGCCTCAGGCTTCATACTTTTAGGGACTCAGGTCTTGCTTTTCCCTTTTCAGGATCCAGAAATGATGTATTGCCCTGCCTAAATCCTCTCAGGATCTCAATGTCAAAGACACTCTTCTGGCTCACTTTCTGTAAGTACACAGCATGAAGCTTCTCATAAGCTGCTACTGCTTTTCTTTGCATAGCCACT
>JAOXXN010000001.1:51850115-51876291 GCA_026770055.1 Myrmophylax atrothorax
CCAGCAGACTACGCACTATCCAGAGGCACAGTGAGAGCTCACTTTATTTGCATTTGTCCTCCTCAAGGCCAGGCCAGCAAGCAGCCAAGACTGGCTGATTCATGGGACTGGAAAAAAAGAACGACGAGTCTGCATCCTTGCAGCCCGGGTACTGATCAGGGAGATTGGGACTCTGGTCCCTCTGAGTGGTCTATGTCCTTTTTTTGGTCTAGTGATCCACCCCAATGGGCTGGAAATAATGACAAACCACAATAACAATAGCCAGCTAAACAAAGCAAGTATAAACAGAAAAAACAACTGAGGCTGGGAAGAGAAATGGCCTTTGGGGATATTATTTTGAAGAGACTTTTGACTTTGATTTCCCAGGCAGAGGAGATGGCAAATCAGCCAATGTGACTCCCCATTTCTTGAGAAAGAGACAAACCATATTTTTCTAAAACTTTCTGAAGACAAAGCCATTGAACTGACTATACTACAGTAAAAAAGAGTAAGTCAGGAAAACAGGGAGGTCAGCACAGAAACCAAGATTGGAAACCCCATGACTCCACTCTGAAGGACTAAACCTTTCTGAGCTGCTGCCTAAAAAGTGCAAGAATCTCCCTTGGCACCACATGCTTTTGATCAATCCCATGGGAAGGAGAAGGCTGTAATCAGCTTCCTGAGCCCTTTGTGGAAAAAAGATCACACTAGGCACAAAAGTAGTAACAACGTTATGTGTATTGACACAAGCACTGTACATAAAAGAAAAAGTTCGCCCCAGTTATACAACCCAGGGAGACTGGCAGAAAGTAAACAAGCCACACTGTTACTCCTTATGCCATGAATTAAAACCCGAGGCAAGTGAGAAATGTGCCCCAGCCAGTCGGAGTGCAGCAGTGGGACACGCGCAGACAGAAGCAGGGGCAGTGGCAGCACTGGCCCAAGCCCGGCACCAGGAGCTGCCCAGTCGGCTGGGAAAGAGCAGCAGGAACTGGAGCTATGAGAGAAATCGGAACTATGGATTAGGCCTGAGACCAATGGGCAACAGAAACAGGACAGGGCAGAAATGAGGAAGGAAAAGCAAAGCTAAGGGAAGAGGAAGCCTGCTTTGACAAGCTACCCTTGAGACCTCATTTCAGAATGCTGCCTGCTGCCACCTGCACAGGTTCTGCAGAAATAGCTCATATTTCTAATCTGCCTAGCTGAAGAGTTACTCTCTTTTTCAAAGTGAATTCACTTTGTTTCTGCAATATAACCACCAGCAGCTGTCTGTCTCTCTCTCTAATGTAGAAGACTTCAAATTAAAGAAATAATCTGTTCCCTGGAAACAGAAATCCATTGTTAGATTTCTTTCTCAATATATACATAGGAGGGAACATAAACTTTTACATTTCCCTGATAGCTTGGAAATTCAGTCTGGAAACATGGAAGCTCCCATTTTCTCCTCAGCTCACCTGTGGTGCTTGCTGCTGCGACAGGTTGCCAAAAGCAAGTCTTTTCCAGGATTCAGAGTTGAACTGAATATGCAAATGAACATGCACACACACGCCAATATACATTTACCTACATATTTGTATATAAACAGTAACTATTTTTAAACAGGACAATAACAACATCAAAGGAATCTGGGGAACCATGGCACTCTTCGTGGAGCGTGGGCGCGTGTGGACAAGCCTTTGTTGTAGACAGACTGGGCTCTGCCCGGTCTGTCATGGGCTCGCCAGTGGCCTGAGTCTGCTCAAACCCCAAATTCCAAACAAGCAGCATGGTGAGGATGCTGGAAAACACAGCAGATGAAGACAACAACAACAAGTTAATGGTTAGTAGTGGAGAAGAGGAATAAGTAAACACAAGCAAAGTATGCAAGTCACTTTATTAAAAGCATACCCATTGGGCTGCTTCTGCTACTTACAGTGGCCAATAAATTCCCTTTGTCCTAATACGCTCAAAGTGCCAGGATGCGTTATTCAGCACATGAGTAATCCACCACATTCTTTTGGCTGATAGTCAGTTGTTGAGCCGGACTCTCATTCCTGAAGGTCAACAGCAACAGCACTATTGTAGCTGCAGAGCATGGCAGAGTCTTGTGGCACCTTACCCACCAGATTAAAACAAGGAACCATGCAAGGATCCCTGTAATGAAGATAACAAGGTTCCCAAGTGGGCAGATGTCCCACTTCTGCAGATGTTCAGGCCCTAAACTCACACTAAAAACCACTTGAAGGAACTCAGCACCCAGTCAAGATGATGAAGTGTTCACATGGCCACCAGAAAAGCCAGTTGGTCCGCTGGATTTTCCCTCTTCATGTAGAATGATAATTCAGGTTCTGAAGGCTAACTGGAGAGTTGAATTTGAAGGTGGCCTCCGTACCTCGGGGGACTCTGCACCCACTGCTTTAAAGGAGCTGAGCAGGAGGGCTACGGTGACACTGCTGTTTCTCACAGGTTTTGAGACCAGGCATGCTGTTGAACTCCTGTATTAACATTGTGCGTTGCAGCTGCAGCGCTTGCCAGAGCAGAAAGCCCCTCTACCTTTGGCTTTGTAATGTATTCTGGTGCACGGGTCTGTTGTGTCTCTCTCTGTTTGCATTAGGTTAAATGCTGCTGAAGTAGACAGGCCTAATTATGGCCTTTCATACAAGATTAATATGAAGCCATTAAGCTGGTTTATGCAACCAGGTAGCTGAGCAATAGAAACATCTAAAATGAGTATGAGGCAATGTTGGAGTCAAACCATGCAATCAGCGGGCTTTCATTGTGAAAAGGCATGGGAAACACAGGAGCGAGTGCTGCCCTCCTCTACGGACTTGAGACAAAACACAGCAAAAGATTAGAAGGATACCAAACCCACGACCCTCCAGCCCCAGACGGGAGGGCTGAGCTGAACAGGGAAGCTTGCTGCTCCCAACGTTCCACGTCACTGCTGTTACTCACACTCTAGCCTGCACTCAGCAAAACAAGCTCTGGTAGCTCTTTCACAGTGACAGCACATGGACGATTGCCCAATTCACTGCCAGCTTCTTTTCCAAGCAGAAAAGCCTCAAAGAAACTTGGGTGTTTTTCTAATGGCTAGATCAGAAAAGGGCAATGCCACAGAAATGCTTCTGGGAAGTCTCTCCCCATTCCTCAAAATATTGACCTTATCTTTGCAGTTATGCAGGTTTAGATGATATGCAGGGAGATTTTCTTGGTAATTAACCAGGTCTTCACCAACTTTGTTAATGCTACCCTAGGTATTTTTCAAAAGGATGGATTAGCTGACATGTGGGAGAGGGTAATGAAGAGAGAAAGAATAATCAAAGTTTGTCTGTAAGGAAAGAACAGAGAAATTCAGGAAAGGATTTAGGAGTCAGAGTTTATAAGAAAATAATGGTATTTTGAATAGGCTGATAATTAATTTGATTATTGTAATTTGTTAGAAAATGATATTTAAACTGATTCATTTATTGGCTTTAAGATAAATTCTTTTTAAAAAAGCCCAGCATGACTGGTTTTTTTAAGCTTAGAGGAAAGGGCAAGAAGACAGATGTACCCTGCCCCAGATCTGAACATATGCATCCACTCAAATTTTTCACATGAACTATACTTCCATCTCCCAAGGAAGAAATACCGAAAGGGAGACAGTGCTGTGGCAGGCAGTGTATAGTGTTGCTTTGGGACCTTCCTCGCTTTCTAGGGCATGAAAGCACTGTTTTGGGGAGAAACTTCTTTTGGGCAACACTATTGATGAGTGTGAACAGGTTTTAACAATTTTAAAAGTGGGAAAGAATGTGCATGTTTCTCTACACCCCACAGATACCTTTGATTTCCAATCATGCTACTGTGGATGGACAATTACAACCATTTAAAGTTCAGATGGCAGAAAAGCATCATACTTTATCCCTTCACATTTATTATTTTCATCAGGGCAGAAGGGCTAGGTACTTTCCAAAGAGGCAGTCCCTGCTATGTAGAACAGACACTCTGCTTAGTATTGCCATGATTTCCAGTTCCCACTGCAAAAACACAGAACTTTCATTGTCAGGAGCTAGAGAGAGCACATGCATGCACACACATTAGGCACTTTGTTTTATTTTGCAACAAAAAAAAAGTCTTTATATATAAACCATTTCATTCTCTCTCAAAACATTCTACAACTATACAGCTGTTTGCTCCATCATTTGCATAGGAAATACCACAATACAAAAATAAGGTAGGGGATAGGCAAAAGAAGCAAAACAGCAACCAATTTATGCATGTGTTTCCACGTATAAACATTTGAAGCCTTACAAAATTATTTACATCGTTTGTCAACTATTTACATTAAGAGCAACATTTCTAACTATAACAAACAAAACTATAATTTATCAAGTATATGTAAAATTGTCTTAAAAAAAGAGTCTATCATATACAACAAATAAATAAAGACAAACAATGGTTTTAACAAAGCTAGGTTTTCCTGCAAGACCCCTTTTTTGGTATTTTGATTGTCTATTCTAGCCTTTGGTTGACAGCTTAATATTACGGCTTGTGAAGTTCAGACACTTATTAGGTTGGTTTGGTTTTCTCCTGTTGTCTGGCCAAATCCTGCCTGGTCTAACCTCATTTTGGCCTTTCATTTACTATTTCAAGGCTGAGCACGGTGGATCAAAGTAATTGTTAGCAAAAAAGGGCACCATTTCTTTGACTTCAGTGGAGTTTCAGCTAATTTTGTCAGCAGTAACTTTTCCCCTCAGTGTGTCAATCTGAACAATGGATCAACTAAACTGCACTGTAATTTTAAACAAAATTACTGTATCCTTTACCTTCTAGAAAATTACATGCAATATCCACACGAAACTAGATCATACTGGTGCTGGACCAGCTTAACATGTCTGTGTATGGAAACTGCATCCTAAATCCTTCCTTTTAAAGTGATACTAAGTTTAGCTTATAGTAAGAGGTTTAACATTCTGTGCTCATTTTATCTATCCCCGTTATTTCAGCTTCCAACATTGACTTTACAGTTCATTCTGCATGTTTTGCCCTTTTAAGCAACTTGAAAACAAAATCCTGCTTTGAATATTCAGTGCACACCATTGAGTTAACAGGTACAAAACATCTGAAAGGCTTAGCTCAGTTCTATTAAGAAAAGTGAAGCTAAGTTGGTACTGTTTTGAGAGGTATATAAGTAACTGTTTTTTATAAATGTGCCATGTTATCAAATGTAAAACAACTGCTTTTTTCAGATGTTTCTTAGAAAACTTTTGTAATAAACCTAAAAAGCTGATTTGCATATTTACAAAATCTTTGTCATAGTAAACATGCAACACACAGAACAAAGTGTTTTGTTCTATAGCTGTTTATGAATTTTTCTATGTATTTGATATCCACAGAACAGCTTAATATTAAAAGAAAACCCCACATGTACTAAGTATGTCCAGTAAAAACCTGACAGATTACAGTTTATGGCTTTTCCACTGTGAGCATTCATGTGCATCCTCTCATTAACTTGTTTCCTAAACATTGTCACCATAATGACAGTGCTTTGGTCAAAACACCGCAAGAGAAAAAAATATGTATAAAGCTGCAATGTGTCAAGATATAATACTTGTAAAGAGATGAACCTGCTGACTAAAGCCATATACACCATGAAAGCAAACAAACAACCAAACACTCTGGTATAGTGATACAGTGTCTTCCCTTTTTCTGCATAAATATACAAAATATACATTTCCAGTTTCTTTTGAGATCTCTTTTAAATGGATAATCCATACTCAAAAATTAAACTAATTTCAGTTGTATGTTGAGAGTCAATAGGAAATTGCATAGATACAAAACAGCCTCAATGACAAGTCCAGCTTTTAGTTCTGATGCCTCTTCATGTGGAGAGCCAGGTGATCGGAGCGGGAGAAGCTGCGGTTGCAGACGGCGCACTGGAAGGGCTTTGCCCCCGTGTGCTTCCTGTAGTGGCGCGTTAGTTCATCTGAGCGAGCGAATCTCCAGTCGCAGCCTTCCCACGTGCACTTGTATGGCTTCTCACCTGAGAGAGAGCACAAAGAAATGAAACTGTCAGCTGTTGCTCTTCAGGATAGAACTGATGTGAGATCACACTGAATGGCACTGGTTTTCGATTTGAAGAAATACATGACAAACAAGGAGGTGACGCTTCCTGGCTATTTACAGCTCTATTCATCAGGTGACAAAGAAATAGCCCCTTTTTTTTATCAGCAAATTTTGGTCTTGAAGTGTGATTCCATACCTCAGTAAAACTTGGGAAATTTTCAAACATGGAAATTTTCAAACATGTAAATTAGAGACAGCTGTGGTACAGAAATGCAGAGTTAAAAAACCTACATGAGGCTGAAGTATGTTCCTTTACACTCACTCCAGTATGACAGGGAGTAGGAAAAAAAAGCAGTGTCATGTGACAATCCAGCCTAGTTTGCCACCTATACTTGCACCTTTCAAAAATGGCTGTTATACAGAGCTTTTTTAAGAGGTCTGAAATTCAAAGGAACATTTCCATGAAGATTCTTTGTAGTGTTCAGATCTATTCAAGAGCTTCTGATGTGTGAAGAAAGGGGCACAGTGTGTTACAAACACAACGGGGATAGTATTTTCTAAAATGTCACAAGCAATAAAAACTTGGTGGTATCCTCCTTGGGGATAGCTATATATAGGAGAAAGCACCTACAAGTTCAAAGCACCCATTTTCAGAATGAAATGTCTACAATAAGATGCTTAAATAGACATATTTTTGAGGAACCAATTGCTTGCTGTCTCTAGTGGTCTGTACTGATGTAGGGGGAGCACGGTATCCCTGAAAACTCGCTGTGTTACAGCAGGTCTGCAACTTCAAAATAACTACCTAGTCTTGAATACAGTGGCCCAAGCACTTCAAATGTTTACATTCACCCATTTTAGAACTACAAATACAGTATTTTAAGCATGCCTGCAATTTGCAGGTGTGTTTAAATGGAAAAAATATAACGTCACAAAGCCATGATGACCTCTGTGGAAAACCAGAATTTTACACAAGTACATACACCTGCTCAGGACCCAGTATGGGCATGACGTCACCATACAAGCAAGTGTCACACAAATACACAGGCTACGGTTACCTATTCATAGGCTAATGCTTGATAACATTTGACAAAAATACCTTCCAGCTGGGAGAGTGGGTTGCTATCTATGTATTTTATACTAATCTGACCCATTTGGCAAGAAGAGAAAGAAAACTGAATGTATCCAATCACTTGGCAGTAGCTTCATCTGGAGCAGAAACATACCACAGCCGAGCTTTCCAAAAAGGCCTTTCCAACCCATCTTATAGATCTTCTACCTCTCCACTGGCCTCAGACCTTTACCCTCACATCCCAATCCTACTGCACTGTGGAGTGCCTCCTACTTTCCCTGTTTTACCATCACACAAGCATACAAGAAAAAAAAGACAGAAGCCAGTATCTTGCAATCCAACTGTTTATTTTGCATAAGTTATGCAGGTAACACCATCTGAGAAACTCCAAAACATTACTTCAGAGGCACTTACTTATCATGCAGATGAAATTATGAAACTGTTTTTGTCTGGGACTTTCTACTGCTTCTTCTGATTATCTAGCAACTTTTCACGTACTACTGAGTGCAGAACCAGCCCTCTGCTCACAACAGGGATGTGGCTTCATGTTTGCAGGGTCACAACCAGACCAGATCTCTACAAGAAAAACTAACCACCCAACCACTTCTTCGCAAAAACAGCAGCCAGGATTTATTGAAATTGAGGGGGGAATGTAACATCCCTTAAGAAAAACAAGAGCCTGACATCACCTCTCACAGAATTTGTAATTATCTGGTGGATTGCAAATCAGAACACAAGTCATCACAAATTTCCATCATAGCTGAATTTATCTGAGTAAATCCTGATGCTGATTGAAGACTGAATGCTGTATCATAGAGGATTGGTTTTTGCTCTGTGCAACACATACTGTAGGCTAAAAATACAGATTTAATTCAAAACCAGAGTGTAAAGCTTTTCTAACCAGAGAAGCTGGTTGAGATAACACATTTGGTCCTCACAGTAGAATGACTGGAAAGGTCTCTCATCGGTGAGAGATCTTTTGCACTATAGACATGATACTGCGTTATTAATGGAGTCTGTAAACACTGCTGCTGAACAACAGGCACAGCACCAGGGACATCTTCTGTGAACACTTTGTGTTAAAACCCATTTGCACACATGGAGGTTCCACAAAACCACTACTACTGCATTCGAAGCATCTTAACTTAAAGCCAGTGTTTTTCTTTCTTTCTCTTCTCTCTATGGGCTTTAACTCTTTAAAAGTCTTCATCTAAAACTGCCATATTATATTTGATGCTGAACTACCAGTCTTGTGATCCTGCCTCCCTCTCACTGCCCAAGAAAAGCATATATATAGTCAGGCCTCTACCTATTCCAAACGCTTGCTCTTTCTTACATTTTGCAGAATTACACAAGGAATGACACAAAAAGGTAAAGAGGGCAGGAAAATTGCACTACTTAACAGAAGCCTAGGAATATCCAGACCAGACCGGAATAGGGACTTGGAGATTAAAGTCTGTTTCCAAGCCTGGCATCGAGGTAATATGAAGTACATACAACTTTCCCCAAGTGTTGGACTACACTGCACTGAAAAAGCAGCCTCTAAGTTGTCCTGTGTAGGTGGTACCAAACCCTGCCAGAGTCCAAACAGAAGAAGAAGCTGTCCCTCATTAAAACCTTTCCTACCGTGCAAGCAGCATCAGCAGGTGCTAGGAAGGCTCCTGGCACATGAAGTGCCAGCAGTCAAGGCAGGGATGAACCCTGTGCCTTGCTGGGTGCCACAACATCCAAGCCAGCGTTGAGTCCGGAGACAGATATCCCATCAAACTCTGCACTGCCATGGTCACTTCACTGCCTGCCACAGCCATGAATCCTCGCAGGCAGCAGCGCTGCTCAGGGCAAAAGCTCCAAGGGGCAGAGCACCGCTCCTCCCTGCCGGCGGGCTCCTGGGCTAAACCAACCCGGGCCCAGGGGATGAGCAGAGGGGAATGAGCTGCTGCCTTACACAGGTTGTTTGAACAGTGTTACTTCTATGTACTGGAAATAAAAGCCAGAATGCTGCTTTTAACCCCTGCTTTGGCCAACATTGAGAACTGGAAAATGTATTTTTAGTGCCAGTGTAGAGGCCCAGATTATACTGAATAAATCCTAGGGGTAAAATAGTGAATATCTGTGTTTGTAATGTTAGTTTCCGTTGGAAACTTCTATTTAAGAACTGAATCAATTTCAAATGTTTTCCTTTTGGGCAAGGAGGAAGCAGGGGTAAGAAAAAGTAGGTGGAGATTATTTTCACTCCTTTAGAGAAAGCAGAAGAATAATTAGCTGGTAGTATTTTCTCTCTTTCAACCTATACACATGCTTTTAGTCATCTAACAGAAATAGGAATTTTGTTTCAGTTCCTGCAAGCGAGGGAAAAAGAGCCTCACATTAGTATTTTCTGAAGTGATCCTACTTCTTTGCTATACTGACTTTAAAGCTCTGAGAAATCTGGGTTGAAGATTTACTTTTTAAAAAAGCAGGTATATACAACAAGGGACACTGAACCCTTTATCCACTGTTTTCGTTGGCTACATAGTAATGTAAGATTTGTTTACTTTAATGATTGTGTGAAATACAGTAGCTGTAAAGTTACAGAAATATTTGGTTTTCCTCCAGCAATTTAGGGCTTCTATAGGGTGTTAAACCAAGAATGCCACTGGTCATCAAATATGAAGGCTGTACGGCTTGGTTACTGGAACATGATTGTGGTATCAAACAGATATTTCAGTGTAAAAGCAAGAAAACAGCTAACTCCTCCACTTCAGGGGAGCTTCCACGGGATTTGTTAGAATGTCAACACTGTTCAACTAAAACACCATGGAGGAAGCTGGTACCGATTTCCAGCCAAATAGCACACTCCAAACCTTTCTTCCCGGGCCAGAAATATTATACACAGCACTTCTGGGAAACAGAACTGCTTTCCTTTAAATTATACTTCAACAGGATAGGGATTTCATAAGTTTAATTGGATTTCTGCATAACCTCCTTCCAGTATCACTGGTTTAAAGTATTTTGCTAGGCTTATACATCACAAAATATATTTTTAAGTTCTTGAACTCTTAATATGTATCCACTCTCCAGTTTAAAAAAAACACATTTGTGAAGCATGACAAACAGACTTGTTCTTGAGCACAGAAATTTTAAATCTTAATGTTTAGTTTGGAAGCTCTTTTACAGAAAGAGCCTAGCAAGAGATAAGGGAGTTTAACCTGAAAGGAGACTATTTTGCTTGCAATGTGCCTATCTGTTACAAAAATTATTTATAATGCTGTGAGATTGCAAGGATATAAAAAAAGATGTTTAGACATGCACATGTAACACGCTAACCAAACTGGCCACTTCAACAGATAAAATTGCCTCAGGTAGGTCACAAGGTTCAGGTTTCTTATCAACACCACAAGAGAGTGGTCTGGACCAGAAAACACACTGTTGCCTCTTCTCCCTTTGATTTATCTTCTTGTGATTTAGCCTCGTGAAAAGGTACCAACTGCTTTCTGAACACTAATTCTAGTCGTTCCCAGTGACACTCATGGCCATGCTCATTTGGGTACGGCACAGTGCCACCAGTGCGGGGGTGATGGTCTTTCTGAAGACACCCTCTATCTTCAACACGCAGCCTCTGTTCAAGAACATGTTTCTGTTTAAAACTGTTTGGAAAAAACAAGTCACTGAAAGCCTCCATTATTGATGAATTTCCCGACTAACAAGAAAATAAACTTCCCTATGTCAACGAAGAGCTTTTTGACTTTATTTCTCAGATTCACAGCTACAATGGCTTTCTATAAATATAAAGCGATAAACAGCAAGGGCCGGATTTTCAAACCTAAAGTTAGGTAACTCTACTGGTATGCAGAAATCCAAATACAGGTATTACACCGGCCAAAACCTGCAACTTTACTTGTTTGCTATCAGAAACTTCTGTCAGAGCAGCAAGTTTGGAGCTCCCTCAAGGAATAAAAGGTACTATGCTTTTCAAAGACTCCAAAAAGACAACACCTGATTACAGCTCATAAGGGTATAAAAGCATAAAGACATCCCCCTGCCAGTCTTTCCACTTTAATATTACTCGTGTTTATGGTGGAACTATTTCTAGTGGCAAGCGTTTGGCCTAAAAAAATACTCAACTAGGTGCGATAAAATGCTGACAGACAAAGCAGAAGTTTCCACACCATAGCTGCATCAGTTATGTACACAACATTCATCATGTTTGGTTTTAAAACAGATTATTCAAAATATTTATGTTGTCTCAAAAGCTTTGTGGTGCATTTGTTTTTCCATTTTTCACATTAGCATTAGCTACCTTAATACCCTGACATGCTATAGCCTCAAACTGTTACAAAAAAAAAAAAAAGAAATACTTTTTCCGTTTTACTTTGCTGGAAATAGGGTTTCTCTCTAGCTCACAGCACCACAATTCTAAACTCTGCTCTTTTCCAGGCTGACTCGACCTGAAAGCAGTTACCTGGCTGTATACGTATCATTGACATTTTTTGCTCCCAACATTTAGCTAAAATCAGACCTTCCTTCTGCCATTGACTAAGTGCTGTAGTAATCGTTAAAAGCAGCTTCTTGGTTTGCATTTGGATTGGTTTGGGGTTTTTTGAGAAAGAACAGAAAGTTGGAGTTTCAAAATGAATAATTCCTCAGATGTTTAAATGCTCTTTAGAGCACTAAAATTCCCATTTGTCCAAGATGGAGATAGATGAGAGGGCTGGCAGCACGCAAGGTATGTCCAGCTTAATTTGTGAGTAACAAAACAAATTTAGTCCTTGAAACATCCATCCAATCAATGATATGACTGAGCAACATATGCTGCAACATCCGAAAGTGCGATAAAGCCTCTGCCTTGTACAGTAAGGGCTGGAGTGTGACCGTGTGACTTCACAACGAAAGAGCATTTTAAGGAATTTTGTAACAGAGAGCTGTTAAGCCCTCGAAGTCCAATCACTGATAAATCAAGCATGAACAGGAACAAAAGATAACTGACTGGTGAGCAAAGAGGACAGTGAAAAGAACTGTGCATGATCTGCTTTCTGACCACAGACATGCAAAAGGCATTACCTTCTTGGTGCTCCCACCACTGCTTGAAGCACGTTTATTTTGCTAAGTGTTGTCTTACATAGTTCAAGGATTACTGGGGAATCTTGACTGGCCTGTGTAATGGTTTATTTTCTTTCTGGTATAACACTGTCTTAACAGAGGTGGTCTCTCTTCAAGGAGATATGCAAACAAAGAGGAAAGGAATTTTTTTTAAAGTAGGTTTGTAAGAAATCTGTGCCATCTGTGGTGCATGGCTGTGCCTACACATCCTGTGCTGAAGAACACATTTCCTCACCAATGCCTGCGGTACGCGAACAGCTCTTTAGCTCTTTCACTAATAACACTGGCTTTTGTGCAGTCAGATAAGAGGTGCTCTTAAAATTGAATTTATTAAACACATACTGTAGACTTCCAGATTTCCATCTACTGTATGCACACACACACACACACAAAATTAAAGCAATACATTAAAGCTATTTTACCTCAAAGTGAAGCACTGTAAACTTGCCAAAATCAAAAGTTTCAATATGTCCTTAATCAGAGTTGTTAGAGATCCCTGAATATAAATAATGCAGCCTGACAGGACAGGAATGCTGCTACCAAGATACTCAGACTAAACTAGGACATTACTTAAATGTTTCTAATCTTTCACCAATGGGAGGTGCAGGTCATCTAACAAACAACAAGCAACGCACTACCCTGGCTGGAACCAGGAGTCAATCGTCCCAGTCAAGCTCAGAAATTAATTACAATAAGGAATGTCTGATCAAATCATGGAAAGTTTTAATCACTGGCAATTGCTGTGAATCTTGGGACTGTATTAGCCTATGTAGGGCGGTCTCAAAATGAACTATATTTAAAGTCGGCCTCTTAGGTCAACAGTTTCCTTATCAGGAATCAAATATCCTGGAACTGAAGTTTAATCCTCTCAGGGAGCAATTGACAGAAACAACAGGTTTTTTAAGCTTTCATGCTTAGAGGGACTTTCTAGGCTTTTAATCAAAAAGAAAATATTAGGCTTTTCTTTTCAGTATCTACAGTCTAACAGGAATACCCCTCACCTAACACCTTGGAATTTAATTTCTGCTTCATAAAAATTGCATGTTGATGTGAATGATCAGTAATATTTAATTAAAATTTAGTTTTATGTTGCTAAGATTTCACCTTGTTTTGAACAACACTTTCTAACACTTCTCATTTAGCTTATGACTACAGAGAAAGAACCAGATCGATTAATCTCAAAGTCTGAAATCACTCACCAAGTGTTTGAAAAAAAAATGCATTATTTTCCCTTAAACTGCGGTTTGCACAGGAAAATAATGTACTTCCATTTCTCACACAGGCAACTAATGGATTTAGCAGAATTCATAAATAAAAGATACTAACATACTCTTCAGCAGTGTCTAGCAACACTGCACTTTAATGCACTTTGTCAATAGTTTTATTTAACTCTCTTCCACTTTTCCTTATGGTCTCTATCAATGATGGCGTTTACTGACGGCTCCTTAAAGTATCATCTGTACAACTGACTCATCTAACAGGTCAAAGACACAGGATCTGCACAGAAATATTACTTAATAGCTGTTTTCATGATGCAAAGGGTTTTTCAGGATGAGGTTTGCTATGTACACAGAAGGCTGCAACCATGAGCAAGGCAGAGTCTTTTGGGGCCTCCATTCCTCATTTGTGCACCAAGAGTGAAATCCCTCACCAAAGTCTCGGGATTATTTGAGTTGATACATGTTTTCTCAAGGTGTTTTTCTTCCATCAGGAGCCAAACTACTACGCATCTTCCCTCCCGAACCACAGGCATCCCGAATTCCTGGGCAATTCTGTATGGCACCAACTTTAACAAGTGTGCCTATACAGCTATGGTGTGCTCAGAGCACCAAGTCCTAGGAACTGCAAAAGTCTACTGCACACAACTGGTTCTAATTCTGTTGTACCATCAGTCTAACTTTGGATCCATTGAGGCAGAGATCTAAAATAAAGTAAAATGTTTAACACCTTGAGGAACTGCACAAGTCAGCAGCTGTTCCATGCCTATATTAACATTCAAAGTAATGAGAACAGTGGTAGTATTTTGAGTGCTGCTTATTTAGAGAAATGCCATTTCTGTTGGGTTATCTCGGCTTCCACTTCCCATCACCAAATCCAAACTAGATCTATAGATAGAGATGAAATAGTTCTGCAGTTAATGCTGGAAACTATTAATGGCAAGCCCACCATGTGACCAGAGAACATGCCTGTGCAAAGACTCTGTATACGGAAAACCAATATGCAGCTGGAAAATGTCCTCAATGTGCATGCCTTGATGTGTTCAAAACAATCACAGATTTTCTTCTTAAAAACATACACAGTTTTGAAGCGTGCAGCTGTTCACAGAAACAGAAGTAAAAAACCTCTGACTCTGGTGCCAGCAGTTCTGCAATATAGCAGGTTGGGTACGAGTAGGGTGTTCTAGGTACCCGCATATCAAACACTCAACTTACACAATCCAAATCTTGAACACGTTAAAAAACCCTAAAAGGATACATTATAGAACCACTGTTTCTAAATGATTACTTGATTTATATTTACATACTAGGATGCCAGAAAAAGAATGAAGTTTCTCTACAACACACAACTAACTGCTTTTCATTGATATTTGGCCCGTTTTTTAAATTGGACATACAGTTGTTATGCCAGAGCTTCAGTGTGATTTTACTGCTGAACAGCCTGCGATAAATGCACAATCCCCTCATGCACTAAACGCTGTAGTTGCACAAATGCCGAGTACGAACTGAAACTTGTTCCATGACGAACAGGCAAACTTATTTCAAAAGAAAATACTTGCTTCAAAAGGTCAAAAATCCAATCTCTTTTTAAAGATGTTCCAACAGGTAGTTCATTTAACTGAATACTATCTTACCCATTTCAGAAACAGCTAAGATCGAATTCAGGAATCATACTGAAATGTTCTAAGGCATTAAGATATACCAGACATCTGCATGTAAATGGACAAAAAGCATCCCCTATATTTTGAACCTTTGTTCATATTCTGTTTTGGGGTTATTTTGTTTAAAATTTACTTCATCATTTACAAGAGCTGAAGCATTATGTAGAGTAAGAAAAATGTGTGCCCGCTTCAGCAACTGGTACAAATACATTACCCCAGCTTAGCTCTTAATGGGAATACTGGAGTCCTAATCAACAGCAGGAGTCCAGTGCAATTACATTAAATCAGCATAACCATATTAGCTTGTATCACCTGACTTGGTGTAAGGTAAACACCTTGGGAACACCAAGAAAAATAAACGAGATTTGCCTTTCGCCCATTTCCTATAGTTTTATTTAAATGTACTTCATAAAGTCTGACAGTGTGCTCATATCTGAACTGAAAAAAAAAAAAAGACTACAGCCAACATTCCACCTATCAAAAAATAACATTTCCCTTAGCTTTGTTCTCAAAGAACATCCACTAAACCCAGGGAAAACCTTTCAGAAGGGAAAGGCTGCTAAATAAATACCATGAAAAGGCTGAGATTTTCCAATACAAAAGGAAAACCATAAGGTCTGTCTTGACTTTTAATGGCAGACAAACTTCCCTCCAGGCTCTTTTATTTTAAGATGACAGATTGCTGAGAAGGGCGGGGACTGGTTGGGATGAGAGAGAGACTGAAGCCAATTTTAAAAGGTATTGTTAAGAAACTAAGACTAAGGAGAGAACAACTTCAGTGGTCCATGATTACTAAAGAACGGGTTTAGCCAGATAAACAGGTCTTCTATCCCTGAAGGGATTTGAAAGAATATCACACACAACTTTATTAAAATGGATTACGTGACATTTGCTTTAGACTTTGGAGGTAAAAGCTTCACAAAAGCCCTTTAGAAATATTTTAGAACTAAAAATTTCAAAAGTTATTAGTGCTGTATGAATTCACAGTTCAGGGGGATGGGACGCACAGAGGCACACACGCTAATTTAGCCCTCAGCGTTGAGCCCTTTGGAGATCAATAGCAAGATTCCCCTGTGCTCCTGGGGAAACTGAGCAACTTCACAGGTTTCCTTAAGTTTGCACCCCTTTACTTCAACATTCATTAATCGATTTAATGTAAAGTCAGAGATCTGGCTCTTAATACACACTTGAACCGTATGTTAAGGCAGAGACCACAATCGGTGCTGGAAATCTTCAAGTATGAAGTGAATATTCAAGAGAGTTAAACTAATCCAAACTCTGAAATACTGCAGGTAACAGGATACGGACTCACATTCTTGCATGTAATGCACGCTTTAGAGTTTATCCCTTCATTCACCTCCCCAGAAGACCCTTTGTGTTACAGACCTGCTTAAGTTCACTAGATTTTTATCTAAAACAACATTCTTGTTTCCATGAATACATCAGCTCCTCTGACCTTTGCACATTTATCCACATTTCTAGGTAAAAAAGTGAAGGCAACAATAAACATTAGTGACCCTAAGCAATGTATGTTAGCAACGTGGTATGTATTCCTCTGCACACAAGTATTAACTTTGTAAACTCTAACGTCATTACTACTCAAGGTACAAAAAAAAGATATAAATTGATTTAGAAATGGAAAAGCATCCATTTCAAATGCTGACTATGTAATGCTAACTTTGACACTAAAACTTTGCTTTTCTCTCTCTCTCTTCGTAGCTGTTATATAATAGAAAACATGTTTAAAACCGGTATTTAGGTCCGAGCTGAAATGCGTAAGTGGGAATTGCACTTTTAAATTTACAGATTATTTATTAAAGGGGGATTCTACTCTCCGACACTACTCAGATTTACAGCCTCATGAAAACAGTCCTTCCTTACTAAACCTACTGCTAATGAGTGGTTATACAGAGAGTATTTTTAACAGCGTTTCCTCTTAGTCTGTGACTAATGCAGAGCAATAATCTTTGTACAGTTGTTTTTTATTTTTCACTGTGATTGCAAAGCAGGTAACTTTTTTTTTAATCAAAATAAAATTTCCTTAGTAACTTTTAGCCTGGAGATAGTCAATTTCTTTACGATAACCTAACAATCCATTCAAAATAACTGCTGAAAAGAAGGTCTTGTTCCCATAGAGATAGTGAAACATTTTGTTAGATCACAGTTCGTGACAAGTTTTGTTTTGACTTCTGGTTTAAACATAGGTGAAATCTCCTTATTAGAAAGGCACAGCCTTAGCACTGACAGCCTGCTTCAACAACCAATTTGCTTGAGCTGTGGCTTGTCTTTTGCTCTGATTCGAAACCCATACATAAAAAAATGGGGTTCATACTCAGTTTTTAAAACAGGAGGTGCAGGCCTCTCCTTTCATTTCTTTATGCAATCAGTCATATGCTTTTCACTGATTTAGCATGAGCAGTTCCGTCTTAAGATTCTGGCAAACAACGGTCTTAAATAGTTTCCGGTGTGCTGGTGGAGAGCTACTTTTTTCTCCCTCTCTCCTTCTCCCTGCCTCAGCAGGTGAATGCTTAGGAAGAGCACCTAGAGCAGTTCCACCTCCCACCCGCTGCCCTCTGCACACACGGCTCAAGCAACACCATCCATGGCTCCGCTTCAGGCGGGCCTGAGAACACAGACTGCCTCCACAGCTGCAGGCGGAGTTTGATCAAGGTACAAAGAACAAGTGTGATGCACTGACACTGCTAATTTTCTCCATTTTCATGTCTGTTGCTAACCAAAAATAGAAAACAAAAACGAAAATATGTTGTTGCGTTTTTAGAATAAATATGTAGAAACACTTATCTTTTGAAAAAATAGTAAAAAACACAATGCCAAGGATGAAGTAAATGAACATATCTTGGGAGTTTTCATTATGTTTCTGAAAAATGCTAAGATAAAATAATTCTAAAAGGTCAAAGACAAAAACCCAAACCAGAAAATCCCATCTACTTTGATAAATCTTTGAAAGAATGCATTTACTACATCTAATTCATTATTTAAGAGGAAAGGAAAAAAATCCCTTTTTTAACACTTAAATGGCATTTTAGATTCGAAAGTTTCCATCTGCTTTATTTTCAACTACTTTGAGTTCTGTATTATAAAAGCTTTAGCAAAACTGCATTAATGAAAGCAATTTTTCTTCTCATTGACCAATCCTTACATATTTCCTAACTGCCAGTCTGTACCCACACCACTCTAGAGAAAACAGGGAGAAGATGGCAGATCAAATATGCTCGCTTTCTCAGAAAATGTGTCAATCACAAACGAACAAGAGACACTGAGAGTGTCAGTACATACCTGTGTGAGTTCTAAGGTGTGCTTTTAAGTGAGAAGATTTTGTATAAACTTTTGTGCAGCCTAGAACAAAACAAAAAAGTAGACAGGATTCAGTAGGGAGAAGAGGAACACTTCACATTACTTTTAAACTTCCTCACTCAGTCATGGGATACTATCTGGGCATATTTACTACCTTCTGGTATCATCTTCGTCATTTAGAAGTAAAATTTCATATAGAAAGCTCCTAGGGATATGTTGCTTTACACAGGAAAGAGAAAACAACATATGTTTCTGGTAGATTTACTGCTTTGTAATGTACTATAGACAGTAGCTGCTCAATCTATCTACAGTAATACCTGCTACATAAGTTAACAACTCAGCAGGGGGCTTCGTTTTTTTAAAAATTACTGAGAGGATTTGATCAAGTCAGACTCGGTGTCATTGTCACTCAGGGCCCAGTGTTAACTCTTCCACCAAGCATTTATCACAGCGCACACAACAGATGCCACGACACCAAGAGTTACGCTGCTCAACCACGAGCAGCGATTTCTCTCTGTGCTACAACGGGTATGAACATCTTGTATTTGGGATCACGTAATACATGGAGGCACAGTTTATAGTCAGGTCCCTCTTTCCCCTTCAGTGTAGGAGAAGGAGAGGCTGGAAGGCAATCCATCTGTGGACAATTATCAAGAGATGGTTTTAATGGATTTTGGAGGGAAGCTGAATCTCCTGTCCGTAACAGGGAAGATATGGCCATGGTCTCAGCTGCTGGGAGCTGAAATGATTATTTCAGTGCCAGAAGATTTGAATTAAGCTGTACTGTGTTGGACAAACTGAGCCTCTGCTCCATCTCAGGTACTGGTATAGTGAGAGCAGGAGCTGCATAGTCACATTGACATTAGCGAGGGCCGTAACTTTTAATTTTTATTTTCTATATAATACAAATTCTATAACATGGTTAAGATGAGCTCAATTGTTTAAGAGAATGACAAATTACATGAAGAAAACAGTATGTATTATTTAAAGAATGGGAAAGTGTGCCACTCAAAACAACAAAGAGAAATTCTACTTGGACAAGAAATTACTTTGTTCTCCCTAGGTGTACACTACAGCTAAAGAAAAACCACTTATACCTCATTCATGGTTATTCCCACTTTTTTTATTGTAAGGGCTGGGATTTTCCAGCAGATTGCTTACCAGGATAGTCACAGTAGTGGATGCGTCTTTTCTCCAAATCTGGGTTACTTCTCCTGTTGTATCTGACTGGTTGGATGTTCTGGGGAGTTATGGGCAGAGTCGCTGGTAAATTCGGATTGTGAATTGCCAGCTTAGAAGCTATAGTTGCGGCGTAGGATGGAGGAGGGGTTAAATTCTGCAGCATCTCTGCTTGTCTGTCTGGACTTCCAGGCTCTGAGCTTGGGGGTGAAGGAGGGAAGTAAGTGGCCTGCTGCTGCAGAAACTGGTTTGGCATGGTGTACGTACAGGGGGGGATGCCCTGGAACTGTTTCATTGCAGTCTGTGGAACAGCCGAGGACAGCGTGTTAAGGCCCGCCATGGCTGACGGCATGGAGACATTGTTTAGGGAGTCCATCACGGCTGCCTGAGTAGTAGTGTTGGGCATATCTAAGTCCGGGGAGCTCAAGAGCTGATACAACTGGCCTTGCTGGGGCGTGACAGAAAGATGAACATCTGGAGTAGGAAGCTCCTGCTTGATGAAAATGTTGTTCACATCAGGAGTTTGGTGGGAGCTGAAGATGCTAGTGAATTCAGGGAGGGCCTGAGTGGGAGTAGGGGCAGGGGCAGTAGTTTCATTCTGATGACTGAAGATGGTGACCGGCTCTGTCTTGATGTGGGTTACGCAGGGTCGCTGAGATTTGTACAGGCCAGTTCTCAGATGGCTGATGTCGGGGAGGAAGACGTTCATGTTGATGCTGTAAGGCAACCCTTCGCTGTCAGTGAAAAACTGGTCTACAACAGAGGCACTGTCTCTTCTGTATTTCTTATGTTCAGGGATGACGGCAACGGGCGGGAGCTGAGGTGCCAGGTATTTCTCCATTTCACATCTCGTCTACAAAGACAAAACAGATCATAATCCACATGATTTGTTACCAGCTAAGAAAGATGATGGCATGCAAGTCATGTGAGGCTTTGCAAATAAAAGGCCATACTGTTCAGCCAGCCCCGCAAGGCACCTTCAGAGGAAGTTATGAACTCTCACACTAATGAAAACCTGCCTTTTATAATCAGCACACTGATCAACATCAGCAAGGACAAGGAGATAAAGCCACAGCACAAGTCATTCACACATTAAGATCGATCTGATGTTTCAGCATACACAAACTTTTCATCTTTTATGCCTACAAGACGGTGCGAGGCACAGAAGTGACAGGCGCTATGCCTAATCTGCAGATCTCCTGCTCTGGAATTCACTGCTCGAGCAGGGTGACTGCCTATCTGTTTCACCCGCTTCTCTTTGAAATGCTAACTCTAAAAGCCACATCCTCAGCTGGCTATTTGAATGCTAACACTTCAAATAATGTTTATATACATATATATTCTCTATACTTCCAGGATTTTTCATCCTTAAAAGAACGGTACTTGATTAGAAATATGACACCAAAGTGTAAAATTAATAATATTGAATAAAAAGAAGATGGGTTGACGGCATGAGAGTACTTTTGGTGTAGTGTCTCCAGGACTACACTCAGACCAGTAATAATCTATGCAGTGTATAACTGGATAATAGCGTGATAAACATGTCCCTGTTCATGCCTCAGTCCTCGGAGAGCTCTTTAATTACTGGAAAATCATTCTCTTAGCGCAGTGGTGCGAGGGAATCCGTGGGTGGCTGGATCCCTATACATTACTGGTGTACAGTCATCGGCAAAACATTTATCACGCACCCTCCAGTGGGCAAATGCTACATTCCCCCCTGCCCTGTCAAGACAGCGTTCACACCAGACTCGTTTCGCACCCCGCAAGAGAAAGCAGCGACGAACAGCAACACTGCCCGAAAGTGGATTTTAGGCCCTTTCTTCAAAGACCCCCGTTAAACACCACAAACAAACAGACCTGCCTTCCCGACCCTTTGATCTGGATCTGCCCCGACATGCCAGGCTACTTTTCCCAGCTCTTGTTTACGAGCCGAGGGCAGCTCGCTTTGAAGCCGAGAGTTATTTACTCGCTGTGGCAGACACGGCCGAGCGGCAGCGCCCGCAGAGCTGCGGCCAGCGCGGATGTCCCACCGCAGCACTGGCACCACCGAGCGCTGCTCCCGTGCGGGGGCCTTGCCCGCCCGCAGCTCCTCCAGCTGTTTGCCTGCGGATCCGCTCCCAAACAGCCTCCTGGGACAGGCAGAATATCCCGGGAAGTCCCCCCTTACCCGGTGTGTCGTGTGCTCTCCCCCCTCCTCCCTTCCGAACATGACTCCCTGCGTGGGCGAGGAGGACAGGCGGCCGCTCTAATTCTGCCGCTGGGCAAGTGCGAAGGCAGCAGCTGTAGCTTTCAACACACCCGCGGGGGCAGCCCCGCTCCCCCCGCCCGCCCCGGGCCGGCTGTGCTCCGTGCGCTCCGGCCCCGCCGCATCCCGGCCCCGCCGGGCAGCGAGGTCAGAGCAGCCGCGGGGCTTTTGTGCTCGCAGGTTGATGCTCCGAGGCGCAGCGGGGCCGGGGATGCGCTGCCTGCATCCCATTGCCTGCATCCCGCTGCCTGCATCCCGCTACCTGCCTGCATCCTGCTTCCTGCCTGCATCTTGCTGCCTGCATCCCGTTGCCTCCATCCCGCTCCCTGCCTGTATCCTGCTCCCTGCCTCCATCCCGCTCCCTGCCTCCATCCCTCTCCCTGCCTCCACCTCTCTCCCTGCCTGCATCCCGCTGCCTCCATCCCTCTCCCTGCCTCCATCCCTCTCCCTTCCTGCATCCCGCTGCCTCCATCCCTCTCCCTGCCTCCATCCCTCTCCCTTCCTGCATCCCACTGCCTCCATCCCTCTCCCTGCCTCCATCCCTCTCCCTTCCTGCATCCCGCTGCCTCCATCCCGCTGCCTCCATCCCGCTCCCTGCCTCTCCCCCTCCCTGCCTGCCTGGCTGGAGCCGCTCCCTGTAGCCCTGGGCGAGTTGCGGGTTGGCGCTGGCGGAGCTGCCGCAGGAGCGATGGCAGGTTTAGAGCAGAATATCGTTCCCTGCGCTTCCCAGGTTTATCCAGGCGGGAATGCTGCCCCGCAGGACGCTCCTTCTCAGCCCACAGCCTGGTCGCGGTGTCGCGGTTCCTGCTGAATAATCCCTGCAGAAACTGGGGTTGGGTTTGGGGGTGGGCATCGCTCTCTCCGAGCACCCACCGCGGCCACCCCATCCCTGGGGGGTCTCTGGCTTTGTGGGGGCGGCAGCTCCGCCCTCGTGTTTGGGGAATAGCGGGATTATTTCCGTGGGGCGAGTGAGAGTTGGGGTGGGCTGTGCCTGGGGATTTGGAGAGGAGAGGGTGGGTGCTGGTGGGGGCACCTGCCTGGGAATCAGCTTCATAGGGACTCGATGGCACGTTTAGGGTCTCGATGGCACGTTTAGGAGCTTGATGGCACATTTAGGGGCTCGATGGCACGTTTAGGGGCTCGGTGGCACAGGAGGATTATTAACTGCCCGAACCTCTGCCCATCTGCCGTGGCGATGCTGAGAAATGCTGTGCCTACGTGCAGGGAGCGTGTTGTGCACAACACCCATTGCCGGGCACTGCCAGAGCTGGGCCCTCGGCACACAGGGCCTTGCCCAGCACAGCGCCCCTCCTTCTCCTTGCTTTCTTTTCCCCCCATCTCATTTAATTCCAACTTCAATCTGTGTTTTACAACAAAATATCTCATATTGCAAAGCGTATCAGGAAAGGAAAATGCACAAAATATTTGTATATACAGAGAGAAGAGCTGAAACGACTTTCCGCTGAGTATTTTCAGTCTAGCAAACACTTCTGGAGGTGAATTTCCATTTTTAGCTGCTTTGAGAAAAAACCAGCGGTGGGTTGTGGGTTTTTTCCAGCCTCCCTTTCGGGAGAGCTGATTCCCTGCAGCCCCGAGCCTGTTGCGCTCGATAAATGGTGCCATTGTTTGGGAGCGGCGGATGTTTGCCCGGCAGGAACACGGGTTAAAGGTTGGGCATTGTTCCCGGCTGGAAGCGGGGCCGTGCTGGTGGGCGAGGGATGAGGAGGATGATGATGGTGGTGGTGGTGATGATGCTGAGCTGCGGCACCGGCCTGGCCACAATCCCCGTGTGTTCCCACCCCGGGCTGCGACAGCAGCGCTGCTGCTGCTCCCAACTCCCTCCAGCCCCTGCTCCTTTATGGGCTGGTTCCTCTCCTCCAAACCGGGAAATGTCAGAGCGAAAACAGCCACAAAACACACAAATCCTAGGAAAAAAAAAAAAATCCATGTCTTCAAAGGAAATCTGTGCAAACCTTCCCGTGGCACTGCAGAGATCGGGAGCAACCCCAGCCCCCTCCCAAAGCCATTGCCCGGAGGGCGGGTTTAATCCTTTGGTGGCATTCCCGGGGTTGGGATCACCCTGGAAGACAGGATAGTGGGACTGGGATCCCACTGGAAGGCAGGATCGTGGGACCGGGATCACCCTGGAAGGCAGGATGGTGGGACTGGGGTCCCACTGGAAGGCAGGATGGTGGGACTGGGGTCCCACTGGAAGGCAGGATGGTGGGATTGGGGTGGCAGCCCCAGGGGAGGTGGTGGGTGGGTGTGATCTGCTGGATGTGCTCCCCTCCCTCCTTGCAGCCCTTGCTTTGAAGCTGCTGAATAAACGAAAAATAAATCAAAGGGAGCAACGAGCAGCGCGTGGGAAAACTCGAGAAATGTGTTTGATTTGAGGAGATTCAGCAGCAAAACTCTGCCGTGCCCAGGGCACAGCTGGCACAGCAGATCTGTGTCAGGGGGGGTGCTGAGGAATAGGAGCGTGTTTCTGTGCCCCAAAATCCCTGAATCCCACCAGAAAGGAGCTGTCACTGCTGCTCTGGGAAATGCAGGAGGGCCCTCCCGGGGTTTGGATGTGGCTCAGGCAGGTGAATTGCTTAAATTTAGACCAGATGCTCTGGAGGTCTCAGCACCTTTTGTGGCCACCTCCTGGTGTCACACAGGCTGCTGCTCTCTGTGCCATGGATTTCTCTCTTAGCTATGTCTCTTTTCCTGTTTGTACTCATTTATTTCCCCATCTCAAACACTTTGCTCAGGGCTCTGTAATTTCTCCTACAGTTTGACAAGAAAAACATCAGCTCGTGCACACTGAGGGTTGCTTTGTGAGGTCCAGAATGAAAGTCCAGGCTTGCAAATCCAGGCTTTAACACGGAAATAAAGGGTTTGTTGGGGCCTGTGTATCAGCTGGGCTTTGCTGGCCCTCAGCCTCAGCCAGGGCTTTGGTTTGCTTTGTGAAAGTGTATTCTCAGTGCTGCCTGACAGATCCACTTCTGCACAGAGCAGGGCTGGGCTCTCCAGGCTCTTGCTGCCTTCATCCCTGCTCCTTTGCCACTGCTCTGGGAGTGGGTGGTGTGTCTAAACCCTCTGCTGGGGCTGGTTCCTGCACTCCTGCTTTGGAAGCAGAGAGCCCCCAGTGCCCCTGCCCAGGGCAGGAGAACCAAGCAGGCAGTTGCCTGTGGGAACAGGCATTGGCTCCATGCTCTGGCATGGCTCGGGGCTGAGGTATCTGCTGGCACCTCAGTCACTCAGGAGAGGTTTCCAGGCTTCACACGTGCAGAGAAAATTAAAGAGAAAAAAGATCCGATGAGAAACCCGAGGTTTTATTGGTTTGGAAGTGATTTCTGAGACGGCTCGAGGGGTGTGGTGTGTCCTGCTCCAGCCCAGTGGGTTTTCCTGGGGTGTGGGGGGTGTGCAGGGAGCAGGATTGACTCTGTTGGTGTGGTTTTCTTGAGGGGGGGCTGTTGGAAGGCTCTGGAGCAGGGAGGGGCTGGTGGTGTTGCAGGTCAGTCTGAGTGCCCCAGGGATGGACCAGGCAGGGCTGGATGACATCCACCACTGCCACTGACCCACAGGATTAGTCCATAAAATTCACAAGCTTAAAATATGAAGAGCTCATTAAAAAAAAAGAAATAGGTGTTTTATTAGGGTTCTTTTTGTTTGATCTCTGTGGGCTTTTATGGGCTGGAGAAATACCAGGCTGTCATCATGTTTTGCATTAAAGTGAGTGCAGATTCTGAGGGCAGGATGTAACCTCAGGAGACAGGCTTGGGAGAAAAGCTCCCATGCCATGAAAAGCCAGTGTGGAGAGCTGGGAAAGCTGCAGAGCTGCTGGGCTGGCCCCTTGCCCATGGAGGGATGCTACAGCCTGGTACCACTGAGGGTACCGTGCCACTGACCCTGCAGCCCAAAGCAATGGCAGGGAAACAAAGCCTTTGTCACAGAGATGGGAGGCTGGTTTAGACAGAGAGAAAAAAACCAAAAAGCTCTGCAAAGTGGGTGGAAAGCACTTGGAGTGAGTTGAAGCCCAGGGAAGCAGCTGCAGAGGGAGGGCTTGGTGCAGCTCATCCCTGAGCCTGCAGGGGTTTCTCAGTGCTTTGCACTGTGCTGGAAGGATGTGCTGGGAAGGGACTGCTCAGAAGAGGTTTAATTCCAAAAATTACAACAAAACAAATGTTTTGTGAAATAGAATCACAGAATCACAGAATGGTTTGGGTTGGAAGGGACCTTAGAACTCATTTCATTCCAACCCCCTGCCATAGGCAGGGACACCTTCCAGCAGCCCAAGTTGCTCCAAGCCCTGTCCAACCTTGGACACTCCCAGGGATGGGACAGCCACAGCTTCTCTGGGCACCTGTGCCAGGCCCTGCCCACCCTCCCAGCCAGGAATTCCTTCCCAATATTCCATCTA
>JAOXXN010000001.1:51881495-51893688 GCA_026770055.1 Myrmophylax atrothorax
GACTCAGCTTTAGGAGATGAGTCTTTCCTGTATTTTCATCCATTGTCATACAGCTGCTTGGCTCTGACTTGTTGCATGGTAGGGCCAGAAATGACAAGAACATGCTCCTTAAGCATGTCATTTAATTATTTATGTACTACTAGAGCAGATGGAGATCTGTACAGACAAGATTAATTAAATTGTGTACTTAGAAAATAACACTGACAATTTTTGTAAAGGTGGTTTGCCTTCCACTTGGAAGTTTGGTGGGAGCCACCTCCAATTTTTTCTTCCACCTCTCCCATCCAACATGGAGGCTGGCCTGCATTATAAAAGCAAATGCTGTTGGCAATGCTTGTTAGCAATAGGTGGTCTTATGTGGATGTTTTAACTGCTTAAAAATATGAGGCAAACCCACATTCTTTACTGCTAAAGAAAGCATTTTTTGGCTCCAGAATGTTTATGCTGAGAATCTGTTAATAAACGCTAACTGTAAAGCTGCCATAATTGCGTATTTTGGCTGAAATCTCCTGATTAGAGAAATAACGTAGTAGAGAGTGTTCTGGGTCTTGTGAAATACTGTCTGCCAGGTGGGAGATGGAGCCTTTACAGGCTTGGACGTGACAGAGGGGGTGGTGTGGCTGGAGAAGTTAGGGGGGCATTAAAGCAAGGACATGCTACTGGCTTAACAATCACTAGAAGCATAATGAGCAATGAATGCTCATTTGGAACTAAATCCTAATGTTGAGAGCAAAAATAACTAAGGGACGTGGTCAGAAAAAAGTTCCTGCACTTCTTATGCTGTGTTCTTTTAAGGAGGGGAAGAGAGGGTAAGCTCCTAAATCAACTCCTATGAGGTGCACACAGAAGGTCCTGGGGCCTTTAGAGCACATGGTATCTGCAGGGTACAGTGTGCTGGGGTACTGGGAGCAGTGCAGAGATCCTGACACACCGCTCTGGCTATCCGGAGAAGCTTGTGAGCCTGTGTGGCCGTGTTCCCTGTGGGATATGAACCGCCCCATTCAGAACAAGTGTAGAAACCTAAATTTCAGGGTGTCATGTAGCTATACTCTGAGTGGTGAAGCAGGAGAGCTCATGCTATTAGTGCTAATGTCTTCATAATGCCTAACACTAAGCTATATCTCTGTACTCAAACAGACCTGCATCCAGTGTAGGTGAACTTTGCATTAGACAAAATGGAAATAAGTAGTAGGCTGAGTGAGGTGAGTACAGTCCTCAAAGTCTACAGTTCCACAGAAGTCAAAACACCCCTTTTTCAAAAGAATGATCTCTTTGCTTCTGCCGCCTTAGAGGGCATTTTGTAAAGCCATTATAATTATAGACACTCAACAGCTGGGAAAAGAACAAGTAACAGCAAATATAACTTCAATGGCAGTAATTATGGAAAAATAATATGGAGGAAGAAAGATGCCTAAGAAGTCAGTGACTCACATTGAAAAGATCATCTAAATGAAGTCCATGAAGTGTATTAAGAACTCTAACAATTGTCTGGTTTTAGATAAAAGATGTGGAACTGTTTTTAAGCAAGGAGTAAAAACATGCTAGATTTTCCTGTGCTGCATTTGGGGAAAGAGTAGAAAATATATTTGTATAGTATAATGAGAAAATACTTTACATTTCAACAGTAATTCAAAAGCACATTAAAATAGCTACTATTTACGGTCTTAGATGAGTATGTCTGGATAACCTCACACCAAGAATTTCAAAAGAGATGGTCAGTGAGTTTTCAGGATTCATGTTCAGTAATTGTTTGAATATTAGGCATGTTCCAGAAGACTGTTGAGAAAGCTAGAGTGAGAACTTAGAAAATCTAAATTAAATGATGCAGGTAAGTCTAAATTTGCACTGTGACATTAATTTGAGAAGCTTAATGTGAACACTGAGTGTGGTAATTTATTAAAATAGAAAGGTAATATCATTTATGTCACTAAATATATGCTTATGAAACACAAGGCTTTGTTGAACTAACTTTGAATAAAGTTGGTCACAAAAGATAACAGAGTTTATGCAAAACACATTTTTGCAAAGTATATCACTGGATTCAGCTCAACATTTTTGACTAAAATTCCTAACTGAAAAGTCTCAACTTCTTTTCAAATGGAATATTGCCAGGTTGGTGTATAAGGTCTCATGCAAGGGGATTGGTTTTTAACAACAAGCTATTTCCCTTTTTAAAAGAAAACATAACAGTTGATCAACTTTATTGAGGAGATTAAGTGTGGGGGAGAAATAAATAATGAAGGTGGGAATTCTCTCTACTGAAACAACAAAACCCTAGATTCCTTGGCATGTGGGATGCTTCTAAACTATACATCTCCCAGTACAGATATATATGAAGGCATGAAAAGGTTCACGGCTTAATTATGGCTAGTTAGCTAGATTCCTCAAAAAGATGAAAATCTTAGATGGCTATACATGTAAGGTGAACCTCATAGAGCTGTTATAGTGTAACCAGCACTGGTGGGGGTGTTTCACTGAAATGCTCCATCTTTTTTAGCATCTACAGTTCAAGACAGGGTGAAATCACTCCCTCTCACTTAGCTCTAGAGCCTGCATGCACTTGTAGGGTCTAATGAGCTATTTGGTGTGTAGCCAGTGAAGAGAGCTGGGCCTCAAGATGGAGGCAGAGACTGCTCCCCTAGGAACACCTTAATTCTGTATGGACCATGCTGTAAACTGAGGTGCTCATTCTAATAATGCAGTTTTGAGTCTTTTCTAATTATGCCCCCCTCCCACTTATGCCTCCCCCTTTTATTTTTTAAATAAAAATAAATAATTAAAAACCCAACCAAACCATCGCACAATTAATTTAAACTTATTACCAGCAGACTTGTTTTTTTATTCGTTACCTTTTGAGGAGTCCTCATATTCAAGAGCACAAGCTCGCAGACTGATAGCCATTTAGAAGGACCTTTATAGAACACACTTCAAACTTACGTGCAGTATACTTGCCTAAATAGAGAAGAAACGGTGAAAATGGATTCTTTGAGCTATCAGATAAAGATCTACCAAAGCTGGAGGTTCAGTGACAGGAATTAAACCTAGATAACTTCAATCTTGATCAGTTTCCCACAGTGAGTTTGCTTGACTATCATTGTTTGTGGTCCGATAGATCTGTTTGTTAGTTTTGACAATCACACAGAAGCTTACAGAACACTGTTGGCATGTGCACCATAGCTTAGGAATTCCTGATTAAAGGAAACAGTTTTGTTGCTTCATTTTTGCTGTTGCACACCCCAATTCCATGGTTTGTGCAGAGGAACCATCCCAACTCAAAGGAGCACAAAGAGTTAGGTAGCAATTCCTATCTATCCCCAGTATGCTCTTGGGGAAAAATAAACCCAACAATGGGAAGGAACCAGTCCTTCCACTATCGGGAACAGCTGCTGCAGCAGGAAAAGTAGGATTTTCAGTCAGTCAGAGGGTATTAAAATTACTACACGGTTCTCGCTTGCTTAATAATAAGGGTAATAACTCAGGTGACAATTATAATTTTTCAACATATCCAAAGTAACCTGACTGACATTTTTTGAGTAAAAAAGAAGTTTAGGAATGAAAAGTAATTTCAAAAACATGCCAATAGCAAGTACTGATTTTCTATGCATCTGCCTCAACACTAAGTGAAGTTTGACTGCCAGTGAAGGCACATAAACCATCTTTCCATAAGTGAGCTTGTCAGGAGGGGTAACAGGAAAGCAGGGATTACAAAAACATACCTCAGGTTGTAGTAGAAGGGTGAGTCAGGAGTTTGAAAAGTGCTTCCCAAGAAAACTTATGAATGTGTGTTTGATTTTTCATCCCAGTCACTCCACAGAAGGCAAATGTCATTTTGTGATGAGAATGTTTAAAATCCTGATCATTGAAACTGCAGAAGTTAGGGAATGTATTTGGACTCACTAGCGAAGATAAAAACTCATCAGAGCATCTGTTGCATTTAGTGGTCATCACAAGCTGACCAATAAGAAAGATGAATGAACCAAGCACTACCAACCTCAGACTTCAGACCTCCACTACAAAAAAGCAGATCAGCCTTGATAAAATGTGGCTGGATGAGTCCTATATCCTGTTCACTTGGGGCCTTACAGAGTTGAGGATAATATTCATCTTGCTGGATGAGGAAATTTCTGTATTTTTAATTGCATAGTATAATGAAAAGGCACAGCTGCATCTGCCTTCATAGTTTCTATTTGCCTCATGATGAGCTCTTTCCATCAAGGAAGCAACTGCCTCCACAGTTTGTTTAGTTTAATTTACTCTAGGTAAGACATAGTCAGAAAATGACAGATTTGCCAACACTGCAACAATCTAGAAATAAGATGATAGGTGAAAAATGACAGTGGCTATCGGTGATGACTGAAATGTTTGTTCACAGTAGGGCTTTGGAAGTGACATACATCTATCAAAATGCATGAACACAGAAACATCCCTCTTCTCAAATAAGTCACGTTAAGTAGTCAAATCAAATATTACAGAAGGTGACATATCTAATGACATAGGACAGTATTACATACATATCTCACCCTATTTTTGCTAACTATTATTCCCAGGAGCTGCGGATGCATTCAAGGTTGTTTAGAATGTTTTTCATTTAAGATCTCAGACATACATTAAGTAATAGATGATGGTAAATAATATTCAACATAGTTAAACAGTTAATTAACACAATGTTGCCTTTATTCAGAGCCTGATCAACTGAAGTAAATAATTTCCCAGTGAGAAAAACATGAAACACTTTGTTAACATATTGGCACTCGTAGCTTCAGCTTCAAGTGTCAGATTATTTTCTACAAAACATGCTGGAAAAGCATGCAACAAAATACTCAGTACAATATTCAATTCAGCTTTATTTTGTACCTATTTCAAGGATATTAATTTATTCAAGTAATTAGATACTATTTTTTATTAGTAATAGATACTATTTTCCAAAAAGAAGAGATTTAATTTGCAGTCACATTAAAACCAGCTTAGCTAGTTTCCATTTGTAATATATATTTTTCTAATAGTTATTTTTTCTTGGTTTTGAAAATGATTTTTGAATTATTAAAAAATAAAATAAACAGAAATGTTTTCAGAGCAAGAGACCAATATAAAAACCTTTATCCATTTTAATAATATTTTGATATATATATTTTTTTAACTAGAGCAGTTCTACATAAAAATATTTATGTACTAGGATGTTCACATTTGACCCCTAATTATTGTTGCTGGGTGACAGTGGAAGTTTGGTCTATGCCTATTGTGTTATGGTATGGAAAACTGCTGTTCATGAATGTACAGCTCATTTCAAATGTGTTTACCTGACCAGTTCATAACATGCTTAGTTAAGCTACAGAGCTCGCTTACGTATGAACTTGTAAGTAATGTGGCAAGTTGGATGAGGCAAGACTTTAACAACATGTCTTAATCCCTGTACTGCTTGAAAGATATAAATAAGATAAAGGAGAGCAAAAGCTGATTCAATCTTTTAACAAAACAAGGCTTCTTTCTCTCTAGATTGCATATTGATAACTTGGTAGAGTAACAAAATACAAAGTTGCTTTTAATTATTAGAAAACCTTGTTTCTGTGCAATTCAAGAGTAAGGCCTAATGATTCATAAATCTGGCACACAGTATTGGGTACAAATCATAAGATACAACATAACTGCATGTAATGTGGAAAAAACCTCTGTATTTTATTGCACAAACAAATTTATATTAAAACCTGCATTTTGTCAGGACCAGGATAAACATCCTATTCTACATGTTTTAAAGTGTTTTACCATGCAGCCCTACAGTTTTTCAAATTTTAGGTTTTGCATTTAGATATGACTTCACTGATAAGTAAAAGAAGTGGAAGGGACAAAGAAGTTACCTCTTTTCCTTTTGCTTCATGTTAGCATTGCCAGATTATGTTAACAGAGCAGGTTGCAGTTGCATAAATGGTCTTTCATCAATACCGCATCTGCATTTTTAAATTTTACATTAAAACAATTATTTGACGATAGTGAAATTTACTTATGAGATAATTAGTCATAGTAGGTTAGACCAGCTTGGCCCACTGTGTTCTATCAACAGAAGCATTTTGCAATGATCCATTGCAGCACTTCCAATCCAGGTGACATTATTCATAGCAGAAGCAGTGTCAATAAGTTTTCCTGGTATCTAATTTAAGAATATAAAAAAGCTTTATATTCTTTATCCCAAGAACATTTTGGTACCATTAAACTAGTTTCATGTCAGTGTTTTCTTAAAAAAAATTACACTGAAACACAGTGTGATGTAAGGCCCATTTCCCTCTACTCTGAATGCAGGAGTGAAAACAGTGCTCACAGAAAGCTAAGTAATAACCAAATAGCCAAAGAAGTTGTCTGTTCGCTGACTTATGCAGCTTAAGGAATTCCCCTCTACAATTACTTTGTTAATCATTAATGCATTATATTTTTAAAATCAATGGCCCTTATTTGTTTTATTGTATTAAATGCACTCTACTGGCAACATAAAACTGAGAAAGTCTACCCTTTGCAAAGTCAAGTGTGCAAACAGTCATGGTACCCATACTCTCTAATATTTGTCCAAGATTCCTTACTATTTCATGAAGTCAGGTGCTTAAAAATGGGATAAATAAAAACTAGAAAACTGGTATTTTTAAAGTAGACATCAGAAAACAAAGAAGGAAGAGGCATATATTAAATTCAGTACCCTATTAGTACTTGGGAGCTTTATGTAGTCTGTAGAAGGTGCCTCAAGCTAATGGACTGGAAGCTCTGAGCATTGTTTTGAGTTTCTTTTTAAAGCTGAAGGTCTGAAGGTAATTTCTTTCTTCAGAAATGTCCCTATCATTATCTTACCCAATGTTAACTTCTGTGAACACTCAACAGGAATGATCAGATTAAATCCTGTCCATCACCTGAGGAAAATGGCACATATCCATTTTCCTATGGAAGCAGTACAACGACTACACAGCACTGTGAAGCCAGTAGCCTTGCCAGTTTTGTTCAAACTGAGTTCCAGGTTTTGTTCCAATAAATCCACTTGTTCCTATTCCAAACCCAACAACTGGTATTTCATACAGAGTGAAGCAATGTTAGTACTGTCATCTCTGTGTAGAAGTAGGACTTGGTGTTGTCACAGCTAGGACAAGCCTGGGATGACTGAGAATGCTGGAGTATCTCTGCTCTCAGTACCTCCATGGCTGAGAGGCACCCAAGCAGGAGAACCTTACAGTTACATCTTTATGTTTTCAGAAATTAGATAGAAGTGGTAAGAATATAGAACATGAAAGAATAACAAAAAACATACCTGAGAAGGTGGATCAGGTAACCCTGTTTCCAGAAACATTCAGTGAATCTGAAAGCTTGCTTATCAAAGATAATGTGTATTTTTATGAAAACTAGGGCTGTCATTCAAATCAGTAAATGTGGTGCTGTCCACTGTTGGCCCATTGGGGAGTTTGCACTTTTCTGTCACAAATTTGACAATTCCTGGAGTCAGTAGATCAGAGAAGCCCATGAAGATGATGCAGTACAGTAATGTATTTTAAAATAAAATTAATTTCAAGATACTTTATTGTCATTTAATTAATGACCAAAAGCACCTTAAACATGGATGCTCACAGAAAAATATTTTGCTTTTTATTAAAAATAAGTATTATTAAACCCAAATAATTTAACTTATATTTATGTTAAAATGTACACATATTTATACAAAACATTTTAATTTACAACTACAAAGGCATACTAGTGAATTATCAAAGATTCCTGACATTACTGCAGCTGGAAACATAAGAACTTTAGTTTGTTTCTTTGTATTTTCACAATTTATTGGATTGAAAATACTCTGTACTTGCTTTCAAATAATTCAGCTATCTCAGAATTACTATCAAGATTTCAGCCTGCATAGATTTGAAATGACACATTGGAATGAAAAACCGCTATATTTCATAGGATCGGCTATTTGGTTTTCATGGACAAGAGATCTAATCAGCTCATTCAGGTTTCCCTAAGGGAGGTTTCAGACAGTCTCCATTGTGTAGGAGGGCATCTTGGCTGCACACTGAGATTAGCCTGGAGAGATTTTACGGCGTTGAGAAAGAAAGGTAAGCTCCCTCCTGCTGCTGGTAAACACTGTTATTGTTCTCCATTCCCTGCTGAATGGCACAAATGCAATTCTGCAATGTTAATTACTGCAATAATGAAAGAAATGACACAAAATGACAAGGAATGTGCCAATTCAGTAAGGCTCAAGTCATTGACATATTAGTCCCTTTACAGCTCATTGTTACTTTCAGGCACGTACTCATTTACTCATAAATACTGAGAGAATCCTGGGGACTTAGTATTTAAATAATAAGTTAGCAAAATAAAGATTCATGTGTAAGAAGTGGTGCCTAATGGTCTCCTAGGAGTTGTCTGGTCAGTACCTGAACACAGAATATCTGTGATGAAGTATCAGAAAAAAAAGCACTTAGCCATCCTTGCAGGACTTGCAGACAATTTCCTTTTCAATGTCCAAAAGTGAAGACTCACTAGAATGTTATTTACATGCTAACCTCCAGGAAGGAAAAGCTGACAACTGAATAGACTGCACCAAAATACTGTATTTTGCCCTTGCTTAGAATTCATTCCCACAGTACCACAGATGAAATGAGTGGTATTAATTTTTTTGTGAATGTCTTACATGTAGCTCCAGATGACAATGTGTGAATCTCTGTTTACACTGCTCCACTGCCACTGGGAGTTGTGTGCTTGGAAACCATAGGCCTGTGAAGTATAGAGTGACAAGTCTCCTGTTTGTGTGGCACTCTATCCGTGATGTACAGCATGAGAAAGCCTGGGCACAGAAATGACCCTCTCTTAAGGTCTCAGAGAAAACTCAGTGGGAATATTTTCAACTTTCTTTTAAAAAGGACTGCTGCACTTAAGTAACAATCCTGTTTAAAATCCACATTTACATTGTATATGAAAATTCCCATGTAGATGTCAAGCACTACATAGCCAGACTGTACCTAATAATAATGCACAAATAAACAAATTCTTCCAAAAAAACTGAATAAGAAATCGAAAGAGAGTCTTGCATGCCACAGTATGTATTTCTAAACCCATGACCACTGGGAATTACTAACAATTTCAGCTGCAACAGTGAATAATCTAAGTAATCCTTTTTCTATTGAACCAAAAGGAAAAATGAAAAGACATTCATTGAAATCCAGTCATAAATTCCATCCATAAGACTTTTCCTGCAATTAAGTTACATTTACTGATCCACTACTCCCTTAAAAGGAGCATTAACACAAAGACTTCAATTATTCATGGTCAAACAAAGTTGATTCTATTACTTCAGTCAAAGCAGCATTCTCTTTTACAGTGGTTATTTCTGTAGTATCTTCAAAAAGGGCACACAGTCTGTGAAAACATGCAAGTTTTTGAGTAAAAGCTGTTTTCATGATCAATCCTAACTTTTTACATTTAATACTTCTGCCATTTGTTCCTTTCATGCATGTGAAGTTTGCTGGGAATTTTTGTCCCCTTCATCCTTTAAAGGGTATGCTGATTGAAATTCACACTTTTTTTGAACCTAGTTCTGATGTCCTGAGTAAACAAGACAAAAACCCTACAGGTATTTACTGTTATGGAAAACTTATCAGTGAAGAAAGGAACCCAGGGGACTCTCCAAAATGAACTCTGTGGAAGAAAGTTAGTGGTTCTTGTGCTGTCAGCAGAGGGCTTAAAGAGCTGCAGAGGGTCTAACATCTGCGCAGAACCATACCTACTTCTTCTACTGCTCAAAGCTTCTGCAGTACTCACCACTCACTCTGCCCTCACTCCCAGCTACTGTACCTTTCCATTAGCAATGCTGTCCCCTGAGAGCTGGCACTCTGTACTGCTGTCCATTGCTGCCCAGCTTCAGTCCGACATACCCCAAGTGTAACTGCCTTACTAAGCTACGGCAGTATGCATTTTAAAGGTCAAGAGTTCCCAACCAATCCAAAGAATTTAAGAAGGGGATAATATTGCCCAAAGACACTAAGCAAAACTTGATCTTCTAGAGATACTTGTTCCCTTTTCAAAGGTTGAGAATGAATACAGATTCTCGATATTCTTTGGTAAAAGAAAATACCAGGGATACATTTCTTTCACTCAGTAAAAAGTCTGGCATATGATCTATTAAATGTAATGTTAACAGGGAGAGAAATGCTTTCCTCAGTAGACCTCCATAACAAGCACAACCCTGAAAGATGACAGGATGTTACAGACTCAAACTGTTATGTATAAATCTGTTCTCATGTAAATGTGATACAGACTGATAACTGATTGAAACACATATAATAATAATAACATAAATACTTTTTCAAAAGGTAATAATTTGTTTCTACAATGTCATGTTTTCGAAGTGATCTTTTTCAAAAACATACAAGTTGATAAATGCCTACCAGGAATAAAAGAATTCTGCCTGACCATCTTGCAGATGTCAGAGTTTTATAGACATGTGTTCCTCTTTTTTTGCTGGAACTAGGTATCCTACAAAAGTATAACTGAAACAGAAGATAACAGTTAAACTGTAAGAAGTAGGAAATTGTACCCCAGAGATACTAACAAATACTCACAAAATTAGTATTTGAATTTACCGTTTTTCCTCTTAAACAAGGTTTCATCACTGTTTTGTAGGGAACGAAGACTACAAATCCCAATGACATACTGTTTCTTTGTACAGAAAATATTATGAGCTATAATTCCAGTGAATTATGACCACAGGATTCAGCAATAAGCCTTAAAAGTTTAAGTCTGTATTAAACCAACATGTAATTACATGTTTTTAGCTTTTTTCTCAAGTAAGAGATTACCTTGATGGACTAGAGGTTCTTTGCTTTAAACAAGGGACAGAAAGGTGAAAAAGCAATTACAGTGTTAAAAATGAAAAAAACATCCTAACCCGCCCTAAACCACTGTCCTTCCTTCTTTCCTGTTCAACCCATATATTTACAAAACTTATCACTTAAGTAACACCTACTTAATGTACCATGAAATGTAATAGTGGATAGAGATTTTTTTTGGCTTTGCTGCCTTTGGTTTGAGAAAGAGGAACTGAGGATGATTATGTGGGTTGGCACTTCAGTCACAAGTTGCTTACATGCATGACTGGCCTTAGAAATTTCTCTTTACTTCATTATTTTTGACTCATGCATCATTGACACAAGGTCTGCTACAATGGGAGACTGCAAACAGCATGAAGAATAATTTTGGAACAATTCATTTGAAAACTATGTTTGTGGGAAAGAACGTCAGTAAAAATGTTGTACAGGTAATGCAACTGAGCTTTTTTATTACTTAAAAAGAGAAAAGCTTCATTAATTTTTGCTGTAGGGCATCTTATGTTTGAATAGTTATATTTAAGTGACATTATAGCTTTCTCATGAGGAGCTTAGAAGGTCTCCTCCTAGATAATTAATTTTAGCCTTAGAGTCTAGTGAGGAATCACAGGAAAAATACAAAGTCTTCAACTGAAAAAAAACCCATGTTGAGATTTACAAAGGGCCTACATGGATTACAAGAACTTACCAACAGCATTATCTGTTATCAGTATGTTCTAACAAATTACTTTTATTTTTGCACATTGAAAGATGGACCTCATTAATAATTAAAAAACCCTAAAACTCAAACCAGAAAAACACAATTCTTTGACAGAATATGTCACTTTGTCATCTGAAGAACTGTTTAAATGTTAATAAAATTTCACTACAAATCAGCCTAATATTCTGGCAGCCTTCTTAAAAAGTCAGCTGCCTGGAGGACACAGAACTTTACAATGCACAGTTGTTCTGTAAGAGTCAAAATGTTTCTGTGTATTGCATTTCCATGGAAGAACTAAACAGAATTTTGTCTTTTGGATTGTAAGAAGTAAGTTAATGTCACTATTTTATATCAGTATATTTGTAAATAACACCATAAACTAATTTAGGCTGGACAAGAATTCTGAAAATCAGCCATCTAGTCCATCTCAAAGTCAGGACCAATTATACCTGTCAGGATTTTGTCCAGTCGAGTTCTGAACATCTCCAAGGATAAATATTCCAACAACTCTCTAGGCAACCTGTTCCAGTATTTGACCACCCTTACAATAAAAACATTTTTCATAAGAGCTAATAGACTCTTCTAGTGCTCCATCTTGTGTCCATTGTCCCTTACACTATTGCTGTGCACCCTTAAGGGGAGTCTG
>JAOXXN010000001.1:51895260-51908167 GCA_026770055.1 Myrmophylax atrothorax
TTTGTTGATTAAGTATCAGTGCCGATAATTAAGATGCATTTTATTGCTTCTTTAGAGTATTTTTAATGCCTGTTTAGTTATACAGATGACATCAAGTGACAAACTACAAATCAAGGCTGATAAAAAATTGATTTTTTTCCAGCTGACATGAATTTCCTTCATAGAAAGTAGGATATAATTTAATGCTAAATCATGTATATTTTTAAAATTTCTATAAGCCAGAATAGTTGCAAGGAATGTGGCATGAAACACAGGGTCCAAGAAAAACAATATAAAAAAGCTGAAACTTGCATTCATCTGAACACTCCAAATAACATGTCCTTTAACTGCCCAGATTATGTGTACAGTGTGCTACTGTTTATCTTAAAATTCAAATATGTGTTAGTAAAATCATAGCATGCATTATTTTCATACATTTTATTCACATAACATATGTAAAAATTATTTTATGAAGCATAAGATTATTTGACAGCTATAAACGAACAGTTGAAACCAAACCAGTTGTTTGCTTTTATGGTAAAAAGGGCCTCCTTATGGTGAAAATAACCATCTTTGAAGAAAAGCTCCCAAAAGGTTATATTGAATACTTCTAGAAAAATGCTATGGTGATGTTTTCTTCTTCAGTTTCTTGTACCATACAGGTGCCTCTTTATTTGTCTGTAAAATAAAGAACATTTGATTGTGAGACAGTGAATATCAGAGAAAAGCATGCAATCTACACTACAGTCTCTTTTTTTCCTATGCAGCTCACAGAGATAATTGAGTTCTTTGCTTAAATGCAAATATAAACAAGGCTATGCATTTAAGGTTACTATTACAAGATATATGTATTAAACTCACCCTATTTCCAGGTTATAAATAGAAGATTATACAGTAAAAATTAAATTGTTTTTAAAAAATATCCATCACAATGAAAAGATGCATCAACTGTGCCATAAATAGGTTTAATTTGAAATAACGTCATCTGACTTTCCCAGTTGAGAAGAGAATGTAACTTAGAAAAGAGATCTTAGGCATGCCAAATTGACAACACTTTATGCAGAAATATAGTTCTTAAAAAATGATAAATAAAAATAAAAAAGTCAGGTGTTTTCTGACACTGTAGAAGGTATTTTAATTGTGACAAATCATCTGTAAGCAACTTTTCCTTGCCTTCATAATCCTACGGGCTACTGCTACACATCAGGATTGCTTAACATTCTTGTGGCAAATTCAGTGGTGGTTTGTATAAAAAAAAAAGGTTCAGTTTTAGTTTTTATAGGAATAAAACTAATGAAGTAGAGGTGGAACAAACTAAGGACTATTCTGCTTTCAGGGTTGAGTCTATCTCTTGAGTTAGTGAGTACCGTCTCTCTACTCTCTTCAGTCTGTTGTCCTTAAACTTGTCCTTTCTAGTTCCATTTTCTGTCTCCTCTCTATTCATTTTTCCTTCAAGACTTAATAACCATTCAATTTAAAAGTCCACTTAAATAATTTTGAAGAATTCAGTTAAAAAATAAATCTGCTGTATTTGTGCAAACTTTCAAAATTCTAGAAATTGACATAAATTGGCAGGATTTTCACAGGACTACTAATTTCTTTCCCTATCTAACAAAAAAACCTGTGCCATCTGCCCATTTTCAGTTCTCTATTCCAAAGTCTGAAAAGACATTTTGTGTTAGAAATCCAGTATCTGGTGTGCTGCAGTACAAACCTTATATTAAGACACTGAATATTAAAGACTCCACTAGAAAAAAAAAGAAAAAAAGAAAAAGACTCATATTTGGACCAAAAGCGTACACATGTTATGTGATAAGGATACAAGCAGTCTGCCCTAGAGAAAGGTAGCATCACAAAGTGTAAATAAGAGTCACGATTTGTTTTGAGATGTAGCACTGTAACTTGTCTCTCTTGAATTTCTCAGTTCAGACACAGCCATAGTCAGAAACTTCTGAACCATTCTCATGAAGCTGTCAAATACCAGAGGCACTAAATCTGAAGTGAGCCACTTCAAGTATTAAAATCCAAGCTCTAGTTTCTGAAGGAATAAAACGGGGTTTTATAATACCAGGTATCCTTAGCAACAGAAGTAGTATCAAAACTGATCTATTTTTTATATATATATTTAGATACATACACACTGATATACATATATACATGAATATAAGCATACATAAATACATCTATTTCCTCATTCCTGCTTCTCAATATATATATGCACACACTCCATTCATACATGATCATAATAGACTTAAAATAATATAGTCTGCGAATCCCTACAACTATTAAAACTTTGCTAATCACTCTTAGTGCTGTAATATTACAATGCTATTTTTAAAAGAAAAAGACCCAGTTTGTTGTGAACTTAAGATGTAGAAAGTCTCAAATAGCTAAATAACATCTAAAACTGTAATTTATCTCCTCAACTGGAGAGGAGGAGCTGCAAGTATTTAGCTGAATTAATTACACATCTCCTTGAAGTGTGAACCCACATTTATCTTTTTAAAAAGTGAGGAGAATTATTGAAAAAGTTTATGGCACTTACTCTTAACACAATACTTACAAATAATGTTGGCTTAGGTCTAAATATATTTTCTTCTTCATGTTCTGGCAGCAGTTTTACTGAAGGATTTGATTTGTTTTTTGCAGTTGCACTTACATCAGTATGAAACTGAGGTAGATTTTGTTCACAGTGTTTACCATGCAGACTAATTAGAATCTGCTTCATTGTGGCTAGTTCCTATAAAACCACAAAAGAACAATGCTAAGTTACTCAGTTAAATTACATTTGAACCTATTAAATATTTGTTAATAATAAATTTATATTCACCAAACTAAATGTGTAAGTGGATCAGCAAATGTAACAAGAATGAACATATACTTGCTGTAATTAATAAGATTACTAATGGGTACCTAGTAAAAGTAAGAAAATAAAATAGGCACAGAGGATTTATATAACACAAATTTTGTCTTGCATAAAGGCAATAAAAGAGAAAATTTACTGTGTACCAACGAACCCACTATCTCTTTTAACTTAAAAGAATTCTTTTGCACTTATTTTGTCAGGCTGAGAAAGTTTACAGATCTAATTTGAATGACTGTGACAAATTGTACTTTTGAGCACTAGGTATTGCACAGAAATCGTATAAATACAATACTGGAAACACATATGTATCTTTATATCCAGGTTAGGAAGGATAAATCATTGAAAAACCTTAAGCAGATGAACTGTAAAAATAGGATCAGAGTGGAAAAGAAATTTTGTGAAAAATGAAAGTTCTAACATGAGAAAAGAAAAATGAGAACATATAGAAATGCAGCTTTTTTTGTTATCCTAATAATTTGCTTTGAAAACAATTTGTATTAATTAAAAAAGTAATCTTTCCTTACTACTTAGCTGAACAAAACAGATTATTCAAAATGTACAGTAGAGTGAGAAAGGAAAAATAAAAAGCATTTTCCGACTTTAACTGGACATCTTTTGTCATCTTGCATCACACCTACTGCCTAATGTTCCCCTTCTGCCCCCTGAAATGGGTATAATTATGAAATAAGTTACAGAATTTAAAGCATTAATTATTACTACTATTATTATTTAGAGCATTCATTATTGTAGAACTAGAGCAGCAAGGTCAGGAGAAAAGCCTTTTAAAGTACATTTTAAGACTGCTACATTTTTTTTAAACTATTAATGTTTTTCTTTGCTTTCCTTTTACAAATGGTGTTGACTTCAATA
Source organism: Myrmophylax atrothorax (assembly GCA_026770055.1). Taxonomy (NCBI): domain Eukaryota; kingdom Metazoa; phylum Chordata; class Aves; order Passeriformes; family Thamnophilidae; genus Myrmophylax; species Myrmophylax atrothorax. The sequence goes on from JAOXXN010000001.1 coordinate 51,898,976, forward strand.
AGCAGTACTGTTACTGTATTAACATGCTTTACAATTAACATTCTATCTTATCTCTCAGTCAGAACAGGGTAATCTGTGTTTATAGCTGAATGACAAACATTTGTTATATCTTACCTATTTCTTAATACTTGCCAGAAAATTACATTGATGCACATTCTATTTTCATTGCATTATTAATAATGAGTTAAAAAAAGCTCCCAGTCTTTTAAAACATTCCTGCCATGTACCTTCTCTCAGTCCACTGCTGCCTTTAATACAAGATACAAAGTCAAAAGAATCATGCTGTAGCCTTTATATTGTCGTTCACTAACTCAGTTACATGAATGGATGTTACAGTCCACAGACCAGCTTTATCGAGTGTACAAATTGTTCTTGTATCTCAGTCATTTAATATTAACTATTTGCATAATTCAGCCATGTGTGGTGGCATGTTGGAACAGCATGACTGCAGAGCAGCTGTTTAAAAGGACTGCATAGCTGATGCCAACATGTTTTTCAAAGTTGTAAACTCTGCAAAGATGTTGCCAAAGCGACACATAGACAGAATTTCTTGATGAAAATAACTCAAGTGAGTATACAGCAAATAAATACACCATCACAGGAGATTAAATTGTACATAAACAATTTTTTGACATTAGCAAGTGCTGTTCCTATACTTAAACTGTGTTATTCTGTGGACCAAATAGTTGCACGTTTGAACAAGGCAAAACACAAAAACTGTCATGCAGATTGAGTTCAGAAACAGAGCCGAAACTTGTATGTGTAGGGTCACATTCTCTTGTATCAAGATCCACTTGGCAGGCTAAAGTCTTCTCTACTTAACAGAATCTGTCCTGTACTTGACAGCACTGTCTGTTTTCAGACTTGGAATAGGCTCTGGAGAGTCAGCTCTCACACAAGCTTCCCCTGTGACAGGAGGATTCTCTAATGTGAAGCTATAGGAATGAATGACAGGGAGTGGGGATGAAAAATTAGTCCACAATGAACAAGTTATTTTGGCAACACAGCCAAATTTATCAGGAGGATTTAGCTAAGGTTGCCTTAATATTTGTTCTAAAACCCCTCCACGTTTAGTGAGAAAGACCTTAACAAACTTGGCAAAATAGCACAAGAAACACTGAACCCAACAGAATCACTGGTATGTGTACTGCTAAACAAGGAAAGAAAATCAGCCCAACACATTTGCAAGAGATTTGCTGTTTTCAACCAAGGAAATACTGAAAACAAAGTTCCATCTTCTAACCATCTCTTCAGATTTCTCTGCTCCTGAACACAGTCCTAATTCTTGCCTTCACTTTTAAGTTCTAAACAAGTTATTAGCACTACCTCCTACTATTGGCATGCTATCTTGATTTCATGAATGTTATTCTGCAAGCCTAAAATCTGGCAAGTTGGTCTAGAAAGCTAGCAAGGAAAAGGAGGTCTCGAGACTGTGCTTAGCAGAACTCCTTCTAGTGGGAACAGGACCTGGTAAAAAAAGGGGCAAGTAGGTATAGGTTCAAAGCAGATGGGAGGAATCATTTGTGTAGAAAAATATATACTAGTTTCAGGATAAGCTAAATACAGGAAGATGTGAAGAGGAAGGGATGATTAAAATTTTTATACATTTTTACTGCGTCAAGTCCACAGTTCTATGTCCAGGCAGAGCTGTAAAAGTTGTTTACTTGTAACACTGCCATCAGTGCACTATAGGAAACAATGTTGCTAGAACTCTGCATTTCTCAGTTTCTGTGTGGAGGAATTTGGTCTTTGCCATGCTGGCTCCTGGACGTGAAAGCAAGCCATGCTTTGCAAGCTGTGTTGAGTCTTCCAGGTGTGAGGGCTTTGGCTTTGGAGAGCCAGACAGCAATCCTTCTTGGGAGGATTATGAGTACTGGCACCTCTGAGTGGATCCACCCAGTTCGTCTCTGGGCTGGCTTAACACTTTTGGTCTCATTGTCCCAAACTCCAGGAACACAAGCACCCACTCAGTACTTATGCAATATTCTGTGGGGACATCGCAGTGTGGATACATGGAAAACAATGCAGTCAGCAAGCAAAGATGGGTTAAGATGACTCAAAAAAATTACATAGGGAGCAACGTAGCAGGAGGTGAAGTAAGGTAACATGTATTGCACTGTAAATAGTATCAGAAGAAATTACTTGCTTATTTCCATTTCTATTTGGTAAGTTATGTCCAACAACCTTAGTTAAAAATAGAAAAAGCAATTTTGTGTGCCAATATACAAACAGAGGAGATAGAAAGGTTGGACTCAATGATCTTGGAGGTATTTTCCAGTCTTAATGATTCTATGATTCCATATTTAGGTACAGACAAAGGATAGGCATCAGTATTTTCCACGATGGCCATTAATTAAAATGTTTTCTGATTTGGCATATTTCCCAAATTCTACCTTGCTAATTTATTAAGCTGAATGCTATCAGTGTTTGTGTTTTGGAACTCACTAAAAATCATCAAGATTTAAAATAGGATTAAAGGAAGCAAACCAAAGGAGTGCAAAACATTTTTAAAAGGTAAAGTAAAAAAGGAAAAATGGTTGATTGTTACCTGCTCAAATTACTCATATTTTGAAAAATCTGAGATTTCTATGATGATGTTTGGTTTTAAAGAATAAGTAAAAGTAAGTCATATTTTATTTAAAATTGTTTTGACCTATTTATTATGGATAATTGAAATAGTACTTAGAAAAATGGAGACTAAAGATCAGTTCTGGAATGCAAAGGATAAAATTTGATTCCTTAAACTAAAAGTGACTAGAAGATAAGCAAATGCAAAAATAAGGCATGGAGCCTTATAAAATATAAATGTATTTCAAGTTACAGATAATATAAAGAGATTTCTGTTAACATTTGTTTTGATGTCCTTGATACATGTTCAAACATACATGTACTAAAAGAGCATCTTATATTTTCTGAATTCATAATCAGTAGAATATTAAATATGATAACAAAACCATAACTTAGATAATCAAAACAAAATGGGAAACAACCATCTGACATGGAAAATGATTGAAGCATCAGAAAGAGCTGTTTTATCATGTAACTAATTGATGAAATACATGAAAAAATTGCCTATATTAAGCACTATAAGCATTTATCGAGATAGCAATTCATTTATTTTAAGTGAATTGTCAACTGTAAAAAATTTTTGTCTTACTGTCTCTGTCATATAACTATAATTAAAGGATGAAAGAATCCTCTGTGTGCACTCAAAAGCTTGCAGTGGCACTTAACATTATACATGTGTGTCTATAATTGTAATAAATATGTAAATCTATATAAGCAGTTAAAATGATACATATTTATGTATCATGTTCTGGAAGCAGATGCAAAATTAGTCTCAAGAAAAAGCAACTTGCTTACAGGAACCAATTACATACATGTCAATTCTTATGTTCTTATGGCAGAGATGTCTTGCACCTGAAATAATCACCATAAAATGATTTTAAAACGAAGCTTTACACAGACCAAACTGAACAGCTGGAAATCCTCAGTAGGAAGAAATATCTACCTTTGTGGTCTGAAGATAGTTCATCTGGACGGTAAATTTAATGGCTTATTCATATCACTAAAATAGTCATAGAAGATGCCAAAGGATGCCAGATCCAAATCCTTCCTTGTGCAGTAAAGCCCACGGTTAAATACCCTCTAATGCAAAAGTGACCCGATAATATCATGTACAGTTAATTGAACCTTTACCATGAAAAATGGTATTGTACAATTTATGATTGCACACATTTATGAATTTACAATTGTAAACTTCACCTTGGATTATAAGTCCATTTTGAAGCAGAGAACTTGTACTGTGGAAGCTGAACAAGATATTTCTGTTCTAGAAAATGTATCAGGTTCTGGCAGAACCACTGAATTCGATGACTGACAAATGGTCCCAGAGAAGAAAATAGCATAAAAGAACAGAAAAAGAGAAAAGGTGCTATATCCTATCATCTTTAAAAAAGAAAACCAGTTTCACCAACAAAATCAGAAAAATCAGCTTAAAGAGGGATAAAGCGAGAGGTTTCCTCCCTCAGAGATGCTGATCAAAAGTTAAGGTCTCTCAGAATTTGTGAGTCAAGCACTAAGATGATGATTTTAGATGTGTATTCCCACTCCCAGTCTGTAAGTCTCCTGTACTGAGAGCAAACCATGTATGTTGTCTATCCTTTGGAAAGCTTTAACAGCCATATGGTCCCCATGTGGTAAAATTATAACTCAAAATAAAAATATGCATCCAGTCTGAAGAAACTTGAGAGATTACAGCACTGTCTTTAGGTCCAAGAACAGTTGACTACATCTCCCACACATGGAACGGACTGGACAAAAAATTCCTTCCCAAAAGACTTAATGCACTACAACTTGAGTCCAGAGACTGGACTCTTCTCAATGTGGAAGCCAAATAATAGGTTTGAGTTTAGCAGTTGAGTGACTATTATGGCTACACTAACTTCGAAAATAATAACAAGAATAAAACCATACTGAGATGAAAAACATGTTCATTGCAAGTCAATGAAATCTCTCTTCACATGCACATATCCTCTCATTTAGGCAGCTATTGTAGTCTTCAAACAATTCTGCACGGGGAAAAGCACAGTTCAGAAAATGAGGCTATGAGTATGTTGAAGAATAGTGATTTGAGAAACCTAAACCAGCACTTAAGAATTCTACATCCATTTGGTAGTGTTCTGTAGAGCTTATTTCAGAATGGTTTCTCAAGTCTCTCAAAAATTATTCATGTTCAGTGCACAAATGTTCATAGACGGATTCAGAGAAAAAATAATTTTATACTTTCTATAACACCTTCTTGAGAGAAAGTGATCTTAATATGGAAAAGGGCAGGGCAAGGTGGTTCAGAAGGAAGGGCAGGGCAAGGTGGTTCAGATGGAAGTATGTTCACTGTTGTCTGTCTCAAGGTGTTCACTAGGGCCAAGCTTGATGGGCGTAGGAGGTGATGGTAGGGAAAATACTAAAGATATTGCCCTCTATGAAGTCCTGTGCATTTCTTTACTTGAACCCCTCTTAGACTCCTACTGTAACTTTCCATGAAAGTAAAGGTGTGTTAAAAATAAAGTTGTATCATTTAATTGCTGGTACGAAGATGGAGAGGCATCTTTGTGAGAAAACTGGCTGCAGTTTGGCTTTGGAACATGTGACTGGATACTTGATTGGATTTGATCACACTGACTTTTAGGTATCTTCAGTAATAACATTTAAAGGTAATATTAATTTTGCTCATTTTAAATGAGGATATGGTAAATCACACCGTAATAGTGCATGTATTTCTTTTCTGACTACAAATCCCTAGATGATTTTCCGATGTAGATATCTACACTACAGATTTTTAAAATTAGGCAGGATCCATCTCTGCTACTTTGTCACTTAGCAAACAACTTATCAGATCATCTTTACACTGGCAGTACTCGTTAATAGCACTGGAGTTCGTTAAAAAGAAGGCAAACAAATTAATCCCTCTGCACAGGCTGTTGGCATAAACATATTTCCGGAGAACAACAGGCTAGATGACTGAAGTAGAACCTGATTCGATCTTTCAACATATGCAATGATTTGCATACAGCACTTGGAAGAAAAAGTTTGAGTATGGTACTCAAAATTTGGAGTCCATTAGAGAAAGGAGACATACCTACAATGTCTCCTCTTCAGAAGTACTGACAATTAACACAGAGAATTATTTTAGAACTGTTCTTCACAGGTGTTCTTTCTTCAAGAGACACACTGCAGAAGATAGCCTACAGCCTGGAATGAATTATGCCTCCCTTTTTTGTCTGAAAATGGAAAAAACCCCAACACCATCATCACAGAATTAACAACACTGGGCGGTAGCTTAATGATGATGAAGTGTGAAATAGAAGGAAGACACTACAGAAGTGCCATTTTGATGTGACAGCAAAGCAACAGTCCACTCCACTGTTTAAGACTGCAGATGGATGGGATGCAGTGGCACAACTGGTGCAAATTCAGCTTCAACAGTGGAACTCCTTGAGCTTGTGCCTATCAGGAGTAGACTCTACATGCACAACAGAGCCAGAAGACTTTAACGACTGCAGTCATGGTTCAATCCTTCAAGTAAGGCAGAGTGTATTTGGCATAGCTGCATCCTAATTGCAGCTGTGCTGGAAATATGAGATGTCAGCAAGAATTCTGGTGTTAGAATTGCACATATGGCCATCTTAGGCACATGGATACGCACTGTAAAGCTGGAAACTGGAAGACAGTATGAAATGTCCTGATCAAACAAACTGGGTTGTGGAAAGCTGCCAAACCCTGTCCGGGACGTCAATAGCTTCTCTGCACTACATTTAATTTACAAGTTCTCTATATCCCAATGCATATAAAAACTTAAATGAACTGGAAGATCTGTGAATATATGGATCTACGAAGTACTTCCAGTTTTATAAGGTGAATGCATTAGAGCTGTAGCAACAATAAAATGGCTTAATCATTGCAGTGAACAGCTTCTGTCTTTTTAGATACACAAAAATCTCTGCCTATTTCAGCTATCTTAAATTTGTTCTTAACAGTTAGATCTTTCTAACTTAACAAAAATAGGAAATAATTTGTCTCATATTTCAGAACATGCATGTTAAATTTTTAAGTTTTTTTCACTTTTTCACTGCAGATCAGAAGTATATTTATAATTGTAACTAGGACTAATTTCCTCAGTATTTTTTTGTAATCTGAGCCACTGTGACATTCATTTACTCAAATTAAAGTTTAACAAAATATATGCTTTGTTTAGTAAGTACTACTTACAGGAAATGGATGCTAGAATGCTAATATGTCAAAACACCCTTATTTGCACAAATGGTTGTGTAGACATTCCTGTATTTTCTGAGAAGGTAATATTCTAGTTTAGTACTCCCTGTATCTTTCCCATTTCTTACAGGGTATTTAAATTCACTTTCTACTTGGTAATATTCAAATGCTACCATGATGTGAATAAAAGTAAAATTTTTACACATTTGGTATGTAGCAGAATGTGATAGAAATATTCATAGCCAATACAGGAAAAAAAGAATATAACACTGGTTAAATGTTGAGAAAATCTGAACAATTTCAGATTGATCAACAGTTAACAATTTCTTCTTTAAACATTTATCACTTTAACTGATTCTGGCTCTCTCAAAAACATGTAATTTAAAATACACATGCCAATTCCATCCCATAATCCATATGTAAGTTGCATTTTGCCTAAGAAACTTCCCATTCAGTACACAACTGCTTAGTGTATATCACTGTGAATGGAAAGATAATTCTTTCAAAAATATGTATGAAAAATAGTAACACATTCTGAATAATACAACTCCAAGAAAAGAATGAATGTACCCAGCTGTTAAGTCCTCCCTCTTCCTAAATTCAGCACTATTTGGAATTTAATTTTTATTAAAGATTGACAGCAAACAAAAAAAAAAAAGATAAATACCGCTTAGGAGCATATTTTTCTTTGTAAAAAATGAGCCAGGAACTTCTCTACACTCGTTTGGCAATGTAAATGTCACTTTGTTTCTCCAAGCTTAAAGCCGAGAATAGCTCCGGGGCTTACTTGTGATGCAGAAATGTTCCTGTAATCTACTTAGAAAACATGCAGAACATTAATAGAAACTAGAATCTTGGAACATAAACATAGCATAAGAAAAATGATAATTACTCTGTGGCTTAACATTTAAAAAGAGAGCTAAGCATTGTACATCAGCATTTTTTAATATAAAACAAGTTGCAGCACATAGAGGAGCAGGAAGTCATTCACTTTGGAAACACAAATAATTTTGATATTATCATGTACAATCTTTTTACACAGAAAAGAGGGGGAAGAGGCAGCAATAGAGACTGTTTGATGGCACCTGTTACCAATCACATCCATTCACTCATGTCTTCCCAACCCCTGCAGATACCCTTTCCTTCCCCTCTCCACCAACAAAGCAGTTTTCTCCTTTTATCCACTAAGCTTCCATCACCAATTAAACACGTACTGGCCTCCCCCTTATGACTCCAAAGCTTTTTATGAGCATCTGAACTTCTCTCTACCTCTGTTTTTTGCAGATGGCAGCTGCTACTCTTCAGGTTCCTAAATCCAACACATTGGCTTTCTGTCCTAGGTTATTCCTAGTCAATCTTCTTCAGCATAACTTAATTACAGCTAAAGATAGTATTAGCCAGACTTTAAAGTATGACTAATAATGAAATGCTGAAAACTCATCTGGAATTCTCAAGGTCATTGCTGAGATGGAATTAAACTTTGGGCACAGAGAACTTAGCACTGCGGGGCAGTTCCCCAGGGCAATATGAAAGGAAGAAAGATAAACATGGGAATATAGGAGTAACTGGTAAAAGTTAACATAGAGCAGAGATACTTCAGGAGACCTTACTTCTCCACAAAAGAGTCAAAAAAGAATAAAACCATTTGACTGTTCATTCATTTTTGTGGGTCAGATAAAGGGATAACTATTGAGAAGTAGCAGGGTTTTGTGTAGGACACTGACATGAGATGAATGCAGTCACTGAGCCTACTGGATTCTCAGACACTTGAACATTAAAATTTTGGAACAATGTTATGGAATTCTGATAATTCACATGGCCATGTTTGAAGTCTAACATTCATTAAGATTTACATAAATCCTTGGAAATCTTAGCTTGATAGTTTATACAAACCCTGAAAAAACTCTTAGAGCTATTAACAAACTATGCATATCCTAACAGGACTAATTAGTAGCTGTTCCTCCTGCTTGATCACATGGACTCTCTCCAATCTTAAAACACAATTGGAGAATTCATTTGGCAGCCATTTATCAAAAACCAAAACAGAAGTCCAATTTCCTACATTTCAATGAAATGACAATGAAATAACTATTTTCTGTTCTAAATTTCACCTTTCTCTCTCACCTGTTCCTCTATGCCCACTTACTGCCTACACAATATTGTCTTATCTCCTTTTCTCGCGCCCCATCAGATCTTCTGTTTGCTTGGATGAGATAAACTTGGCTTTTAATCTCATTCACATAAAAACTCCAGCCTGCTGTGAAATTTATCTTTTTTCCGCTCTGGGAAATATGATATAAAACCATAAAATATCCATTCTATGGAACCCCCCCCCTATTTTTTAAAAAATTTGTATTTTAATTTATTAAGATTTAATTTTTAATATACTCACAGGACTTTGGAAAGTGGCCTTTTTAAGGA
>JAOXXN010000001.1:51909633-51920036 GCA_026770055.1 Myrmophylax atrothorax
CTTAGCGCTCACAGGAACACCTACTGAAGTCTTCTCTTGCACCACTGTCTCATTTTTGTTTTCATGTCCCCTAGAAATTTCTATTTAAAGAATGAAAAGAACTCCTCCATTTGTTCTGCTTGCTCTGCTTTCTCCTCCCTGCCAAAACCCCAATTATGAACTCCATATTAAACATATAAAAACCAGTTTGTTAATTTTCAAGATTTTAGCAGTCAGTTTCTACACTCTGGAATTTGAGTTGGAAAAGCTAAAATAGATTTAATTGTGCACATTATTAGTTTTCTTTACTATAACACATCTGCATCTTAAATATCTGAAGAAATACTACAATGCTATACATCAAAGCATAGCAAATTTATAACCTCTTAAATGTAACCTCAGGAAATTATTACTAAAACTTCTTGCCAAATATCTGAGTGCTGACAGACTGCCCTTCCAAGGTTTCAACTGAAGTTTGAAAGCCAATGGATAAAGTCTAGAATTGCACTTCTGATGTTACAAAATACTAACAACTGCATCAAGCATGAAAGGCAATGAAATTGCCAAGATCACAGAGCTCATGGTAAATATTTCTTTTAGTCAAAGGTTGACTGTTGGAAAGAAAAAAAATGCATCAAACTAGATAAAAGGAATCATGGATCAAGAGCTTCAGCTAAAAAAGATTTAGTGGATTCCTCCTACTTAACTTTAGCACTTAACAGAGAACTGTGCTTCTATGCCTTCAAGTTATAGATTCCTATTACATGCACAACGGGATAAAGTTTGGATGCAGATAAAGGACAGCAGAGAAGCTGGTGTGCTATACTCTACAGTTTCGGACTCAAAATGCCCTCTTTATCACAGGTAAGTAAGAGTGACACAAATATTTTTCTTGCTTTTTTCCTTGCTGGCCTCTTTGCAAAGGTGATTCAAGCTGCTAACCTAACAGCCAGCCATTCCCTTTTGCACTTTTCTTTTTTTGGCCAGGTTAGGTTTCTCTTCAGTGATTTGAATGGTCCTAATGCAGCATTAGAGATGCGTCAGAGCTGGTGCAAGAGGACAAGGGAGGAGGAGAATAAGGAGCACAGACACAAAGCAGTGTTCCAGCTATGGGGTTAACTCATGAATCAAGTATAATTTATTCTTGATTTATGATTTGAAGGAATATCCATCTTACCTATGCATCCAGACTATACAAAGACTCTAGGGCAACAAGGGGCCAACTCTGGGGCAAGAGGTACAGTTAGTTGTTTAGCTAGTGGGAAGAATCAAGACTACAACTTAGGGGGTTTTTTTTGGTGTGGCTTGGTTATCCTAGTTACAGCATCAAAAGTGTGAAGTTCAGCTGATTAAAAAGAAAACACAGACTACAAATAATACAAAAAAAAATTAATCTGGATTTGAAATATTCCCTTTTTTAAAAAGAACAAACTGTTTACTAGAAGCTTATTAATGGGAGACACTGCTGTAACTGCAAACAATGTTTTATGCTCTTCTATGGATCTGGAAAAACAATTAAATAATAATGTCTTGACAAAACATATAGCATATCTTCTTCTAAAATCAGCTGAAAAATTTGGCTGTACTACCTGTACTTGCTCTCTTGCACTGCGGAGTTTACAAATGGTATCAGAATACTGCAGACCCCTTCTGATAGCTCAGAGAGGGCAGTGGCACAGGGAAGGCTTCACTACAAACCCCTAAGCACATCATCTCAGCATGATCCTGGATACTGATCATTCACGATAAAGCCATTGAGCTCCTTCTCAAATAGTAAAGTTTGCATTTATCCATATGAAGAAGATATGAAATTTTATCATACCAGCTGATTCTCAGTGATCTAAATGAAAAGATAGATTAAAAAGTTTTCCACATTCATTTACTAAGTAATTCAGAAAAAAAAAGTAGCAGGCCAAGAAACAGTTTATAATTTGGGCCAAGAATTTAGTTAGAAAAAAAAAAGTTTCCATTTTTCTCCTTCATGGGTGGACACAAACTTTTAAGACTTTGTAATGTCAAATGACTAGTTTTCACTTTGATTTCCCACAGCAAAATGTAATAATCATCATCAAATTAGAATGTTTACATAATTTGAAATAATGAGCTATTTTATTACATTAATACCGAGTGTCATTTTTTTCTTGTAATAAAAGAGCTCATGTAAGAGTCTTATATAAATTCTTCCAAGATTCAAAGTTCAACTTTTTTCTTCCAAAATTAATATTTGTGAAAAGAGAAGTAAGATTAATCATAAATCTCTTTTTTTTTAAAAAAAGGGTCTAAAATGCTATAATTCCCTCCAAAGCAACATTATGAATCCAACTGATATCACAAAGAGATAAAAATAAAAAAAACCCAAACCCCTCAAACTCTTAACATTCCATTAAAAAGATTTAATACAGTCTGAGACCACACAGGCTGGAATACCTTAAGTAAAAACTGCGCACTTATTGAAACACATTGTTGGAAGACAGTATTAACATTGTTCTGGCATTTTGCTTGTACTTTTAACATACCTAAACTTCATTTTATGTTAACTATGAATATCTTGGGTTTATCTATTCAAGAATTCCAATGTTTTTACTTGCAAACATGAAGGCAACAAGATAATTCCTAACAAGACATGACAGTTTAGTATGTGCAATGACTAAACAAGGCTGATAGTAACCATTTTACATGATAGCATGAACAAAAAACATAAACTCATAATTCAAACTTTTTTCAAATCGCATAAATCTGTATTTATAGGTTGCATGTCAACACACCTTGTTTAAATGCAGTTAACTGTTTACTCACCCAAGATGAGAAAATTTGTATTTTATTCCTGTTAGCAAGAATAATTACCGGAAAATTGTGATGTTACTGCAAGTTTAACTTTTTTATTAAGATAGCAAAAAAATATATTTGAATACTAACTCACTATAAACTAAATTGCCCTATCCTGTATGAAGATTTCAAAACATGAGATAATTGCCTTTTAGAGAAATTCAGAGACTGTAAAACTAACGGAAGAAGTTTGTATTAAGAGTAAAAAATCAAAGGCTGCACTAGGAATAAACAGAAATGACAGAATTTAAACATACACACAAAAACTACTTGTTATTTTCACACATTTTCCTGAAATAATTTTAGTTTATTTTTTGTTTCTTAGGGGTTCTTTTTGTGCTTTGTACTGGCATTTCATAATTTTCTTCCCTCAAACATGTGACTTCTAATGTTTCTTTTCCAGTATTGATATCCTTTTCGGCATAGGTGTCTTAATAAACATTATCACTGTTTGGCAAAACTAGTATGACTAATATGGCCTATTTTAACAGATGTAAATAGAAATTTGAGAAAACAGTAATAATTTTGGAAATATTTGCTCAATTCAAATGTTCAGGCTATAAGGAACATTGAAGATGAAGTCTGTTTCAGACTCAAGTATTTGCTTTCTTTTTTAATCAAGCCTTTCCTAATCGTTTTCCACAGTTTGAAAATTTTAAGTGGTGAAATGACACAAAGAAGCAAAGTGCTTATAGACTACTTATAGAGGCTGCTTTGTTTGGATGTAAACCATGTTGCATAGCTTTGAGTTAGAAATGTAACAGCTTTCTTAGGAAACTTCGCTAAATTTTACTTTTATCACTTTCTACTGTTTGTAATCAGCTACAATTGGTATCACCCTACTTAAACTAGGCACCCAAGGCATAACTACTTTGAGAGCATAACTACTTGGCAGCAGCCCTGCTTGGGAGAGAAGGAGTAGGAAGAAGTAATTTTGAAAGAAATTAATTTGAAATCAGCCTGCCAAGGGCCCATCATATTGGAAATTCAAAAAATACACTACATGTTTATACAATTAAGTTGTGTTTCCTCAGAGTATTTTTCATATCATTAATCTAAGGATATGATAAAGCATGAATATAAGCATAAGGCTTATAAATTTACTAGAAATGTTTAAATCATGGAATGGTCTGGCTTGGAAGGGATCATCTAGTTCCAAGCCCCCTGCCATGAGCAGGCACACCTTCCATGAGACTGGAATGCTCAAAGCCCCATCCAACCTGGTCATGACACTGCCAAGGATGGGGCATCCACAACCTCTCTACGCAGCCTGTTCCAGTGCCTCACCACTCTCACAGTAAAGAATTTCTTCCCATATCTAATCCAAGCCTACTCTCTTTCAGCTTGAAGCCATTCTCCTTTATCCTATCACTACATGCCCTGATGAAAAGTCTTTCTCCATCTTTCTTGCTGCCTTCTTTCAGGTATTGGTAGGCCGCAATGAGGTCCCCCTGAAACCTTCTCTTTTCCAGGCTGAACAAACTCAGCCTTTCCTCACAGGGTAGAGTTGCTCCATCCTTCTAATCGTCTTGTTGGCCTCCTCTGGACTTGCTCCAACAGGTCAATGTCCTTCCTGTGCTGGCGACCCCAGAGCTGGATGCAGCACTCCAGGTGGGTCTCACCAGAGCAGAGGGGCAGAGTCACCTCCCTTGACGTGCTGGCCTTGCTGCTTTGGATGCAGCCCAGGATACAACTGGCTTTCTGGGCTGCAAGTGCACGTTGCTGGATCATGTGCAGACTCTCATACACCAGCATCCCCAAGTCCTTCTTGGCAGGGCTGCTCTCCATCTGTTCATCCCTCAGCCTGGCCTTAACCAAGTGCAGCACCTTGTACTTGGCCTTATTAAAGCCCATGAAATTCCCATGGCTCCACTTTTTGAGCCTGTACCTCTGGATGGCATCACATCCTTCAGGTGTGTCAACTGCACCACTTAGATTGGTGTCATCTGCAAATTTGCTGAGAGTGTATTTGATCCCTTTGTCTGTCATTAATGAAGATATTAAATACCACTGGTGCCAATATGGACCCCTAAAGGACACCACTCGTCACTGTTTGACCACTACCCTCTGGATGTGACTGTCCAACCAATTCCTTACCCACTTAACAATCCCCTCCATGGCATCCATCTCTCACTAGTTTAGAGAGGAGGATATTGTGGGGGACTGTATCAAAGGCTTTACAGAAGTCCAGATAAATGACCTCTGTAGCCCTTCCCTTGTACACTGATGCAGTCACTCCATCACAGAAGGCCAGTAGGTTGGTCAGGCAGGACTTGCCCTGGTGAAGATATGCTGGCTGTCCCGAACCACCTCCCTGTCCACCATGTGCCTTAGCACACCTCCTAGGAGGATCTGTTCCAAGATTTTTTCCCAGGCACTGAGATGAAGCTGATAGGTCGGTAGTTACCTGGATCCTCCTTTCTACCCTTTTTAAAGATGGGTAAAATGTTTCCCTTTTTCCAGTCACAGTTACATTAACAGAGACAAGTGCATTATATATAAATAAAAAAAAATCACAAAGAATTCCCACAAAAACCAAAAAGAAGAAAGCCAACCCAAATACAACCCAAACCAAACATTTGCCTTCATCTTGAATTAAATAGTTAAATATACTATGTGGATACAGACAACAGAAATAAGAGCTATTGAAGATTACTTCTGATGCACCTACAGATGTTTCTGCCATGTTAATGACACCTGCAATTTGGAGAAGTATGTTCAATCACTCTCTTCTGGAATTAGACTATTTTAATCTCTTATGCATGGGACTTCACAAGTATTTCAATCAATTCAGAGAATTAATGGCAAAAACTATTCTATGAGGAAATTGCATCAGGCAAACATACAGTGCAATTCAGCACAGAAGTTACATGATTTAAATACTTGTTTTCTTTTTACTATTAGGGTGATTGTTTCATATTTGAGTTCTGCACTCGGGGAACAGAATTAGTACAGTTTTCACTTAAGCTGAGGCTCACTTAGACTCAGTTGTCAGTAAAATTGTTTTCTTTTGGTCCAAAGAAAAAGTAGTTTCTTAAGGGGTCAGCAGAGACAAACTGGTTTGGACCAATTGATGACATGAGTTGTGGTTTCCTGATCTAAGAAGGGAATTTGGGGAATAGCATGAAAAATAGATGAGGGAGAACAATTTTGGAGGAGGAGTGAGAGGACTTCAGAAGGTGCATGGATAGTCAATTTTCTATGAAAATAATGTATTAAGAATGAGTAATAATGCAATCAGTCTCTGACAGGATAATTTAGGGGAGTTGCAGATTCTTGAAAGGAACCTTCTCTCTTACCTGTAAGAAAACTGAAAAGATACTGTCAAAGAACTATTGATATAATCACTCTAGGATGATCACTTTCTCAACAGGTAACTGGGCAGTTAGATATCATCACTCTGTATATATAACTTGTGCTGCTTTTCCTCCTATTCCTAATTCTTGATTAGCTAATGTTGTATTTGCTATGCAAAGCCTTGCCAAATCATTCAGCAGCTCTGGGAGATGATCTAACAGCTACCCATGGTCACATTTTGGTCTTACATCTTCAGTACTCTGTAGCTTCAGAAAACTTTCTATGGTACTATTCACCCTTCTTCAGATTCTTTCAGTAAATTTCATTTATATCTATTCTTTGTTTCAGACATTTAATCTGCAAAAAAATTTTCTCATACTCCACAGTGTGTTAGTCTCTGGTTTAGTCAAAAATCTTCAGGGCTCCCTGTATAGAACATTTATGTGTAAATGGCACAATTTTGAATACTTTCAGATCTGAGAGTGTATTCCAGTCCAGCGGCACCCTGACTCTTTGCTTGGTTGCAAGTCAGGTTAAGTACGTAAAAATGACTCTGATCCTTCTCAGAATGAAACCTGTGTAACTACTGTCCTGTTTCCTCTCCCCAGTTTTGCAATTGAATTGCACAATGTTTTGGTCCAGGTTTTTGGCTGCAAGGACTGGGGAGCAGAGAAAGATCCTGGGGTGTATTGTGGCACACACAGGCCTTGCAGACTACATGTGTATCAATTTCATCATCTTTATCTAGATACCTGTTAAATGCTCGAAAATGCTAAACACGTTGCAATGCATTTCTGTTGGATGCAAAAGAAAAAGAAGGACAAAGATTAAATCATCAGAGAGAATTCAGCAACTGAGAGTACAATCACTTGTGTTTCTGAAAACAGCACAGACAACCCACCCCCCAGTCAAACCAAAGTAAACCATTTTTTTCTTCATGGTTTAAGGACCAGGAAAGAAAAAGTGCACTTATTGTAGTAATGCTAAAAGAGGAAGATTACCTCACGGTCATTTAGAAGTCTCTCCAAATCTGCTGCCATTTGATTCTTGACACGCAGCAAAGCTGTCTTTTCTTTATTTAAAAGACTGGTAAAAAGAGGATAGGAAATGCAGTAATAGCAACAGATAATCTCTTTTAATCTCGTATTCTGGCTGAAACATGCATTTTCTAAAGCTAAATACTGGCAACAATAAAAGGCTGCTTGAATAATTGTATTTAATGATCCTTTGCTATAGTCAAACACTGAAATTTTTATAAATGGGCCTGAATGTACCAATACACACAAAATCTTACTTTAGTCAAACAGGAAAACTATTCAAAGCCTTTATGAAATGTTTTTGTTTTGTTTAGTTTTTTTTCTTTGAAGGGTAATTTAAATTATCAGAACATTCTATTACTATCTCTTGGTTTCTTCTAGGGAAAATAAGCTTATTTTGTAAGCAAAGTAAGGCTTCTTATATCTACACTTCTACATCAACATGTGGATTTCTTTGTTGTATTCATCACTAGTAACAGCACACACTGTTGTAAATATCACCTCTTTTTATACTGATGTATTTAGAATTCTGAAAACAGCAAATAGGAGAAAGAACAACATCCAGCTCTCCCCTTTTTAGCTGTGTAATTTCTGCAAAAATTGTAAATGTATTTTGTTCTTTTTTATTTTTTATTCCAGGATAATGCATGGAATCAAGTTCGTCCTAAGAACCAAGTATGAAAACTGTTTTAGCATGAAGGCATGCTTTAACAGCACGATGTCAAGTTTAATTCATCTTTGTTTTTGTAGTTATAGAATATGAACATTTCAAATATTTAGTGTACACATTGTGATTTTAGGCAGCAGTTCTCTTATAATTAAATGTATTTTCATATTTGGCCCAACATCAGTTTTTAACAATAAAGTTCAGACTAATGCATGCATAGCACTATATATAATCTAGTTTGTTAAAACACCCACAGAGATTTTCATGGAAGACCAATGTTATATATGCCATTAGCATGACTTAACTAAATAGGTTGTACAATATAAACTGTAACAGAAATCAACAACTATGAAAAATGCAATACTGCATATGGAGTGCAAACATGTAATACTGAATACAGGTCAGGAGTTCAAAAACAAATGTATTAAAATTTTATAAATGGAATGGAGCAATTACATATGTTGCAAACACAGATTATTTAATATTTCCAGTATTTGATCCAGAAATGGTCAACAAAATAAATCAATCTTTAATTGGATGTGTATCATCCGCTTGTTTCAAATAAACAACATCATCCTTTGCCCCAGAGATTTTCTGGCAGTTCCCTGCAAGGCCTGTATTGTAAATTACAACTGTCAATTCCTTCTAGGCATTCATTAATTCTCAGAAAAATATGTATGCTTTTGCCAAATTGCTAAGCTGTTTCAGCTATTTAAAAGGAAAGTAATAACTTTTATGAAAAACTATAAAGCTATTTTAATATTTTCAAGAGTTTTGTTTTCTGTCACACTTTTAATCATGATAAAATTGCTGTACTATTTGTTTCCTGGGTTCACATGTTCTAACTTACTGGTATGTTACCTTTTTGTGGATTTCTGTATTTTGTAAGAACATAAACTAATCCTTCTAGAGGCTTGCAAACTTAATACAGAAGCAATAATAAAAGTTTCTCTATCACCTGAATAGTGTACTGAATAAGCATAAACATCACTGTTCATGACTAAACCAGAAGTTCATGTTCAAGGTTCAGTTTCATCTACAGAACAGAACCTATTCTACTTATACTAGTTATACCTTCTAAACAGTAGGACATTACAGGTGCAAATACATTATCATTCTGTCTGGTAACTGTTAAATGTGTATATGCCTCTTTAGCCATATTCTTTCAGCAGTAAAGGAATTATTCCCATCCGTCTGCAATGACAAAAAAGCATAAGTATTGCAAAACTACTAAATCTAAAGTCTGCACATGCTTTGGTAATTCTATAGT
The DNA here is from genome assembly GCA_026770055.1 of Myrmophylax atrothorax. Classification (NCBI taxonomy): domain Eukaryota; kingdom Metazoa; phylum Chordata; class Aves; order Passeriformes; family Thamnophilidae; genus Myrmophylax; species Myrmophylax atrothorax. The sequence goes on from JAOXXN010000001.1 coordinate 51,918,710, forward strand.
AATATGTATGACAGAAAGCACTTCAAGTGCTGCTAAATGATGAAGAGTTTATGTCCTATGTTTGACTATAAACAAATTTAGAACTGCTTCACATGGGTCAGTCATGTCCTCCATTTGGTGATGGAGAGTCTTAACTGTCATGCTATTACTCTGAAACCACAATCTATGAGTCTACACAAACCAGATTCTGACAATGGAGCTCAGGGGTTATAATTTCCATCTGAAGAGACAGGATCTTCTTGATCAAGAGTAGACCATGCTGGGCTCAAAGTCCTGGTCACTGATTGCCTCACCCTGAGTGTTGGAGAAGGTGCCCTTTGTGAAATGTCATACAACCGTAGCCCCAAAAGTCCAGGTTGGAAAACAAACTGAAAAGCAGTGCAGTTCCTGGTTTTCCTATGTGCTTTTCTAGAAGAACCCAAAATGACTGAGAGGATATTCAGTTTTGTTCCATCATGCTTTTAAAGCTTAGCCAGGTATGAATCCTGGTACCAGGAATCCAGGACTTACCACAAAATACTTGTCATATACATACATGTTGCTCATAGCACCCACTGGCTTGTTTTGTTTTGCTTCACTCAGGATCTAAAGCCAAGGTAGCTTGGATATCAATAAATAAGACATTTTTAGGTTACATCATTTTTCTGGAGAATGGATACTAACATTTCCCAGTTTCAGACTTACAAACCCTTTTCAATTTGGGCAATTAAGACATCTTAAAGCTTAAGTTTAAATACATAAGTTACTATCCTGTTCAGAAGCTTCTATTATTAGATATTTTGAATAGTGGACACAGTAAATAAAAATGTGTTTATACATTCATGGTTTTTATTATTACTCCTATTCAGTTTGAAAAAGTAGGTTTCTTTTTCAGTGAATTGTTCACTCCAAATGCTGTAAGAAATACAGACTGCGCCTTTCTGTTAATTTCCCCTTACAGGATGAACTTGAATAGGCCAATCTTGAAAGTTTTTTTTTTTGCATTTTATGTTCAGATAAAAATATTACCATCAAAAAATCAAACACAAAGTATATATGAAGGTTTTGTACATGAAACGGAAAATATACTGTAGTTATATAGTGAAGCTACCCCTTCTCTGCAGATTACACATGTATAGCTTGGAGCAGACAGTCAAACTTTGTTTTTAAGTCATGTAGTTAGAAAGGGAGATATAAAAAGTTTTGCAAATAAAAGTTCTTTAGAAGAGGGAATACATGACAAATTACTGTTCTCTCATTGTGCAGCCAAATAACGACAGGTCAGATTTTTCAATGGATTTAGGGGAGCATTGCTTAATTATTTTAATTGGAATGGTTCAGGAGGCTT
>JAOXXN010000001.1:51920074-51955101 GCA_026770055.1 Myrmophylax atrothorax
AAACATATCCATAAAGTGTCCTAATTGAAAACACTTTTTCAAATTGAAAAAAAAAAAATCCAAACGACTTTTCTAAAGTTGTATTACAGGTCAGAAAATGTAGAGAAAAGGGCATATTTCTACAAATTTTGCTTGGACCATTTCTCAGGTAAACTGAAGTAGTGTTGGAATAAATGATACATATTTCACTGAATGGTAATGTTCTCATAAAAAGTTCATTGCCTACTCTGTGATGGGAAAAACTCATCTAACACTGTGTGCCGAGTTTTATGTTTGGATGGCAATTAGAGAACCCAAAATATTTAGGTAAGGAACATTTCAGTACAAAGCTCCTTAGTGAGCAAAATCCTTATGTGGCTTCTAGATCTGCCACACAGTTAAGGCTTTTGAGGAGTGCTTTTGGGTAAGTGAAGCTCTTTTAAAACCAGCCACTGGTACTGAGAAATTTGAGTAACTGCATTTAAAATAAATATCCCCTCTTTATGAATGAAGTCCTGTTTCATGTCTCCGGTTATTTATAAACCTAAATGTTTTTAGGAGAAAATTATGTACTAAAACTACAATTATTTCACTACACACATAAGAATGAAATTCAGAGATTTCCCACAGTATGACATACTTACAAAGCTTTTATTTTCAAAGGAATGCTAAATGTGTTATTTTCGTTTCTGGCTAAAGAACTGTATAGAGAGATTTCTTTATAGTAGCAAGGAGTCATCCTCACACATAGCACTGCTCTTATTAACCATCGCTATTTATTTTATTCACAAGAGTGCTACGTGGTCTATCGTAAATAAGAAGTTACTTAACAGAATATTTTGAGATATGCAGACCACCTATAAATTCATGCTGCAGATGCTCTGTCACTCAAGGCCAGAGGTTTTGTATCTGAAGCATATATGCAGGTTCATGGCTCAGTGCACAAACACACAAAATATTCTGCTCTCAGAGCCACCCCAGTGTTCCTCAAGGCCAAGTGCCAGCACAGCCCGTGGCCTGCCTGGGAGAATTCTAAGGGTATGAGAATGAGAGTGATAATGAACATTAGGTGTGGGCAACACCTGACAGAGAGTCCATTACCTCTAACAACCTCTCCTTTTCTCTTTGAGTGGTCATACACTTGTGCCTTCACATTGAATCTAAGCAGTGACATCACCACACCTTTAATAACCTGGCGATGGGTCCCTGAGCTGTTCCCACCAATAACCAACAGCCATGACAGCTGCTCAGCTAAGCATTTACCACAACTGCAACAGCTCTTGCAGCTCTTAGAGAAGGTATGGCTAAAGACCCACAGAGCTGTGTGAAAGATGTCCAGAACAGACACATTTCTCAGCAGGTCACCAAACTATCTCCAGCTCTTAATTCTGTATGCCAAGTATTTTGACTATTCCTTTCCTTTCAGTGAGAAGTTGGGTGGGGCTTTGAGCAACCTGGTCTAAGTGGAAGATGTCCTTACCCATGGCAGAGGGGTGGAACTAGATGATCTTTAGAGGTCCCTGACAATCCAAACCATCCTGTGATTCAGTTTGGCAGCTATTGACACAAGCAACCTTGAGCACTATTTGAACAGTCCTTCCAAGTGAGCAAGACATTTTGATGTGGAAGGTCTGAAAGACAGCCTTAACTTTAGTTGTATGACACTTAAGGATGAAGGCACATAAGCTGCTCCAGTTGAAGTGAACTTTGAAGACCACATTGAAAAGAAACTTAGATGGATCTGCAGGACTTCTCAAAAATACTATATCAAAATCATCAGCCTGAATCTGTCTCATTCCTCTTGTAGAAATAACTGCTATCAGAAATGACACTTTAATAGAATTATGCATGTGGAGAATCGTGAACACATCTGTTGCCTGTTAAGAGACCTCATTATAAGTGACTTCAGCCATTTTGTAAAAAATTGGTAAAGATAAGGCCCAAGAACATCCAAAATGAGATTTCTGTCATAGATAGCCTTCCTCATAGTTGCTTTCCTCTTGAGTTGATTTCAACATGATAGTCTATTTCATGACAGAATCCAACTTAAATCCAGAAGCAACCAACAAACTTCTCAATAGATATGGAAATACAAATTGCTGTAGGTTGCTGCAAAACATTTATAAGGTTGCAAGAAAGTACTGACTCATCATCTTGTGAAATCTGCTGGAATCTAATCACCCCAGGAGTATGTTTTAAAAAGATTATTGGCTGTGATCACTGCCTACAGAAGCAAATTATGGATTAAACCTAGAAAAGTAAATTCACTTGCAAATTAGTCCTTGCTGATCCCTCCACACTCAAATTAAGTGAGATGTGATAGAGAACACTGGCTTTGATAACACAGATGTCACTGCTCTGCTTAGGGAATCCGTGATTTACATAATGCAGAACCATCTTGATGAGCAGAGAACACAAAAACACAACACAAAAAAGAACATTCCCCCATCACGGATTCTGCACCCTAAACAAAAAGGAAGGAAAATCATGATCAAGCATAGGGCAGGTGTAAGGATAAAACTATGAGGGTGCAGGCATAACAACATTACCTTAATTTCTCCAGAGTCTGGTACTCAAATATAAGATTAATAAAAAAACATTCACAAAACTCACTAGTATTTTTAAAGATCTGTCTGAAAACAAGAATTCAAATACTATTTTTCTGTTAGCTGGTACTTGTGAAGTTGCTTTTCAGAAATAAAACTAATGCATTTATTACATTTAAAATTTTAAAAAATAATGTACTTCGTGTAACTGTAGCACAAATTAAACCTCAACTTAGAGAGGCTGCTGCAGAATTTCAGTATTAACTATTAATTATAGGTAATGGTTGAAAGAACAATTTTTTTTGAAATGGTTTTACAAATATTAAAATTTTTTCTCAGCTCTGAGATACTGAGAAACCAGACTTCATAAAACATGTTTAGTGTTTTCACTAATGCTTTTCTAATAGCTTGAACATTATCTGCAGAATTTAGGGCTCTCCTTGAGGAGCATTAATTCTCTGAACTCATCCTCTCAAAATATTCCACACACAAACCAACAAAATGCTGTTTAATAAACTAAGAGGGATAGGAATAGTGGGCTAAATCTTTTGATCCAGCAGAGCTTCACTTGGTATATATTTGGTAGGGATTATCATTAATTTCCTTAAATCCCATTCTGATTCAGTTCTGGAATAGCTGGGAGTTAGACTTGTCCACAAAGCAATCTGAAATCACCTAAGGGATCTTTTAATTTAAAACTGCCATCAGCAGATTCCAAAAGGTTATCCTCATCACAGAAGATTGCTGAATGTAATGGTTCTTGGGTTAGAAATCCCTTCCTCTAACCTTCCTCTCACTTATGGGAAGGCAAAGGACCAATATTATCAATTTACACCATATTATGATTTCTCTTGTGTGCCAGGAAATACCATCAATTTAGGACCTTTGTTTTCAACATGGAGTTATAAATAGCAAAATTAGGGAATACTAATTGTACCAAAAGCCCTCAGACATTAGACTGTTTCCAAGAATTTCAGTGGCCTATGAAACTAGGCAACCTTGTGATAGGGGAATATTAGCTTCTTTTATTTCACAAGGTATATTGGGAACTAGAGGAAAAAACCCTCTTACCAAAATATTTGATGTAAAAAGTAAGTACAACCTTTTATTTTCGACAATATTTTTTTGTCAGATCACACTTTCCTTTACAGGAACAGACTAGTGGTGAGCACACCCCAGGTACCCACAGCAGAGTATTGCTGGTATGTTTACCATGGTCACACTGTGGGGAAGATCCATTTTCTTTCTTAACCTGGGGCACTTTAGGATGAAAAAAGTTCCCTTTACAATTAATGGAGTGTAACAGGCATCTCTAGGAAATGACTCACTCCATCCAAAATCTGAATTGCTTTTTGGAGACGTCACTTCCACCATGAACTACTAAGGAAAGCTGACCTAAGTCCCTAATTTATGTACCTTAATTTGCAGGCTAAATTTAGGAAGAATATCTGGGCATATAGATTATTTGCAATGAGCCATATAAACTTCAGAAAATCAATGTTAATAATGTATTTAAGTTCTTACATATTTTAAAGCATGAAACATACAGTTTCAGAAATTACCTCACTTATTTACTTCCTTTCTCTTTTACATTTTGAGAGACTTTTGGACTACTACATGAATAATGAAAGACATTTTCCTAATACCATAATCTAAAACAGTATGATGCTGGAAAGTTCCTCAGTGGTCAGAGTTCTGAAAGATATAACAGCAAATCAGAGTCTCTACTAGAGAATAAGCTCTAGTTGTGCCTGAAATACCCTGTGCTGCTGGACTAGTCTATTATTTTTCTCTGACTTCATTTCTTTATTTTCACTTTTGTACACCTGGTGTGTCATTCTTTCCTTTTACTCTTCTGAACTTTCCTCTGCTTCATGGGAGCTCTTCTTAACTCCAAACTCACTTTAAACCTGACTGTCAGTGATGCTTTTCCAAACCCAAAGCCCCTTTTTCTGACTCACAGGTGCTAGAGCTCCAGCATAAAGACTGGAGTTCATCAGTGATGAAGTGTTAACATCTCCCATTTTTTGGCCAATACCCTAATTTTTTTCTAATGATAAACTCATAACTAATTTTACTTTCAGTTCAAGAGAAAGTAAACAAAGAAACAGTGATTTTAATTACCTGACATCTTTTTCAAGTTGTGTAATATGTTCTTTCTGTAGACTTATTTGAGAATCTCTCTGTTGCACAGTTTCAATGAGATATTTGTATGGCTGTTGTGCTTGGTTCAACAAAGAATTTGCTCTGTCAAGCTGCCAAAAAATAAAAGGTATTACTGCTAGAAATTTTGTAACTTATAAAGCACAATTACTTGAGAATAATTATTGAATTATTATTAGATATTATTGATTTTTACCAGTTGCATAGTAGTATTAACATCAAACTGAAAAAAAGGAAACAAACTACCTTCAAATTAATAAACAGTACATTATGCTCTCACTTTTCTGCAACACCTTCCATTGATTAAAAAACATGAAGCACAGTCAATACCTCTGTTTGTGGTGTAATTGACTGGTGACTTTTTAAAAACAGTATACGATTACAATATAATTTTCAGCTCAGAAATTGAATCTAGATAAAAACACATCACAAATGGGAAAAAAAATTCCTTTCTGCTAATGCATTACTGTGTATGAACAGCAAAATCCAACAAGATGCTTACAAGACTAGTATAAGTAACTGTCATTCCCATAAGTAGGAAATAAACCTTTCTAGCCCTATTCCTTGAATAAATTAAGATCCGTATATTTAAAAAGCTTGTGTGATATGGCCTGCATCTTGGGCAATGTAACAAGATCATTCACTAAATTATGCACAGAATTAAGATCACACATCAATAATTAGTAGTTTCAGCAGCTGAAGTACATGTAAGTCAAGAAAAAAAGAAAAAACACAAATACAATGTCACAGTGAAGGCTCAAAAAAGGCATTCAGCAGCAAGCCAAATATTCAGCTTAGTCTATTTTTCATTTAGATATCATTTTTACTGTATACTGACTCACTAGTTGCTTTTTAGGTCACCCACAGACCATACTAGCCTTCTAGACAAAAGGTACCCTCTATCCATAAGTTCTGGCACTGCTGCTCAAATCTCTGCAAAGTTAATTAATTCCGAAATTTAGATTGGACTCTAGATGTAGTACTTGCAGATCACTACTTTGCAGAAGCTGATATATTGCCTTCCACTTATTTAAACTGAGAGTAACAAAGTGAGTTGCAGAGGCAATAAATGGATTATCACTAACTGAGGATCTTTCTTGGATCAGGTCATGAGAATTCCTTTATTCTGTTTGTCCTAGGCAACAAACCTGTATTATAAAGAAAGTCTCAATTCCTACTTTAACATTGCAGGTCACTGCTATACAAAGCATCAGAAAAAGGACTTTAAGGGAAAATTCTTTTCTAATGCTGTATCACACCCTCAAAATAGACAGGATCCTGTCCCTCAAGTTAAGTGAAACCTGACAAACTATAATAGGACTAACAGAAGGCTGACAAGTTTTTTTTCAGTAGCTGAGCTTTTCCATAGGGTTCCAACTTTCAAGTAAGTACAGTGTATCAGACTTCCTTTAAATGAATGAAATTATGGAAGAGTCAGTATTTTCTTCTTGGTAATGCTAAGCTTTCCCAGAGGATCAATATGATTTCCTTCTATAAAGCTCAACAGGAATTGTTTTGAGGACAGACCAAAAGAAGAGTCTTAGAAAGAGCAATCCATTTTAGTTACTGCATTAGTTTTCCACCTTCCTTTAAATAGCTAAAAATCCCCAGTTGTATATATCTTAAATATTGCACTGAAATACCAGTACTTAATCCAAGTTCAAAAGAAAAGCTGATACAATCACTTTTGCATCAACTTTTTAATCCATGTTCTAGATTTCATCTGAACAGAATGTCTATCAGGAGAATAATAATGGGCTATCTAGGCATGCTGTAGTTTACAGGATCTGTTCTGTTCCTAAGAAAACAAATCAAGAAAAGACAGTATCTTGGAGTAAAAATCTATCTTGGCTCAGTGAATGATGTAAAGACAGCAAACACAAGTTTAAGAACTTTAATTATATATAAACCCAAAAATAGATAGCGATCAGCATAAAATATCACATGCAGGAAATTTACCACAGGAGCTACAACTTCAAGGGGAAAGTTGATATTAGCAGACAAAAAATGGGAGCAAATAAATTATAGAAACTATACAACCCAATATGGTAGGGATAGAGTAAAACTGTATATAATGTAGATGAAAGCACAGAAGTTTTCAATAAAATTCTTTGTCCATCTGTTTGAAAACAAGTCAGATGATCAGTTTGCGTAACATGAGAATGATGAACTATTTTCCACTCTACTATATTCACAAGGGTAAATTCTTTGTGCACATATTGAAGGATGACAAGCAGTATGGCTTAAGTAATTGTTGTCAAACAAAATTACCTATTATCACACGCAAAATTTAAAAAAGGGGAAGAAATAAATCTGATGAAGTGTTCAGACCTGAATGCCAGACACGAATTTAACTGAAAGCAGGTCTTAAAAGATTTTGTTTACACAGAAGAGTTTGATGTTGGTAGACTGTGCACTAGCTATCTGCAAAATGTTTAACTTTGTACTGGATTACATTCTGATTTAAACTGTCCATTTATATGATAAAAATCAAGAATTTAGTGGCAGAATAAAAATGAGGTGAAGATGTTCTAGTGGAATTTTGCCTGAATTTGAACTAAGGTCACTTAGATCTTTCATGAGTGATCTAGAAGCAAATGCAAAACTAATGTCAGTAAGAAATGTATTGAAGTGAAAACAAGAAAGACTTAAGATAAAGAACAGTGATAAGGAAGAATACCAAGCATAACAATAGATTCACCAATTTCCTGATGACTTCAACTGAAGATTTGAATGAATATGTTTTAGTCAAATACCAATTACTATGGTTTACCTAAGAAAAACATGTAACAAATTTCAGTATTGGTTAAACCTCCCCCTAACTTCCCTGTTGATGTAGCTTTTATTGAAAGACTATTTATAATCATAGAGATACATATTAAATACAAAAAATTCATAATTTAAAAATATTTGAAAAATTAATTGAAAATTAAAAAATTCAAGTATTTGCACTGGGAACTACTTGGGTGTAGTAATCCTAATTTATAACTATCATGGCTTTAAAAATCAAACTGTTAAACCACATTCTTGAAATTGTAAGCCTAGAAATTCCATATGGTGGCAATATCTAATAGCAAACATAGTTGTTCTTTGGTTCCTCAGAGAGTGTTCAGACAGTCTTAAAAATATTTCAAAAAATTAGTTTGTCCTAATTCTGGGACATTTCAAGCTGAGTTTTGTTTAGTGTTTGTTCTCCACATTGAATTAATATTTGATTTCAGGTATTATATACAGAATTTTAAAAGACCATTAGATTAAACTGACTGTAAGAAAGACTCAAAACCTGAACAATGTAGAAAAGTATTTACACATATGTATTCAAAAGTGATTTAAGAGAAGAGCTGTATAGAAAGTAATAATGTATTCACTGAACAATTAAGTATCAAACAGAACAAACTAGTCTGACTAGCTGGTCTTCTGTTCAGAAATCAAAACGTTGTCTGTCTGCCTCACATTTCTTGTTTAGCCTATAAAGTAATCCCTCCTTCAATAGTAATTTCAAACTGCAATAAAAACTTCTTTGAAAACTTTTATCACAGAATTTTCGTTAATTATGAGGCCATTTTTTTACATCAAATAGGTAATAAACACTGTTTAAAAATATTTCATTTTATGAACAGCTGTTCTGCAATGTTTATAGTGTCCACTGAGTTGAATTTTTGTATAGTAGTACTTTACCTCTTGTGAAATCTGTGTTACTTGTTCCTTCTCATGTTCCAGATCTTTGACAAGCAATGAGTTTTGCTTTTCTAGTTGCAGTAATCTTCTTGCCAAATGAACACTGTACCAATAAAAAGCAAGCTCAAGTTGAACTTTTTCCAAAATAGGCAAAAGAAATTCTCACATTTATACTTTAGAACTTGATTGCCTAAATTTCTCACCAATGCTTAAATATTAATATATACCAACTACATGGTTAAACATGCTGCATGGTCAAATTTAGAAAACCAATGAAAATATTACAAAATTTAACAGCACTAAAATAGCATTTCCACAGTTATGCCATTGTAATATTTTATACAATGTAATTACCTACATAATTTGCCCAATACCACGCAGTTGCAGTTATACTGTCAAAAATGCTTCGTCTGAGTATTTACTTTTTAGGAGCTTTACAGAATCACTGTAATAGGCTTCTTCTTAAAAAATATTTTATAAAAGCCACACATCACAATATACATTTTATAGTGGAACACTGAAAAATGTAGTATAAACAGAGGCAAAATGATTTTGTCTGACATTTAATATGACAAATAATTAAATGTTATTGACACTTTTAAGTAGACTGTTATGTACAGTCACAAATTAACTTTGAAGAGAAAGGATTATTGAGTTACTTCAACAACCTAGTTAAAAATAAGATCCTCAATCTCTTGCACGCTTCATACCCCAAATCAAGAGTTTATCCTCTATTTAACAGCACAGATCCCTAGGCAGTACTGGGAAGATTCAATATGCAATTGCAGAGCCTAATTCCAGACATCTAACCTAGTCTTCCAAACTATTATGAATCGCAGTATCACAGAATGGGTAAAATTGGAAGGCACGACAGTGGGTCATCTGGTGCGACCTCCCTGCTCAGGCAGGGTCAGTCTAGAGCACATGGCACAGGATTGCATCCAGAGGGATCTTGAATATCTCCACAACCAGTTCTTGACCATAATACTTGAATCTATGAGAGGGTAAGTGGTCTAAAGCAGACTGACAGGGAGATTATATTTACTCTTAAGATGAGGCTTATAGTGTGTAAAGCTAATTGAGTGTATAAAGTTTCTCTGAAAATTTGACCAGTAATAACCTCTACTGCCTCAGTAAAATGGAATACACTTTTAGATTTGGCAGAAATCTTATTATTTTTCACCTGTGTTATAAACCTACCCTTTCATGTGGAAATCTTGTACTTTCTCCTACTGTGAGAGGAATTACTTGCAATAGCTTTTACCATGAAGTTGGTTCTCAGTTCCTCCTACAAGGAGCGTTAAATGACTGTGTAAACAATAACTGAGAAAAACAGAATGTAATTCTCCTAACTAGTTATTTAGATTTTTATTTAGGAGACATGAGGTATGTGTTCAGATCTCATCTAACACAAAAGAGAAATGAACCACTTCTTTGACTAGCAGCTATTAGAGTGTAAGGAAAAACTTGGACACCTTCCCATAGCAACTTAAGGAATGTAGCCCATCATAACTTTCCCAGATACAACTATTTAGTGAACTTGACCTGAATTTGCAAGTTTTTAAGGATAACATAAATACATCTTTCAAGTATTTTGACCAATTTAAACTTATAACAAAGGGATGAAAGGACTGCTCTGAAAAGACATCTCATTCTGGAAATCTTTTATTATAACTATATTTGAAAATTACACAGTGCTCAAGAACGTGATAATTTATTGTTAGCAAACCAGTAGACTCATCCTGGTAGTATTCTGCATTTTCTCATTAACACTCTCCCAAGGCATTCCTAGGCATGGTTGAGAAGTTTGCCTGGGCAAGCAAATCATTGCCAATACGTTGTTCATATGCAGCTGCACAGAGAATTTGGTTTTATGGAAATGGGCTACTGCATGCCATTCGGTCTTGATGCTGCAGAGTGTTCCCAAACATGTTTACTTTAGTACTCTGGGTGTATAGTGCCTATGTCCCAAGTAATGAAACAGTTGTTACTGGCAAGTATGTATGTATGGTCAGACTTCGCACACAAAGATTTGGGAAGGGCTCTCCCCACGTGGGTGGGCCCTTTGAGCCCACACAGTGTCCATTTGCCACGGCCGAGCGAGCTTGGACAGTGACAGTGAAGTCCTCGGGACTGTCACAGCACCCGGTACTAACCAGGGCTGACCCTGCTCAGCATCCGAGATGTGACGGGATGGGATGGCAGGGAGGCATTGAACTGCCAGGGGACAGCCCCCACTGAGACTCGAACTCACGACCTTGAGATTTGGAGTCCGGAGTGCTCTCCATTACACCATGGGATCACCCTTACTGACAAGTAGGCAAAGAGGTATAGACCCCACAATGCACTATGCTTGAAAACCTGGGTTTGTACAAGCCTTTAGTGACTGAAACCCATGATGTGAACTTAAAAGAGCTCTTCCTTTAGAATCCCATTGTCTGGGATTAAAGAGCAGGTAGTGGACTCCAGAAAGATTACTCACATTTGTAATAGATTCTCTTTCCTTAAGGGATTCGAGAGAGAAAACTTATCTATGTTTCTTTAATGGCTCTAAACATAGAAGCTGGTGTCACAGTCTTTGTTTAAAAACTTTGGGAGCCAAAGGCATCATACACATTTTCTGCATGGCAGTTTTCCTTGAATCAAAACAGCAGATAAACCATACACAGACTTTTATGACTTTCAAAATATTTTTAATTTTAAAAGATAAAGAAAGTCTATGAAGTCTCCAACACCATTACAAAAGATTAAATCAGTTTTATTAGTTAAGTCATTTTGGAACAATGACATTCTGAATGTCAGAGCCACTTCCAAGCTCCGAAAGTGTCTTTTAAGGATACCTGAAAAACCTGGCGTACGGATCATAAGATTCAGCCTTCAACAGTGATTTAGTAGAATTCTTACATATGTAAATAATTCAAATTGAATCTAGTAAGGTAGGGAAAAAGAAGGATCTTAGCTGAAACTGAGAAGAATTCCCCAACTATTGACAAAAGAGGAAAAAACTGAACTTTTAGGAACGATGCCACAGGACTCTCAACAGTCTCCTAAATCAGACATATAACAGAGTTGTGGAAGTTTTTTTCCACACCCCTACAGCCCCATTCTTTTTTTCTTCTTCATTTTTATGCACTATATAAAGAGAAATCTTACAAGGAAACAATACGAAGAGGCTTAAAAGAGCAAATTAAGCCATGCCAAAGGTAAGCACTACATAAAATTTTTATATTAGTCAGCAATATGTAAGTTGGTGGACAATAGGTCTAATCTGATTGAAAATCATATCAACAACACTTGAAAAACAAATATATAGGGCAGATGAAATAGTAAGTGGCCTTGCTGAATCCTTGCTGAATATATGAACAGACCATCATTTGCCCTTAATTCTCATTAGCAACTTTTGACATGGAGAAGGCGAGGGTTAAGAAGACAAAACTATAAAATAATACTAGCAGTAAAAAGCAGCTATAAATGACAAAAACTGCTATTACAGCTTCTGAATGCTAGAAATGTACACTGTGAAGCTATAGTACATGTTCACTCTGTCTTTATACTCTTCTTGGTGTGCCCACCAATGATGGTAGAGTTTTGCATTTTGATCAAAGCCTACCCAACAGTACAAATTACGCAGCTCACTTTCCTGCATTTGAGCAAATTGTAGGCACACTCAAATTTCACGGCATAAGCCTAATCCCAGGAGAACCACCATCCTAATTTTGAACAAGAGCAAAAGTTTTGCTGTGGTCACAGTTTAAAAGTATTATAAAAATCATTAAAGTTGGAAAAGACCCCCAAGATCATTGAGTCCAACCTGTGACCAAACACCATATTGTCAACTAGACCATGGCACGAAGTACCACAACCGCTCGTTTCTTGAGCCCTTCCTGGGACAGTGACTTCATCATCTTCCTGGGCAGTCTGTTCCAATGCTGGACAACCCTTTCTGTGGAGAAATTGTCAAACCTGAACCTCCCATGGCACAGCTTGAGGTAATTTCCTCTTGTTCTGTTGTTAGTTGCCAGGGAGAAGTGAGTCATAGCCACAACACACAGGCTCACAATGAGCCATTCAAATGTCACTATTATTGCTTAAAGACAATGCCTGATTCAAATTTATTATTTAAAAATGAATATGATCAAGAGGTATTCCATTCACCTACACATCATTTTAGTCTATTGATCAAGCTATGAAATTGGCCAAGTCAGAGCAAACTGAAAAGTGTAAGTGGAATCAGATCCTGTATTCATAAATATGAAATAGAGATGCTCTGAAAACTTGTCCTTCTTAATTTCCTGGCATATGTGTTTTTCTTAAAATTAAATACAATAATCTTTAGGGTATTGGTAATACATTTCCTATTATATAAATGTAAACAATGTAACTAATCTGTTTTTACAGCTGCTTAGTTTTGTACAATTAAAATTAATCTTTCTGAAAGTCAATGAAAAGAGATCTTCAAATGACTTAGAAAAACATATATGCTCATTCATATGCATCAACCACATTAACAGGTCCTAGTCCTCAACCTATTCCCACGTAATTACGTAATTAAAAAAACCTCCTTATGTTAATCAAACTGGCTGGATTCTAAAACAAAACATAATGAACGTATCTTCATTTTGTTTCTCTTGAACAAGTAAATTCAGGAGTTACTTTTCTTTACCTTTGCTTCAGTCGTCTTTTCGCTGTTGTAGGAACATTAGCACCATATCCATATGAGAAGAGAACCCTTTCAGCTTCAACTTCATCTTCCACTGTGAAAAATTGCAGAAAGGTACTGCTGAAGGACAGTGCCAGAACTTAAAAACTTCTAAGCAATTCTATTTATAACTGCACATGCAAAAACATTTTTAGAAGCTAAATTTTCAGTTGGTATAACCTTCTGGACTCGAGTGAAACAATTTTGTTCATAAATAGCATTAATACAATGCCATTCTTTAACTTCCTACAACACTTTTTATTTTTATGATTAACATAGACATCCAATATGAACAAAAAGGAAAAGAGGTCAGAGTCCTTGAACATTCATACTATTGGTATGGTCACAAAATATATGCTAATAGTATAAGTTTAACTCAGCAGTAGAGAGTTAGATTGTTCAAGTTTTTTCTAGAGAATTAATTTTCTGTGCATACATTAGGATTTAGAGGAAAATAAAATTCGGAAGTGACAGGACATAACTAAGTCCATGGGACCAGAAGGGACACATGTGATGTTGCTGAGGCAGCTGATGTCACTGTGAAGTTTCTTTTTGAAAAACTGTGGTGATCAAAAAACTCACCACACGTGAGGAAAAGAAATGCCATGAACATCTTCAGAGAAGAGCAAGGAGATTCTTATGTTTATGCAAAGCAAAAATATAAAAAATAACCTCTGCCTCCATAGATGATTGATTTTTGAAAACGCATTTCTAAGGAATTTAAATACACTGGAATTGCTTTGAAAAGGAATCCAAATGGCAGCAAGATTAAATTGTGTACAGATTTTCATATTTCAGCTTGTGAAATTCATGTTTCCTCTCTCCTGTATTATGAAGTGAGCCAGAAAAAAATGAAAGAAAGGAAAAAAAAGTGTGTGTGAGTTACAGGCAGAGGCAGAGAGACAGAGACAGTGAAGAGGGGTAAAGGGGGACAATGAGAAAAGTGGAGTGGCAGGAGAAAAGGAGGGAGCACAAGTGAACACCAGCCCAGGCAGCACACAACAGCTTTGATGAATCAAGTAGCTGGGAACAGAAGAAACAAATTGAGGAAATGACATAAGAGTCCTATCTGACTAATCTTTCCTCATGCTCAAGTGCTTCAAAATCAGAAATACCTTCACTTCTCAACAACTTGCACAATGCTAAAGCTTCTGTCCTCACTTGTCTAATACCCTTGTAATGCTACTTTAAAAAAGGATTCTTAAAACACATTTAGAAGGAGAAGCCTCTAGGAGAGCACTTGTGCTAAGTCACATATCTAGTTACCTGAAAAACAATACAGAAATTCCAGTAAGTATGTCAGAAAAAGTTTACTAATGTGGCACTACAAAGGCACCAGAACTTCAGAGCTGTCTTAAACATGACAGGGAATTCTCCAGTGCTGGTAAACCCTTCGGGTTCAGGAAAAAATAATTTAGCCTGCCTTTGCCAATATGCTTCTTTTTGATTACAAATTCAGTGTTGCATGGTGCAGAAAAACATCACTAAGGTCCTGCCCTGTAAATTTTATATCTGTCAGAAATGTCCAGTAAATGTCAGATCATGAATACAAGCACAAAAAAAATTTAAATGTTGTAGGTATCAAGTCAAGGTAATGTTCTGTATCACTGTGTGCTTCTCCTATCTCCTCTTATGACATTCCAGGCTCTTCACCTGACATTGTGATGGAAAACATATACACTACAAGTTCGGGGACACTGATTAATGACAGTTTTTTACACTACTTAGCAAAGAAGTGCCATTGTGAGAATATAGATTGGTTCAACCTTTTCCTTAGAAAGATAATAACTAGTGGAAGCAAGAAAAATCAAACAACTAGTCTACAACAAAAAAATTCTAGAGTGAAGATTTTACCCTGAAAAGGAAGATCAGACAAATGCCAAGAAAGTTTACTTTCGTTATGCATATGGAAATCACTCAGAGGCTGTAAGAAGTGGCTATATAAATTCTTTATACACTGTTTCATATCATTTCAATATTAAAAAAGTGAGGCATAATGATGGGAGAGTAACAGTAAAAATTCAGTGATCTCTTCCACATGCACATTTTTCAAAGAACCAATTATTTATAATATACATCTCTCAAAGCATACATATATTATTTATATATATTATATGACAAAAGCCACCTCACATGTGCAAATACACAGTTTATTAAAAAGTCCAGAGAACCCAACCCCCACTGGCATCTCCAAATACTGTAAAACAGGAGAGACTTTATGACTCAAGGGGAAGAAAAAAATATTATATGCTATTTAAATATAAAGAAGTGACCACAGGACTGAAGATTAATCCTATTATTGCTAAACTTTGTAGAAAGTTCTAATTGTCTTCTACACAATGCTTCAGTCTAAATTATATTCCCCAAAAGACAGACTGAAGTTTTCCCCTAACACATTCATTTTGAAAAATACTTTTACTTCCTTTCAACTATTTTTCTACCTTTAGCTATTTATGACATGTAAATATCAGGACATAATTGGTGACACAGGAAGAACTATATCTGTCTTCCCCTTCAAGGTTTTTTTTTTAAAAAATACTTTTTTCTTCCTTTTCCTCAGATACTAGTCTTATTATTACAGTATTAATGCTAACTTTGTATATCAAATACACTATAATAATAAAGTTCATTATTAAATAGAAAGTATATTGAAATAATATTAAACCGTAACACCTTTTTTCCTCCAATGAAATCAGAAAATAATTATATTTTACAAGAACACTTCATTTGGAAGTGAATATGACTTTTATTTCTTTAAGTCATATTGTAGCACAGACTGTAAACTGTAATTCAAATAGATATTTAAGAAGAAGTTATGAACTATTTAGTTCTGCAAAATCTTTACTGCCATCCCAAGGTGCATGAGAAAAAGTAAACGAGTGTGAACAAAAAACCAGCATTCTTTAATCTATCTTGTTCTTGGAAAAAAATGAAGGTAAGATCCAAAAATTGTTTATTAATACATA
This sequence comes from Myrmophylax atrothorax, assembly GCA_026770055.1. NCBI lineage: Eukaryota > Metazoa > Chordata > Aves > Passeriformes > Thamnophilidae > Myrmophylax > Myrmophylax atrothorax. The sequence goes on from JAOXXN010000001.1 coordinate 51,936,106, forward strand.
AATACTCCTTAGGCAAGTTTACATTTACACTTCAAAAAACTTGTTACCAACTAAACATAAGCATGTATATAGCAAACATGCTTATGGCCAGGCTGGAACCTTTGGGTAGTCAGGCCATTCTAAGTACAAGCTGCGGTGTATAAAATTAATAAACAATGTGCAGTTAATTACTAAAAATACCCTGACATCACTGCATCTTGGTAATACATACTTTGCTATATACTATTCTTTATATACAAAGCTTATGCAATTATCTTCCACCTGGAACACATTATAAATTGTGACTATTTTTTGAAGGAGCAAAGGAAGAGAAAAGGACAAGAAGACAGTTGAATTAGTTTTAAATCTTAGAATGCTATACTCTATTTATGAACAGGCTAAAAGACTTCAAGATTACAGTCATAGTTTCAAATTAGAAATTACTTGCTTTGTAGCTTCATTTAGGTTGAGAATCAATTTAATAGAGGTTTCACAGAAATTTTGCATTTTGAGAACAGACATTTTTATTTTTGCCAATCAGAGACAAAAATTTTCAAGACTAATCAGATATGAATTTAATCAATGGTTTAGTACTCAATATAGACTGAGATTCAACAAACAATTATTTAATGTCCAATTATTATTAATACAACACAAGGAACAATTTTTTGCTGCTTCCCATTAATTAAAGACTTCACATTAATCAGGTATTATGAAACCTACATTTGTCTGTCAACAAAGAGGGTCTCCTCATATTTAAAATATACTTAAATAATAGCAGAATTCTAAAAACCATATCCAATTATAATGGATTATTAGAATAAGGAAATAAGAAATTATGAAATACTGAGATGAAACTTAGACATATGGATGTTTGATACACATCTACAGATACATTTAGAAGCCTGTCATTAATATTTTCTATCAAAATAATAACTGCCTTTTACTTCTCAGACATAAGGAAGGAGAATGACAGGCACTGTATTACTTTCCAAGTACCATGAGAAAAAAGACATCTTGTCATAATGCCAGAAACACCTACAGATGGAGTATAACTCGTGACAGAACTTACTTTCTGCTGTCTGCAATATTATCTCATCAAGCTCTTTCTCAAGTTTTTCATAAGTATCTAGTCGTGCCTGAAACTCAGAATTCTGTGTTTGAAGCTCAATAATGCGTGTTTCACTGGAAGACTGAAGACTATAGAATTCCTTCGTAAGCACCTGGGAGAGTGAATAATGGAAAGATCAGGGATTCAGTATTACAGCTATTTTTGAAAGAAGTAAAATATAATACATGTTAAATGTGTAGCAGTGTGATATTAAATATTTCATGTAACTTTTGCACAGAAAAGATTAAAATACTTTAAAAAGCAGTTATTTTTGAATTATATGATCTTGCACAAATTACACTCTTGGGTCATATCACTTATGCCTATTTCCTGAGGCCTAATAACTCTAAGAATCAGTCTGAAAAAGCAGCAAGAAATTCAAAGGAAAGTCAGGAAAATCAAGGTAACAGCTAAAAAACTCACATGCAGCAGTCCAAATAGAATAAATGCGATTATTTTTCTTGCTTTGACTGGATTCAGATTTCAGTTATCAATTTTTTAAAACAAAAAATCTTATATTCAGAAGTAAAAGTTATGAAAGCCTGAAATAATAACTAAAGTTCGATAATAGGAAACATCTTTGACCACATAACTATACTAACTATAACAAACTGGAATAAGAAAACCCTTGGCAACTAAAGTAGCCATCTACATGCTTTACAGAAAAAATCCCACCAAAACAGCTAAAGTAATAACCAAGTGGTACTGCAGCTGAATTTAATACTAGTTTCCTAAGTAAAAATCACAAACATTCACAATGACAAGTGAATATAGATTTTGAAATACAGAAACATATGCGTAATGTACACAGCAGTAACACCAGATTCACTGTCAAAACCACTAAAGAATGCACAATGCTTAGAGAAACAAGCCACTTGAATATAAAAAGATTGGTCTAGTATCACAGAAGAAATAAATATGTAAGTTAAAGTTGGGCAACATATAAATCATCTGTTTCCTCACAAATAAAAGCAAAAGTTAGTTCACAAAGCAGCTGTAGCTGAGCCACAAGATACTAGTGACCACACTATCAATAAAGATTAATATCCTAGAAGAAGGGTAAGGAAAAAACTTTAGTACATTAATGCTATACATAAGAAAAAAATTAAAAAACACTAAGAGAATTCAGTCAGAGGGAACAAAAGGAAAAGCTTCAGACATCAAATATTTAAATTCTGTAAGAACATTTTTAATGAAAGAGCACTGGTATAAAAGTGTCTCTCTAAAGAGAAAAAGAAGTGCCACGGCTTAGTGGAACTGAATGCGAAATACTCAAGTTATTATCAGATCAAATAAATATCCAAAAGAAAAAGAAAATATAATTCAAATAGAACTACATTCTCCAAGTTTAGACATGTCTGTGCAATTAAAAATCTGTTTAGCAACTTCTAAGTCTAGCAAAACTGGCACTCCCAGTGCCTGTGACCAGAACTAACCTCATCAGCCAGGATCTGAATGTCCCAATACAGACAAAACAAGAAATTACAGTCTATCTAAAACTCTCTAATTTTATTTCCACTCTACAGTTCTTTTCTGTAAACAACCTTGGCAGGTTCAGTACTAAAAATGTAGGGATGTGAAGACTGGTATTCTTCTCCAGGCTGCCAAAACTGGCACTTTCTTCTGTCCTGTCCATTGTTTTAAACATACATTGCCAATCTCATTTAAATGCCACAAACAGAACTCTGTGATATGAATTTGGGACTAACTTTGGACAGGTGAAGCAGGTTGCCCTCCTGCAGACCATGAAAGACCACCCTGCAGCAGATGCCCACACTGTAGTCCATAGAGGACACCATGCTGGAGCAGATGGACATGCCCTGAAGGCACTGCAACCTGTGGAGAACCCAAGTATGAGATTTTCTCCTGAAGGGAAAAGCAGCCCATGAAGGATCCACACTGGAGCAGGAAAAAAGCGTGAGGAGGAAGCAGCATAAGAGAAGAGCTGACTCAACCCCCCATTTCCCATCCCTTCCTGTACTGCTTTGGGAGGGGGAGGTACAAGGGTCAGAAATGGAGAAAAGTTAACCCAAAAGAGAAAGGGCTGGGGAAAGACCTTTTAGTTTTTGTCTTTATTTCCCACCAACCCAACCCGTGTCAACTGGTAATAAGTGAAATTAGTTTTCCCCAGGTTTTGCCTATGATGGTAACTGGTAAGTGATCTTCCTATCTTTGTATCGACTCCTGTGCTTCATAGACTTATTTGCCCCACCCTCATCCTCTTCAGGAGGAGAAATGAGAGTGTCTGGATGGATGCCTGGCACCTGACTCCACCATGCCAGGACTAGCAAGGTTAGGTCTTTTCAATGCTGTATATACCACGCTACCTTTGAATTTTTTAAGCTGTAAAAATTTGTTCTAGAACTGCATATCAAGTATTTTATTATGTGAAAATGTTATTACATATCCTAGTTTTAAATGATACTAAATTTATCGTGACTGTTCTGGTAAAACTGTCTCTTTTCCCTACAATTATCACACAGACTGACATAAGCAGCTCTGTGATACAAGCAGAAATATATACCTCACACAAATGAGGTACTGTCTTTAGCATTTCTCCATGAGAGATTGTTTTGCCTTCTTCCTCTCTCTGAAGTCTTATTTTCCATTAAATTGATCAAACTTAGTATGTATGTATGTATGGCCAGACTTCGCACACAAAGATTTGGGAAGGGCTCTCCCCACGTGGGTGGGCCCTTTGAGCCCACACAGTGTCCATCTGCCACGGCTGAGCGAGCTTGGACAGTGACAGTGGAGTCCTGGGGACTGTCACAGCACCCGGTACTAACCAGGGCTGACCCTGCTCAGCATCCGAGATCTGACAGGATCGGATGGCAGGGAGGCATTGAACTGCCCGGGACGGTTCCACTGAGACTCGAACTCATGACCTTGGGATTCAGAGTCCAGAGTGCTCACCTTTCCACCACAGGACCACCCCTCAAACTTAGTAAGTTTTGTCATTTGATCCTACTTAAGCAGAATTTGGTGGAGATACTAATTCATCCATGTTATGTTGTTACTTTTCCCCCAAGCTTTTCTATTTTAAATTCTAATTGAAAACAACTATAAAATACCCCATAAAATATCTCTTTATATGACATACCTCCAGCTTTCTCTGATACTTCTCACATTCCATTTGGCACTGTGAAAGATTCTTAGCTGTTTCTTGTTGCAGGAGTTGAACATGTTCAGTTTCAAAGGACTTTAACTTACTTTGGTGAAGAAGTTCAGCTACTTTGCTTTCTGTGCCAAGCTGCATTTGTCTGTATCTAGAAGGAAAATGAAAAAAAAAAAGTTTTGATGATTCAAAAATATGGAAACTTAAATTATATGCTAGTTTTGTTCATTACAGGCATAAATTTCAAGAATTAATACAGTATTTTGAAGAGTCTAATAGGTATTAGTATGGTTATCTATGCAACTATTGTAACCTCTACTTGAAACATCATCAGGAAAATTCAGTACTAAAATGACAATGCAACACAGTACTCGGACAACTCAGTCTATGGCTTTTCTAAATATTTAGTTAATGAGCAATCAAATGACCATGACTTTCTAGTATACCTTATTTTTCTTATTTTTAAAAATGTTAGATCAATGTGAATCTCTTTTTTGGCACAGAAATACATGCACCGTAGTCTTTTTATGGGAGAGATACTAAGGACATGTCTCCTCTCTTCACCACCATGTGTTACACATGATAGGGAAAAGTGGTATTAGACATCAGTGATATCAGTGGTGCATCCCTTGGGATATCATGGATATCAGCCATATGAAGGTATGTCAGATCACAACAGTGTATTAATTTCCACAGTCACTCAGAACCACAAGTCCTCCAAAAGCAGAAATGAAGTATAATTTTGAGAAAATTGCTACAAGATAATTATAAGTGACAGATAAATAATATTCTACTTAGAAGTGGACTTCATCTATTTTACTCATTCATTCTACTTAACAGGTATTTGTCATTTGGCAAATTGCAGTTGCAGCACAATTCCATGCTATTTAGCACCTGATCTTTAGGTGGGATTGAGAGTGTTTAACAAAAACAAGAGGATTACTTCAGATATTTTCCCTGAGGATTTCAGATGTAGGAATGTTTCTAAGGCACAAAGAGGAAGCAATTTTCACTGGAATTAACTTGAACAGAACAAACAAGTGCCATTATGATGCCCCGATAATCACTCTGAAGACATCCGTGTATGTGTAAACAGTCCAAGCATGAATGAGATTGTTCCCACACAGGCTGCATAAGCAGAGATTGGAAGTTCTGCTTACTAAGCTAATGAAAAGGTTTTTCTTTAATAAACAATTTTCTTTCTCAATAGTAAGTCATTTGTTCTTAGAGTTAATGCACTCCAACTGATAAATGCCAGTTACCTAACTAGATATGGACTACTGTCATTTTTGCTTGGGAATGCTTTACATGTCTTGACAATTTCAGTATTTCATCACTGTTTCCTGACTGTATGTTCCTATTTTCACTTTATGACACAAAAAAATTTCAGCACTTTTGAATTCTCCACACTTTGTACATGATTGGCTGCAGACATGACAGTAAATCTTTTCTTGTATTCACATAGTTTACAACCCTATGAAGAATGCTTTGTTCCAAAAAGTCTTCACAAAGATACACATCATCCAGCTAAGAATGCAATGAAACACACAAATTTATTTAATTACTAGTCATATTTATTGACTCTCAACAACAAAGTTGCACCTTCCGCCTTGACACAAGATAAACAACAATCCCTTCCTGTACACAGCCTCAGACCTGTGATTAGTCTGAGGTTCAGTGATCTGTGCCGTACTAAGCTCACACACTGCAAACATGCATAAACTTAGGCAATGCAGAAGTATGTACTTCTCTGTACCTACTTTCTATAATTTCCAGAGAACTCTATAGTTCTCTGATGATTCTACTTAATCAACTGGGTGCTTCCAAAGCATGCTTCTCAACCCAGTCATGAACAGTAACTTCAGATCTTTTTTTTAACTTTGTTTTGGAAATTTGAAGCAGTTTACATGTGCATCATCTGTTTTGTACTGGCAAGGTTATGAAGGGTCAGTTTTCTTTTGACCTTACTACACTGTTGATCTCACTAGCAACTCCTCCACCGTAGCACCATTCAGAGTTTCTCTGTCATATTTGCTTTTAGTTGGCCAGATAGTATCTCTGGTTTCTTGGCTACTATTTCAGCACAAGTGTGTGTGCATGTGTGTATAGAGTCATGCAACACAATGTGCTGAAACACATTCCTTCATCTGCCTAGATGGTCTCTAAGGGAAAACAAAAGAAAACAAAACCACCCTATGCTTTAATACTACTGCTATTATGGAAAAAAAACCCTGTGGAATGTGGGTCTGCAGGATTTTTCTCCATCAAGAAATTTTAGCAAACTTGATATAACGAAAGAGTAGAGTTTTTAATCTCACAGAAGAATGAGGGTTGGGAATGAAAGTGAAATTACAGATTGAGCCAATGGGAAAAAAATGGAAAAAAATGCCATATGTAAAAATCATTTAGAATGAGGTCTCAGCTTCATTGTGTCTCTATGCCGTTAGGGTGACCAGTCAATGATGCCTGAAGTTTGCTAAAGTAGTGACACAATGCTTACCAAAAGAGTTATTTCTAGAGTAAAGTAGAAGAGGGAATACTCAGAGAGGGACTTAAACTCTGGTTTATAAGGATGGTTTAAAGATTTTCCTGTCAGAGGAGTTTGTTTTTGCAAATGGTGGATAATGATGTAAGAATTTGTCAAAATCTACAATGAGAGCAAATGGAAAGATTTCATAGTAAAATCTTGTAGTCTGTATATTGAATAAAGTATGGCAACCATTTTTTTTTTGAATGAACTACAAAACACATCAGGACAGCCTAATCTAATAGTGATAATCAAAGATTTCTATTATGTATGTATAAAGTGACATTCACTTAGCATTTTGAACTTCTTACAAGCATCCCATGGGTACAGAGATAGCAACTGCAATTTGTTTTTAACAGTCTCTTTTTACCATTGTCTATCCCATTTACAAAACATGAGATGTACCTCAGTACTCAAAAAGGTAATTGAACAATGAAGTTCATTAGAAGACAACAGACTTGTAAAATTAAGCATTCAAGAAGCAGCAAATCCTAGTGTTAAGCTTGCTAATAAGAAAGGATGCCAAGAAAATACAAATAATGTATCTTCCAAAGGAAGTCTTACCAAAATTATACAAAACACCAATCCTTTCTAATTTTGCAAACCTGATTATACCACCCTAAAGATCTTTGATATATTTTAGAAATTATTTTTAATTTAAAAATGTTAAAACGCCCTGTAAGTTGTGAAATCATCCAGAGTCCACAGCTGGATCAGTTCCAGATTCCAGATCTTTAGAGCAATTAGAACATACTCTCCCATTTGTACAAATGTCTGTTCTTTGGTTCAGTGCCAAATTTGCCACAAAACCTACATGCTACTGACATTTCTTCCCTAACCTGTCCTATTGCAAACCTCCTACTTCTAGCCCCAACACATCCTCTAATGTTCCTGCACTACTCCCTCTCTGTCCCAATATCAGGCCAGATGTCTCCTGAATTCTAATTCTATTTTAATTCCTTATACACAGGGCATGTTTTCCTTCTCACCTGTGTTCACAGCCTATTCAGCTTCCATTCCTATCTTATTGCCCTGCTCTCCTAACTCTCATTTTCTTTCTCTCTGCTCCTGTATCACCTTTGCAGTTGCATCCTTCATCAAGTCCTACCCATATTTCTTGTAATATGAGGTTCAAATCCCAGTTTAACTTCCTCACCTTCTGCAACTGAGTCTGGCTTGTTAAGGCTTCCTCACTTCCAAAGATCCCTAAGCGAAGTATAAAAGTACAGAACTGAATTTTCCTTATTCTTCATTGTGTCACTTGGAGTCACAGGAGTAGCAGCGGCCTAGATAGGCCTAAATTAAATGAAAGTCATGCGACAGACTGTACAAATGCTGTCCTTACATGCAGCAAACTGTGAGACACCAGTTTAAACACTGGCACCAAAGGATCATATTTCCACTGCTTCTCTTGTTGATCCTTGGTACTAAAAACTGGTATTCTGAGCAATCAAAAATTTTCCATGGATTGTGTTCACATGCTACCCACTAAATAACTGCAAATGTAGGAACTCTGATCCTTAGTTTCAAATGCCTTCATTGTTCAGCTTTTGCAGAACTGAACATAAATCTGATGAGTCTTGTATCTGGCTGGTTTCACAAACTGAAAGTCTGTTTTAATATTTACTACAAAATGGTAAGAAAACTGTCATTCTTCATTTAAATACACACTTTATGAAGATTGTTACACTAACTTTACAGGCATTTCAGTCTTTTGTACTATTTATTTCTTCATTCTTGTCTATCACATATTAAATAATTTCTAATCTGGTCTAAAATAACAATGTGCTTAGTAAAAGCAAATTTAAATACCTTCAACAAAAACAACACAAAAGCTCTGAGCATAATGATAAAACAGATGATGAATCACATCATCTACAAATTGTTTAAACAATGAAAATTTTGTTTGCTGATATAACTTTCACTTAAATTTTTTTTTTGCCAAACAACATGCTGAGATTTTTTTAGCACAGTATTCCTGGTTCAGGTTGTAATTAAAAAAAAAAATCCAGAAACATACAGCTTTAACGCTAAAGAGTATACTTGATTTAACATGCAAGTTTTTACCAGATGTTACATTTGCCTTGTATCAAGTAATTAAACATACAGTACTTTTGCATGTGGTTCAGTAAAATCTGTGAGAGAAAGCTTAGAAGCTTTGTTTAAAGCTGCTTGCTTCAAAGCAGATTTTTGTGTTTTGCGGCATTTTAAGCATTTATTTTGTATTGGCCTCTGATTCTCATTCTGTCAACACAACTTAACTGGAGGCAACACTTCCACATACTATCTTGCAGTTTGAAGGAAGTGCTAGTTCCAAACTTGCAGTCTCATCTAGTTTACACTACCTGTAGCTTCAGGACACCTGAACTCAAAATTTCTTTTGCAATAAATAGGAGTTCTTCAGTATGTAGAACGCATGTTTTCTTTCTACCCTAACTAGACTAATGCCCAGCATACACTAAACTGGACACCTCCCTGCATCATCCACTGAGAACATCCATACTTCCCTTGTACTCCTGTGCCTTATTCCATATAAAGGAACAGGTTAGCTGCTGCACTGATCTTCTCATTAACCTGTAATGTGACTCGTAAAGAGCAAAGTTAAAGGTAGGGCAGTAAAAAATACTTCTAAAAGGTGCATCATGATGAATTACTGGATAGGCAGATGCTTAGCTCTGTTTATTCCACCAGGACAGCTACAATGAAGTAATTCCTATGATGAGTTCTCCATCTCTTAAGAAGTGGAAGAATGAACAACACGAAAGATGTGTCTGCTTTACATATATCCGCTGAATCATGCTGATTGACAGGGACTGAAATTCATCTTTGTTTCCTTGTGTCTGGACAATTGTGCTTCCTTTTATTTGACTCTGACTCTGTGAAACTTAAGATTCACTCCTGCACTGAGACACAGCCTCAGGACTATTGGTAGAGACTGCTTTAGCCTAGCCTGTGCTTGGGAGTTACACTTCAGTCACGAGAATTTCATAGAAAAATTTCACTTGGGAGTTTTCTCTCAATCCTGGAGCTCTGACTGATGTCAAATCTAGTCTTTCACTTCCTAAAAGTGCGGACTTAATTTTGGGCTCCTTTAAAAACAAAAGAATGACTCCTGTCATGGTTTTTCAAAAAAAACCCCAAAACAAAACAAGGTATGATTGCTACTCTCTGATAGTTCAGTGCTGCTGGTGCATGCTTAGTTTGCTCAGTGACTTACCTAGACTGTTATTACCTGGTTTAAGTAATCAGCATCTTGATTAACTCCTTTGTTAAGTGCTTCAATGAAATAAACAGGAAATCTATTCAAATAATGTAACTGAACTTTATCAGTATAAAGACATTACTAACAGCATCCTTAACAAAAACTAAGGATCTGAAGAAACCAATAAGCATATAATAAGAGATGTGATATAACTGTGATATAATTACACTGTTTCTTCCTCAAATACATTTCAGACATATAAATGTGAAAACAGAGTCACCTTGGTAGATTTTAGGAGTCTAATAATAGTTGCTTTTCTCCTTGTTGACACAAATTAGGCAAGATGTATAACCTTGCATTCTTATTTATGTTTCTGGGGACGATAAATTCTAAAGATATAAAAAACTATAAAAACATGAAACATACGAATCATACATGGCTGGTCAGGGAATACCTACCAGATCAGCTATTTCCAGAAATGTAGGCACAGGGAAAACTAGTTTGTGAATCCAAAAATAGAAATTACCACCTCACAAAATCGCTTGAATGAAGCTTCAAAATAAGCCCAAAGAAAAATAAAAGATTCATCTTTTTCAAACAGGAAGGCTATAGAATGAGTTCTCTGAAGCCTAGTGAAGAGATACCAAAGGAAATAGCTTCATAGAATTCTCCTAAGTTCAGGGCAACAATCTAAAAGGGAAACACGGCCAAGCTGAAGGATGCAGACACCAGCACCTGAAGCCAAAAGCAGTCAGAAGAAGCTGAACAGTTGTTGTTTCTGGCATAGCCTTGACACACTGCACAAAGCTAGCATTTGCATCTGTGTGCACCAGCACACAAAACTGCAATAGCCTCCAATCTTAAAAAGTACAAAAAACATGCAAACTGAGGTGGACCATACATCTGGAAAAGCAGCACAATAAACATGATTAGATTTCTCATTGCCTAATTGACATCTCTGCTCAAACAAATAACAACTTAATACCCACCCCCACCCCCTCCACTTTGAAGTGGCAGATTGAAAAGAGTCCTTGCTCTGCAATATGGTTTTCTATATTGTACATATTTTAATCCAAGAGCAACGAACCTGAAGTGTATTTATTACAACCTCATTATGTCTTTGGTCAACTGTATTTGTATACTATTCTTTATTTGATTTGCCATGGCATCACAAATGATTACCTTTATTAAACCACTATTTTTATTTCCTAGTTTACTTCAGTCCTCACAAAAAACGTCATGCTAGCAAAGCTGAATTTTTTACTCTATCAACAAAAAGTCAAGGAATAGTACAGAGACTTATCCCTCAATAACGCATATTGATTCATGAGGAAATAATTAATTGGAATTGTAACTGTGAGAGGTTTTGATATGTGACATATATAACAGATCTGAATGAAGAAAATGCCAGCAACTTCCTTGTCATTAAAAAGGAAAGCATCAACCTTTAATATTACTCTATATTAAGTTTCAAACTTGTAGCATACACTTAGAATTGTCTGGCTTGATAATGTTTTCTGCTGTTCATATCAGATTTTTTAAGCTACTGTACAATTTCAATAATGATTCCACAATTTACCTCCTTAAACCAAGTATTAGCTTTTCCAGAAACATTATTATTGTATATAGTAATAGTACTTTTGTCTCTGCAATATAACTGTAGTAACTTGTTATTATAGCAATGAAACATACCTGAACAGATCTATGAGATATTGGAAGCTACAGAAATTGCTCATTACATTTCCATTATTGCACTTCAAATACTGCAAACACTGTTTTCAGTGCTGAAGCAAACTAAGAGACTGTAGTCAACAGGTATACAAAGACTCTGAAACTGTTGCTTGAATTGGTTTTTCCTCTTGGATAAAACATACAAAAATGTATCTTTTAAAACTCTCTCCATTCCCTAGTCAGAGAGGTTTTTTGTCATAAGATACTCAGTTATATCACTACAAAATTTTTTCAGGTATTTCTTGTGAATCTGCATAGAGTGATTATTACTTGCTAGGCTAATGCAGTGTTCTGGAAGTTTTCACTGTCAATATCTGCACGGTGTTTTACTTTACATGGCTCGAATATGTTTTGATGTACCATTACTGACCCTCTCAGCTCACAACTGCCCCTTGGTATATTTCTATGCATTCCCTTCACTGAATGTGCAAGGGCAGTAATTTTTCTAGATAGTACCTGAAACAAATGTAAGACTGATAATTAAAGAAATATGATAAAACTATAAACTATCAAATTTACATGAAATTCTTGAGGTAAACAATCAGTCAACATTCCTAATACACTGCAGATCCTCTCCAGGGAATAGACTTTTTTTTCTTTAATTAATGAATCCACACTCGTGCTGTCACATCACGGTGAATAAAGAATAGTGCACCCATATATGCATGTGAATGCATAAGCACACATACATACACACAAAACCCAAACTCTGAAAGAAAGCATAAAACCTTGCTAAAGCTAGGAGATGTCTTAACTATTCTTAAAAAAAATATCTAAAGTCATCAACTTTAAACTCCTGTAGACACTGACAAGAAGTTGCTGACAACTTCTAATACACACACATAGGTCAACCCTAAACCATAAATGAATAAGGGGAATATGACTTAAGGAAATAAACTCTCTGGATGTTCGTGGCAACAAGGTTAGTTACCTTTTCCATTATTTAGATGATTTACATTGTGAAACATATCTGCAAATTGCATATACTATTCTCTCCAATCTTTTCCTTTTAGGATTCTTTCTACAAACTAGATTGCATAAGCAGTTTAATAAAGTTAAAAATCATAAAATTAAAATTGGATTGAAAAAATATTTTGAAAGAATATCATGGGTCATGCAATAGGTATACAGATATGTTGTAGACTTATATAAAAACTACTACTGAGCAAAAGACAATTAACCATCTCATACAACTTCAATAAAACTTTTGCAGTAAACCAAAGACTGAAAGAGTAACAAAGATAATAGTCTAAGTAATGAAATTCAAATCTAATTTTACACATTAGAAACATAAAAAATTCCACGCTGTTTATGAAGAAACTTAAATATGTATCAGCAACCTTATCTTCTACCCTCCACAACAGCATTTATTGTCTGTGGTTGTACATGCTGCTGTTCCTTTGATTTAATAGAAAATTCATTAAAGATGCTTTTAGATGTAAATATATACTTAATAAAGATAATTACTGCATGAATTTTAATTCCATTAATGCAAAAAGAGAAAAAGTTAATGTGGAATGACTGACAGAACAACATTATTTGAATGACAACAGCAATAACTAAATGTCTCTCTCTTTTTAACAATTAAAATCTAAAAAGCATTAAAACCAGACAGTTATAAGCAGAAGAAAAATGTTTGGAATGATATATACCTCCTTAAAACAGAAACAAAAACACAAATATTTAATTTCATAAATGCAACTTTTATGTAGTTAAGAATATAAACCCTAAAATTCTGTTTTATACAGTTATAAAAACCGAGTATTTTGTATGAAAAAAGTAAGAAAAGGAAAGGTCATCAATGAAGCTTCCCAGAAAAGGACAGGTGAAGAAATGAGAACGTGGGGACAAATCTTTTGAGACAGGGCTAACTGGGAAACTGTCAGCCAAAGCTCCTCTGACATATGAAAAGATATATGTAACTGCTGTACCAGCAGCCTGCTTACTCCCCCTCCCTTTTCCCCACAGAAAGCCTGTCACAGTAGGTCAGAAGGTTATGGTTCAAACTGCCATAATTTAGTAAATGATCGGTATGTCCTTTATATCACACATAACAGGTCTGATTTCCTGATAAGCAGAGTTCAAAGTACAGGCATACCTTGTTATCTGTCAAGAACATGTTCCTAAAAGTGCTACAGTTAGCAATGAGGGACAGCAAAGCAGACTTTACCCCTAAGAATTAATGTAATGGATGGTCTTGGTGTTTGCAATGACTTTTGAGATGCCAGCATATTGCTGCATAGTATTCCATTTATTCTCCAGTAAAAGCACCCCTTAAAAATAAGATCTCAATGATGCAAATGCAAAAAAATTATTGAATAATTGATGTTGGATGGGATTTCAGGGGGTATCTAGTCCAACATCCTGCTCAGAGCAAGGTCATCTCTAAAATCAGACCAGGTTGCTCAAAGCTTTAGCCACCTGGGTCTTGAAAACTCAAGGATGGAGACTGCTCATGCTTGGCTGTAGTAAAAGAGATTTTCCTTATACCAAGACAGAATCTCCTGTTTCAGCTGCTGCTCTCTCATCCCCCCCACTATGCCCTGCTATGAAGGGCCTAGCTCCATCTCCAAGCTTGTAGGCACTGGGGATACTGCCGTTCAGCACCCCAGAGCCAGACTGGACAAACCCTCTCCTCACGGGGCAAATGCTCCAGCCCTGACCATTCTGGTGGCTCTCCACTACATTCACTCCAGTTTATCATTATGTTGCTTGTATTGGGATATCCCCAAACTGGATATTTCTTGATGTCTTGACTATTGTGCTGCTAATACAACACAGGGTGCCATCAGAGTACACTGCTGGCTAACACCGAGGTTGCCATTTACAAAAAACATTTGTTCCCTTCAAAAACAAGGATGATCACACACAAGACAATCTGCATTTCTTTATTAGCAATTGACTGCTACAGAAAAGCTATTAATATATGAAAAATCATGTACCAAAGATTGCTATAAATGTACTCCCAGCAGTTGTTTTAAACTAAGTATGATACTGGAAAAATACATGGCTTTCCATCTGTTTTTCAGAATTCAAAGGTACTTCCATTAAACTGCATCAGGCACACTTCAGTGCAACTAGGCAGCTCAGTGGAGCTTTTGTTAAAAGAGAAAAGGATGGAAAGATACAGTAATGGTAACAGCAGAGATGGGTCTTACATAATCAAAGGATACTGAAATGACTGACAGATAACCAATGGGTAGGAGAGCACTACTGGATCTGTCTTCTTTCAAGTAAGGTATGTAAAATATCCTTTCCTACACAGTGACAGTAATTGGAACCACATTAACATTACCATTAATGGGAAAGCAAAGGAGACAGCATGAAGACTGCTCTTCATTCATATAACTTAAAAACCCCCCAAACTTACCAACTGTATTTCAGCTCCAGAGACAACTATCAAATAATAAAGTGTTGTATACTAGCTGGTTTGTCTTAAAGTCTTAAAGTGTAGATATCTGTGTGTGTCATTATTTAGAAATGAAACATAAATTGTTTCTAAAAGTTATTTTTCTGAACTGTACAAGTCCTTCAAATCAATCAAAAAATCTTTTGATGATATTGTAAGGACAATAAACACACAGACAATGGCATCAATAGCACAAGAGAATATGCAAGACATTCTTACAGCCCAAAACAAAAGGAAGGAGCTACAGTCTCATTCTGCATGCTCTTAAAATCTTGAAGCAGAGGAATAAATGAATCCTGAACAGATATATCTCCAAGCCGCTTATGACACTAATGAAACAATCTCATGTCTCTTCATTTGCAAACAAGAAAAAGCCCAACGAACCTAAACTTTCTACAAAGCAGCCTGTCCCAATAAATTCTTCACTTATCAAATTATCCTATATTACCTGCTGAGGCATGTGAAAAATGAAAATACTTCAAAAATGCAGTAACTATTGTGAAAAATAATCAGTTAACTCCAAGCTGTCTCCACTCTTGAGCATATTTGCTTTCACAACATACTTTTCTGTATTTTATCAGTCATCTAAGTTTAACAAAATTTTTATAGACAGACACAACTTTGCCTTTATTACTCAAGTTATTAATTTGAGAAGAGTAGTATTGTGGAAAGCACTTAAAAAGAAAAAACAAAATCCAGGTTTGAAAAGAAGAAAAAGTCAAATTCATGAATTACTGGGATACTAGCAGGCTTTGCTATAGAAGTTTCATCCATACATTCTAAGAATGTTAGATGTGATATCACCATCACTTTCCTCCTGAGACATCACAGCAAAAAGCACTGAAATGTATTTATTTTAGTGCTTATCATTCTCAGACTAATGAAATTTTGTGTTCCTCTGCTTTCTCTAATTATGTCAGCTCTCTGCTCTCTTCCTACATATCCTAGTCCTAATTTTTCCATTTTCCTCCCATCTTCTCTGTTCTCTCTCACCATTTCAACAATTCTTTCTTCAGCTGAACTATCAGAATCCCTGCAATAACCACAATGGAGAAATATAATTTTCTTTCTTGTAGTGGACTTGAAAACAAATGTTTGTTCCTTTGGGTCTCTTCCCCTAATGGAACTTGTGGACAAGACACTCCTGATCTCCAGATACTCCCTGTCCCAACTGAGAAGTACATCTTTATATTGTAGAAGAAACAGAAAGCTCCTGTTACTCTGTCTGTTCAGTGCCTTGTAGCATTTCATCCATGCCACCATCCATTCTTCCCACAAGGAGCCCTAGAATGGCTACATCTATCACACAACTGGGGAAGCAACTGCAGATGCAATTCTTGTACTCACTGAAGAGCAGACGGAAAGTTCCCTCTAACAGACCATATGGTTAACATTAACTCCTTCAATAAAGGAACCCATTCACTGAACAGTGTGTTAAAACGTGGCTTTAACCCTTGGCAGTCTTACGGTTTACAAGAAAGACTTGAATGGGGGCTTAAATATAGGTAGGAAAAGTTAATTCGCTTTAAAACTGGAAGAATGAACTGTTGTACTTCAGTCTGACCATGCTTGTGACCAGTTCTGTGTGGATATTTAGGTCATGACTTAAAAAGCCTAGTTACCACTGTACATCAGTCGACCTTGTTTTGTATGATGTAGAATTCTTTTGCCTTCTTTATTAGAGTAAGGTTTCAGTAGATGGAGGTGTTGATTATTTTTTAAAGTATTTTAACTCCATTCTACTCCGAGGTCCATGCTCAGCACTCTGTTCTTCCACTGCAAGAGTCTGAACCAGGTTAGAACCAGAATTTAGGCCTAATCTAAAATTGGTTAATAGGGTAACGGTTCAACTCCCCTTAATTCAAAATGGAGTCAGTCTTTCAGAGAACAAGAACATCTGCATACTGCCAGCTGTTTTGAAGGTGCAGTGTTTATAGCTGCATGACACTGAGGAATGCTTCTCTTAGCCATACTAATGGGACACACAGACTAATACTTTGACTGCTATTATATAAATGGGGTGGAGTTTGGCCCATATTTTCACTTCTTCCCAGTCTCAGAATTCCTGGTAACCATAAACAGACATTCAAAGGCAAGCAATAAGCAGTGTGCACTGCTAACAAGCATATGGAAATCACATCTTAGAGAACAGTTAACAGGTAAATTGCTTCGGCATATCCACAATGTTAGTGACTTCAAGCTGTATTCCCCACAAAAACACCATGAGTATGGGTAGGGAATCTTCAATAAAACCTGTGGAATTATCATCCTGAAAGCAACATAAAGCATAAGGGCTCCACAACTTAAAACTTGTGTTTTGCAGTGCAAATCTCAGGGGTGAACTTGTGCTGGGAACCATCGTAGTGACACAGGCACTACTGGGCTATGATTACAAGTGTTAGAGCTTTTTCATCCAGTGAGAGAGCTCTGAGGCATCAAGGTTCTCTAGGATCACTCTGCCACATGCTAAAAAAAGTATTTAAAAGTTTGAGGTTTATTAATATCAAATGAAAGCATGTCAGTTTTACAAGCTGTGTAGAACTTCCCTGCAGAAGAATAAAAGGAAAAGGAATTCTTGCTGCCTGACAGAGTTAAAGAGCCAAACATTTCAAACTGCAATAAGTGATGAAGCATTTAGCCACATTTCCTCAAAAAAGGTCAGTGACCTAATGATGAAGTAAGTTGAGAATCTGCTTGACTTCAACACACACACATTGAAAAATACTTCCTCATATCAGACTGTCCAATGACTGCAATGAATAGGAAAACTGACAATCTAGCAGTTCTCCTGACAGAGAAAATACAACTAAGAACTTCGTTATTATCTTTCTATGTGTAGAATCTGCACTGTTACAGGATGTTGGGGATTTACTGTACAGATGAATCTGGTCAGCAAAAGCAACATAGGAAAAACACTCAGTAGTGTTCCCAGCTAGAAAATAAAAAAAAAAAATCTCAAATTCATTCCTGATTATTCAAATATGAAGAGAAAGATTTGGACTTCCCTCCTGTTGGTGTCTAATTTTGTGTGATTAGTTCTGCAAGTTCTTTGAAAATAGGTCTTAAATCATCACTCCTCACTTGAACTATCTTTCAATTTGGAACAAGCAATCCTATTTACTAATTCACTCAACACTGCTATCAGATGAGGAACCAATTCAATTTGATCTGTTATTCCTAAGTGAGGAGATCTCATTTTGCCTTTTTAAAATAAATTATACAAGAATAGTGTCAGTCCATCATTATTCATGATTTTGAAGTTACAGGCAGAGGACTTTGTGAATACTTTTGCTTCTTCCTAAGTTTCAGGGATATGGAAGTATAAACTACCTTTCACACTGAAGCTTAAGCTGTCTATCAGCAGATTACTGGAATTAAGTACTTAGATAAAGTAAAAGGTCTCTCTCATGGGAGTGAAGGTCTTAGGAAGTGAAGACCAAAATCACTTTTACTCAAAATATAACCTCCAAGTTTCCTGGTTTTGCCACAGACTCTTATAGAAGAGACTTTCTGGAATTTTTAATAATAGCTTTTCTTTTTCAATGTTTTGAACCTTGTATGAAATGTCCCTCTTTAAAGCAGACTAAGTAAAAAATACTAGTGTCAAATTTGAGAAAGTTATTGTCAGTGAGAAAGCTACTGATGGAGGTGACACCCCAGAGAAGTGAAGATAAAGTAGAAATCACAGTATATTCTGGACCATGTGCTCTATCCTTGGCTTTGAGCTGAAAGAAAAATATGAAAATACAGGACTGTGGATTGTGACATGCATGAATAGTGATAAACAAAGAAAACTGTCCTTAGACCTGAGTGTATAAATGCTCAGATGTGGAGATGAATACCTAAGGGAATCGATATTTCATTACAAAGATGAGACTTCCAGAGGCACAGTGCTAAGATTTGAAATTCAATGGTCACA
>JAOXXN010000001.1:51966004-51984857 GCA_026770055.1 Myrmophylax atrothorax
AGAAAAGACTAAACCCCTGACAGGCATAAGCTTTTTAGGTAGTGCCCAAGCTGCATCTCAAAGGAACCTATTTCTAGCACATTTATTTCTACAACTACACTGCCACTAGATGGAAGACGTTTACTTCTCTCTAACAGAAAGTTTCTCAGGCTTGTTTATTCCGGGGGTGAGAAGCTGGCATAAACTACGGCAATGTTTTTGCTTCTGGAATACCTGCAGGATGGTCTGTGCAACACAGTCTTCAGTTTGTCAAAATTTGGTTGAAGTACAAAACCTGCTATGAAACAGTGGCTTTATGAATTCTACCCAGTGGTAAGAAGTGCAGAAGCCCTTTATTGATTGTAATAAAGTCTCTTGATCTATTCTTTTATAAGCACCCTTGCATTCCATCTTGGTTGTGTTTCTTCAGTCTCCGCGTTCTGTGTCCTTACTGTCTCTCACCACACTCATCCCACAGAATGAGAAATCCTCTCAGTAATCACCACCAGCCACCACCAGGAGCAGGTCAGCATATCTGCTTTCACTGTGTTCCCATCACAGGCCCATCCAGAACAAACGTTCCCATCTCACTTTGGTCTTGCTAAACTTCTGCTTCTAAGTTACTTTTTTTTTCTTAAATCTAAAACCAGTTTCCCCTCACTGATAATAAATAAATAGCTCAAAGTAGTACCACTCTCTTCTTATCCCCACGATTCAAACATCATGTCACATCTAAATGTCACTATGGCTAAATGATGTTTGGCAAAAATGTTGCTGACATGTCGCATTGCCACCTTATTCAGGATTGAAGTATTCCTTAGCAAGCTCCTGAACTTTGGTTAACTATGCACTGAACATTAATTGCATGTTCATCTTGCTAGTTTCACGGAATATTCTTACAGAGTTACCCACACAGTCATATAAGTAGACACAATTGTGCCTTTAGATCATTTAGCCAGGAACACAAATAGCTGTAAAAATTATCTAAATAGCTTTGCACTGAGTAAACTGAAGGACATGGCCTTCCCACTATCCAGTATGTGATGCAATACTCCAGTGCTGAAGACATGTAGTTTCAAAATAAATTTACTGGTCTCCCTGAATGTAAACAACTCCCTGAGTCAACCTTGACAAAGTCTGTGATACATTCTTGAAGCCATCTTATCTAGAAACATGACCATACAAAAGGGAAGTCAGCCCTCCAATCCTGGCCTTCCCATTCTCTCATCGTTGAGGCACTGGTCACCAGACAGTCCAATCTCATAAAGCGAGAAGGCAACAAACAGGACTTGCATGGTTGTTCCATCAGTTGTGAACAGTGGTTTCACCACTTGTAAGCACTACATATACCCCTCTCTTTCAGGAAGTCCTTGATGTGATTAATTAGGCATATTCAATGTTGGATGGACTAATGTTCAAGGCAAACAGCTCCTTGTGGCTTATGGCCTGCAAGTACCTTGGCTCACTGATGTACACTGTGTTGGGTGCATTTGCATGAACATACTATGATGGCCCTTCATTTACTCATAGTCCTTCATTCATTAATTTACAAATGGACTAGCTATCCTCCATTTCATAACTACATACCAGCAATTTCCTTATTCATAAGAGTTACTCGTGAAACAGGTATCACCACCATAGAAATACAGCCCAACTGCTTTTAGTTACACCTAACATTCAGTTATACCTAAAGTTTTCTCAACACTTCCAATGCAATTCTGAAGACGACAAGCTCTGGCCCAAACTCTCCAAAGCTCTCACTCATAAGTATTAAGCCTTCATGATTAACATTGCAGAGTTTCCCATGAATTTATGATGAGGTTCATAACATAAGATCACAAAACTGTAACTGCCTTCTAAAACCACACAAGTAGCTGTGTGGTGGACACTGTTCTTCAAGAGTTCACTGTCCAGATACGAGTATAGATCATATCCTTTTCCAGAGGATAATCACAAAGTAACTACAGTCTCAAAATGCAATTCCAGATGACAGTTATTGTTAAAACTTTCATGGTTTTATTAAGCTGAAATATTACGTAGCCATTATTTGAATATAACCATTTCTGTACAGAAATCCAGAAAATACTGTATCTCTGGCTTCGAAGAATTTACTTTTGAATAGGCTTTAAAATACACAATTTTGGTAAACATGTGTAACCAACAATCCCTGCAAGCATTTATACTCATGTTGTTATTTGTGACCTGTTCTTCTTCTGGATTCTAGGAAACACAAACTTGGGATTTTCCTAAAACAAGTTCTTTTCTCACCTGCCATTGAAGTCTTAGTGCTTGGGGCTACTTAATGCTGCTAAGGACTTCACACACCAATTCAATCTTTCAAGCTCAAATTATTAGAAACACTACAGAAACAAACATTATTTGCATAGTAACCTGACATATATAAGAATCATTAAAAAACCCAACCAAATAAAATCATAATAACAACTTCTTCAGACAAATGCTTTCATTTATATCTTGTTATTACATCCAATGTAATGTCCCCTTTTCAAAGAGACACAAAGCACATGCAGTAAAAAGGTTGAGAAGTTCCCCTGCTTCATAGCTTCTGTTCTGTTCTACACAGAACAGCTGTAGTGTGTAAGACAAAAGGCCCATGTAGCCTGATAAACCTGTCTCCACCTGTAGCCAAAAGTGTATGTTTTGAGAAAAGCAATAAAAACTTCTGCATGGATTGTATTTCTCCCTAATTCTTTGTCACTATGTTAAACTAAAAACAACCCTCAGAGCCTAATAATATTTTGTGAGAATTATTGCTTATGAGTTGGGTCAAAAGCAACTGAAATAGATTTTTAGAGCTATAAATATTATCATTGAACATTCTTGCACAGTAAGAGAACGAACTTCAAAGCCTGAGTTCCAGATGCAATGAAGCTCAGAAAGAGCAGACATCAGACTAACTTAGCATTCCTTTAAGTCTTGATGCTGATAATTCTACAACATCAAGACAGTTACAGTTATGAGGTGACTGGTTACAGGGCTCAAAGCACTCATTCTGGAAGAACACTATCTTGGCTAAGAATGTAACATTTTGAGATCCTGATTAGGAATCTAACAACCACAGACAATTAGGCACACTCTAGTAAGTATGCAGTCTCCCTAACACTTTTATTCACTTCTTTAATCAATTCAATTAATTAGGTTTTCTCTTTATTAAAATGCAGCTTAGAATTATTCAGTAAGATGTAAAGTACAAATAAACATATCCTCAGAAGAAAAGGAAGAGTAGGAGCCTCCCTAGTCATTTCAGTAGAAATACAAGATGCATAGACTTGTTCTGTTTCAGCTTTCAGCGCTGCTTCTACAACTTGGAAACAAACTAGGCCTAGTCACCTCGGAAATGGACTTTTTCTTTGCTTCCTCATCATATTATCCCTCCTGGTCCTTTCACTGGCTTCTTTGCATTGATTCTGAATTTCCAAGAGGATGTCTTTCAGTAATGTATGTGACATTCATGGGATTTCACCCTTTTAGCTGTACCTCATACTAAACATTTTTATCAGGAAAACAAGATGAAGGTAGTTTTACAGGAAATGTGCAGTAGTTACTTTGGCTAAGGCTGAAATCTAGACAAAGTCTAAAGATAACAGAGAAGGGTTTGGCTTCATTCTAATAGAAATTCTAAGTGTTATAAAATTGCACATACACGTACACTACAGAAGTCATAAATGAATACAGCAGCAGCAAATTATTATTACAGAAAAAGCATTTTAGAATACACTAATGAAGTTAATTGAAACTGAAGATTTAAAATAGTGATTTTCAAGACCTACATAGCTCTTCAATTCAAGGAATTACAAAGCACTTCATAAACAAACATAGCAGCCATGTCTAGGGAGTAGAAAGTAATATTGGGTGATAGCAGCCTTGCAAAAGAAATATTCTGAACAGAAATTTTCAGCATGGATCTTTTTCAATTCCTTATTGAAATCTTCATTTCATATAAATATTCCTGAACAGATAAAAGGCCCTTATTTAAATATTACCAGTAACTCCAGCATTTAAATACATCGATTTAATAATTGTAATATTAGAATCCTGTCATTGCAGTCAGAAACATCCAGGTTATAAAAATATGTTAAAAGAAGGGGAAAATAATTAACTTTAATGTTCCTATTAACAATTAATGTTTAATGTAATAAATGAAAATCTAATAATGAGATTCCCGCATGCTCCGCAGAGATTCTAAATGCAATGTAGAACATTTATTTATTCAGTAAATTTATCCAGTTATTTTCTCACCTAAGATAGTCCTCTCTAGGCTTCTGTGCAATTAATAAGAAGATATAAGTATCTTAATTGCATGTAATTTAAAAACCCATCTGATGAACAGTATTGATCCCATGTCTCCATCACCTACAAAGTTTAAGACAGATGACTAAAATCAGACAGCATTCACCTCCAAATGAATTCAAAATAAGTACCACAATTATGAAGAACAAAGAAAATAGAGACAAAAAGAGATTCAAATTATAAAGATTATGGAGAGACTAAATTTAGTCTTCAAAACCTATACACGTCTTGTAGCAGATTGGAAAGCACCAAATGGGTAAATACAAATATGCCGAGAACTTTTTGCATACTTCTCCTAAGCTGTGAGGCACAGACAAAGGCTATAAAGAAATGTCAATGATCTTTATTGTAGTTTGCCTTTTCTTTGAGAGAGGCATTTCTAAATAGAAACACTAGAATTAGTCCTAAAGGTATTTTTACCTGTAGCAGATCACCCATTACAAATTCAACAACTTTAAATAGCTGAACTATGTACATCAATCCAGAAATGTAGTAATACTACTACTACTACTACTAATAATAATCCAAAATTCTTTGAAATCCTTATAGAACAAACCTAAAGCTCTAAACCATTTTTGTAGTCATCATCCTAACTTAACACAACTCCAAAAATTTTGTATAAAAATGCCTTTTCATCCTCTGTGCATATACAAATAAGAAAAAAACAAAGTACATACTTGGAAATATCCTGTTAATTCATGGACTGAGACAGGAATTGAAATCTCCCATTATCTTTTACAAACCCAAGCATTTTTTATGAATAGTGTCTACTGTAAAGTTGAAGGAATAGCATTATCACAACACAATTTTCTTGAACACTCTTTTTCTGTTTACTGCATACACATTTTGGTTCTCTTCATTACTCTACACTTCTCACTTTATCATTACAAAGACAAGAAAAGAAAAATTACCTTGAGTACATCATGTGAGCAGCAATCAGCTGTAACAGAACACAGATCTTAGTTTCTGACACTAAGAAAAATAAGATTTTATAAAATCACACTAACTACGCATTTCCCTTGTGTTCCCAGTAATAATAGAATTTTTCAACTAGTTTACACTGATAGATCTGAGTCCTGGAAAAAGACATTATACTCCTTTTAAAGGAAGTTTAAAGGAAGTCAACAACCAAAGAGAAGAGATGGTTCTTGTAGACATCCTCTGAGGTGAAGTGCTCTGGTTTACCCCGTATTAGACCTCAGATACCACTCTGACCAAAGGAACCATTTCAGTTTGATGTTGCACCTTTCACAAAACTAGAAAATTTAAACATCAGGAAAAACCACAGTACCAAACCAGAATGCATTTGTTCTACTGTTTGTTTTTTTTCTTGGAGGTGTTTTGGTGGGTTGGATGGGGTTTTTTTTGGCAAGGAAGTGTAACAGATTAACAGCCAACAATCTGAAAATGACACTCCAGGAATATTCAAGAGAAGGAAACATTTGAACACATTTAGCATCTACACTTAGCTATGTTGTAGATGATGAAACTATTTTAAAATTGCTCTCCTCATTCAACCTAGACACTTTCAATTGCAGTAATACAGCTTTAAAATAAGAAAAAAGTCCACAAACAGATTAAAACAAAGTGAAAATGTTTCCATTTGGTTCTAATTTTTTAGAATGTGTGTGACATTGACAAGTTTAATCCAAAATATAATTTTTTTTCCATTGTCATGGGTAAATGAAACATGGATCCTCACACAGAATTTACAGCTGTATAATAGCAAAAAAACTTACATCCTGGTATCACCATGATCTACTCTGAGGTTGAAATAGCAGATCCTTTCTCAGTATAACTCTTCCATGAAAATTATCACTTTGGTATTTTCTTGGCATTTGTAAACAGCTATTCACAGAAGCTATCACAAACATCAGTAAGAAAAATGAAAATAACTGCACTTGACTAGAAAATTGGGTATTAGTTACACTTCTGATCACAAGATTTGCCAGGGGCTTTATTTAACCACCATTCAGGCCAGTCAACATTCCACATACTTCTGAAGCTTTCAAACATGTTTGTTTATACAGATTATGATACCAGTGGTAACTATGATGAGTCACCTTGTTTTCACTAAAGTAAAACAAGCTGTTATAATCACATAAATATAGAAATGGACAACACAGGTATTCCTTTTTCATCTTAGGGGTTTCTGCTGATATTAGAATATTTCTTTGTTGCACAGAACTGTCATATGTCAGTCCACAGTAAATTCAGCATTTGGGGTCTTTTAAATTAAGGTATTTATACCATCTCAACATGGCAATTATTTATTTTTTAGATCATTTAGGTAGATGATTTGGAATGTGAAGAAAGTCCTGGTCTTATCTTAACACCTGTAGTGTGGTTAGAAGGGAGGTAACTTTAAAGAGAGACACCGACATTTTAAAGAAGAGTAGTATGGGTTTTCCATTTTTCCAAGCAGAAAAGCTTTTGAGGAACAATCTACTTCTTAGAACTCCAAACCCCACTATTAATCAACTTATGAATTTATTTAACATGAGAAAAGGAGAGTTTTACTTAATTGAAGGCTTATCATGAGAAAAAGCTACAGGAGCACGGAAGCATAAGTGCATCAAACAAGATTCTTAAGTTTCTGATTGCAGGGAGATTTCCCTCCTCAAAATCAAGAAACAGTATTAAAAGAACTGACACATACAAGTGGGAATACAGCAGAAGAGAAAAGTATTTTCTTCATGGTTCTTAAGTTTGAAAATAAATACAGAATTGCAAAATTGGTATTTTCATTAAATAAAAGTGCATACTCCAATTATCACACACCAGACCTATTTTCCAGAAATGTTTCCAGTCATATATGAAATCCCCACATGTCTTAGCAAATCTTACCACAGTGAAAGGCAGGAGTCTCATCAGAAAGAAACACAGGTTGACTCACATAGCATTTTATTTTTATTCAGGCAGTTCGAACCAAGTTTCCTTCCTGGTTGTCCCCACTTAGCTGGCTTTGATTTCCACATTTCGATTTGCAGTGCGTAGCCATCATCTCAGAGTTTACAAACTAAATCCCTTTTTGAGAATCCAAGAACACCTACAACGCACTCTAACCACTAACAGGCATTCAACATCCTTGGACGCCCCATTCAGCCTCAACCAGAACGAATCTGAAGTCAAACTCCTGAAACCCAGTGTGGGTATCAAGTCCTCTGACCTGTTCTGTTTGCTCTAGAACTATCCCTGTTGTTTCACATCACCAGCTTGCAATGAAATTTCTTCCATAGTATCACCACTGCAATTTAGGAGTTAAATATAAAAACTGAAAGCTTTAGTAAATTTGTGCCTATGCTTAAGCTAACAACACTTTAAGTGATTACTACTTGTAATCAAGAAATATTTTGAGAAAAAAAGGTTCATCTAGTACTTTCTTTGAGTAGATGACTAGGTAGCACAGCTGGTTAATGAATTGATCTTTTCATTTTAGAAAACAAATATGATTTAGGTTAAACATGACAAACTTTGCCAGAAAACCTTTGATTTTTGTCAATAGTGTTCCATTACCTCCTAATTTACCACAGCTAATACACTGAATTTACAAAGGCTAAGGAAAAAGTGTTGCAGAACAGGAAAGTAAGACTGCTTGCAAACAGGCAGAAAATGAACCACAGCTGATTACCATTCATATGAACAGAACTGCACATTTGCAGTATACATAAATACATTTTATACATGGAACATGAAAGACTGAGAAGGGACAGCAGTAAGAAAAGAAGCATGTAGCAAGCATAACTGTTCCTGACTACTGCACTCTAACCACACTTTATGAAAACTATTAATTGGAGTTATCATATAAACAGATTTTCTACTTTCAACTAAAGCAAAAGTAACCACAACAAAACAGGTTCACACTTTGACCACTGCTACCGTAGAGTATGAAATCCACATTCTCGCTGTGAGATGAATAATTATGTTTGCTTGTCTTTATAAGAGTGTAGGAGAAGAATCAAACTTTCATATTGTTGCTGCATTGGTAATGGGAAAATTTTACTACAAGAATCAGGTTTGTAACTTAATTTAAACAAAATGTTTGTAATTCAATTTGTTCTTAATAAGCAGAAAGCCAGTCATTCCTCCTGACTAAAACTCCTAGATACAGTTATACCTTTAGATTTGTTATATGCATTTTAAAGACACTTACTGTTCTAAGAGTTGATCGTATTTTCTTAAAGCATCCTTTTCAGCAAGCACTGCTCTTTCTTTTTCAGCAACAGCATTATCTCTTGCTTCTCTCAAATTTCTGAAGGAAAGAAAGGTTATTCTGTTAAGAACCTATTAGGAAAAAGACTGTTTTGCTTCATTAAGTATTAAAGTTTGATCTGAACTTCAATGTTACTTTCTTCAATTCTCATAGAATGATAGAGGGGTCTTTCTATCTATACGGCTATTTATTACAGAGGCTTCACTAGAGGTTTCTTTCATATATACCAGCAAAGCTTCCAGTTCTAAAATTCTAAAAAACAATCATCAGATCACCTATTTATATGTAGAAACATATCAAATTATTCTAGAATACTAGAACTGTAATTTTTTTTTGCAGGAATTAAATAAATTGCAGTAATTTCGCTCGGTACTTCACTAATAACTGCAGGAATGCTGTCTACTTGGCTGAGATGATTCACAACTTTTATGATAGAGCAAGAAAAGATTAGCTAAATATAGAAATCCTATTTCCATATACAACGAATTGTCTAGTTACTCTGATTTATAGGTTGTTGCATATCTTTGGTGTCTCCTTCTGGGTTCTATTGCTGGCAAAATCTTTGATCTGCACAGAACCATAAAATAACAAACATTTTATTAAAATCAATTAATATTTCTTCTTTTTTTCACCAAGGATCAGGCAAGAAGTGCAAGCTACCTCAATCATTATTTCACTGACATGAATGAGAAGAGCATGACATGAAGAATAATACATATAGTATTTGTGTTAAAACATTATATAGTTAAGTCTGTCATGCTACAAGCAGACTACAGGTTAACACTGCACTAAACTGTACTAAGGGGGATACTGCTTTGTGTTTATATGCTCTATGTCCAATATTTAGTGCAACAGCACCAGCCAATTTGCAGAGCTAACAGAGGTTATGACTGGTTTTGAGGATTTGACTCCTGGTTTGTTTCTGTGATCTGAACATACTCTAGTATTTGCACTATACCAGATGATCTTAAAGATTCCTTTCAATTTCATTTCATCTAAAAGGAATCCTGTTCATGTGCTACAAATGTGAGCAAATCCAAGCACAAGCTGCGAGGCAAGCAAAAACCATGGCTGGCAGCAATGACTAGGGGGTTTCCCTTTAACATCACATTCATCATCTGAACTAAACTGCTAAGGTAGATGTAACCAAGATCTTTCCACTGAAGTTGTTACTTTTCCCCTCCCTCACAGCAACTTTCTGACTTAAAGAAAAGTGAAGTTATAGTCTCAGGCAAGTTTTGAAGAAAAAAGTCAAGATATAAAGGAAAACAGAAAATTTTTAAGCCCATGTAAATGTTATCCCAGGTCATTTTAGTCACACAATAGGTATAAAACTTTTGTTTTGAACATTGTTTTCTAGACAATGTTACCAATGGCACTTTTCTGATTTAAAAATAGTTCATACAAACAGGAGATAGTTACTTAGTAAAAAAATCATCATTAGAATTATGTAGCAGTTAACTGGCTATGAGAGGAAGGTAAAAAAATATACTTTAAAAGTGGATTTACCGGGCTACAGAATTTAGTGCAGAAATTCAGTGTCAGACCTTGAGATTAGTTTGTTTAAAACTGGCTATTACCAAAATATGGGAATATGGTAAAACATTTTGTTAACAGTATTATGATCATGCATATTATGTCTCAGTAGGAGTCCAGTGTTGTATCCTTAAGACCAGAGTAATGGAGGTGGGATAAAAACCAAATGATAGAAGATATACAGACACTCATTTAGAGAATAAACTATTTTGCTTAGCTGAACAGTTAATCAATTGAAAATGCAATAGGAGAAAAAAAGGACACAAGTGAGGTACTATTCAACCAACAAGATGACAACCACAGATGTGATGTAACTTCTGTTCTAGAGAGCCAGGAAACACACTTATGATGCTGCCAGTTTTCAGATTGTATGACTGTGGTTTCAGAAGAGGTGAAGCATCCATCTGATGGCTACACAAAGAGGCCATATAGACCATCAGGCGCTCACACAAGTGAAAGCATTCTTTTAAAATGGGACAGAAATACTAGATTCAAGAATGAGAGTCGGGATTAAAAAAAGGTGGGATGAGGACAGGAGAGACAGAAGCTTAAGGGTACATGTGTTAGCTTTTTAAACAAACCTGTTGGCAACTGCCATATATCACACTTCAGTACACATCCCTAAACTATTCTAGACTGCACTAACCAGATTGAAGCAAGTCAGAAAACGTGCTCAGGGAGAGCATCTCACATGCTCAAAGCGACTAAACTGGGTTTGATCTACGGGAACAGACTACAGCTAATCCAGTGCCAAACCCCATGCAGATGCTCACATGCCCTGTGAATTCACTCATGCTTGTTAATGCAAACACAGCCAATGCTTATCACAACCAAACAAGTGAAACTGATGCCAAATAAATAAGGAATGAAAAGCATCACCTTTTTATTGGTGCCCCCCTTCCATTTTAGTTTCTTGAACTGACTCACTCAAGTGTAACATAAGCACCAATAAATTCAAGGGAAATATCAGATGCATCAGGCTTGGCAAAGTGGTAAAGAATAAAAGCAACTGAATATTAGATTAGCTTCGCTGTAATACCATCCCGTTCTTTGAGCCTGAAGATGAAACCAGCATCTTTATTTTCAATCACAACCAGCATCTCAGCCCATCACATAAATTCACTACAAACTGCTTTGCTCAAAATTTGGCGATCCACTTGACTTGCCACTGAAGCAGACTGTCTTATGGTGGATGTTTTTTGTATTTTATAGAAAGAACATATGCTAAAAAGCCTTCCTTTTTGTGTGTGTGTAAAATATGAAGGCAAATCTAAAGGATTCACATTTCAGAAGTAATTATTTCAAAATGAGGAACAAAACTTCTGTAAATCAGTTCCAGATACAAATAAAACATCTTGCAGTAGCTTTCTCAATGATATACAGACCCTTGTCAAATCTCACAAACAGTGCATGTTTAAATTCATCCTTTGTAATTCAAAATAGATTTGCATACAGGAAGCGATGTAGATGTGTATGTATGTGTATGTATTTTACTCACACTTGCAAAACTACACCATGACGTAATTTTTTTTAATTAGAACCTTTCAGTTGCCTGGAAGACAGACAGCAGAAGTCATGTTCTTTTTTTCACTCTTCCCAGCAGTAACAAAACTACCTATTAGAGGAACAGATGCTGATGCCACAAATATCTTTTTACTACCATCATTTCCTTCTCCACATGACACTTTGAGGACATCTACAATGAAGTTATAACGAACTATTAAGCACTCCTCCTATTTCAAAGGAATAAAACAGGCAAAAAACAAGCTAAAAAAGAAATCCAATGCCAAAGGTCCAAAACCCTGGATCCCTAAAGGCTTATGTATTTATATGTAACTCCATGGTATTCAACCACACTACACACACACAAAATTCAGTATGCAGGTCTCTGCAGAACTAGAATCTTCTTCAAAAGAGAACTTTATAATGATTTATAGGAAATCAAATTTTTTTTAAATCACAATGCTGTAAACAATCTCAATTAGATTTATTTTATAAAGGCATAAGTGTTATCGGTTTCCCTCATTTTTTCTGCCTTAATACCCTTTCTTCTTGATTCCTGGCATAGTTTCAAGATGGCCCATATAAGCATGACAGGCAAACTAACATTCTGTTTTAATTAACTAACACTATACATCTGAACAAACTTCAAACCATCCATGTTTATCTAGAACACAAATTTTAATGATCCTTTTCAACCAATAATGTTGAGTGTCCATCACTTAATAATAAATATAACACCGTATATTTACTGTGTAAGTATAAATTCATTTTAGTTTTTACAAGATTCTCATCAGTTTTACAGCTGACCGTAAGTTCTTGGATTTTGAACACCTCTCAAAGAGTCAGTCAACTTGGATTATACCTGAGCAGAAAACAATGCTTAGTCATTCCTGCCCTAGTCTTATCTACCTGTTTTCACGTTCATACATCTCTTTTGAAGTGCTTCTTAGTTGCTCGATTTCTTGATTTGTTTTCAACCTTATTTGTTCCAACTCTTCATGTAGTCTCTTTTCATATTCTGTTTTATAGTGATCTCTGTAAATAAACAAATACATTGCACTGGTCAAAATATCAAAATTCCAGGTACAACTTTACAAGTATGGCAGAGAGCTTCTTGATTTCACATTTTATTTCAACCCTTACTCACTTACCACTCAATTGACTTGAAATATATATCAGCCTATGTTGTTACACAAATTAAATGAAAATCAATCAGGAATAAATAATATTTAACTGGGAATAAATAGAAGTTTTCTGCATACTGCTTTAGATTTTTTCATGTAATGTGATACTGAATAATCACATAACATTAAGCTTAACATTCTTCCCAACATTCTTTGTCACCTCCTAAGTGCTTATATTACTTCACCACTTTGAAAACAAAACCCCTCACTTTCCTCTTCATCACTGAGTAAGAATTGATTAAACTTACTGACTTGCAATGCTGCCATGCCACTACAAGACTTCTTTGAGTACCATCTGCACCTCGTATGGGGGAAAAAACATTACAAGAAACATTGAAGATTAAATGCAGTGGATATTTGTGAAGTCAAAAACCCCCAAGGTTTGGGAATTTACACTGTCAATGTGACATATAAATTATTTAAAATACACAAGGAAGTTTTTAAGCAACAGGTATCAGAAGATACCAGGATAAAGAATTTCATTTCAGAGAAATACCGACTTTTTTTTTTAACTTTGGAAGTCAGGAAGGTTCACTGAAAAAATCAGAAGTATTTGGAAAAGTCTTGAACATCCACAGTGATGTCACCATAAGACAGTTCAAAGTGATGTTATCTTCATGAGAAGTAAAATAAACAAATGGTATAGCAAAGGGCACGTTCCAACTGACTGCCCTGCCAGTGCATTTAAATAAACACCAAGCTGCTGTTGAAGAAAAGGATCATCATTTAGAATTGGCGAATCATGACAGAAGGGTTTGGGTTGTAAGGGACCCTAAAGATCATCTAGTTCCAAGCCCCTTGTCGTGGGCAGGGACACCTTTCACTAGACCAACCTGGTTTTGTCCAAGGATGGGGTACCCACAACCTCTCAGGGAAACCTGTTTCAGTGCCTCACCCACCTCACAATAAAGAATTTCTTCTTAATACCTAATCTAAATGTACTCTCAGTTTTAATCCCTTCCCCCTAATCCTATCACTACGTGCCCTTGTAAAAAGTCCCTTTGTAATTTTATTCCTGACCTGCTGTTACAGTCTTTTGTTTGAACAGCAGTTAGAAATGGTTTTGTCTCATCACGTTCCTGTATCTTTTGGAGGTTGCAGGCTTGAGTGAGCTTCTTTCAAGGGCTATTACTAATAAGGATTTATACTGCAACTAAACTAAACACAATCTGAGCATTGCAATGCAACTACGGATTGTGTTTTAAGGTTACACATATAAAAGGAAATTGCTTTTGTTAGTCTGTGCTTACACATGGATTCCCCAAGAACTGTAACTATGAGCTACAGGTGATTTGTCTTGACACAAACTCAACCTATTACAAAATGTGTCTTTTTAAAAATTTGGCAGGTTAATGCCCCACGTTTCCTGAAGTCTGTAATTTTCTAATTGCAGTAACCCAGAGCCAGCAGTTCTGACAGTGACCACAAGGTGACTTATGCTTTATTTCTAAAAACAGATACTTGGGTTTGTTTCATTAATCTTCATTCCAGAATTACAGCAGTACAAAGAGACCCAGATGTGAAGAAATCATTAAAAAGTCTCAAATTTTTCAAAAGGTAGTAAATAGAAGCTTATTACCCAAACTTCTGTCACCTCCATGAAGTACTGAGGACTATAGAATATCCATTAGCTGGTACATTTTTCTCCTGCTCTACTTTTGTACCTCTCTAATTAATTTGTCAAATAAATAGGATTCTAGAGGAAGACTGCCCAGACCTACATGACTTCTTAAAACACCACTTAAAAGTAAGACTTAAAAATCCATTTAAAATGCAGAAGTTCCGTGTGAAAAAGTTCTGAGATACAAACATGAAAAACAAATTAAAAAACTTTAAGTGACTGCATTGAAAGGAAAACAGTTTTAAAACACTTCTGATACAGGCTGCAACTCATAGCTGATCATTTCAGTAGAGTGTCCTTCTATTTTCACTTAGGTAACACTTTGTATTTTAGTTGTATTACAGGAGAGGCATATTAGCACACTTCATCTCTTGATTCAAACAGAAGGAAGAGGCTGAAGAGAAACTGAACCTACCTCATACTCTGAGCTTAATCATTCAATCCACAGGTGTTTTTTTAAGAACCCTACTAACCAAAAAATAGGTTTATGTTCATTAATGAAGGACATATAGAGAAACATTTGATGTAATTTTGGGATATACATTGAAACAATATTTTTTGGCACCTAGATGTAGGGAAATAACTTGAACTGGATATACTTGCATTGGATGATTCTCTTAGTCATGATTTGGTTTTCGATAGTCCCGCAAGAAGCAGAGACTTAGACTCAATGTTCTTTATGGGGCCCTTCCAGCTATGATTCTATGCAATTTTGTAGTAGAGCATTACATATGTAGCAAGACATGTAGCTGAGCAGTGTAATGCTTCCTGTTCCACATGCCATACATGTATCTATACCAATTCACAGAGCACAGAGATTTGATGCTATTCACCTGTGGCTCAGCATACAGTGATCAATCTGTTTCTCAAGGCTACACTTAGAGAATCTCTATCCAAGTTCGAGATGCAAGGACTGACAGCTCTAACAGATGATACAAAACATACTCTGGTCTATATTAAACATTTGTGACAACTGAATGTATTTTATTCCATAGTAATACTTTAGATGGCCTATCAAATACTCCTGTTTTTAATAAAGTCATTTGGGTAATTTGTGGTGGTGGGAGGTCAAATATGTAATAAATGCAATTTAAAGAACTTTTCTCTTTTGTAATTAACTACAGTTACCTGTCTAAATTTCTGTGTAAAACCTAAGAGATTAATCACGATAAACTTTCAATGTTGACATCTTCACTACTATGGTCTTACAATCAAAGGTTTAAAAAAATTTTCCTGATAAACATTAAGACCCAGGAAAAGTGTTCTGCTTCTAGTTAAATAAATATGGATTTGCCTTCTGAAAAATAAAATTAAACAAGATTTGTGCAAGAAACAAGGGAAAACAGTTAAATAACTTGTCTATTGATAGAAGTGAAAACACAGTAACTTGCCTGGATTTAACATATTTTTCATACATTTCTTCCCTAGCTTTTTTGGCATCCTCTAGCTGAATCTGAAGTCTTTCAAGACGATCTTCTTCATGTGCACAGCGAACACTGAGCTCCATGTTCTGGCGATTAAGATAATCTTTATCTTTTTGCAACAGGTTGAGGGATTGTTGTGCGGTTGCCAGCTATAAAAGGTATTAAAAAACCACTTTAACATAAACGTCAAGGTAAGTATACAATCTATGTACACATTGTTTGCAATTTCATTTTAACTCTCTTCTGTGAGAAAAAACATAACTGTGCTCTCTCCCCAGGTAACAGGTTATATGTATAACCACAGTGAACAGACATCATAGATCCCTACACGAAGGAAAAAAGCAGTCACTGCTCCCACAACTAGTCCTCCCCTGGAATAAATACTGTGTGAAAACTTACCATTGGATGCTCCTCCAATCTAAGACTTGTGATACTACATCAGTATACATAAAAACCAGCATGGACCTTCCAGAAGATTGGTGCTACTTTTATTCACTCTTAGATTAATTTAGTATAAAGTTAATGAAAAAAGCCATTGCTAATGCTGTAGTGCAGTATTCGATGCATACATAAAAACTTGATGTACACAACAAAACTTTTTTGGCCATTGCTGTATGCAGAGAATGAACTTGTCTTTTGATGTCACCTTACAGTGCTAGAACACTCAGGAATAAACAGCCTAACAAAGCCTTCAGACTGATACCAAAGAGAAGAATAGAAAAGGTACTTTCTAATGCAAATTCATTTTTTCTCTAATGCTTCTGACAATCTCTACAGCTACCTGTAAAATTAGGCAGAGCAATAGTATCTTTGAAGTAGATATATCTGTAACACTGTTATATGGAGACACTAAGGAACCCGAAGATTCTCCATATTATTCTTCCCTGAACCAGTGCAGAAGACAAGAACAACCTACTCATGCAGTGCCTTTCAAATGGTATTAAAAAATAAATTCACAAATTAATTCAGAACAGGTACTCAATTTTATTTCTTCTATTTCTTTTGGTGTTTCCTGGAGTAATTTCTGTACAGAAGCACAGCTTAAAAATAGTCTTACTTTTGCATTCATGTTGCACTGAGCTACAAACCATCTAATAATTAGTCAACAACGATACAAACTGAAAAGGTTTCTTTCTTTCTTGGGATTCAGTAAAAGTCTGCTGGCCCTCCTAAAACAATATTGTGAAGTTACACCTACATCAGAGAAAGGGAAAAATTCCTTAGTGATGCCAATCATTTTGGAAGATTCTATTCTAATTAGCTAATAACTTAAGATGAAGAATTCATCCTGGTTGTTCAGTGAGGCAATCTTCCCCCAATGGACAATTTGATGCAGAAACAGTGCAAGTGAATACTTGGTAATGGAAGCTTGCACTGGCATAAACCACCGAAGTTCCACAGATCAAGGCAGTGAACTTGGAAACATTCTCTATATACATTTCTCCTTGAGTGCCTTGACCCAAAAGTTATCATACATGTCCAGCAAGGAAGCCATCATGGAACACAATTTGTGACTCTTGGATGAATGAATTACTCAATGGAGAAGCAGCAACAGGCATTTCCCTTGATCTGACTGGCCTCTGGCTCTTGGAATGTCCTTGGAGAAGCAGAAATATATTTTCCTGGGCAAAACTAGTGCTAAAAGAATGGCAATGGCTGAGATTTGAGTCAAATGACTGACCTATCAGGATCAGAACACTGGAATTCTAACAAAGTTGAAAACCCTTGTGTGCTTGAAAAGGCATTTATTCATTTTCCCAGTAGAAAGACTTTCACAGACTAATTGAGAGACATTAGAGAAAAACAGTCCATCACCCTTGTGGACAGTCCTGCCCAAAAGGCAAGCAGTACTAAAATTCCTCTTGTCAATATGCAGCATCATAGAAAGAGGAGGTCTGGAATAGCAGTCTCTTGGTGACACAGAACTAACTTCTGTAAAGCAAAGCCAATCTCTCATCACTGGAGAGTTACAAAGAAGAAAAACTATGTATTCTATTTGTATAGAAAAAATATACACTACAAAGCATGTCATACAACAGCTCTGCCCTACTGTCACTATTCATCAGAAAGAACTTCAGCAAGCTATAACAAATTCCTCACCTTTTGAGGTATAGAGCATTGTGCTGGTTTTGGCTGGGATACAGTAAATTTTCTTCAGAGTAGCTAATATGGGGCTGTGTTTCAGATTTATGCTGAAAACAGTGTTGATAACACACAGATGTTTTAGCTATTGCTGGCAGCGCTTTCGCAGGGTAAAAGTCTTTTCTGCCTCTCACCCCACCCCACCAGTGAGTAGGCCAGGGGTGCCAAGAAATTGGGAGGGGGCACAGCAGGGAAAGCTGATCCCAGCTGACCAAAGGGATATTCCATACCATGCGGCACCATGCTCAACATAAAGCTGAGGAAAGAAGGAAGGATGGGGGGGCAGTCAGTGAGATGGTATTTGTCTTTCCATGACAGCGCCCTGCTTTCCTGGAGATGACTGAACACCTGCCTTCCCATGGGAATTAAGGAATGAGTAAGGGGGTTTTTATTTGCTTGTATGTGGGGCTTTTGCTTTGCCTATTAAACTGTCATTATCTCAACACACAAGTTTTCTGACTTTTCCTCTTCCAATTCTCTCCCCTACTCCACTGCGATGGGCAATAATTGTGTGGGGCTTAGTTACCAGCTGAGATTAAAACATGGCAAGCGTGGCACAGCACTCATCCTCCACTGGTAAATTTTGTCCAGGGGCCTCCAAGGTTCCTGAGCTTATTAGCAGAGTTCAGAAGGTTGAAGCAAAGACAAAGAGACCTAGGAAAACGCCATGTATTGCCTAGGGGAAAAATGGAAAGCATTTGACCAGTGTTGATGGAGATACCCAATGCTGCTGTGAGGTTGACTAGCTGTTTGAAACATCATAGCAAGTGATCAAGGCTTCTGATGACCAGAAACCTCGTTCAAGGAGGAAGACTGTTATGGGTTCACCTAGGTGGGCCTGGACTTGGGTTCTAAGTTTGGATTAGGCCTGGAATTGTCGGGTGACTTGAGCTGGGCTGGGCTAGCTGACAGCTGACTTCTTCTAACCAATGATATTGTA
>JAOXXN010000001.1:51999012-52013893 GCA_026770055.1 Myrmophylax atrothorax
TCCCCCCCCCACTGACAATAAACCTCACCCTGTTCAAGCTACTGGAACAGAGCTGGCCAAGATGAGGGGCCTCCTCCAAAGGGGTCACTGCCCGGAGCTGCTGATGGAGAGAGGCAGATGATGTTCAGCTATGGAATTACCATGGGACAGTGAACCTGGATCATGCTCTCTCGGGTCTTTCCTGAGTTAAGTTTTTCCAAAACCTTCAGCCATAATACTCACAGAACCTTAGTCCTATTGTTTCCCGTAAATTTCAGGCTCATAATGGCATTAAAATCTAATTCAGGGACTCTAGTTTCATTTTCAAGCAGCTGAAAGTATCTAGCCTTCGACCATTGTCCTTCTCTAAATAATTCAGCTTTTTGGTAAACAAAAACATAGTGTCCATAAGATCTGCTGTGTTAAAATCAAAGAAACAAGGCTTTTCTTTCCCAAGAAATTGCTAAGGATTGTCAATCAGACTCTAGCAAGATAGCTTATAGAAGACATTATTTCCCAACATTTTTAGGAGAAAAATAAATAAAAAGAAATAAGAAATTACTAACTGTGAAGTTTAAAATATAGAGTTTAGGAATGCTGTGTTAGCACAAGAAGTTAATTTTTTAACATAAAATGGCAATAGAAAAGCTTGAGCTTTTATGGCTCCTTTGAACCCAGTTGCTAATGTATTCTGTGAAATTTAAATATTTAGGAGTATTTGTAATTCAAAACAACTCTTGGGTAAAATGTGCATGTTACTGAAGGCTGCCCAGCAACAGGACCTTATGATGGAGAGTGGAGAAAAATGCATTACCCAGTTGAAACTGTAGACTTATTTTACGTAGTTAGAAGGCAATTTCCTAAGTTGGATTTTGTCCAAGGTTCTGCATTTGTCACCTGAAGCTTATGGGAAAAACCACAGGATCCTTCATGAGCACAAGTTATTGTGACCTTTGCTTTAATGCCTAAGGACAGAAGAATCTGAATAGCTTCTCTAGACAAAGTGTTGGTATAGTACAGGTATAGGCAACAATACTACTTATTTATTCCTTGCCTGTCTTAAGTTTCTCATTTTATTGGTCTTGGATAAACAAAAGAGATATTCTTAAAAAAAATAGAATAACTGCAAGAGAAATCTGGTAGACTAGAGTCAAGTAGTATTACTTTTCAATGGAGATTATGAGTTTGCAGACCTAAAAAAGCTATTTTGTAAAGTAATGTATATAATATAATGTATTAGCAATTCTGAAATTGAAATTTTGCTTCCTGACTTCATAAAATGATTGTGCTCTTTAAAATTCACTGGGGCCAATGTGCAAAGCACTGTGCCAGAACCCGGTGTTATCTGACTCCAAGGATGAGGATAAAAGTACAAACTAAAGGCCAAACAACACAATATTCTGTAGGAATGAGAACGAGTAAAACAAATGAATGGCAGTCTGGAAGTGGACTGAAAAGCAAAAATAGTCTTATGAATAGAATTGTTTGACTTTAGACAGTGGTTTCCATCTGTGGATTGCAAATATTTTATTAATTTTAATGAAAGCATCACAGTGCCTTTTTGTGGGAAGTAAATGTTATGTCTGTTTTGCATATGGGTAATGATGACACTGAGTCTCCTCTTCAAATATGGCTCACGACTGCTCCCTTCAAAAGCTGAAAGTTGAAACAAATTTGAGCTGTGATGATGGAAAAAATAACCAGATTTTTGGACTGAAATACTTTGAACCTTTCCAGATTATTTTTATATGACAGTCACAGGAGTGTGCTTACCCAGTGAGATTGCACATTGTGTCTGGTTAAGCCATGTTAATTAGAAACAGAACTACAGACTCATTGTGCTATTATATTCCTCTTTATATGTAGCTCAATTGATATATTACGGCTCTGTTGAGTTAATGAGTCACATGAGATGCAAGCATACTTTCTTTTAGTTCAAACAAAGTTTAAAAAACGTTACTGTGCATAGTATTCAAAGTGCTCAGGAAGGGACTGGTCACAGGTTCTCTATAATGCAAATGTTGTGATGAATGGATGATTGGGCTGAATCTTTAGTATATGATCTTTTCTTCACAAACCTAAAAATCTTTCCCATTCAATGCATGAATCAAAACAGCCACTGATAAAAAATATCTGTGGTTTATTTATGGTTTAAAAAGTTTCCGAACTAGCATACAGTGACAATGATTTTAATACATTCATAACATTTAAGCACTGTCTCTTCTTGAAGGTGTGAAGTCAGAGACAAATTGAAAAGAAATAAAACCAAGTCTTTCCCATCTGTTCAAGATATGAACTGTTAAAAACCTGTTCCTACAGCTATGCTTGGGAGAAAGGTGGGCACTTCTGTCAAGCAAGCAAAATTGGGTTACAGTTAAAGGTTCACTAGCTGACCTCCTGAAGTCCCTTCTATCTGAATTATTCTATAAGCTTATATTTTTAAAGCACTCCTTTTGTCCCATGCTTGTTGCCATTACACTCATGGTTGTGATCCCTTTGGGATGCTAGTTGGACAGTACTGACACCAGGCTTTGAATGAATGGCACTTGGTGGAAAACAATATATGATATTAAAAGTGAAGAAAGGAAAAATATAAAGTGGTATGGTTTGGAGAGTCAAAAGAAGTTAAAAATCTACTACTCTCAACTTTTTCTGACCATCTCTGAGCTGGAAATTGCCATTCTGGTCAGCTGCAACACCATAACCATCCCATAAGAGCATAGCTAACCCATAGCAATGCAGTGCAAAACTGCAGAGCTTAAACTGTTGCTTTGGCAGCTTGTCAGTGGCAACTTTTAATTTGAAAATGGTTGAAAGAATGGGGCAGTATTTCTGAAATTGCTCCAGTTCAGATTACAAGA
Organism: Myrmophylax atrothorax; assembly: GCA_026770055.1. Taxonomy (NCBI): domain Eukaryota; kingdom Metazoa; phylum Chordata; class Aves; order Passeriformes; family Thamnophilidae; genus Myrmophylax; species Myrmophylax atrothorax. Next base: position 52,001,853 of record JAOXXN010000001.1, read on the forward strand.
AGTTGACCCAGTCCTCAGTGAGAAAGTACTTTGGTTCTAAGCATCCAGATCCCAGGCATCTACATGTCATGCAGCAAACTCTGAAGAACTGAAAAAAATGCTTTCAGTAAGAAATCTTAGGAAAATCTTAGTGCACAAAGATTGCCTAAAACTGTTTAAAAATAGGAACAGTCAAATTAAATGATGCTCACTTTCTTTTTTTTCCAAGTCTTACCAGTTATTGGTTCCCAAAGAGTAAAGCAAAAGAGTTTGACCTAGGCAGTTAACTCCAGGACATGATCAAACTGCAGTACAGGGAATCTTCTGCCCTCTTCACTGAATCTGCATAGTTTCTAACAGGATTCCACACTATTTCCCTCACACCTTTGTCCTTTTTACATGAGTTTAAATGCTATCACACATCCCTCCTCAACCTGTACCTCTCCTCTCTAATTCTCTTTCTACAGCTCATTTTTCCCCTGACATGTCTATTTTTATGCTTGCCCTAAGCCTTTCCACCTCTCCTTTTATCCTTCGGTAGGCCTTCAATCATCTTCTTTCTGTTTTATCTCCATTTTGTAATTTATCTTTTATTTTTAGGGTGCTGAGGGGTGATCCAGCAGTTTAGAATTTTTTTTTCAAGAGCTGATGGAGCTAGCTCACTTCACAGTGTGACATACTTTGGAGGCCCTTTAGAGTTCATAAAAGTCCAAGGAAAAACATGGCATTATATCTTTGTATCCTGGCAGCTCTTACAGTATCCCCCCATTCATCACATGCATGATTTCTACAAAGAATGTGTTGTAACCTTCTCTTAAAGCAGCTGAAAGACCAGTCATTTTCCTTTGATAAAGGGATTTCTGTCTCTGGACCATGAAAAAAAATGCTGCTTCTTTTGGAAACTTGGCTTAAATATTTGGGTACTTGAACATTGAGCACAGGATAAGAAATAAAAAAGTTATTTATCAGTTTAGATTCACGTTGACACATGTGCTGGCATGATATAGATATGTTTACATAAGCATTCTACTCTTTTGCAGAGAATACAAGATAGTCCCACTCTGCAGTGTTCGAACTGATTTTGTATCTGACCTCAAAGAATTGTTTGAGCTTAATCACAATTAAATACAGTTCTTTAACTTCTCGCTGCTCTTGCTACAAGTAGAAGTGATCACAAACTGTCATTTTGAAATATGGCTGAACTTAAAAACAAACTAAAACTTGAGTTGCAGACTCATCTTCCTCATTCCCAGGTATAGGAACTTGTTCTTTAAGCACAAATAAATTTGTTCCAGATATGAATATGGATATGCACAGAGTGTATCAGGATTTATGATTCTAGTTAGAAATAGAAGTAATGTAATCATTAAAGACACCAGTTTCCACTCCTATTTATCTCTGTGTTTCTTGTTTATTGTTTCTTCTTACAAGACTCTGCACCCTGGACAGTGCTAACTTTCAGTAGTTAACGTTTTTTAGTATTTTCTTTTTGGTCTTGGGACTGTTTTACCATTTGGTTATATTTCACCAAGAAAATTGTGCAGGGTATATTACTTAGTGAAAACAACTTGCCAAGATGCATAGGGAGAATTATTTTGGTGAAAATTCTGTGAGCAGGATACAAAGAAAAAGTGTATTTGGAGGTCTTGTGTGCTCAGGGAGATGCACCTATTGTCTAAAATTAATTGATATCAGTCTGTCAAAGGCTTTTTTCATCCTAGAATAATATGGAAGAAAATCCAGATGCCATAATGGGAGCATTTTATCATGCTTGCTAGGATCCCGGCTGCTTCAGGGGCTTGCATACCCTCATTCAGTTCCTTCTGACCTTCAAAAGGCACTGAAGATGTTCAAAGTCCTCCTGAGACACTCAGACTCTCCCAGGATGAGAGGGGAATACCCATAAGCCCTCTGCAAGGATAGTGTCACCTTCCTATGTAAAAACAACCCTTGGAACAAATTCAATTTTTTACAGTCAGTAGCTGAAATGCCATGTCTTATGGAAAACTATAGATCCTCTAATGTTATTAATATCCTACCTTTGGGACATACACACATTGACCTCTATTCCCAAAATGTATCTTTGAGTGCTGGAAGTATTTTGTACAAAATATAAGGCAAATATTTTTAAAAAGGGATTATTGGATCTGATGGAAGAGGGATAATTCAGACATTCAAAATAATTTCTAGAGGTAGGTGCACTTTGTAGTTTCAAAATATTGAAGTTCTTGACGCTTAAAAAGTTAGTGACAAATTTCATGGCCACTGACCTCTGTTTCAGGAAGAAGCTACTGATATCTTACATTTCTCTTTCTGAATTTTTTTCTCCTACTGCCCGATGTTAAAACGGAGCAGTCTTTCAAAAGTTCATTCAACATCAGACCTCTTCAAAGATTTCTCAGTCTAATAACCAGTGGAAAGTGCCAGTGGGAAGAAAAACACCCAACCAAACTGTTGAGTGGACAGGAAGAGGGAAATTTTCTTAAGGGCCTAGTAGAGTCTGAGTGGAGTTAGTACAACTCAGGATGTCACTGTAAGTTGCTGGACTGAGTGGTAGGCTGGGATTTTCTCTGCAATCCCTAAAAACTGTGTTCTCACCTTCCTATCTATGGCTATTCCAGGGGCAGTGGGGTTGCTGTGTATCTGAAAAGAGTATTTGCCTTCCACCTGGACATCAGATATGGAAAGGGAGTTGGCAGCATATCTAATGCTTATGGACATATGAGCAAATGCTTCCCCTACAAGAAGATCAGTAAAGCTTCCTCAAAGAGAAGGTAGTTTTCTATGAACATGTAATTTTAAGATACTTGGATTGCAGCAAAATGCAGAATTGTGAATATAGCAAAGAAGGGAATGTACAAACTAAGTGCTGCAGGATTTTGAGGCAGACCTAAGAAGTACAGACCTCTGTCAGAGACTTCAGCTGGGATTTGTACCCACTGAGCTCTTCTGTCAGGCTCCCCTTTTTCATCTGTAGATCACTTAGCTCTTTTCTTAAGGAACGGACGACTTCATAGAATCGGATCTAGAAGAACAAGATACATACTCAAAATTGAGATTAACAAAATTGCAATTGAAAAACTACAACCCCAAAAACAAAGCAATTCAACATTTTATGGCAATAATTTACCAAAATATTTCTAGTGCATGACAGAAACCTGGTTGGGGACTTGCGGTGTAGTGAAGGAAATGCTAAAGCAGAACCAGCATCTTCAGCCTTTGACAGCATCACCTATGAAATAATCAGTTTGTGTTTGGCACTGAACAAAAGACAGGAATAAAGGTGAAGATACAATGCTGTTCAACTAAAGCAGCTCCCAGTCAGGCTGCTTCAGGAAAAAAAAACCAACCTAGTTGCTAATGGACTACATGGCCCCACACACCTACTTGTGCCAACCCTAGAGCCTATTCGATTAACAGTGTAAAAAGAGAAAAAAAACAAACCCAACAAACAAGAAACCTATTTAGCAATAACCAACTTAACTTGCTAACTTCCCCCAAGCCAATATAAATTTTTATGGGCTGTGTAGAAATAGAGAGAGATTCATCTTTGTTTTCTGCCAGTTCAGAATGCTGAGTTTGCACCAAGAAAAACGCAAGAGCAAGTGCAGGAAGCAGGAACAGCACATGAGCAGGAAGAACTGAGACACCCCCCGACACAGTGTCAGCAGAAACATGCTGCTGTATGGATTCAGCTGCATCAGGCAGCAAAGCCTCTGAAAGACTCAACTCTGCTAAATTAACACCAAAAAAAAAATCAACCCCGTAAAAGAATTAACATTAAATTAAAATCTGTAACACATACTCCTCTCTCCTCCCACTTTAGTCATAGGCATAGTCTCAGGCAAGTAAGTCCCACATCCATAAAACTTTTCCAGAACATTTCTACTGAGCAAGGAAAAAAGAGTAGAAAATATTATAGTAAACCCACATAGTCAGTAGTAAAAAAGAAAAAGAGACCAAACAAAGAAGAAAGCTTTTCTGATACACTCCCACACATACGTACACAGAGGTTTTTACTCCTAGATTAACTTGATAACTTAAAATATTGAGTTTGGGGAGTGGTGAAAAGAATAGATAATTAAGCACTGCTTTCATGCAAAAGCTATTGCATACCCTCCATCACTAATGCTTTGTTTGATATATGATTAAAGAATACAAGCAAGAAAGCATAAATAGTGACCATTGAATAGCAAGCTGTACTACACTTGCAAGCTGAAGGAAGACAGATCTCTGTTTTGCTACCTGTAAATATCAGAAGAGAAAGGAAAGTTCCAGGTATATTTCATATAATTGACAGCATACAATTCCAAAAACACAGAAGCCATGGAAATTTACAATGTAAACATAGGTGGCTTTGCCTTATACAACAAGCCAAGTGTGCAGTATGACTGGAAAATGAGTATTTATAGTTTTAACTGTAGCATCTGATAATTCAATTGCTCATTTTTAATAAAAAAACCCCAAGACCTTGATTATCACCAATTGGTAACCATTTAAAGCACTGTGTGTTTTTCACACCTGCTTTTCCGGTAAGTTCTTTTACTTTTACTGCAACTTCCCTAGGAAACCTAAATGTTTACTTCCCAAAACACAACAGATTTCCCAGTAGAAACCAAGATTACATGGCATACAGGCATCAAGGATAAATGTATTTGCAAAGCCTCCCAAGAACAAAATCACTGCATGGTAACGAAAAAGTGCAAACAAATGCAGCAGATGAGGATGAAGGTGTAGCAGAAATTCAACAGTTACTGTTACTTAACTGGTTTCATGGCCAATAAACATTCATTTAACTCAGCAGTCAAAGCACACATTTTCTCTTGCCAACTCAACAGAGCAGAAGCAAAAATCACTGTTAATGAGATTTCTGAAACAACTGGCCATCTTAACAATTACAACTTTATATCGAGGTGCTGTAAATAAAGAGTTTCTATTTCCTAGGCAATTTAAAAAAACATTCTTCGCATGTGGCCACCATTTTTTATGGAAAAAGAGAATTAAGCTAAAAATGGGTTGGTGCAGATGATCAATAAGTTGGGTTCTGTTAAATCAAGTTATGTGAAAGCAGTTGCATCAGTTAACTGCCTTCTTAAACAAACAGCAGCTGAGCTGTAATTAGCAAAATGATACAATGGAAAAGACACGGCAATTAAAATCAGATCAAACAGAATTTGCAGATACTGTTTTTAAACAATTTCTGAATTTTTTTTTACAACAGAGTATACAGGAGGTTCACTTTACTGAACAAACTGAACTGGTGCTTGGAAGCCACATCACTCAATGGCCTGAAATACTTCAAAATTTCACATACAGTTTCTAAAAAAATCTTTCTTAGAAACACTAAAAAACCCAACAAACCTCACGTTTTACTTGTAAGTTCAATACCAAGAAAGCATGATTTTAGCAGAAAGACGCTCAGAACATGATTTTTCAGTTGACACCATTAACAGTAAATATTACCTAGTCTTTGTTCTAACACGTTGTTATTGCACCCCTTTGTGGAACAACAGTGAAAAACATCTCACATTTGCTTTGATTCCAGTATTTTAAACTTGAAATCTCTCTCTATAAAAAAATCTGCATTTAAGCTCTTGCTGCTATTTGTCCAGTATATCAGGTTTCAAATAAAGTCTAAGCATTATATACATGTTTGATTCTATCCTGGAGAATGATAAGGCAGTATTTTATAATTGACAAATAAATTTAAAAAAATAATTAAAAAAAAAAGTCAGAAAATTTCTCACTCAAGTTGTCTAAGCAGGACCCTTTCTTGCCAAGGAAAATTTTACCCTAATACCAGTAGACTATACTATTATTTCACACATAGATCTGGAGCCAGAAATGTTAACAGTCCAAGAAATACACAATTTCTCCTTAGGCAAGCAAAGCAGAAAACAGCATTCCCTTCAACATCCTTCTCCTAGCCTTCAGAAGCCAAGTGGATGTATAGACAGGATAAGGAAAACAGTTCTGAAGTCTCCCAGCATTTGTATCAGCTGAATAATTCAAAGTAATGATAAACAACTACTGAGCTTAACTGACCCTTTCAGGTTCACACTAATCCTCTTGTTAAAATAAGTGGAGAGAAGAAGCAAACCCCAGCATTTTACTACAACACGCCTTTAGAATGCCTTCTCCAGGGGAACCAAAAGAAAGTAAAAATTGGCCAAAAAAAAAAAAGGTAGGTTAAGGCTGAAAGGTGGCTGCTACTCACCTCTCCCACTTCACATCTTTTTGAGAGCCCCTTTCTACTCACAAATGAAATTTAACCATTCTAATTGTGCTGTAACAGCTTCAGTTAAAGCAGCTGACAAGGTTACCAACTCCTGGTATCTGTCCTGCCTGGCTACACAGTCTTTTGTACTGACTGTCAATCAGCTCCCCAAGTCCTGAACTATCTGCATGCCAATTTCAAGCAAGTTGACACAGATTTCCATTTCTGTTAAAAATCCTGCTTTTTTGACCATGGTGGTGCAGGAATCAACAATCCCCCTCCCATAAATACTTCTGTAGATGGCAGAAGGTAGAGTAGACAGATGGGGCTAATAACCTAATAGGGCCAAGCTACATATTCTCAGAGCTGCACACAGCCTTAGGATTTTCCCAGCATTTGCAGAAGTCCAAGTTTCGGAACTTCTTAAAAAAGATGTTTGCAAGATCATCCTTTGGATAAGAATGACAATTTAAGGTACACTATCTCCTGTGTTTGGTCAAATTGGAAAAGTCCAGATGGAAAGTGTGAGGGAAAGGTAAGGTTCTTTTTAAGACATCAGAGTCCGGGATTAAAAGGTCCCCTCTTTACTGGAATGCAGTTGCAGAAGACTGATCCAGAAGCTCATCTTCCTCTGAAAGTCTTTCATTTCTAGCTGGGGATGAATAAGAATTCCTCTTAATTCTAAAAAAAAAAAATGCAATTTACAGCTTGTGGTGCGTTGACCTGACCAACAGCCAAGCACTGATATGGCTGCTCACCCACCTGCTGCCCCCAGTGGGAGCAGGACTGAGGAGAGGGTGGGAAGAACAAAAGCAATTTCAAAAAAGCCAGTTTAATTACTGAAGGAAAGAGAGGTGACCTTAAAAAGTAAGATAAGCACTCACGACCTCCCACAAGCAGACTGATACCCAACCAGTCTCTGAGCAATAACCACCTTGGAAGACACCACTCTCCTCCACCTTCCTTTGTCCTCTACCTGCTGTTTGTATTGCTGAATATGATGTTAGATGGTATGGAATATTCCCTTGGCTAATTCATGTCAGCTGTTCAGCTGTGTCCCCTCTCAGTCTAATGACTATCCCTAGCTTACCGGGTCAGGGAGAGGCAGACTGGGGAAAAGAGAAAGCCTTGATGCTGTGCAAGCACTGCCAGCAACAGCCAAAACACTGGGGCATTACCAACACTGTTTTAGCCACCAATGCAAAACAAAACAAGATTCAGGCTGCCATGAAGAAAGCTAACTCCATCCCAGCCAGACCCAGGACACAGCTTACATTTTAAGTCAATACAAAACAAAATACTCACGGAAACATATTCAGGGATAGAAAGCTGATCTTCAGGAAGAGACTTTAGCTTCTCATAGCAATCATCTGTTAATTCCAAGTCTCTCAAGCTATGACGGATATTTCCAGCCCTCTCCCTCAACTGATGATTTGTTTCCTCCAGTTGCTTCTGTCTCAATAAAACAGTTTCCATTTCTTGCTTCATTAGAGCCTGATGTTTTCTTCAAGATTGATTTGAAAACAGAAGACATTAAGCAGTGAGTAACACAACTGATAAAGCTTCAAATACTCAGGGAAAGGAGTGAATTATCTTCATTTTGTAGAGGGGAAAATTTACGCAGATTAGTTAATTAGCACAAGAGTGTACACCAACCACCATGGTTACACAATCATATCAGACAAACTATATATAAAAAGCCAGGAACTTCATAGTTGACAATACTTTATACATTGACAATACAAAGTTGAATCTGAGGAGACATCCCCTTCCTAGTCCAGAAGGATTCCTTACTTTCCCTGATAGACATCTTGGTTTCTTTTAAACTGAGACACCCTGCCATGGGCAGGGACATCTCCCGTAAGATCAGGTTACTCAAGGCCATATCCAGCCTGGCTTTGAACACTGCCAGGGTTGGGGCATCCCCAACCTCCTTGGGCAACCTGTTCCAGTGTCTCACCACTCTCAGAGTAAAGAATTTCTTTCTAATATCAAAGCTAAATTTCCCCTCTTTCAGTTTGTAGCCATTACTCCTTGTGCGACCACTTCAGTTCCTGAAGAAAAATCCCTCTCTGGCTTCCCTGTAGGGCCCCTTCAGATACTGAGAGGCTGCTATGAGGTCTCCACACAGCCTTCAAACCAAAGACAACTGACCAACTTTTTTGGAGGCTTTAGCTATAACTCTTGAAAACATATTCAAATTAAACCATCCTTTAAAACACAGTAATTCCTGGATTATTTAAAAAGTAATATGAAAAATACTTGCTAGTACTACGAGGGGACATCTGCCTGACTGGTTTAAAAAAAGACCACAGAAAGTGTGAGGAAAGCAGTCACACAAGGATATATTCCATGGTATGTACAATTCTCTTAATGGGGATGAAAAGAAGTAAAAGACCAAGAAAAAAACTAATGAAAAGACTGGAGAAAGGAAAGTAGTTCAACTTTTTTATGCCTATTAATAACAGTTTGCACATCAATACTTTACTGAGCACTCCTTAGATAATTCAAGTATGGCCAGCATAAAAATATTCCACTCTGGTGCAACTAAGCATATGTTTTTCTGACAATCAGCTGCTCTTAACCAAAAGACTTTCCTGTAAGTAATTTCAGGTCTGGTTTCCCATTCCTAAATCTGTTCTAGCCTTACTACAGAGTATGAGTTTGAATTAGCCTCATCCTGTAAGCTGGTGCATCCTCTACTGTAACAGACTTTGTAAATAATGCTCTTCCTTCACAGGTGTTAAAGCATTTGGTTGACAAAGCAGTTTGAAGAAGCCTGCTGGCCAGTCTATTTTTCAGCTACAGGTTAACCAAAAATATTTCAGAAAATCAAGATGGAAAGTGAGTTTCTACATCATTAACTGAAAGCATTTCTGACAAATAAGAAATCTTGACTGGATATGCTAAACATTATCCCCTTACCTTTCCCAAGTCATCTACACTACCGTTATTAAAAATTCAGTTTAAACTGATCGAAATTCTGCCCCCTCTGCCTACCCCTTTTGCTCAGTTTAAAGAATATTTTTACTCCCATTTTCTATTAAATTTTGAATAGAGGTAACAATAAAACCAAACCCAAAAACTTCAGCCCACATGAGCTGAATTCAAATTTACTTATATGTAAATTAAATATGTAAATTCCATTTTTGGAATAAATATACTAATATAATTTGCAAAAGAAATCAGACTCCTGCAATTAATAGTTATCTGTTTCCATTAAAAACTTAATTATACAAATTCAAATTAATTAATGGGCAGTAAAAGACGAAGTTCTTAACTTTACTTCCATCATACCTAGCATCTTCTTGCTGTAATGCCAGCTGACTATCCAGTCGTAAAGACAACACCTGCTTTTGATGGATTGCATCATTAAGCTTCTCTTCCAGTTCCTCAATCTAAAGGTAAAGAATATAAGTATAAAATGAAGAAAAGCTATCTCAGTAATTTTTAAAAAATATTTTACAAAAAGAACGAGAGAAAAAATAAAGAGCCCAATGCTGTGGGAAGTGCAACAATGACTGTCTAAGAAAACCCCTAAATATGCTAAGGATTCAGAGAATATGATACAGATTTTGTCCCAATGAACTGAAAATAAAAAAAGACTTGTCTTTGAAGGGTTTTTTTTCAACCAAATAGCTACCTGTTCAGTGAATTTCTAATCAGGCTTGAACTCGGAGCAGCAAGCCAATGAAAGCCAGCTGGTATGTAGTAGGTTGTAAGAATGAACTGCACACAAATGTGGCAAAGCTTTTATATCTTTCTTAATTTCATGCATCTCAGTGGAAGCTGTGCACAACAACATCTACTATCAGCATGTTGCTATAGTCTACCCACATCTTTATCAATAACAGATCATTGAATAGTATTCAAATCACTTTTTCTAGTATTCCACAAGTTCAGGTCCAAAAGCTGCTAACATCAGTGACAAAACTATTCTTCATCCCTAACAGAAAAGAAGTGTTTTCCTTTTGTATTTAGAAAAGGTAGAACTAATTAGATCCTGCCTCATTTATTTATAAGTATAGCAACTTGGACAAATCAGCTGAGTTTTCTGTATCTTTGTTTCCTTTTCTTCTCATTAAAGAACACAAACAAAACACGCTAAAGGAACCCCCCAAGTCAACTAAGTAGGCTTCCATCCTGCAAGTCAAAGAAATTTTTTTTCTGAAGTTTCTACCTTACACTAAAAGCGCCAAAACCAAAATAAAACTATATAATGAAAGCAGAAACACTCCTTACCTTGGTCAAATAGTTCACTTTCAAGTTGTCAATCATCAGGTTTTTTTGAGATAATTCTATTTTAAGCAGCTGAAGATTATGGAGCAACTCCTTCCGTTCAATCAGCTGCTTAGTGATTTTTACAGTACCTTCTTTCTCTTCGGAGGAAGAAACATCATCGGTTGGCATTGTGGTTTCTAAGCTGATATCTTCAGATTCCAGGGAACTGGAAACATTTACTTTCCTGACTTCCTTAGAGCTTTCCTGCGACATTTTCTTCTACTATTGGCAAAGCTTCTATTAAGCTATACTTTGAGATGAGCCTTCGGAAGAATTAACTGCAAGAATCAAAAAACAAAACAAAACAAATGTTGCTATGAGAAATTAATTGGTTAAACTAGACCACTAAGCAAGTGATGCTTCTCAGTATCACGGGATTTGATTTTTTTTTTCACCTAAGAAAAACATTTTGACAAGGTCTGAAGAGGGCAGTTGCCTGAGGACTCTTCCTAAACAATTGTTAGCAATGGTTTTGCCTATAGTAAGCTAAATACCAGTATAAATCGTGCTTACTGGTATGATGCTATAACGAAATAAAGATGTGCAAGCTATCAGAAGGGCATGCACTGACAACTCTGGAAACCCATGAGGCTTATACAGCACCAGAGGACATCCAATGGGAAGCATAACAAGACTTTCTGGAGGAAATGGTAATGGAATACTTTGATCACGGAATCAATTAGGTTGGAAAAGACCTCTGAGGTCATCGAGTCCATCCTGTGACCGAACACCACCGTGTCAACTAGACCATGGCACTGAGTGCCGCATCCAGCCTTTCCTTAAGCCCCTGCAGGGACGGTGACTCCAGCACCTCCCTGGACAGCCCATTCCAGTGTTTAATACTCCTTTCCGTGAATAAATTCCTCCTAACGTCCAACTTAAGCCATGTCCTCTTGTCCTGTCGCTAGTTCCCCAGGGGAAGAGGCCGACCCTGGCAACATCCTCCCCCCAAGCGCTGCCCGCCGCCTTCAGCAGCAGCCGCGCTGTTCTTACCTTCCCGGCAGGCTGACCCAGCACGGCCTCTGGCAGCCCCCGGACACGGACGGCGGTGTTACTTACCCCGGGCCCGCCGCGGGGGCTCTGCGAAGCAGTTCAGGACGGGGGATGCTGTTCCGCCCACCGGATGCCCCGAGCTGCTCACGGCAGCGGGCGGGCGGCCGGGCGGTCACTGCTCACGGCAGCGGCGGGAGCGCGGGGCGATGGCCCAGCCTGGCCCCGGTGCGGTCCCAGCGCAGGAGTGTGCGGATCAGTCCCAGAGCGGGGGTGTGCGGGTCGGTCCCAGCGCGGGGGTGTGCGGGGCAGCCTCTCACAGCGCGGCGGTGTGCGGGTCGGTCCCAGCGCGGGGCTGTGCGGGGCAGCCTCTCACAGCCCGGGGGTGTGCGGGTCGGTCCCAGCGCGGGGCTGTGCGGGGCAGCCTCTCACAGCCGGACCGGCGGTGGCTGCGGCGGGAACACGCGCGCGCTTCCGCCCTCCCTGCGCGCGGCGGGGGCGGGGCCGCCGCACGCTCCGTCACCGCGGCGACCGGGGCGCGGCTGCGCGCGCTGCTCCGCTCCCGCCCCGCCCC
>JAOXXN010000001.1:52014613-52029521 GCA_026770055.1 Myrmophylax atrothorax
CCAATGCCTGATTACTCTCTCTGGAAAGAATTTTTTTCTGATATCCAACTTCAATTTCCCCTGGCAGAGCTTAAGCCCGTGCCCCCTTGTCCTATTGCTGACTGCATTTGTTTCATTTGCTCGCTTGTGATCTGATATGGGTATGGAAGGTCGGGCAGAGCCAGTCGGTAGACTCCGAAACAGCGATTGAGATCTTTGGTCACTGATTTTTTGGATCTTCTAGTAGTCACCGAGAATTTTCCTGTCAACCAGAATTTTCTTAAATGCTTTTTCTGTTTTTCAAAATGTAGATTTATGTTATTTGTACTGTGATGTTGACTTCATGTAATGAGTAGTCTGCAAAATCATCCCACGTGTCCTTCTGGAAGCAGGGGAGGAACTTGGTTGATTCGAGCCCATCCCTAATTGTGCAAAGTTTTGAATTTGAGCAGTGCAGAAAGTAGCCTTTGAAGCTGGAAGGCTTTGAAATCTCAAGCTTGATATTTAATTTTTTTTCTTTGATTGCTTTTGCATACCTCTGTATAAGGTAGAATAGCCCTGAGCGGACATTGGAGGCTAGAAGTAATTAATGAATCCTGATATGGAGTATTCCGAAAAGGGACTTAATACTTTTGTGTTTTAGCAATTACACATCCCAAAAGTTGTAAGGATTTTATTCCCAAAACAGCCCATCAGAGGGTGTTTTCAGCCTGTTCTTCTGGACTTCTTGTTGTCTGTTGGTAAAGTTTGTGTGTCCGGTAGAGCATTCTGAGAATGTGTCAGGCTGTGCTGCCACAAACTGGAGAAATGGGGATTAGGAAGTCTTGGTAACACCAGGGAAAGGTTTTGCCTGGCAACTGAAACAGGTTTGCAACAGTACAACTTCAGCTTGTGCATAGAATAATAGGGGATTTCTTCCCATGAACGTGGCTCTAAATCTTTTAAGGTCCTCTAAACATTGGTTTAAGAGAAGCTTGATCTGGTATTGCTTTTAATTCTTTTAGCTATGCCTTCTAGAACCTTATTACTGTCTCATTTTGAAGGTGGGTTTGCACAGTTCCTTACCACGAGGTTAGCAAGTGGAGTTTCCATCCTTTTATCGTGGCAGCTTGCATGGATCTTTGGTGTACATTTCTCCCTTTTGCACACCATGGCTGTCAAGACTTGGCAAGGAAAAGTGCTGAAATTATTTTTTAGTTCTCTTTAGAAAGAAAAAGGTCTTTCAAAAGGGAAGAGCAGCTAACAGAATTCCAGGTGGTTTGACTTTGTGTAAATTAAAATTGCAGTGCAACAGTGGGACTGGTTTTGGAGAACTTAAACCCACACATGCACGTCCAGGCATGTCCATGTCAGCTGTGTAACAGTGGTCAGATACTATTGTATGTCTGGCTGTCCTCCCAAAGGTATGTGCCATACAGCCTGTAAATTGTATCCAATTGCTGTCAGATTAGGGTTAGGGTTAGTTGTATTTTGTTTACTAAGATTATAACTTACAGGAACCCATTTTACCTAAAGAAAATGTTTGGTGTATACTTGGCCTTAAATGTGTTTGGAGTCCTGTGTAGCTTGGGGATGAATTTGTTGGAAGTCAGAATAAGTCCTTATCTTTCCTCCAGGAAAATTCAGGTCACAGAGAGCCTGGAAAATGATACTTGATTTTTTTTCCCACAAGCAGGAGGAAGCAGCTTAATACACTGTTCAGTTTCTTAATGGTGAGAGAAGGCAGAAGTAGTGCCACTCATTATTCATGTTGACTTTTTATGTATTAACCAAGCAAATATTTCAAGTCCTGTTATTGGATAGAATTAAACAACAATTTTCATTCATTTCCATTTTGTTCCTCAGATTGATGTCCTTGAAGATCCTGTTATTAAGAATGTCATCGTGCTGCAGACAGTCTTACAAGAAGTCAGGAACAGGAGTGCACCAGTATATAAGCGAATTAGGGACATGATTCAAAACCCTGAGAAACATTTCTATTCTTTTACCAATGAGCATCATAGGTAAGGTGTGGAATAGGATATAACGAAGTTGTGCTGGTAAAAGAAACTGGGAAACAAAACTGGAACATGTGGACTAGGAATTAAAATTAGACTGGTGTGCATAGAACTGCATATTTCTAAGAAATCCTGTTGGGAAATTGTTGTATGTTCCAGGAGCTTTTCTGTTTATAATTAGTGTAACTATATATGTTATGAAAAAGGCATTAGAATATTGGATAAGCTTTATAGACAACACTGTTACCTTAAGCAATAGAATACTGGTTTTCCATTTTAGGGTCCCTTTTAAGCATATTCCACTGCTTTATTAATATTGTCATCTCAGTCTGTAGCAGAATTCAAAAATCTGTCAGTAAATTCTTGACAGAAAGCTCCTTGACAGAAAGTGAAAGTACAATTAATTTGCTTTTGTTTTTGCTCACAATTGGTTTCCAATGCTGCAGTGTTGTCGTTTTAGGGTAGCTCTGATATCTTCATTACAATTCTCTTCAACTGTCTGTGAGAAGGCTCTGTTAGAAGTTAACATTTCTCTCCTATTCTCCTTTACCTGTCCGTCTCCTGGCCCTCCAGTGGCCTAAGGAGTGTTACGCATATTTTAAAACGGGTACGGTAATGATTCTTTTGGCCTCACAGCCTTGATCTTGTTAGTCCAGAAAATTTTTCTGGGATTTGTTTTATTTTGTCACACCTGGCCTTTGTTTTTAAAATTTATTTAGAGAAACCTACATCGAGCAGAAGAGAGGAGAAACTTCTAATGACCGCAACGACAGAGCCATTCGAGTAGCAGTAAATTGGTACAATGAACACTTGAAGAAAATCGAGGATGAGGAGACGATTCAAGTTATCTTTTTAACAAATGACAGAACTAATAAAGAGAAAGCTCGAGAGGAAGGGATAACTGCTTATACATGTAAGTGCAATAGTATGTGTGTTAATTTATTGCTCAGATAAACTGAGCAGTCTCTTCATAACTAAATCCTGTGCATTTCTTGCATAAATATTTATGTGTGCTTTTATAGGTGAGGAGTATATAAAAAGCTTGACAGCTAATCCTGAGCTTGTAGATCGTCTTGCTTGTGTTTCTGATGAAGGGGTATGTTTTTATTTTCTTTTTATAAAATAAATTAATCATAAATGGTTTGCAGTATAAAATTGGATACTGTTTGTCAGACTGCTCGCATCAGTTTAGAATGTGAAGACACTGGACTTTATTCTCATTTTGGCAATTTAAGTTTTTGACAACTGCAAATTAAAAAGGAGACATTGCAGCTGTTTTTAGTGCTGCTTATGTGCCTGTTAGTAGGTTATCTTGTTACTTGTAAAAAAGCAGTTTTGTTGGTAACTTTTGTGAAGATGAGAATAGTAACAGTTGGTTAAGTATAGTGTATGAGAAATAATTGAAACAAAATGAAAATAGATTGCCACTACTTCAATCTTTGTGTCTAGAAAGCTTATGCGAACTTACTGATCAAAAGCGTTTTCATTTGGAGATCAGTTAAGTTGACATAAATGAAGTCTGCAGTTCAAAGATGAGCTACATCCTCTTCTATTTCCTGGTGCTTTGTGTTTATCAGAACTAAGACTTATATTTTCACATACAGCTGATACAGCTGAACACTAACTACAAAAAATGGAAAGGTTAATTTCACCAGTTAGTTTTAATAGAACAGAGCTTTAACTTGCAAGAGTAGGAAGAAAAGTGGAGGGCTCAGGTGATCTTCTCAGCAATTAACTGTAGTAATTGTCTGACTGCTCCAAAGTTTAGTAACTTACTACGTAGTACTGTGCTAGTGTTTTTTTGTTAAGGATATGTGTAGTCACTATATCCAAATCAAGGTGAATGCCACTTCTGCAGTGTCTTTTTAAGTAACTGCAGGGAAACAGGAAAAGTGGTTTTTTATGGTTTTTATGCTTTTGATGCTTCATTAGAAAAAAATACCTCTTAGTGGTAGTTTTTTGTTATTGTGTGTGTGTTCATACCTGCACATAGTTAAGAGTTTTGGAGTCTTTTTAGCTTCATTGGTGTGTTCCTGAGCTCAGTTTGGAAATAATCATGAATATAAAATACTGAAAATTTCTTCTCCTTTTTTTTCCTAAAGAAAGAAATAGAAAGTGGAAAAATAATATTCCCAGAACATATTCCTCTTAGCAAATTGCAGCAAGGCATAAAATCTGGTATTTACCTCCAAGGAACTTACAGGGCAAGCAGAGAGAATTATCTTGAAGCTACTGTTTGGGTTCATGGAGATGCTGAAGAAAACAGAGAGGTGAGTTTTTCATTTTACTTTGAGGCTGTGAGCTCTAACCAGCCTCAGTAATGACTTAAAATTTAATTCTTTCATGGTGGCATATGTGAAAATGGAGCATTTTAGTAATTTTTCCTCTTCTGGGCTTTTTTATGTTTTTGCTGACATTTTCATTTGTTACTTGTATGGCTCTAGACCACTGAAATGCTGACTGCGTGTTATGAAAAAAATAATAAGGTGTTTAAAATTACAGTTTGATAAAGTAATTCATAAAATAAAGCTGAAGCTTGATTGTTAATGGTTTTTCATTTGACTCTTAACAATTTTTAAAATCAGTTTGAAATATATGGGGAAAGACAGGAACAAGTGTATAGGAGGATTTTCAGAAAAAAACGTCATGAGCCCTTGTGGGCTTCTCTTGCTTTATTTCCCCTTCTATCTTCAATGCCTGGTGAGGAGTAAATGGCTTTTTCCCACCTAGCAGTCCTGGATTCTCAGTTGATACAGTTGTACAGACACTGTTCCCAAGCAGTGGCAGGTGTCTCCTCCTTCCCTTTGTGGTGGCAGCTGGAGGTAGTTCTCTGTCTCTCTTTTCTTCTTCTTTTCCCAGTAATATGTGGAATCCCTAAGCCTGCAAAATACAGAATGGTCTGATTTAACAAAAAAAAAGAGGAGAAAACTTTTTATAAAAGGAACTGGAATCCTGAAATAAGATTATCAGCACTCTAAGAAACCTGGACAGAGGAAAAAGATGGGTCACAATCATTCTTTAAGATGTTCTTTGGAGTACAGAGCCTCTTATACGTGTTTACTCTTCTGTTATGCTGCTTGGATTTGGGTCTTCTATGTTTATCATGATGAATATTTGCATTTTCCTTTTGTTTTCTAAAAAATCCAGATAATTGTACAGGGACTGAAACATTTAAACCGAGCAGTTCATGAAGATATTGTAGCTGTGGAGCTGTTGGCAAAAAGTGAATGGGTAGCACCATCCTCAGTGGTCTTGCAAGATGATGGCCAGAATGAAGATGACATCGAAAATGAAGAGGAGAAAGAAAACATTGTATGAAATAAATAATTTTATTTAACTGTTAAGAGAGAAATGAAATCTGCAGTACCCTGGCAGTGTTAGAATTTAGATTTATAAATGCTTTTTATAGGATGTGAATACAGAAGGTATAAAACTTAATTGTAGTTGTACAGTTGTGTTAAATACATGGTCATGTATAAAATGGATACTTTTTAATTAATATCAATTAGAAATTCCCACATTACTTCATTAATCTTGATAAATCCAAAAGTTACTGAGCAGTAGTCAGGAAATAGTGTAAATCAATCTGTATATCGATGTGCAGATTAGTATTTGCTGGCATAGGAGCAGATGTTGCTTCATGCTGACAGCCACCTTTTATAGACAGTGCATTCATTTGGAACCAGTTGTAAAATATTCTTCAGCATCCTGCAGTAATTCCAATTAAGGTGCATGCAGTCCACACACATATGCCCTCACCAAGGGCATCATTCCTTTAAAAATGATCTTTCCATTGAATTTCATGAAATCATTTTTTAATGATTATGTTGAGAATTACTGGAGAATTTTCAAGCAGCATAAAAAGGACTCCTAGAAATTCAAATAGGTGGTAAAAATAACATGGAGATTGTTCTTTGTCTGGGTTTTTTTTAATGGACATCATCTCAGAAAAACAACAGTGGAAAAAGACTGGGAAGCAAAGTGTCTCGTCCCACTGTCTCTGCTTACTCCACAACTAAGAAGTCGTGTCACACACTGAAAATGCTCACAGTTACGCAAAGCACAGGGAGGCATAGCTCCATTTAGGAAGTTAGAATAGAATTTATGGCATTATAAAGACACATAAAATGTTACTCCCAAGGTCTGAGGTACATGCTGTAGTCAAACATCACCCTGAGTTCAGACAGTTTTGTATTTTTAACCTTTGTGTTCTACCAGCTGAAGACTTCTGTTAACAAGGACATGCTGAGACCCACAGGAAGAGTAGTGGGCATTATAAAACGAAACTGGCGACCCTATTGCGGCATGCTTTCCAAATCACAGATCAAAGAGGTAAGGAAATAAGCCAGTTAC
Organism: Myrmophylax atrothorax; assembly: GCA_026770055.1. Lineage (NCBI taxonomy): Eukaryota > Metazoa > Chordata > Aves > Passeriformes > Thamnophilidae > Myrmophylax > Myrmophylax atrothorax. The sequence goes on from JAOXXN010000001.1 coordinate 52,020,943, forward strand.
TGTAGGTAACTGGGATTTTGTATTTTCTTTAATTGGAAATTAATTTTTCTTTTTTCTGTCTGTTCATAGGCAAGGCGCCATTTGTTTACACCAGCGGATCGCAGAATTCCTCGCATTCGAATAGAAACCAGACAAGCAGATACATTGGAAGGACAAAGAATAATTGTTGCTATTGACGGCTGGCCCAGGAATTCCAGGTATCCTAATGTAAGTTCAAGTGTTTTCTTCATAACTTTTAGTTATCTGATATTATTAAGTCAAATGTTTATTATCTGCAGCACTGAGTAGCTGCAAACAGTGTTGACATTAATTTTAAGTTTTTTAAGTGCCATGGTGCAAATTAAGGAATTCTTTAAATGATGTAGTTTGCTATTCCCAAGGAAACCAGCAATGGGTTATGATACTGAAAAAGCTTGCTCATCAAGTTCTGCAGTGAACATACACATGCTACATAAGGTCCTTTATATAGACTAACCAGGGACCAGCTTGCGTGTGGTTTGACTCTTGGGGTTGTCCTGTGCAGGGCTGAGAGTTGGACTTCATGATCCCTCTGGATGACAGAAGTGAGGAAGACAGTGTGACAGAATGCAAACCCATAGAGAAACTAAAGCTTACTAGTTTTACTGCTTACACAGCAATGGTTTTTCCTTTGTGCAGAAATGAGTTCACGTTTACAATTTTTGCAGTCTTAGCTGTGTAGAATGTAGTGCCATTCAAGGAAAAGAGGGGGTTGTGTGCATTTCAGACTTACTGAATCAAATAAACATTTAAAATTAAATTTCTCTCTTAAAGATGAGAAAGCTAACCAAAGGGAAAAATATTACTTCCACTGTGTAGTTTAGTATGTTCGAGTACTTATTTTTGGGCAAATGGTATCACTTGCTGTGTGCATTTCTGTGTGTATGTATATTGTTTCTCAGGGTCATTTTGTAAAGAATTTGGGAAGTGCTGGAGATAAAGAGACAGAGACAGAAGTTCTTCTGCTTGAACATGATGTCCCTCATCAGGCTTTTTCCCAGGCTGTTCTTAGTTTCCTACCAAAAATGCCATGGAGCATTACAGAAGAGGTACTAATTTGTAAATTATTGTAATAATTACTGCGCCTTCTCCTTCAAAGCAAACTGTGACATTCTTGGATATCCCAGTGCATTGGAAATAGAGGAGAAATGTTGTCCAGGACATTTTTTCTTAATGTGAACTTTCAGCTGGATTTCCTGTGGAAACAAGACCTATGCTTGTGTTTTGGGTTTTGTCTAAAACTGTGTTTGTTGAGGATAAACATTTTAAGATAAAAAACATATTACAGGTTTCCTTAAAGAATAAAAGATAAAAGAATGTTTTTGCTAAGGACAATTCAAATAATTATACAGTCATCCCTAAGAGTTTTTTATCTGGCAAAATAGCTTTGTAAGCAAATGTGGGAGCCTCTTTCATGGAAAAAAAATAATCTGAGGTATGGAGACTTAAATGTATTTCTGCTGTAATACAATAATTAGAGAAAGAAGCAATTCTGCAAGCACATACTTCTGTTTAAATGCAGTTAGTGAATCTCAGGGTCCCCCCAGTCGCTTAAATATGGGAAATAGTTGCTTTAGAATTTATGGGAAAATGTCATCAGGGTACTATTTAAGCATATTTTTTGATTTGGGCTAGGCTGAGTGGGGTTTCTTGTGTGTTTTAATTTCTTGGAGGTGGGCTACTTTTATTATAATTTATTACCTACTCCTAGTTTTTAAAATGGAAACAGAGGGAGGGATCTTTGTGTACATTAGCTCCCTAAAAGTCGGTTGCCTAGTCTAGGATACCTGAGATCTTTTTGTAGCCATTGTACGGAGGTAGATACTTCCAAAGTGTGCAGTTCCTTTCAACTGTCTGGACATCTAAGCCTTAAAAAGCTAGACCTGAGATCCTAAACAAGTTATTCAGCTGGACATCAGTCAAAATTTCACTTAAAAAATCTTAATGCCTGGTCCAGCTAATTCTAAGATCATAACAACATTATGGTTGTGTTCTGTTCCTCTTCCTGATTGCTTAAAACAACAAAAAAAATTGCTATTTGATCATCTTCTGTCGTAGTTTTTCTATCATTGTAGTTTCTGCGTGTCTGTTTTAATCTTGTTCTAAAACACAACAAAACAAAAGCATTCTGAAAATATTTGGTTGCTTGGGAAAGTCTTACCTAATGTATGTTTCTCAAATGATCCTTTTTACTTTGATATGGAAGGAATTCCTGAATTTTTTGTTTGTTTTAAATTTCAGGATATGAAACACAGGGAGGACTTACGGCATCTGAACGTTTGTAGTGTTGATCCTCCTGGCTGTACGGATATTGATGATGCATTACATTGCAGAGAAACAGAAAATGGAAATATAGAGGTGTTGTATCAAACCAATCATTGATTTATTTACTTCTTCCTTTATTTTACCATCAATGCAGTAGTGGTAATATCATATGACAGGAGCAAAGTTCCAGATCTGTTATAAATAAATCAGTGGTGTTTGCACAGCTGCAAAATGGCAGTAAAAAAACGGAGTTAATTTTCATTATGTCAGTGTCAAACGGGAATTTAATGTCTTCTAAATTCACCCTGCTTTATCTTCATTTGGTATGGGAAATTAACATTAAATGTATTTGCTACTTAAGGATTATAAATAAGGATATTTACAGCTCGGACAAGGAACTGTCAGGAAAAAAAAGCTAAGCTACTGCTGTAATGCCTATGGAGTGGTTATTTTATTTAAGAAAAAGAATTAAAAAGCAATAGACTTAACACCAGCTCTCTACCCCCTGATGTCTGGTTTAGTCAGATTGTCGTCCTTTTGGAATTCCGAATTGTAATAGCAGAGTGTGCCAAAATGGAAGGTAAAAAATTTGCAGTGAGCCTTGAAGAAAATAAAAGAGGTTATTTGAGCCCCTGGGCAAAGAAGAGTTGCATTGGTAATGGATGTGTGTTCCTCCTAAATGTACACATGCCCTTATTATGAATAATTGCTGCAACTGTTCACTCTTTGGATATCAGTATGAGAGGTTTTAACTATTCTTACTACTAAGTAACAGCGGTGCTGAAGGGAACTGGCAATGACGAAGTTGGGTTGTAAATAAAAACGTGAGAAAGTTTCTTTCTGTTTCATGAGATGTATAATGTGATACTTGTTTTTTAGGTCGGTGTACATATTGCAGATGTCAGTCATTTCATTCGCCCAGGAAATGCTTTGGATGAGGAGTCAGTAAAAAGAGGAACAACAGTGTATTTGTGTGAAAAAGTAATTGTTTTCTACAGCTTTTTATACAATTAAGTGATTGAACTTTCCTTGCTTTACCCTTTTAATTTTTGGGGAGTAGAGACATTGTCTCTGAACTAAGGAAAAAAAAGTGGCTGCACTTAATTTGTCTAAGACAATTTTTTCCCCTTTTTATCTTTTAAAATCCATTATCTGGAGAATATCCCTTTCAACTCCTGTTTGAAGCATTATTGGCACGTGTCTCTGAAACTGGAGTACTGTTTTAATACCAATCTGAAGTTGCAGAAGTAGCCTGGTTTTGCCTTTTCCACGTTTCCTATGGTTTGCATGTGTTAACACTGTAGACTTGATCCTGTTTATTTTATTTGTTATACACCACAATTTTTTTCAGAAATAACTGTTACTAAAAAAATGATAATTTCAATGAATCTTGGAATTAATTTCCTTAATACAGCATACTTTTCTCTCAGAAATCTGACCTTTTCTAACAAAAAAAATTGTTATTACTGTTAAGCTACTAGTGTATTAAAAACCAGTAAGTTAAAATACATACTTAAAATAGTCATGCTTTTAATTCTTTACTTTGCAGAGGATTGATATGGTTCCAGAGCTACTTAGTTCCAACTTATGCTCCCTGAGATCTAACGTGGACAGGTATGTGTGTCTGATCCATATTTTGATCCTGTCAAGAAACTACAGATGCTTATGTATGGATTTTAACAGATTTTCCCCTCCTTCTCTCTCTTATAGACTTGCATTTTCATGCATATGGGAGATGAACCATAAGGCTGAAATTCTAAAAACCAGATTCACGAAGAGTGTTATTAATTCCAAGGTTTGTCATATAAATATTTTTATACTTCTGAACTAAAGCTGGAAGCCATATTACAGAAACAACCATAAACATACTTGCTAATTACAAGTTTTCTTACTGCTTATTTATATTTTCTTAGACTTCCAAAATTATGCTGGAATCCTAAAAATAAAGGAATTTTTATATTCTGTCCTGTTTACACCTCTAATGCTTCAATGTTTTTGTGTGTAGTTCCTTTGTATATGACATACGTTGGACGTAGTTGATATGTACCAGCTGGTTATAATTTTCAGTTAAATTCAGTGGATTCTGTGTTTAATACATTTCTGAAAATTAGACCTGGGATCAGCACAAAAACACTGTAAATGCCTGGTATTTCTTAATGTCTTGCATAGATCTCTCCTCATTTGTCCATTATTCTTCAAGGATGCCAGGCATTTAGGTGTTGAAAGTAAAGCTTTGTATTATTGTGAACCAACTTTGACAGCAGGCTGCACTTTCTGCAAGACACAACTATGTATTCAGTTATGTGTCATGAGGTCTCCTTTTTTCACCTCTTCAAGGCTTCTCTTACATATGCTGAAGCACAGATGAGAATTGATTCTGCAACTATGAATGATGACATTACTACCAGCCTACGTGGATTAAACAAATTAGCAAAAATTCTGAAGAAGAAAAGAATTGAGAATGGGTAAACAGTGCTGTGTACCTGTCACCTTTTTCTCCCCTTTTTTTTCCTGCCTTTTTGTGTAGTCAGACTGTGTGATGGTCCTGTGGTCCATTTTTCTAGTGAAAAATCTTACGAAATAGAAGTATTTGTCCCATATTGATTTGTATAAAAATGCATATCTTCATTGCCCCAAAAATGGGAATTTTAACTTTTTCTTATGGATCATTTAGAGTCATTAGCAAAACAGAACCAGACCAGTAGCATTTGAAGTTTTAGGAGCTACTATGGTGTGCATCAGCATGACAATTACTGAAAATTCGAACATTAATTCTGCAATTTCTGCTAATTTTAAATTACAGTTTTATTATAAACCTGGATGTTTATAAGCTTGCAGCTCAGCTGCTCTGTCTGCTTTACTGTAATTCATTAATACCACTTACTGTCTTCCAGAGCCTTGACACTTTCCTCACCAGAAGTTCGTTTCCATATGGACAGTGAAACTCATGATCCTATTGATCTGCAGACTAAGGAGCTCAAGTATGCATTTTATTTATTAGTTGATTCAGCGTAGGGATTGATTTAAAGACATGTTTGAGTAACAACATCTAGTCAATAGTGTACAAAGATCCTGTAAAGTGGAGGACAGTCACAGAACGAGAGGATGATTTGAGGTGGAAGACAACCTTAAAGATCATCTAGTTCGAACTCTCCTGCCATGGGCAGGAACACCTTCCATGAATACAGGTTGCTCAAAGCCCCTTTCGGCCTGGGCTTGAACACTTTCAGCAGTGTGGCATCCACAGCTTCTCTGAGCAAGCTGATCCTTGGAAAGAGAATTCCTCTATTTTCCTGCACTGTTTATTTAGGAAGTTTTGAACTGTATGCTTCATATAAGAGCTTGTGTCTTTACTACTGATTCCACAGAGCAGTAAGTTCCAAACTCTACATCCCACTGGCTTCTGTGTGGTGCTCTTCTACTGGTAGTAACAAAGCAGAACTTCAGGGTTAGGGATTACTGAAACCTTACGAACAACTAAGCAGTTATGGCATATATGCAGTGGTACAATTTTACTGAGGAATTCCAGCAACAGGACCGTTGATTCAATTTCTGAAGACAAATATTTATCTCACAGACAGTTGCATCTTTGGGAATCACAGAATCACAGACTATTCTGAGTTGGAAGGGACCCACAAGGATCATCAAGTCCAACTCTTAAGTCCATGACCCATACAGGGGATTGAACCCATTTACAACCAGGTTTTAACTAACTGAGCTCTCATACTACTCCTTAGTTTCTGTGCCAAAATCTGCACTAGGGTTGTATGTGCTGTCAGAACTTTATGGTGTGCAAAATAGTACTTTCAAACTTCGCATGTACAATATTTTAACAGTATTCTTAGGAAGAAATCAAGAGGCTTTCTGTTGGTCTTTTAAGGCCTTGTAAAGAGCATTTTTCTTAAATTTGATATATTAGAGTATTTCAGGTTTTTTGTTCCGACTTGGTATTTGAAACTTAATAATTGTTATGTTTTTAGTCTTAAAACTGCTTGCCTAAGGGTATAAATGTTCAAATCCACTAGTTAATATTATAAATATTGTTAGGATTGTGGAATGTTTTCTTCATTGGGCATTAACAATAAATGTATAATTTAATCCTTTTCTAACAATATAAAATATTTTGTCTTGATAGAGAAACAAATTCCATGGTTGAAGAGTTCATGTTGCTTGCCAATATTTCTGTAGCACAAAAAATTTATGATGAGTTCCCAGAGTTTGCCTTGCTCCGGAAACATCCTGCTCCTCCCCCATCAAATTATGACATCCTTGTGAAGGCCGCGAGGTCCAAGGCAAGTTTTTACCATGTTAATTAAGTGAATTAATTATGAAAAGCCACATTTTCCTCTCTGGTTGGCCACTTACTCAAGAATAAGGGTTGGAAAGCATTATTTTGAAAGGGTATCCATTACGCTTTGAAGTTGCTGGTAGTTGTAGAAAGATAATTGTACCTCCGGATGAAAGGAACAATCCTGTGCTTTTTAAACCCTTTCTTAGGTAAAGACAGCAAATCACTCACTAAGTCTTGTGTTGTAACACTTGTATACTATGAATGTTTCTCCTTTCAAAGTCACCTGATTTTTGAGTCAGTTTTTGCCTTTGGATCACATACATTATTGATATACTTAAAAGTTGGTCAGTCAAATCAAATATGGTTCTCTCAAAGCTGGGCAGTAAGCAAATGTTTTTATATTTTCCATGCTCTCCTTAGATCAACTAGAGGTTTATTCAGCCTGAAACAAGTCTAATGTAATTAACAAGTCTGAACAGAAAAAAATATTTTACACTTTTAGGATCTTTAACTTGAGCTAAACTTTTAACTTTATAGATACTTTGATGTGCATTCATATTTACTTTCATTTCAACTCTTTCCCCATCCCTTTTTTTCCTTTCCTCTAAAGGCAAGGAAGAAATTTCCAGATTCTCTCAGTGTGAGATTAATAGGCAAGCCCAAACGTAGCCCATTTAATTTTCCACTGGAATAAAACTGGAATAATGATTTAATTTGTTTTCTGAAAATTATACTTAATGTACCATTTTTATTTGGAAAGGTAAATGCCTGTGCATAGATAAATATTCTTTTAAATAAACCAAAGTGGCTTTTTCAGTACTCTTGACACAACCATCACAATTAGGTATTAATATGCTATATTTATACTTTTTTAATAAATAGGCAATTATTTTACCATAATAAAGGTGTAATTTGATCTCTGGATCATATTTTGTTGTCACTGGTGTGTACCTGAAGGAAAGAGTATTCAACTGAACATCTGATGAAACTTACTTTTCAGTTCTGGAAATCTAAAACTCATCATGTATTTTCACTCTATCTGAATTTTTGTCAGAGAACACTGGCAAACAGGGAGCAAAATGTCATACAGTACTAGTTTTTCAAATCACTTTTATAACTTCGTGGAGGAAATATGGCAAAATCAATTACTTACCTTGTGCTTGGATGAGAAGCTTTCTTTGCATAAATACAGGCAGTTTATGTTCCTTCTGATTTATTCAGAAAAAAACCCAACGTGTTAATATTCGCATAAAAGGTTTCTTAGTTGAGAATGGATGTATTTTCCGAACTCCTCGGCTACTGACATTTCCTTTTTTGCATAGAACGCTGGTAATAATGAGGGAGGGACCTGTGTGGGGGTAATTTTTATTTTCGCAACAGTGGCATCAGGTGCGATGCCTGTGCCAGTTACTAGAGAATTACCATGGATGTAGCTGTTACATTTCTGCTTATACTTTTAGTATTGGCTAGTAATACCTGACCTTTATTATTTTTTTTCTTCTCTCCTTCCAGAATTTGGAAATCAAGACAGATTCAGCAAAGGCTTTAGCTGAATCCTTAGACAAAGCTGAATCTCCTACATTCCCCTACCTAAATACGCTGTTGCGAATTTTGACCACTCGCTGCATGATGCAAGCTGTTTATTTCTGCTCTGGAATGGATAATGATTTTCATCATTATGGTTTAGCCTCACCTATTTATACCCACTTTACCTCACCTATCAGAAGGTACTTTTATTTTACAGAAGTGTCAGAAGTGATTTATTTGTGAAGAAATTCTATTTTAAATTGTGGTGGTGTGTCTGTTTAAAACAACTGTCTTGGTTTGAACTGGAAAAACGCCAGCTGTCCAAGACAGAGAAAAAGTGTTCCTCTCCCCCCCCAGCCAGCCAAGAGAAAAGGAAGGAGAGAGAGAGAGGGAAAAAAAAACTTCAACTCTAGGTTTATGCTGAAACTAACTATATATTTATACAGAAAAGAGAAAACTAAAAGAAAACTACAATATA
>JAOXXN010000001.1:52031398-52051311 GCA_026770055.1 Myrmophylax atrothorax
AAGAGGATGTTTAGTGCTCATTTTTCTTATTTGTTTATTTTGTTACAGTTGTTCTTCAAAACCAAGGGGGTAGTAAATGAAGATGCATATATATTATTTGTAAGAAAAAATGCAATTGTGGTTCTGATTCCTAAGTATGGGTTAGAAGGAACAGTCTTCTTTGAAGAAAAAGACAAACCAACACCAAAACTGGATTACAACGATGAGGTATGTTTATACTATTCTTAAAGTTTGCTCTTAGAATACCTTTATTTTTTGATTTGGTAAGTGAGCAGAATGACTAACATCTATTCTAGTTGGATTTCGAAGGGTAAGAGAGGTTTGTCTAAATGCAAGTTTATTAATCCATAGTAGTAGTGCCACTATGGTCTTTGTAAGTCTGAATAAACAGGTTCTGACAGTGATTTCCATAGTAGATACTATTGATACCTAATTATCTGCATAACTACTGCAAAAAACGTATATACTAGATACAACACTGAAAATTCAGGACAGTAATTTGTGGCCATTTTTATTTACACGTAGCATTAATATTTTCCTACAAAAATATTTATTTTTATAAAAATATAAGACATTGCAAGTATTTATACAAAATTTGAACTTTCAGGTGCCATCACTTACTGTGGAAGACACAACATTGCACATATTTGATAAAGTTAAAGTGAACATTACATTAGATGATTCCAACATCCAACATCAGAAAATGCGGATGGTCTTGGTAGAACCAAAGGTAAGGCACAAGATTCACACAATCATTATTACCCTTCAATAATGTTCAAAAAATCATCACACAGTAAAATTGAAATTTAACCCAGAAGACTGTTGGAAAGAGTAGAGGCCTCTAAATTAAATTTCTGTTCTGGCCCCATTGGGATATTCCATTGATGGGAAGGGTGATGATTTGCTGAAGTGGTATCTTGAATTTCATAGTTCTGTAATCAAATCTCTCTTTGAAAATCTGCCAAAACTCAGCAGGGTCTTCTTTTTGCTCCAGTGAATTACAGTGTAACTGGGTTTGGTGGCTCAGATGATAATTCTGTATAATGCCTGGCTGTCAATGGCTGTTCTCTCCTCCAATTCCCACAATATAAAAAGTTGTTCTCAATAATGTTTTAAGAACTATAATGTCCTCTCTCTGGTCTTAAGACTTTTCAGTTCTAGGTTTTTAGTGTATCTGGGGTACCGAAGTTTTCACTTAGTCTCACACCTTAGGCCTGTTAAGTATTTTGCATGACAGTACAAGATTGTGCATTTACAGTAAGTTACTGTGACTTTATTGGTAAACAGATGGTTGCAGTAATTGAGTAGCCCTAATCATAGAGGAAAAAGACAACCCAAAATATGCAAGAGCTCATTGTTGTTTATACAGTCAAACATTATTTATTTTTTCCTTGAGAAATTGTGTTTCCAAATGCATGTAAATATTCTGATCTTTGTGATTTTAACAACTGGGAGTAGATAATGAAATTTCCAGTAGAAAGGAACCCTTGTATCTTGTTGTGCATTCACTTGCTGAGCTGCCCCATGCTTGTGCTCATCAGAGCTACTGTTAGGGGCATGACTCAGGAACACTGTGGCAGCAACTCCAGTCCAAGGGGCCCACTTTGAAAATAGACACAAAGTAAAACTAAGGCAAGGTGGTGGTTTGGTTTTTTCCCCTTGTCCCTCCATTCTACTTGTACTAATTTCTGGGAAGGTCCTTACTCTACAAAAAAATAAATGCTATAATTTTGGTTTATCCCTTGATTGGCTGTACTGATTAATCTAAAATACTCTTATCCTAAACATCAGGTCCTAGTCATCCTTTCTGGTAAGGAAGGAGTATAGGAGGAAGTGCACATGTAGTGATCATTCACTTTGTGAATACTGTCTCACACAGAGAAAACGTGTCTGGGTTCAGTCTATAGTCTTGGTCTGTAAATCTAATCTCTTCCCAGTTTACAGTTCTGATTCCCACTTGTCTTATAACAGATGATTTCCTAAATCAGAAGTTTCTGATGTTGACAAAGTATAAATAAAAGGTCTGTATAAGTAAACTCAAGTTTTAGTAAAAGATTGAGTAAAAAAATGTTCTTTTTTTTTCTTACTGTAGATACAAGGAAATGATGTGGCTGCAAATCTGTCTACAGAGACAAGCAGCAACAATGAACCAGAGAAGAAGAAAAAGAAGCTACAAAAATAGCTGGATATAAAAGTTAATAAGAAGTCACACAATTATTTTCATTTACATATTTTTCCCTATGGGCAAAATGCTAGCAACAGGTTTTGTTTACTTTTTACATACACATTTTAATCATCTGTAAAAAGTTTTTAAAAAGCTACTTTTTTATGATCATGTATTTTTAAAAACAACTCTATCTCCACCTTTGTCTTGTGGGTGAAAATAAAAGTTTCTGCCAAGTGAAGGAATGATTATAGGGTTTCCTTTTAACAGCCGTAAGGCCATTTGAGGGCTTGACAGAAGTCAGTCTCTTAAGTGCATTCTCCTTAGCGCCTCTGAATTGAAAGAAATCACTGAACAATGTAGATATGAAAGAGATGTCTTTATTTTGTTCCTTGACTCAGTTTACAATTAGGCATGTTAAAGGACTCTCCTTAAAACTACTGCAATTAATTTAATGTAAACAATGACGGTTTTGTGCAATGTGTACCAACCAATGCATTAAGAACAACTACAGAAACAGAATGGGCGAGTTATTTCCACGGTAATTTGCACAGTAGGTTCCTTCTACAAATCTGTTGTACAAACATAATAAAAAAACCGCATGTTTTCATAAAATAAATATTTCCCATTAAACTGAAGACTACAAAACAGGACAGAAAATAGAGGCAATTTACTTGAGGGGCGATCCTTACATCCCACATTCACACATTCCTGCTGTTAGGAACATACTAATAAAGGGTGAAATTAAATATTTTAGTGATTGCTTTTTTATTTTTGAATACTTCAGAAGCCTCTGATCATGGAACATATTATTAAAAATTCAAAAAAATTAATTTAAAAATGTAACCAAATCTTAATTACACATATAATGCAGAACAGTTCAGAAAGAGGTCATAATTTGGATCGCCCTGCTTATCTTCCCCTTAACATTCACATTCATTAAACTAACATTACTATTTTTAGTCATCACAGTTGCAAAAATAAATCCTTTGTACAGTCCATAAATCTGAAATTCACCCTTAATTATTGTTAAAGAAAGCTGTTATGAGAAACAGAAAAAGACACAAGGTCACGCATAACTTAAAAATGTCACAGAACCTGTGTCCTGCTTTTGAGTGACAACTTACAAGCTAAAGCTAAATACATTTTGAAGGTCCTATTGAATAAAATTCTTATTCCAGGAGTCCCAGTTAATTTCCTACTTCTAACAAAATTCATCCCCAAAAAGTTATCAAGCCAGTGTATTTCCAGCTTTTAGTAGGGCACTGTTTGAAGATCATGAAATAGGTAATTTAGGATGCTGGATTCAATTACTGTCAATCCAAGATGCATTACAGAAATAGTGATTAAATTGCTACAGATGTAAATGTAATGCACATCATGATTGTGGGTTAGAAAGATAAATTTTTTAATATTTTTGCAATGTAAGAAGTAAAACCAAGTGCTACATACAGAAGTTTCCCTTAAGTACATTTTTCAGAAAGCCTTCACTGGGCAACTGTTAATGAAAATACCTCAAAAACTGTTCTTTCAAACAAGAGACACACATCTCAAGTCTTAACACATTGATTTTAATGCCATACACTTCTGTTTTAAAAAATGCCTTCAAATTTAGGTCTGACTGACTGATGGTTTCAGGTTTAGTGTGCCAATAGCTACTTACTCATCAGCCATCACCTACATCACTTTGGTACAGGCTTTTCTGTGGGTTGTAAAATAGAACAGAAAGCAGAACTTGCATACAGCATCCTGGGACTGAACACTCTTGCTATGAAAGTAAGACTATTTCACCTGGAATGTGTATTAGAACGGACTTCTCTGTCTTGTTAACCCAACAAAGTTTCCTTCAGAGCTCTACATTAACAGAGCTCAGAAATCTCAGTATTTTTCTTATCTCTTCTTCCCCTTTTGGTCACTTAGGGCTAGAAGATTACCATGCAGATTCACCTCACCCACCCCCCTTCACATTTATAAATTCCAGAAGGTTCTTTAAAACAAATCAAATCAAATTTAACCAAATCTGATTTGATTAGACAGAGTTCTGGGCTTCTAGACCCTCCTCAATCCCCATTACTTTAATTCATCAATGATTTTCCTGAAATTATCAAGGTTTGTTTATATTAACACTTTTTGAAATAAGTGGCATGCAAAAGTTAATTATATTTTTAAGGGTTTTCTAAATAGTTTGGTAATTCATGTAAAAAATAACACCAGGAATTAAACATAACGGAGAAGTGTAATTGTTTAATAGGAGGAAGGCTGCACCATTCTCGTAGGGAATGTACTGAGACCAGTTATCTTAGTGCACCTTCTTGGGTTCCTTCCAAAGGGTACTGGAGCATCAATTGGGATGCACATGTTCTTAGGAGGCACTGGTGGAGTTAGGTGACCAACTCCAAGATTAGTACTAATACAATCACTAAAGCAATAACACTATCATTTAAATAACCAATAACACATTTTACCCAAGTACATGGTAAACCTAATTGACAGATAGGCAGCCAACGTATAAGCTGTTCAGAGAACTGCTACACAGCTGCTTTTGACACAAAGCTTGTTTTATATTACTGGAAGAACTAAACTTAAGGGTTTCCTCTCATCACACCCCCAGCAGTTCATTTCTGTCCAGGGACCCACTCTTTGTACCAGTGCTAATATTCATGGAGCCACACAATAAATGAGGTTGGGGAAGAGCAATCCAAATAAAAACTAGTACTCCTTACCTTTTTCTCTTCCACAAACAAAAATGTCCCTCAAGCCTTTGGGAGGGACAAATCTTAAAAAGTGTTTCTGCAGTTATGTTGGTTCCTATGCAAGTTACCATAGGTTTGGTCAGTCTAACCAAAACACCCATCTGGAAGCAGAAGTTACGTCCAAACTTTGAAGACAGGGAATCTGCCCTAATCACAGAAGGAACACAATTCTGAAAAAACACTATTGTTTCTCTGTACCAAGTTTAAGATGCCTTAATTTTCAAAAAGGATTGCTTAATGATATCAACAAATTTTTCATAAGACCTAAAAAAATCCCATGTTATTTAAAAACTCCCTTAATATATACCAGACAATTTGTTACATTTGCATTAACAAAGCAAAATAGTCGGTATAATCCAGGTAAACTGAGGTCACATGTATAAAAATTTATTAGCACAAGTTCTCCATCAGAAAACTACACATCACTTTTGTGAAATCCATGAACTTGATTTTCATTTTTATGTTTCCAAGCAGAAATGTTGCAAGTTGTATTTTGACCAAACACTGTACTATGTGGTTTTGCTTTTTGGAAACAGGATTGCTTCTCTGGAGATTTTGCTTTCAGCAACTGATTGTCCTTATGGCTTAAAACAGAACACTCCTAGATGAGTAAGAAAAAGTTAATTTTAAAACCATTTTCACAGAAATGCTCCAAAATAAACAAGATCCAAACTTATTATCTACAAATTTCAGTACCTTAAGTGCTAGCTCTCCCCTTCTGAAATGAGAATGAAATAACACATTTTCTCTGCACACATCTTTGAAATATGCTGTCAGCAAGAACCACCTTTTAGAGCTCACAAGCTCTGAATGAACCAGACTATTCTTTCAGCCAGCAATGTCTGTGCCTTTTATTTTCATTCTCTGGGGGTTCTGTTGTGAGAGTTGAATGAAGTACTTAATGCCTTCATACTTAAATCCTAATCTAAAATACAAAATTGGGCTTAGTCAGGATCTAGCGATTGATAACACTGCGAAAAAGCAGCTGCATGACCCTGGTGAGTCCCTCTGGGTCAGGGGTTTGATACTAGACAACTAATTTTGGTAAATACATTCATGCATCTAAATCCATGTCCAGCAGGGTGACTGGGACAAGACCTCAGAGTAGGTGGGTGTTTTTAGAAGATAAAATATCCATCTTCTTCATCTTGTAAGGACACATTTATCTAGTCTTAAATAAGCAGAGTTCAGAATTTGATGTCAATGGTCTGTAAGACACTGTCAGTCTGCACTCCACCTTGGCAGGGAAGTGGCTATTAGAGTATGTCAGATATAGAAGTGAAGTCAGGGCTGAATGGGTTTACTGAGGTTTTTTTATAATTTGGTACTACTGGTCAGTACTGTCTCCCCTTCAAGGACCGTAAATGACACCAAGTCGCACACCATAAACTACTAAGTTTGTAAGACCATAAGACCATAATTACTAAGTGACAGGAGATGATCTTTGCTCTCTTCTCCAAAGAAACTGCCTTGCTTCCAATTCTCTGGAAGTAGAACTACTTCCTATCAGTCACAAGATAAAGGGTTTAGGAGTCTTGCTAGACACATGTTGTCTTTTGGGTTTTTTTTTTCAGATAGGTCATCAGGGTGCTTGTAATCAAAAAACTGTACCCAAGCAGAAAGTTTCCCACCAAGTCAGCATGCCAAGTATGGTCTACAAAACTTGACATTTAAGTTTACGAAAATCAACACCAATTTTCCCCCAAAAATGTCCTTCTCCACAGGCACACACTTAAAAATTTAGCAATTAAAAAAGCAACAAGAGTAACAGAAAAAGAGACAGATTAAAGTACATCAGAAGTTGTGAGCAGCCTCATAATTACCATTCACACATATACCTCAGTTTCCTGTGAAACAACCTGCCTTTGTCATAAAACATATGAATTTTGTTGCCAGCTTAAGATAATCTGTCCTGCATTTATTCCCTGTTTTCAACATACTTGAAATGATGCTACATTAACATCTTTATTACCACCTGTCTCTCCCCTCAGGCTCCCTGAACCCAAACAAAATGAGGAATGGATGCTTTAGATGGGAAGCCTATCATTTTCATACCACAATTTAATTCCTACCTTTGTTCTAAGCAGCTGAGATTTATTCTGAAATACAGCAGTATTCACATCATTTTCTCTGCAGCTGTTTTCAGCCCCCGCAGTATCCATAATGCTGGTTCCACAAGTCTGTGTGTTGTATCCACTGTCCACCTGAAATCAAGAAGCAAGGAATGAAAAATGTACTGTAATTTTAATATCAATAAACCCCTCAGACACTTGATATGATTTTCATTTGATTAACAGAACTTAATCCAACAAACCAAGTACAATCAGTTAATAATAAAAGTAAATCGTAAGCAGGTCTGTCAGAATTAGTTTGGATTAAATGTACTGCTGTACAGAGTAACAGGAAAATAATGTGTAATTGCTGTGCTAACTCCACTGAGAGGAAAAAGGGATAGGAGGCAAGAGATAAAAGTCATGATACCATGTGCATGCCACATCCAGTATGAGAAAATAACAATTACTTCCAGAATAGTATATGTATTCAAAGTTATTATGTCAAGCTCAGTTTTATAAAGAAGAAAAAAATACTACTTGTACCTGAATACTACTGTTGTCACAAGGAATTGCACTGCTTTCAGCCAGGGGTGACATGCACATGCGAGTGCTTTCGATACTGAAGGTAATTCCTGTCATAAAGCTGGTCATTGGTGTATTGCTAGCGCCAATTGTTTCTTTTATCCAAGTGTTTTCCTCTGACACTTCAGCTGCATCAGCCATATCTACAGTATTATTTTCCTTTAAGCCTTCTATATCCTGAAATGATGACAACCTTTGATGACAAGCATCTGAGTGATCTGGTGCAATAGACACAGTTGCTACTACGAGATGTGTACCATGTGCAAAAGTATCACTGTCTTCCTGACTTAAGTTTATTCCATTATCCATTTCTGGGAACTGAGCTTCTGTTGGGGAAACATTTTCCTTATCTTCCTCATCCTCATCATGATTCTCAACTGCAATTGGTATTCTAATTACAGAAGTCTGATACTGGGCAGTTCCTCTACAAGTTCCAAGCCTCATGGGAGAGCAATTTTTAATGGGAGAACAACCATCTATGTAAGGACTTCTTGTACTTGAGGGTGTCATTCTATTTGAGGAAGAAGGAATATCTGGAGAACGAAATGTAAATTTTCTTTGGTCTGTAAAAAAAACCAACAAAGTTTAATTTCACCTGACAGAAAAAACTCAGTCCTCAAAGGCCCAGAGTGCATTCAATAATTTATAGCCAACTACACAGTATTTCACTGACTGTTGTCTCCCAACCAAATCAAACAACCAACCCCACAAATCCAAACTAACCACCAGCACATTTTAACTATCATGGTACAGGCGAGGGTTTTTTTCCCATTTTTAAAACCAAATTTGCTTTCTATGACATGGTTTGCTGTATTGGAGATCTTATATTTTCAAATGCCAGTACTACAAAATATTCAAAGGAAAATGTTTGAAGGCTGGTTCTGTGAGTTTCTCCTGAAGAAGTATCAATCCAGATATTCTACAGCTATTGAAATTTGTGGCAGCAATAAAGTTTAAGATCAAACACGTGAAAAATCATCTATGCAATCTCCACATATAATGGTGTTAACTGCCACAAGGCTCATTACAGCAAAATCATGCATAAACATGGCATTAAAGCCTTGCTAGGTAATGGACACAGCATGAAATACTGACATTTTCAAGGGCAATGAGGACACAAAATGTTTGTGACTCATCAGTTTTTTCATTTCAAACAATCTTCATGGCTGCATCATTTGAAAACTCAAACGAAACATTCTCTGTCTATTGACATTAAAATGCTTCGAGTTGGGCCAAATCAGAATTGTGACCTGATTTAGTTCAGACATGTGTCTTTAAACTCCTTCCCACACTGGATTAACCCTTTTAACTTTTTCTCATTCCTATAAGGTCTCCATGCCTTCTTCCAAAATATTTTCCCTAGTTGATTTTTCACAAGCATATACATTTCATTGTCTCACATATTTCACTGCTGAAAGAGTAAATGTGTCATATAGGAGGAGACTGTTGGTCTGCCAAGCACAGTAACTTATTTACAAACAGAAATAGCTTGCCCTAAGAATTCATCAGTTTTTATAGTAGTTTTTTTATAATAAAGATATATGACTCAAGAAAGAGTAACACATATACAATTAAACCATACCTGAGAGTGGTGTTTTTCTTATGTGAAAAGCAATTGGTGAAAAAGTAGGAGAACCACAACGTGCAGGAGACCTCTCTGAAAATGTGGGACTGGTTATACTTCCCAGACTATAAGCTCTTGTTCCTCCCTGAATAGGACTTGATGAAAACTGACCCTTCAGAAAAAAAAATCAAAATCACGCAACATATTTTCATAATGTTAACTTTGGCTAATATGTATTTATAAAAAGTGTTCTCATTTAAAAGTTTAATATACCAGCACTAAGGAAGACTAATCCTCTACAATGACAATCTCTATCAATAGTTTAGCTTAAATATTCCAGTGCAGCTCTTCACCTGGACCTTATGACTTCACATAGGAAACAAGAGCAATGGACTCAAACTGTCACATAATGCCAACCAGGCCTATTACATCCATTATATTTAAGAACTATGAGAAACCTAAACAGAGAATTAATACTATCTGTGTAACTAGTCAAGTATCTAAATTTGTTACCCATGGCAATGCAGATGAACATCAGCCACTACTTGTATTTTAACTTAATCTATGTTTTCTGAATTATTTATTTCAGCAGCAGGCAAAACATGAAAACACTCTTCCTTAAGAGAGTAGTGGTCATTTTCTTCCAGTATAATTAAGTTGTACGAATTCTTTACCAGGTTACAATAATAAACTTTATTTTTAAGACATACTATTCTTAAGAGTAGTTTTTTCCATGCACTTCAGCCACCAAACAGATGAAACCATATCATCTAAACTAGTTTAGCTGTGCCATGTCCACCTGGGAATAACTTTGCTTAATTTAAAGAACAGACATTATATTCTGTGTTCTAATAAATGTCTATTCATCTGAAAACTCTGGTCAATGGATAAGAAAAAAAGCTTATTTAGGACTGCATTCAAAGAACCACAAGTCATTCCTTCCATTATAAATGAGTTTGTGAGTGGTAAGGGAAATAATTATATAACATGTTCATATCAACCAGTACTCCAGACAGCAGCTCACAGATTTAAACAGGACCTCTTTTGTAAACAGACTTCATGAAAAGGAAAAGGTTTCAGCAAGTCTTTTGTATGTCTTAACACCTACTTCCTTTTCATAACAAAATTATAACAATTTCTTCTACACAGAAGAATAGCGGCATAACAAAGTAATCTGACAAAGTAAAAAGTCAGTAATATATTAGGACTTTTTAGTCACGTATTTTTCTCTGAATTTGAAAACAAAAAAGCCACTACCGTGTTTAAATCTAACCTCTATTCTCCCATAAAGTACATCCCATCCAGCCCACAAAACAAGCCACTTACTGAGCTAGATGTGTCCAGAGGGCTTCTGCACCGGACTGGAGATAATTCTATTGAGCAAAGCACTCCAAGTGGCTGACTACCACATGGACTATGCAGAGAAGGGGACAAACATGCAGATACATTTCCATTTTCTTCTAAAAACAGCTTTCTTCTGAGTGATGAAGAGCTCAGATTTTCCTGAGACTGATCTGCAAATTCATCAGTTCTAAAATATTCACCTAGAAATGCAGGGAAGAAGTTGTTTCCAACGAGAATGAAGATAAAAAAGTATCTTCCACTACAGACACATATATAACTAAACTAAAAAATTTAATCCAATTTACCAATACAGCAAGTAATTAATCTAATTAGGTACCTATCCCAACAGGTTGCTTGTTACCAAGTCCACTCCATCCACTAAGGTTCCACTTCTGCCTATCATCCCTTAATACTAAGGTCTGAATTTTTTTAAAAAATAAAATATGTATCTTGGCTACCATCTACTTATTGGTCTTTTCCCAGAATTGTATTATTCCTCACATCTGAGTTGCACAAAAGGGATTATTTTGCTACCCAAACAAAACTAAACTCTTTTCTAGGTCTACCATGTGCTTTGGTGGTCTTTGTGATACATCCAGAGGCAAACCAGGTTCAACTTGAAGAAAGTCCAAGCAGTGGACAGTTTACGGAGACCCATTAAAATATGTTAAAATTTATCAAATTATTTTAGTTTTTTCCTCTTGCTGTACACTCTAACTGGATATTCCTTGTAGAAGAAATTTTTAATGAACTCACAAATTATGTGTTGATGGAAGCACTTGTGAAGACAAAAAAAGGCAACAGGTATGGTTCTGGTTTTCTATTTTAATTTTGATGGCCCACAGTCAGGGCTGTGAACATAATACTGGAATAGGAGCATGCAGTCAAAACCCCCTAAGCTGGCTGTACACCCTATTCCCACATATAAGCTGTAAGAACAGGCCTTTCCAGCTCCCTTGCTTGAAAAGGTGGCAGCAATTGCTTGATACAGCACTTATAATCAGACAGTTAATTTGGACTCTTGCCTCCTCACTCAGCAGTCATGGCTTTTTTGCCACAACAAAATCACGACAGTTGTAGCATAGCATCGCTCAAGGCTAGGTTGGACTATGAGCCTCATGGCCAGCCTGTAAGTCAAACAGCTCTGCAGAGTTAAGCAACTGCTCTGTTTGGGGCAGGCAGGGCTATCTTCTGCTTAATACCTTTTAGGCATTCAGAACTATTAATCAATTCCATAGAATTCATAGAACATCCTGAGTTAGAAGGGGCCCACAAGGATCACGGAGTCCAACTCCTGGCCCAGCACAGGATCATCCCCAAGAGTCACACCTTGTGCCTGAGAGTATCATCCAAACACTTCATGTACTCTTGTCCGGCTTGGTGCTGTGACCACTTCCCTGAGAAGCTGCTCCAGAGCCCAACCAGCCTCGGATTCAAGAACCTTTTCCTATTATCCAACCTAAACCTTCCCTGACACAACTTCAGGCCACTCCCTTGGGTCCTATCACTGGTCACCACAGAGAAGAGATCAGTGCCTGTCCCTCCTCCTCACAAGGAAGCTGTGGACTGCAATGAGGTCTCTCCTCTCAGTCTCCTCCAGGTTGAACAATTTCCAGTTGTCCTCCATATCCCTCTTTTTATATCTTTATGGCCACACTGATATCATTTAAGTCACATGTCCCATGCAACATACAGTAACTATCTATTTAGAACACACACTTAAAACTTTCATTCATACAATTGGTTCTCAGTGTTTCATAAGACAAAAACATTCAGCAAACAATACAAAACCAAGTTTTTGATTTAGACATTCAGAAATACAGATATCACATGACATACCTAGTATTTTCTCTAAATTAAAATCCACTGGCAAGGACAGTACTGTTTGACAAGCAGCTGCAAGGAATAAACCCCACAAAATTAGCTCAGTGACCTTTTACTAAAACTGTAAAATGAAAATTCACTTTCAAATCACACCACAATTGAGCTATTTAAATTACAGTTGCAATAAGGAAAAGTGTTAATTAAAGCTACGATTCTGATTTGACAACACTATATGCAGCACACTGGGCCTAGAGATAAAAACCCAAGAGTTGCAAGAATGCCTCTCTAGAGGCTTTTATGTTAACTGAGGAAAGAGATCTCTGAAGAAAGGAAGGATTCAAACAGAAAATGGGAGAAAAATAATCAAAATACCCTGGGGAAAACCACTACCTATTTATCTGAAATAATACAGGTTAGAAGATGTGTTGAGATTTCTGGTATTTATTGGGCATAGAAAATAATCAAGATTCTCTAACCCATAACAGTTCAACACATCAAAGGTTTCTTAAAACTGTAATGTACTCAAACCTGAGCCTTACATTCACTTTTTAATTAAAAAAAAAAGTGCATACATCACATTGTAAAAAATGCACCCCCCAGTTTTACAGAGGACTTCATTTTTTACTTCAGAAAAAATTTAACAGACTATAATGGAATTAAATTACTAGGAGAAATGGATATACCATTCAGTTCAAGAAAAACTATTTCTATGGGAACATTAATGAACAAATAATTCCCTTTTGAAATTAAATAGCCATTAAAATGGGTTATTTTGCTTCAGAAAAAGCCTGTTATTTTAGACATTGCCTTTTCCTCACCCACCATTGCTCTTCCCAGGTTGCAAGCTTAGCTGTCTTCCAATTGGAGAAATGTTATTTAGATCAATGGCTGTAAAACACAGAACAACTTAAATTTAAGCATGCATTGGCACACAGAGTTTTGAAACCTAGCAGCAGTAAGCTAGACTATTTAATACAACTAAAAAAAACTTTTGCACCAAAGTTTGGAAGAGATTAGAAAGGAGTACTGAAAAAAGTTTCTCATTATAGCTGATCAGGAGAATTTCAGCACCTTTCTATGCAAAAAGCATAGCGAAGTTGCATCAACATTGCCCAAATCTTTGTCTCCTGCATCCTTCTCTACATTACAGAGATTTAAAACAAATTACTTTATGCTTAGCTAAACAAGCTGTGTTCAAGTAGAACACATTTCCATAAAATTATTCAGTCTGGAATGAGGTGAAGAAACATTTCATCTTCTTTATAAAACTAAAGAACACATTATACCATTTTCCTTCACTGGTCACTTTCCCAGATCTGGGATTGTGGGTCACATTCTCTACTCAAAAAACAATGACCTTACAATTGACAATTAAAAATACACTACCCACAAGCTACATCTCCTTGACAAAAAAAATTTAAGTTTAGCCTTTTCCAAATCTTGCAAAAATCACCACTTATTTAAGAATTTCCTACCAAACAATAATGTATGCAAACAGTACTTTATAGCTGACATTTGTCCAGCTTGTAACCCATTTACTGTGTAGTCTGCTGGTTATATATAAACTTCATTAACAACAGCACTTAGAACAAATCTAACAGTGGCATAAACTAAATAAACTTAGGAAGCCCACAAGCAGTGAACATGAGCTAGCAGGACACTAAGATGACAAAAGGGTAACAAGTAAGGGTAAAAAAAAATGGAATTCCATTTTCCATATGGTGAGAAAAGCAGTCAGAATAAGTAAGATGTGCAAATATCAGAATTAAAAAGCATAGCAAAAAACTTGGCTATTACCAGTATCAACACTGCAAAGTTATAAGTACAAATTAAATTGGTTAAAGACAGGCTATTAAAGTAGAAAGGTTTAAGAACAAGAACCAAAAAGAGCAAAAAGGAAAAATTATATAAGACTCTTGATCAATAAATAATTTTTAAACAAAGAAAGGACTTGGAGAGAACAGCTGCAAATCTATCAGTTGTGCCGCATTTTATCACCAGTTCTTAAAATTCAAATGGTGATTGAAACAAATTAAGCCTTACAATATCTCCAAAAGCTACATTTTTTTGGGTGGACACACAAAAGCAACTTACATTTTGTTGAATTAAACTGAGAAACTTGCTTGCCTTCATGTTCAGTCCAAGGAGAAGGAACTATGAGTCTTTTTGTGAAAAACTAGAGCAGAATAAAAACAAATCATCTCAGCACTTTTAAAAACTGGTGATTCTCAAATTTAGATTAGTGCCCTGAACAGTAAAAAACCCCCCAGAATGTATTTCATTATTTCAGGCCTAGAGTTTAAATTAAAAACAATTTGATTTGAAGACCCCCATATTCTTTATGACACATAGCACCTCAGATCTTTCAGGTATTCAGAGTGAAAACTGAAGAAAAGTTTCATTTAAAAATAATTACTCATTAAAATTTGAATTGTTGCTACCTTACTTATTTCACAGTAGTCTAAAATAATTATTTTCAAATTTTTCAGTTTGTTAAGCTGTATTTTGACAATTGAGCTATTTAACAGAAGTGATAAAGAGACACTGCAGTAACAGTAAAAGTGATAAACAAAGGCTTTTTGGCAACATTATTAATGTATTTGACTAAATTCGTTAGCGGTGAAACATTTATGAGTACTGGCACTTCAGTGTTTTTCCTCGAACCAGAAACGGTACCAACCATCAGAGCTGCACTGTGGAACACCCGATGCTGAGCAGATGAACACAACTACACAGCTTCAAGAAATGAATGGCAAATCCCATTTCCACAATAAATGGAAGACTCAAAGTAAACGAAAAAACTGAGCTTGAAACACGCAACTATTAAGGGCACAATTTCCATCACAGACATGGTTTCAAGCTGTTCAGCTGCAGGACCCATTAGGTTATACCTCATGAAGAAGAAATAACCTTTTTAATGCAGACATAGGACAACAGAGCACCTTAGGCTGCAGGCCAGCTACACAGCACCTTCATAGCATAAAATAAATTATTTGTTTGTAAAGACAAAAACTGACAGACCCTCCTACCAGAGCCTTATTTTTTTTAATTGAAATTACATTTAAGATTTCTATAGTGAAGATTTGAAACACTTTACCTTCTCTGCTAGACAAATGGATAGTAAAAAATAAAATGAAAAACAGATGTAAAGATATACAAGCTATAGAATAAAGGCATGTGCCCAGCTAAGCAGACTTTGGAAGGAAGGAATCACAAAAAATCTGAAATATTTTTAAAAATGCAATAAAACAAAAACAGTTATTGTAAACCCCCAAATGCTCAATCATTAATTTTAACCTGAAGTTAACTATTTCTAAGTTATCTTACAGCTACATTACCACTAGCCAAGCTGCATGAAAGAAAAAAATCTGTCATTTTGACCTACAAGGGTGTGAAAAAAGATGGGACAAAGAAACCCATGTGGATTCCAACTACAATGGATGAGGATGCAAAATTACTTTCTTACTGAAATAGAACAGGCTTCTGGTTTCTGAAATGCTGTAATAGACATGGATCTTTTTTGTAGACAGAAAACAAACCAATATTTGACAACACAAAGTTTTATTACCTCCTCAATAGCTTTTTGCCTTCTGTCTTCTGTCTCCTTATCAATTCTAAGTAACAAATGAAAAACAACTCAATTATCAAAATCATCAAGTAAGTAGGAAAAAATGTAATGTCCAACCATACAATAATTTAAAGATGCTCAAGAGAAACTTTATAAATGAAATTGGACTAAACCCTGAATCGTAAGATGTTTTTACTGTTATGTACAATAATGTTATACTATAAATTTAGAAATATAAAAGCACGTCTCGGGTCAGTTCATTTGAAAAAGATCTGTACCATTTATAAGTACACATTTGCTAATCTTCTATTTACTCCTTGTATTAGCAAGTCTGGACAAAAAGTCAGTTATAACTGATTTTTGAAAATAATGTCACATGAACAGATTTTACCGTTAAAGTTACCGTGAGATTAGACTTACACTATAAAACCAAGCAGACTAAAAACCTGAGCTGTAAGGAATCAAAGGGAAACTGAAGATACTCCTGGAATTTGCAAACTCAAATTCCTGACACAGCCCACTTTCCCAGCACACAGTTCTCCCTGCCAAATAGACAGACTGCCGTATTTTCTTCAGTTTAGAATTCAATGACATAGTTTCTAACAATGAACATATTCCCTTATGCAGCTTTTAACATAGGTTTTTAAAAAATATGTAATTACTTCAGCCATGATGTGTGAGATTCTATATTCATGTTTCCTCTAATGGTCACCTTCAAATCTCACTTTCAGTTACTATTATGGAATTTATTGTAAAAAATGTTTTGAAGCTTATAGATGTTCATCATTGTCTTAGCTCAATCACACAGTGGTTTCATACACAGTTAGTATTCGTGAATTAACCTTGAATAATTTTACAAATCAGTCAGATAACACATTATTAGCTACACAAACACACACAGATGGGCCTAATATAAATTCTCTTTCACAGCTCTTTCTTTCAGGCTTATCACACTTTGAATAAACCCACAATGTTTGGACATGCCATCTTCAATTATGTCTGCCTGGATAATGCTAAGTGAGAGTTCTGTGAAGACCCTCGCACAAAATTCAGTTATTGTACCAAAAAAAGAGTAAGCATACAATCACTGTATAGTTATGCATAGTGAATCACAAGGAAATAAGCAAAATTCCAAAGGACAATCAGGGGAACTTGAAAAACAGCTCCCACTAAAAGCACCTGCTAGTGCAAAAGAGGATGTTTTTTAATTTCGTGCATAACTTCAGGAAAATAAAGTGAAAATGTCATATGTATTTAACAAGAATAAAAACCATCCAGCTTTGTATGCATCTTCAAGCAACATGGTACTTGCAGACTGTGACAAACAGTATGCAAGATGCAGTAGAGATAGTTTTCACTAATTAATGAATAATAGCATAGCACTCAATTTCTATCAGTAGAAATAAAAAACGAAGAGGAAAGTTTGTGGACAAGACTGTATCAATGTGCCTGCTTGATTATTGACAGACTATTTTTCTCTAACATAGTCAGCCATAAACACACAGCACATAAACGATACCCAGTTTATGGAAACATTAATACTAACAAGATCAAGTCTGTATGTGATACACACTCAGACTTCTACACATTGCTGCTCCTCAGACTGTTTTTACTACATTACAGAGAATTAATGGTTTGACATATTAATACACAGAATTACCTATGCTTGTGGTTGTTTGCAACTAATTAAGAAAATTACTTGTTAACAAGCATTATAAATTATCTCTTAATAATGATATACGGTTCACTATGTATAGGCTTTATAAGTCAATTCTTTTATCAAGACCTTTTAACATCAAGAGCTGTATTTATGACACTGTAGCTTCCATAAAACCATATTTACACGCTTGTACATAAATGCTTTTAACCATGTACAGTTTGCAGTCATCAGAAACAACCACTGCAGTCTGTACTACACTGAAACATGCAAGCATGGACACAGCAAATCTCACATAGTCAAACCAGCCTCTTTCTAGTCACAGGAGATGATTAAAAAAAAAATAAAAACGCAGTGGGACAGGCTAAAAGGACCTACTGAGACGAAACATATTTGTAGCTACAGGGCACGTCACTAATCTATCACAGGAACTGTCACCCAGATCATCAAGATTAAAGCTAGTTTGTGTGTGTCCAAACAAACTTTCAAAAACAATGTAATTGACTCTCTAAAAAACAAAAGGCTCAAGGCATAAAGATACAAAGGTATAAAAATCTTTAGAGTCTGAAACCTACTGGCTGCTAGAGAAGACCAGGAAACAAAGGGTTATTAAGAAAAATAATACTGACATTAAGACATGGTGAATCACAGATACAGCTGAGGAGTTATATTCCTTCTACAGCTCTTCTAATTCAAAAAAAGAGATGTAGGTTCAGTCAGACACTAAGAAGAGCAGCTCTATTTCACAGTAATTTTTATGAGGAGGGTGTTGAAACACTGGAATAGGTTGCTTGGAGGTGTAAGATGCCCCATCCCTGGAAACATTAAAGGTCAGGGTGGATGAGGCTCTGAGCAACCTGACCTAGACAGGATGGAAGATGGGTTTATTATTCTATTACTGTGATGCTTTGTGATACGAGGTGCAAATTGTATCTGAAAAATGTACAGGAGTATCTCCAGGATTCACCATTACGGCCTCTCCTTGACATGTTGTTCTGTAAACAGTGTGTCTACAGTGTTCTGTAGTGTGTAAAATTCTCCCTCAAGCTAAGCTCCAAATACCAAGCCTGTTTTACCTACTCATTCTCCCCATGGATGTTACTTCCAGAGAAAGAAAAAAGTTGACATAAGGTCTCCAAATTACTTCAAGTAACTAGCACTGGTCCCCTCTTCTTCACACTGAGTCTAATCTACATCTTTCAAAGGGAGTACTGGCTTCCCTAGCTCACTTTCCCAGCTCCACCCTTCTACAGGAGTCCCAAAAGAATGCCTATCCTTCATAGCTCTCAGTATGGAACACTCTGAGAAGATAAACTGTGTTGTTGCAAGGAGCAGAAGAGCTAACCTGGTAACAATCTTTTTTTCTTGCTTCCATTGACTGCTTTTATCTGGCTGTCTCCCAAACCATAATCAGAGTGGATCAGCAGCTCTTAACATTGAACAGAAGCAACAGAGAGGCAGCCTCATCTAAATATTGTATCCACATCATGGACATGTAAAAATTTTTGTTAAAAGACTGGAATAACAAGAATTTAATGCTATGCTAAAGTGTTGATAAAGCAAAAGAACAGTGTTCCAGTGTTAATGCTAAGTTAACTGCATAAGAACAGACTGTAAGTTACCTAGCATGGCTCAAATACATTGCTTGGCGTCGAACATCTTCTGAGTCAATTTCCACAGGATTTATAAGAGCAAGCTGATCAATAGACCACCTAAATTTTCCTGGAGTCTAAAAAGAGAAAGAGGTCTCAATGCTTGCTATTCAAAAAAAAGATAAAAATAAAACTACAGGACAAATCTCAATGGAATAACACAACCACAGCATCCATATAGTTTCTGTCAAAGACAATTGAAAGAGTTTCTATTTAAATGATCTGCTCTTAAAAAAAAAAAAAAAGAAAGAGTAAGTCAGTCAGGCTTCTTACCCTGGTAGTGGTATTACAGTGAGGTACAAGGTATCATTAAGTGGAAGGTTATAGCTAATATTTACAAACTGAGGTGTCAGTTTCTTCTCAATTTCTGAAGGCAGATCTACTAAAGATGCATAACTTGGGATAAAATTTAGTTGCTTCTAGATTGCCACAATCCTACTTGTGGTTCCATGAAAACGAGAGTCTGTACCTAAACCATGTTATCCAATAAAAGAGCAGCTTTCCTTTCAACTCCCATTCTGAAGACATGTGACCCCATATGCATCTTGCAGAGTATCCCTCATGTCATGCATAGTGCAGAAATAAAGCAGCTTCAACCCTTTATCTAACAATTACAAAGAACTGCTCAAATAAATTTGAAAAATTATCTACCAAGTGAGTCTTTTTCATTTCATTAGCACAGTATCTTCTCTACTGCTTATAAGTAAATAATTTCCACTGAAAACCAGAGCGTAATTTGCAACTAAAAGTT
>JAOXXN010000001.1:52057970-52072320 GCA_026770055.1 Myrmophylax atrothorax
AATTGTATTGCTAACATGAAGAAGAAATACTTACATGTGTTTTTCCACTGCCTGTCTGTCCATATGCAAAACAGGTGAAAGTTGGGGAACTTTTAAGTGATGTCATTTTGCACACTCACAGCACCAATTTACAAAAGTTTAAAATGTTCATGACTTGCATATTAGGTGTGTTTGGTTTTTTTAAACAGTAAGGTATCCTTAATGCAAAAAGATACCAGCAATGAAATTTATCTTAGGAAATCTGAAAAGTCAGTGAAACATCATGAAAATACCAGGACAGATCAGCACAAATTAGCAATTACCTCTTTTATTTAATTTACTCTGGACTCACTGCTACATGTCAAAAAAGAGAAAAGACTTGGGGAGCATTCTTCTTGTTCTCAGGAGTCACATCTAAATCTGTGAGATTTTCCTTGGTAACTTTGAAGGTTTTCTGTAAACTACAGCAAATGTGCCCAAAATAATAATGAGATTTTATTAGGATGCATGTTTCTGGTGGTGCTTTTCCTTTTCTTCATTGGCAGATCTTTGTGCAATACAGGAAGTCGTGATGACTTCCTTTGAATGTCACTCTATTCACTACTTTGCACTTATGTATTTCCAGGGGACTTTCTACTTTGTTAGCTTGATTTTGTTTTGCATTCTGTGTCCTTGAAATGCTTAAAAAACGCTTGCAACTGCAATATGAGAATATATATATGTATAACTTACATATAATTCTTGACCTGTCCAGTAAATTGCATCTACCATCAGTAAGCTTACAGTTTTCATGCATTTAGACATCTTCTGGTAGACCGTTTGTCATTCAGAATTACAGAAGAAGGGCACGTCTCTGACATTCAAAACCCTCAAACTGATGTCTATAAAACTGAAAATGCATTGTTGTCATTATTGCATGGAAATAAATGGTAACATTGGCTACTTAATATGAATTACTGTTCTAAAGGGAGAAAGTGTTGTTTCTGGAAACTGATGTAAGAGCACTCCTGTTGACTTTTGGTTTGGGGTGCTATCCAGAAGAAGTACAGCATGTATTTGTTTCTTCTTCCTGATAAGAAACAAAGAAAATCCCTATAGTAGGAAGTTTCATACTGGAAATACTTGTGCTGTAAGGTAAGTGTCATTTCACAGCATCCCCACTACATGAACATCAGTTCTCAGTCTTAGCATTGATGATGATGACTGGGAAGCCTGGACTGCATTTTTAACACACACCACCTTCTACTACATTTAACTAAGAAGCCAAGCAAACAGTACTCCTTACTTAAATGCTTCTAGAACTCTTGAAAAGATAAACATAAAAATAGCTATACAGGTCCTGACCAAAGTTGTTTTTTCTAGCACAATAGCTTCTTTTGTAGTCAGAAGCAGCTGCCTGAGAAAGGGCAAGAACAATACAAGCACATTTGGGTATTTTTCTTCTGTATTCTCCTAGCTGCTTCTAAGTGTCTTCTATTCTAGGCTTTCCTGAGCATCATATTGTTTGTCTATTTAGTAATTCTCAGTGCTCAATTTCCCAGTACTTGCCCAGTTTCCTTTGGACTATATATGCTTCCCGAATAACAGCAGCCTTTATCAATTAATGTCTGTTGCATAAAGAGTTGCCACTTCTCATTTATTTTGAACCTGATTTTTACTAGCTTATTTTAATGTCCCCTCCACAGTAAACTTGTGCCTACTATGCCTGTGCCAGTTGATATTCTGTAGATATGTAACAGTCACGTTTAAATTTCCTCTTCTAATCTGAAATGCATTATCCAAAATATTTCTTGGCTGACCAAAGGCACAGAATAGCTCCCGTATTTACTATCCTTTGAAACTTTTCTGGGTCTCATTTTCTGAGAAGGGAACCAAAATTGTATGAAACATTGGCCATGTAGTTGCCTGCTTATTTTCTTGTTCTTTATTCCTTTCCTAGTAATTCCTAGTATTTGAGTTGCCTTTTTTAGTATGAACTGAATGTTGTGCTGTTTTCATGGCATCTATTGTAACATTGTTGAGTGGAATAAGCTCAGGGGCTATTTTTTTCACATGTGAAACTATGGTTGTTTATTTACACATGTATAATTTTTTTGTCTATGCTGAAATGCATCTGCCACTGTCTTTTGTAATCAGTCTTCATGTGTTTCTGCAGTTCATCACAATTTGCTAGTAGTCTTGCTACCCTCACTAACTTTATCATTGGGAAATTTTGTTGCTTTGTCACTTTTTTTGAGGTTAAGTCGTGCAGCACACACCCTAGCAGCAAAGACTTTCCAAAGGATTACTGGTGACCTAGGGCAGGAGCTGGCAGTTTATTCTCATTCCTTTTCAGTGATTGTGAATAAAATGCAGTCCTGCCTACCACTTACAGTTTCTCATTCTTACACCAAGGATCTTTAGTGTCATATATAGCAAAGCTGTGAGAGCTTAAGCACAATTGTGACTCTAGTCATGCAGAGAGCATTGTGTGCTTGATAACTACCATAATCCCTGACATTTGTAATTTTACATTTTAGAAATACAAACTTCAGCAAGAAAATAACTACATGAGTTTTCTAGTGCTAGCAGAGAAACACGTGATCCGAAAGTCTCCATTGTAACATTAGGAAGTTTTTGTTTTGTAGAAAATTGTGTTAACAAAAAAAGAAAAGCTGGATGGTGATTATGTCAAGACACTTGCCCTAATAGATCTGTATGCATGAAAGGTATGTATATAGATATATATACACACACACACATGTTAGCTGATGTTCTTTCCCACCTGCTGGTCTCCAGGTGAGCAAATGCTGGTTCAATCCTAGACTCACATTTTGACTCCCTAAACTAGTTCCTTCTGAGTTTAACTTCTGTGCTGTTTCTGACACTTTACCCAGTGACTGCTCCCAGCAGGCTCTGTGCCAGGTCCTGTTCCCCAACATTTTTCACACGTAAACACTCTCACCTGCTTTTACATGTTCATAGTTTCATGCTATAGAAACTCTGCAGTCCTTACTATTTGAATATACTTAAAAGGCACAAAAATAACAATAACCTAAGAATCAGCAGTGGCCTGTGTGACAGGATGGTATGGAGTGTGGCTGCAGACAGCCTAGTCTAAAGAGATCTAATGCTGAATGGTGGGATTTCATATTACTATGCATGATCTGAGCTAGGGATGTAGTATTAGGGACTCAACTCTTTGAGCTTGAACTTTTTAATTAAAGGTTGGAAACAGAATTCTGAAGAATGAAAAGTATGTCAAAGTTATTTGACATTTAGAAGAGCAAGGGCAATGCCAGAGTTGCAGACCAGTCACCTAGTATTAGCAGTAGCAAACACTGAACCAGTGAACTTAGGATTTTATCAGCCAAGAATGAAAGACAAAAAAATGTCAGTTTACAAAGAGACAGGACAAAAGGAAATGGCTTGAAGTTGTGCCAGGGGTGGTTTAGATTAGGCTTGAAAAGCATTGGAACAGACTTTCTGGGGAAGCGATAGAATCACCATCCCTGGAAGTGTCCACAAAGCGTGGACGTGGTGCTTCAGGACATTGTTTAGTGATGAACATGGTGGTGGCACTGGGTTGATGGTTGACTTCATAATCTTGAAGGTCTTTTCCAACCTTAACAATTCTATGATTCTATGTCCATGTATGTTTCACTTTATGCAGGACTATTTTCACTTAAAACACCGTTGGCATCGTTCAGTAAGAACACCAATGCACTGTGTTGTTACTTCGTTTGGTTTCTTGTTAGCTTGGGAGTGAGATTTGAAAAAAAACTTTAAAAAATATTAAAACCAAAATCTCAGTACTTGAAAAATAGTAATTTGAGAAGGATTTTTGAAGCATCATGAACAGCTACTTTACTGTGAGGTTTTTATGAAGTTGTAGGAAGGGTTGATGTTATATACAGAAAATAGGTCTATGAAGTAGAAATAGTGAAGTTAAACCATAGTCCTGTTTACTGCTTCCAGACCCACTGTTTATACTTTAAGAAAGTACAAGGATAATTTCATTGAAGCCATAAAGCTGTTTTGGGGCGGGAGAGTAAGCCTGGTGAGTTCTCAAAGAACTCTGGAGTGTGCAGGTTTTCAAAGAGAAGTTGAGAAGAGACGTAATGACCCTAGCTAGTTATGCCCTTGAACATAAAGGAAGCCTTGTGATTACATCCTTTTAACCTCACAAATAAAACATACCAGATCCAGTAGCTGATACTAGAAAAATCATACCTTAAAAATATGGCACAACTTGCAGGAGTAAAGGTAAGTAAACTTTGAAATGGCATATTAGGGAAATGGCAAAGTGGCTACTGCTTTATGTTAAAATGAAATTAAGGCATATTTTAATCCAGTTTCTTGTGCAAAGTCCACAATATCTCTGCAGGGTGTCAGGGATGTTAGCTGTAGCAGTTTCATCTGACTCCGGAATCCATGAAGTTTTGAGTAAAACAACTCTAAGTAATGTGGAGAAAATTAGGAATATTTAGGATGAATATCAGTGATGTTTCTGTCAGTAAGATAAATGGAAGCTTGCTTTCTGAGATATTTAAACATTACCTGATAAAAAAAAAAAACAACAAATGCCACAACTATTAATTATCTGAACTGGAAATCTGGAATATATTGAGTCCAGGCACTTTTATTATCACTTTATAAATATTCTTATTTTCTCACCTCCAATTGTTACATGTAAGGAGAGACCAGCTCATGAAAATGGATCTCTGAAAAGGCTCAGTGATGTCATTATGTAGGCAAGTGGGAGTTTAACTCTTAAATTTAACTTTCAGTGAAGGAGATGGAAGATGAATGAGTGGAAGAGGTGATGCTCACCTGCACTGTGGTTCCCTAAGGAAGCTGCCAGGAGGACCTCTTAGTAGGGAAAGAGGCCTCAGGAGGGTGAAGAGGATGAGGGACATCCCATCTTGAATTTATTTATGATTATTTTATTTGTTCACCAGATGCAAAGTTAATGTGTTTGAAGAATCTTCCTGTTTAATGAACAGGAGATACAGGAAAGAGAGACTTAGGTACCCACATTGCCTTGGCATTTGGTAAGACAATAAGGTTGCCAGTCCCTTCTGCCATCACTGGTCTCACTGTACCACTTTCCTGGGCTACCAGGAAAGCTCCTCATGATGTTTCATCTTGCTTTCTTGAAAAGCTGCTTCATACATGCCCTGGTTTTGTTCTCAAGACAGTTTATAGGGGCATTTGGTTGTGAACAGGTTGTGTTAGTATTTTGGGATGGGACAACTAATCAAGGACAGAGAAATAGTCTGATTCTTGTGACCAGTGAACCTGTGTTGAACTTGAAGTCTATTGTAAGCAGCAGGTGATTAGTTTGAAGTAAAGATGCAAACAAAAATATCTGGACAATCATTTTGTATGACATACAAAGAGGAGCCTCACTTTTCAGGAGAATTCAGGATACAGTTTGAATTGTATAGGATATTGTATATACAGAAATACAGACTGAAGTAAAACAGGCTCTTTTCAGGGCAAGTGTTTTCCTAATTCAAAAGTGAATGTTCTATTCAGCTTCACTGTTCAGGTAAAACCAGTCTCAGGCATAACAGCTTATCAATGTACATTCACAGCTATTTATTCCCGTCTGCTGTGATGATTGCACTCATATTGAAGGCAGAAAAATAACTTTAGCACATAATCTGGCCTAGATTTTTAGCATGGTGTTTCAGGCTATGCATTTCCATAATAGTTTTCTTGGAGACTGCTTTTTCTCCTGGAAACAGTTTGGATAGAATTATTTCATTTGATCCTGATATGTGCCCAACTATCAGAGAAACTGGAGTTGTGCAATATTGTGCATGCCTGAATCTGCTCTGTGTCCTGGTGCACAAACTTCTGTAGTTACATTATAGTGTGCAATGTAGGTATCCAATGCATTGGCATACGTATGCCAATCTTACGTGGAGAGAGATCACAAAATTATCAGAGATATCCTTCATTCATCTAAAATACAACTTTTATCTGCTTTTTGTTATTACTGTCCTGTGATGTGTCCAAGTCACATTTGGCATCTGTTCATAGTTTTAGCAAAAAATCTGTAGGAAACGAATTTCAGGCCCTGCTTTGCCCTATTTTCAATTTATTCACCTTTTTTTATCCCAGCTCCTGGGATAATTAGCTGGCAGAATGTGATTTGTGTTACAGAACTTGGTATCCACAACAAAGACTATTTTGTCAGTGCAGCAATTAGAGTTTGTTGCTTAATAATTTTATAAAGAGGATACCACTATCATTCATGCTTTTCATGTTTACTTCAGTAATTTTTTAAAGCACTTCCAATATTTGTAAAACAGTAGAAAAATAAATAGAAGCATTACTGGAAACTGTTGCCTATTCCACTAGATGGCAGGCAAACATTTGCAACCACTGCTGCAGCGTTGTAAAATGTCCCTCTGTTAGTTTGCATGGATTCTAATAAATAGTATTTTAGAATCAATTTCCAGTTTAATGAAGGATTGGTGCAATTTAACCTTTTGATTTATTTTTAAAACATTTAAAAACTAGAAGGAAAAATAAAAAAGAGCGCTATTGATTGCAAGACTTTGGCTCACAAAAGAGAGAACTGAGGTTTAAACATGTAACATTTTGTATTTTACACATTTAAATTTTACTAAGATGGGATATGTCAGTATTAAAATTGCCACAGCAAAGGCAGTGGTCAGCACAGCAAATCTGCATAGTAGTGTCTTTTTCCTTTCATTCAGAGTAATAAAATTTAGACAAACTGTCTTAGAAAGTGCACTGAAGGAAGTTCTGTCCCCCTCTGTAGTTCATACCCACTTTAGCTTTTCCCTTTTTGTGTTCATACACGATCTGGCAGATAGTCAGTACTCTGCAGTGTTTAAAACAAGAAGACACAGTCAAGGTAAGGAGGGCACACAGACTAACTGTAGTGTAGGAAGATGCACCTCCCTTGGTGAGGATACATCAATGGATGTATGAGTACAGTCGTAGCATCACAGTTTAAAATAAATACCAAATAAATAGTCACATTTATTAGATGTGATAGATTACATGAGAATTAAAATTACTCCTACCATTTCCAATGGTGGAAATAGAAGGTAGAGGCAGGATGAATACTCCCACCTGTCCTCTGGCCAGGAGATCATTTCTGTCCACCAGATATGTTTCTGAATCTCTTGCTTCTCTGTGGTCTCCAAAAGAGAGAGGAATAGAGGTAGGATGGAGATTTCCTAAAGTAGGATATTTAAGGGGGTAGGATAGAAGTGCCATATTAATCTTCAGCCTCTCTGTAGATTATAATCATTCAGGAACAAGGCATCACTCCCAACATAATTGGATTAGGTTACCAAGGGTTAATTAGTGAAAGAAGACCTGTCCCCATCCCCGTCCTGGTACTCCCCGCGGTTTGCACACTAAGCCCTTTCTCAAATATTTAATAAATTTGCATTTTTATACTTTACCATGGTGGTATTTTTGTGGAAAAAGAAAAACGAAACTCATATTATTTCAACTATACCTAAACCTCTGTTTTTCTCTGCAGTCAGTGGAGAGAGGCAAGCTTTTGGTGGAAAGAGGCAAATAGAGCACTAAAGTTATTCTGAATTGCTCTCTCAAAGAAACTCTATTGACTAAAAAGGTAACCCAAGGAGACTAGTATCCTGGGGCTAAGATTAGTCTTGCAAATATTCCCATTAGATCACCTACTCTGACTTCCTGTATTTCACAAGCCTTTGAATTTCACCCAACGACGTCTCTATTGAGTTCAATAACTTGTGTTTAGATAAAGCATATCCAAAGACATTTATTCTTTAGTTGAAGACATTAATAGAGATAGTGTATCCACTGCTTCCTTTGTTGGTTTATTCCGTAGTTAATCATCTCCACTATTAAACTTTGTGTGCCTTATTTCTTGTTTTAATTTATCTGGCTCAAGCTCAGTACACAGCTGCTTGTTATGCTTTTTCCTTCTTAACTAAAGAACCCTTTAGTCTGGGGGATTTTCTCCAGAGGGAGCTATTATAATCAACTCACCACTCTATCTTCTTTTGATAAGCTGAAAAGATTTTCCTTTCTGTAAAACATTTTTCTCTCCAATACTCATTCTGGTCTTCTCTGAAGCCTGTGGCTTGTTTGTTTGTTTTTCCCCTTCCCTTCCCTTCTATCTGATAACAATCTCACCTGTGCTGCATGGATGTAAGATCAGACTGTTCACTCTTTTGCTCCAGTACCACACTCACGATTCCCTTTGCTTTATGCTTCCTCAGCAATCCCTAAAAGTCCTTTCTGGAGTTATTGTTTTGCAGAGCTTGGTCCTCCACTTTTCAAGGATGGTCCAACGTGTTGCCAGTTGTTTAGCTTTTCATATATCTCCATTAAAATTAATTTAATTAGCATTGCTCTACCTTACTGAACAGTTCAAAATCTCATTTTCTGTCTGTGTTGTCTTTACATTTACCACTCTACCAGCTTTTGGGTAAACTACAAACCATATCAGCAACCATTTTTTTTTTCATTTAGTTCCAGATTATCCATGACAAAATATCAGCTCAGCTACTGAACCTTGCAGCACCCTGCTAAAATCAGGATGGGTACTCCTGCTTGTGTTGCAATATACAATATGGCCACAAAGTGTGCTTGTGTGTAAGTCCTGTCCTTATTAAAATCAAGTCTCAACAGTGTCTTTGCTTTTGGAAACTGAATTTTGGAAGACTTAGCCATTTCTGAAGCCTGTGAAGGGAGCTTTTACTGAGGTTGTGTAAGCCATGAAAAAAAAAAAAACCAACACAAAATCCGGCTGTCAGGCTTTGTAAGGTCGTAACTCACATGAAAGTCCAAAAGCATGCAGTTACAGATGGAGTGGTGACTTGATTATAAACCAAATTAATAATCCCATCAAAGAATGAAGTTTTATTTAACAAGACCTATTTTATACAAAACCATGTTGACCATCATTAATTACATTCATTCCTTTAATTTTGTATTAATTGAATCCCACATCAGCTTATTAGCTTTTCCATTAATTTTTCCTGGCTTTTTTGTGATGCTTACTGGCCTTATGTTACCTGGGTCATCACAGTTTCCCTTTCAAAAGAATGGTACAATAATAGTGCTAATTCAAAAATTATGTGATTTCTACAGATCTTTTTAAATACAAAGCACTATACTAAAAGATCCTTTGCTTAAGTTTTCCTTAATCCCAATACTTTCCTGAATTGTATGTAACTAGCTCCTTTGTTGTTCCAAGTACGTCTATATTAAGATACATTGTACTATTTTCATATTTCTCTTTTCTACTATTTTGTCCGTCTTACTCTTTTAGCTCCTGTTTTTTTAAACATAGAAAGTAGTAAGAGCATGTCCCTGAACCCTGACAGTATCCAAGGATGGAATCTAAATTTTTTTTACTGGTTAAAATGAGAAAATGAGAATTAAGGCATTCCTAATTACTGCGGATATCTTTTGTGCTACGAACTTGTAGCTGTTGAAAATGAATCCTGTTGTTAGGGCTGACTGTATGGGAGTCACCAGATGGCACTGTTGCAAATGCCTTGTTGATTCTTTTGTCTAGAGGAGACTACATAAGAAAAGGTCGTGAAAGATGTACTTAGTTGTTATTTCTTAATTTTTCCCTTACGGTAGCCTGGCCAAAATCTGTCACAAGCTAAATATTTTCTCATAGGCTTTGTAGTAGTCCAAAGGTTGTGTGTATGAGCAAACTAAACATAAGCTCAGACCACAAACCTCACAAGATCCAGGTGGCCTAAGGGGTGGCCAATACTATGACATTCTTCAGTTGTCTGAAATGTTTCTTGAAAGTAAGAGTCATCCTTTGGAGGGGGAGAAGCTTATGCAACTCCTACACAGCCTAGCAATATTTAAAGCATCCTGAACGACAAAAATGTGAGGGAAAACATTCTCTTATTTGCTTCTCTGAGTCAGACAGAAAGGTAGGAACAATGTTAATGTTTCATTATCAAAATCAAGAAGAAAAAGGGAAGTGATGCAGTTATTTTAATGTAACGCAGCTTCTGATGAGGTTCTGAAAAAGTTTATAAGCCAATTTCAAATCTGACACAGAGTAGCAAGACAGAGGACTGACAGTGACAAAAAAATTATAAGGCTGTGTAATGAAGCTCATACATCTCTTATGCTCACCTAGTTGACCTACTAATTGTCGTAAATTCACATAAAACATAACATTTACAGGAATATATTTAATATCATTGCAACTATATGTGCTACTTTGGTGGGTTTGTGTTATATATTTCCTATAAAATTATTTTCATGTGTTAGTAAAGCTGTGAATCTAGCTCCACTTGTTTAGATCCTGTACACTTAAGCCTTATTTGTTTGTCTATTTGCTACTCAGTACAAGGGTTGTGCCTGGTTATCTACATGTGAAATATACCTACTTAATCTTAGTTTATAACTCACATATTCCAAGTGTGGAGCCTAATATTTTACACTTATTTAGCACCTGGTTAAACAACATTGAACTACTTGACATTGAATGTGCAATAATATTTTCTCTATTAAAATACCTGTTGGTATTCAATAGATAAAGATAATCAGTTTGATGGGGAACGTCCCCATAAAATACCTGTCCAGGTGTAACCTCTCCCAGCAAAGCAAAACCAAATTATATCAATTTATCAAAATGTGTTATCTTTTTATTTTAGATGTTCTATAAGATGTTAATATTTCTATCTATCTATCTATCTATCTATCTATTTATCTATCTATCTATCTATCTATCTAATCTCTGTGTTTAAAAGTAGACTTGCACCATGCACAGCATAATTCCTTGAGAAATACTGCTTGATATAGCTACACTCAGCAAATCTTTGTTCATACAAAGTGAAGCACAGGAACATTAATATATACATTTAACATAAGCTTTGGGTTTTGAAGCCCTGTCCAAAATAAATGCCCTATAAGCAATGTAGAGTACCATTCCTCTCACTAGAAAGTGGAAGGCCTAACCAGTGCTGCCAGTCTTGTACAAGTGTTTCCTAGAGTGCAGATGTTTTAAGGTAGGATAGTAAACAAATATTTTAATTGCTTCTGTAAGCTTATTCATAGCCACTTCAACCCAAATTGACTGGCTTACTGTGCTCTCAGTATGACTTTCCATTTTTAAGTACTTAGCCATGTTACATACCAGTAGTTTTGCTGGATCTCCTTTAGTCAAAAGAAATATGTATGCAAAGAAGTAAGAACTGTTATTAGAACATAGTGTCAAACTATATATGAAAAAGAAAAATCCTCTATTTCAGGAGCTAACATGTATTGCAGCCCTGTGATGCGAGTAGTAGGAGTCATCCTGTCTCTTGCTAGGCACTGGCTGGAGTTTTCTAGCTCTCCTGGATGTATATCAAATTGCCAGTTTAAATGCAGTGGTGAATAGGGGCCTTCAGGTAAAGGTACAAAGGTGTTTCAGATACTATGGAGATGAAAGACTCAGGTAAGTACTTCAGTGGATTCCTTGTGTTGTTGGGCTGTAGACCATTTCCCCCTGTATCCCTTGCCAAAGATAATCATGGTCACCTTACTCTTTGTGTTGTTAGGAGTCGTTTACATTCCATCCTCACTACACCTTTTAGTCATTTATGCGCTTGCTATTGATGGGTTAGGGATAATATTTTTCTCCAACCACAGCGGAAATGTTAATCCATATAGTACTTCTGTCACCTCTGAGTGGATTATTGTAATTCCTTTCTGGTGCCTACCTGATTGTAAAACTTCACAAGTTCTGTTTTACATAAAATGCTGTGGCTGACATGCTTATTCATCTTAAACCAAATTAGCATATCACGCTGGTCTCTTTATCCATGCCATGGCTGCCAGTTAGAATAGTACTTCCTTCCTATATGACCTGGCATACATTGTTGCTTGATGATGGATTCTGACCACAAGTATTAATGCAAGCCTATAGTTTAGGCAGTAAAATATTGCCTTGCTCCTTTTACACACTTTAAACTGCCTTTTTCTTTGCTTTATATTGATGTACTAACACTTCTAATAGGCATGTTCAAGAATGATTAATATATTCCTAGGTATTAGGAATGGGAATGGACTCAACAAGCATTTTAGTTGAAATGTGTCCTCTAGCTGCAGAAAGTCATGTTGTAAGGTTCTCTTCTACATGAGGCTTTTACTAGACAAACAAGACTCCACTGTTTGCTGTTTCCGATTTCAGTATGAAATATGGAACTATTGAATCCTGTGTCTCTACATGACTTTGTATGGAATAGTATGGTAAGGAAAGGAGTTCATGAGCAGCTTTCCCCAGACTCTGTTCAGGATTTGGTAATCCTTAGCAATATAGGAAATGAAGACCTAATGTCATTCTGCCTGAAACATTTCATTGGAGAATAATACCACCAAAGGACAACACTGTTTTATTTTATATCTGACTCTATGACTTTTTCTGACAAGAACATAATTAACAAACTACAATTATTTGGAGTGTGCCTGTTTAAGAAAAGTTGATGACAAGGCACGAATGTCTCAAAGAGTGTTAGTGAATTCTTTTGTACCTATATGGCCAATGAAAGCACTCATCTTATTACTGCTTTGGATTACAATCCTGTCTTGAATGTATTTGTTTTTCCCTTACAAGTTACGGAAGAATTCTCATGCACTTCAATAGTTTGACATGGAGACCTGCTTCTCTCTTGCTATAACCTGACTTTGGATATATTTAGCTCGGAGATTCACCTTGTCTCACTTCACATTTGCCATAATGAGGTCTACTGCTGAGCTGGTTGCTTTAGGCATGTTTGTTTGTTGGTGGAGAGATGCAATTTTGGGGCATAGTCTGACTTGTTTTGTGATAAATCAAATTATATTAATCTGCTAATTATCTAGATTAAACTAGACACAGTCTTTTGTTACCGATCAGATGAATTTCATTCTTGGAGACACAGCTACCATTACTCATGTAGTATTTTTGCTGAGTGCAGTGGAATTGCTTGTATGAATAAATGTTCACGTGCTAAAGACCTTATACTACAAACATCTGAAAGTTATCTGATTTGGAAAGTCTCAGTAAATCACATAGTAACTAAAAGACATCACAGGCAATTCTAAACTATTATTATAATCTGATGGCTATTCAATGCTTTCACCAATATTAAATTACACCTATATTAGGCAAGCAAAAGAGTAAAGCCTGAAAGCCCTATGCATACATATGCTTAGAAACAATAAAAGATGTGTTATCTGTGTACATAGTACTTTTATTCCAGTCTATAGATGGAAAAAACCTGCAACACAAAGGGATGTAGTGACTTAGTATACAACCTGGGTCACATTCTCCTTGTCTTACATGAATATGCACATGAATAATGAGACCCGTTTTTTGGCCTTCTCTAGTAGCAGAACTAAAATTACAGAGAAGAGCTTCTTTAATTCCTTCCACTGTAATGCTGCTCATCTCAGCAAACTTAGGACCTTGCATGATACTAAAGCCAGTATTTTTAATAGGCATTTTAGATACATAGCCATTTCAAGTATAATTACTTGAAACAATAAATTGAAATATGGCTTGGAAAAATAACAAAATAGACTTGATATGTAGTAAAATGGTTTAATTATTTTTGTTAGATTGTCTTAAACATAGTGAGTATGTAATATTTACTTTTTGCAAGGAAAATTGAGCAATTACATTTTCTGAGCAAGTACAACTTTTCATGTTACTGGATTATTAAGTTTTCTCATATACAGTGCTATTTAATGATGAAAACAGAGAAAGATAAAAAAAAGACTCTACATATAGTTGAAATTCTACAGAAGTTGAAAGTCCTGAAACGCCTAACATTAATATTTCTGGAAAGTTATTTTGTGGTTTTTTTTTTTAATTAATAAGGACCCATATATATATATATACTTAAATCTGCACCAGATAATAGGGTGTCTTTATACCATTGCATAAACACTGTAGTGCACTAAAACTTCTAATATTCAACCTGTTTGCCATAAGTATTAAATCTTGATTTATTCATAGAGCTACAATGAAATACAAACGTATGCACATGTATGTATCACCAATTATAAGAAGTGATATACACAGTGGAATATTCTAATGGGTTGGTCCTCTGTTTATTCTCAGAATTGTTTCCCTCAGGCTCCATTTCTGCTACTGTACCATCTCAAGTGGATTTAAATTTGAAAGTGTTCTCTAGTTTTGAATGTTAATGGATGTCATTGCACTATAGCTCTACAAGAAGAAAGAATATTACTATGAAATAAAAACACTGGAAGTTTTGAAGAAGATATTTTTAAGTCACAGCTCTGACAAAAATAAAGAATACTTTCATTTTTGCACTTGAAAACAAATTAATCTTGCTGTATAAATAAAGGAAATTTATTTATTTATTTATACAGAAAGCATACC
>JAOXXN010000001.1:52079709-52106132 GCA_026770055.1 Myrmophylax atrothorax
AGAAAGAAAGAAAGAAAGAAAGAAAGAAAGAAAGAAAGAAAGAAAGAAAGAAAGAAAGAAAGAAAGAAAGAAAGAAATCCAGCAAACTTTTATTGAGGTTTTGAAACCCTGCAGAGAATAGTGAGATTCCCTTCCACTAACTTACAGAATGGCATACACTGAAATTGGCAGTGTGCATACTACAGCTATAATAATTTTGTAATAAACTATAAAACAAGCATGAGAATCTACAGCAAATATTTTTATTTCATCAAGCCCAAAGTAAATTGGTACTGAGTACCAGCCAATTGTACCATCTTCTCATAATGTTACATTTGCACAAACTAGCAAGCTAAAGGTAGACAACAGGGCAAAGAACCATCAGAATGTTGGTAATTTATGCACTTGGTGTATATACATTTTCTTCTACTCTGAGAGAGTTAACATGTTAGGTATAATTTTTAAATAGAATCTAATAACATTATTGAAAACATGTGCTTGCAAATTGATTTTATAGAAGACTTTGAAAGAGATTTTACTCTACAGTCATGGATAGCAGAAGTAAGTGCACACACCAAAGATATCTTGGACAAAGAAAGAAAAGGAAACATTTTGTTAAAATATTTGTGACATTTTCCTACTCTTGCTTTTTGACTAAGTTTGTAAATCGTGGGAGATACAATACAGAGCAATGGGTAGAGAATTAATTGAAAATGCCAGAAGTATTTGTATTTTAATCCAGGTTTACTACTTAGTAACAGCAGATGAGGTTTACTTCTCTGACAAACATAGGTAAACCCAAAAACTGTGGTATTATTTTTGTGTTTTTTAAGTGTTAGCAACCAAACAATGATTTTCAATGTAGTCTCACAAAAGTTCTTGTGTAACAGTGCTTTATCTGAATGAAAGTTTTCCTTTTTTTTATTCTTTCTTGGAAATAGCCTAGCACAAAGCCTGCATGATCAGAATTTGTATGTATTGCAGTAATAGAAACTGTAACAATTTACTGATGGGCATTTTTAAAGGTACGCAGCATTGCTTAATAAAGTGCACCAGTGCTCTGTCCTTAAAAACTCAGTCTTCTGTGTTGTCTGGAATTGTGTTGAGACTTATATAGACAATAATGAAATAATAACCTAAAATAATCTTACCTCTCTTCAACTGCATCTTTTGACTGTACCTGTACAAGTAAACTAGACAGTTTTGGGGCTTAGGCTGAAGCATAGTCTGGAATCACGCCAGCTTGTTCTCTGTCTCTAATGGTAGCTGGGCAGAGTTCTGCATGAGCCAAGGCCTCTTCTCTGTAAGTTGTAGAGACAGGGCTAGTTGTGTTTGAGGCAAAGAGATTTTAGCTGTAGAGATGCAAACAGTAGGGAATAATTTCAAGACACAGCCCTTGCATGCGCACAGTCTGCTGCTGCATTGTTCTCTCAACTGGCTACTGTCAGGTTGAAGTGACTTATTATACCCTTTAGTGTACCAACATATAAATCTACACCTGACCTAGTCATTCTACTTGTTTTTGTACTCAGTGGAGAGAAACAGGCATTTCTAATGGTGTAAAAATATTTTTCTCAGGGTGGGATTAGTCACACCCTTTTTCTTTCTGTTGATTGTATAGAAAACTTGCTCAGATACACCTGTTCAAGCAGGCAGCTCCAAATGTCAAGGTCAAAACAGCCTCAGGTTCAGTCACTCTCAGGCCTTCTTAAATCCTTGGGCCAGTGGAGCTGATTTTTTTTTCAGGCAAAATGAGATTGTCTGAGGTACCTGTGCAAAGCTGGGTTCAAGGAGAGTAAGACTGCAGTTCCTTTCCCCTAATGTGGTATGTGTATCACAAGCCACTTGGTGTGCTGGGGTACCAACTCCAGCCTGGTCATCTCTACATTTGTCTGGGAGCGTATCACATACAGTTATCATCTAGTGACAGATTCACCCATAGAATGTTCCAGAAAATGTGTGACGCTACTCTTTCAGAGAGTCTGAAAAATCTGCTGAGCTAGGAGAGTGGTTTGTATGTGAATACTTGGCTTCCTTTACCTGCTAGAAACTGTAAGAACC
The DNA here is from genome assembly GCA_026770055.1 of Myrmophylax atrothorax. Taxonomy (NCBI): domain Eukaryota; kingdom Metazoa; phylum Chordata; class Aves; order Passeriformes; family Thamnophilidae; genus Myrmophylax; species Myrmophylax atrothorax. The sequence goes on from JAOXXN010000001.1 coordinate 52,081,750, forward strand.
TATTCCTCCACTGGTCCCAGTAGAATGAGCTTCCTCACCCCTGTGCAAATAATGGAATAACTGAGTTTGTCTCTCTTGATTTGGAGTATGTATCAGTGCTGGTTCTCTAGTCAGTCAATTAAATCACGTGCCCAATTGTTGTAGCACACTATTAAATATTAAGAGAAAGGGAAATTAAGTAACACTTCACCCTTCTTAACAATTTATAAGCCCACCTAACCTAAATGACAAATTTGAGTAGGATGTGTTGTGTTAGGCAGATTTAATGCAGTGCAGGATTTACACTTGGCTGCTGCTAGAGCGAGTTAGTGCTAACCAGACGTGGGCAGGGTGGGGCAGATTATGTGAACCCTTCATGGCCAGGAGAAACTCATCTAGAGAGAGAGCTAAGGCAGTTCCAGCCTGATTCTTTTTAATGTCACAGTTCATTTGCAGAACCATAACTGGAATCAAGAATTAAAAAGCCTTGTATAAAAGTCAGTAACATTAAACCTTTAAGACTCATGTTTCATGTGTCATAAAAAGTCTATGAAAGGATTTTATATTCTGTACAGTGTTTTAGCACTTTCAATCATTTTTTTTCCAACATAACTTTTGTGAACACTTTTATAGCCTCTAAATGAAAAACTAAACTATGTGTCATTCAAAAAAAGGTTTTATGGATCACAGAATTTAATACAAGTTCTGCACCATAACAAGGAACTGATAAACCTGTATTAGAATTAATTTAAAAACTAGGAAACACTTTTAGAAGATTGTGCATCACACACTCTGGTAAACAACACTAGTGAGTAAAAAAATGTATACATGCACTCTTTGAGTGCAATGCATTAACAGAAATGTTAGTTCTTAAAAAATTATGTTTATGTCATCTATACTATAATCCAAAATTTTCATGTAAAAGAAAATGTTTTCCATAAGCGGAATGGAATCAACTCTAAAAAACATAATCAAATGTACATGGCAATAAAACTCAGGTTGAAACTGAGTCCAATAGTACACAATATGATATAAGGTCTAATCTTTCTCCAGGGAAAAGGCTGTTACTCCCCGGTGTCATTAACATTTATGAATTAAGTCTTCTTTATGAAATGGCAAAATTAGAGTTTTATTCTTCAGGTGCTAACTCTATATTATACATCTGTTTTACACTAATGGGGAATCTCTTATTTCCTTAATACATGGCGGTTATGTGCTCTTATCAAAGGAAGAATGTATTTTAGGAAATATGTGTAAAAGTAACAATTTGCACATTTCATCCCCTGTAAAATGCTGCACAGGCTTAAACAGTAATTTTCCAAAGACTTTTACAAGGTGGGTAAGTATAATCTGTGCAATATACAGACTGTGAAATCTCATTGATTTTTCCCTGTTTCTCATGCTGTTTCTGTTCAGGCCTATCTGCTACTGCTGCAAGGGGGCCAAAGCAAACCTCCCGTCTATGCTTTCTGGTCAGAAGGGCTTTCTCTTCTGGGACTATTTTTCTGACATTGACCATGACTATGACTCCATAGAACCAGAGAAATAATATAAATTGTAAAAGTACAAGTGACAACAAAGAAATTCATAAAATTAAGCATCACATTAATTCTTCCTAGCTGTAGCTGTTCAAGAGCTTGTCATCATTTGTGCTTAATGAGAAAGCAATTGTTCATTAGGGCTGAAATCAAGCCTCTTTATTCACCACTCCTGCCTGGGATGTGGCCTTCCAGATGTTCCCAGGAGCAGACAGTCCGTTTGGAGACCATTATTTATAAGTGATGGATAGTTTGATCTTGAGTAACTAAGTCTTATCAAAGAAATAGCAAATGTGGGAGCCACCTCAAGACTCTGTTATCTAAATGTATATGACTGCATTGCAGACATCTGTACATGAGGTAGGTGTTTGAGCTCACATTATTCTCAGTTGCACTGTTCATGCCCCATGTGTGCATGCCCAGTGCTGCCTGGGGTGAAACCTTCTGAAGTGGCAGCATAAGGTTCACTGGGAGGCTTCAGAGTGACTCAGGTGGAACCAGAAGCTGCCACATATGCAAATGAATCAAGCTCTGGATCTTTCTGTTGGCTGTAACTGGAACTTGGACACCTAGCTCTCAAGGGGATACCACATTATGGCTAAATCTAAGTAAGGGAATGTGAAGCAAAATCTTGCTCAATCCTACCCTGTGGCAGTGGGAGAAAGATCACCCATATCAGGAGGAACATACCAGAAGATCGGAAAAATGTTCCATATTGTTAGAATTGCATGATGGTGAAGATAGCACAACAAAACATTTATTGACTTAGAAAGAAGTTTCCTTTAGTTAAGTTGCAAAACCTTATCAGTGGTATTACCTGTGGTTGGACACTTCTTTTCTTGTGCTAACATGATCCTGAGTTTCCTTTTGCTATCTTTGAGAAGGTCAGGGACACTTCCTATTTTTATTATTTCTATAAAGTACAGTTTGGTGATTTCACCACTCACATCTCTTGTAACTGGTTCACTGCCTTCACATTTCAAAGACAGGAATAGGCACAAATTGGGTGAGAGAAGAAAGCAGTGAATGTGTGTACTGCTTGTCCTTGGCTTTGCTGTCCACCTGTGCAGACTGTTAAGAAGCAGTAAATTACCTCAATATTATCTTTGTCAAACTTTTTCAGAGAGCCACATACTTTTTTCCATGCCTGTCCTATCCTTTTTGACACTGTGTTGTGTCCGAGGAATCTTGGCTACCATCAACACAGTATCCAAATTCTGGTGTATATTTCTGGTGTATGTTTTTGTTCATCTCTCCTCCCATTAGCATTAACATTTCTAGGACATAGTCTGCTAAGGATATGCCTATTGAACTGCACCACTCAGTACCCCTTATATTAAACATTTAAGGATGTACTTAAATGTAAACATATGTCTATGACTTTCGTGTTCAACAAGGTATTTAAACATGTTTACCTCTTGGGCCTAAAGAGTGCTCTTGCAGACTTTACTGAATTCGTGACAAAATAAACCAGTTTTGCAAGTTACAGCTTCTTGTTCTGTTAACTCTACATCAACAGCAATAATTTCAATTTTCCATGTGTCTACCTTCTGCTATCTAGTTTTAATTCACATGAATTTCATTAGATGTGAGTTCATATAAAAGAAATAGTCTTGTGGCTTTATGAATATTTTAGGTAATTTAAGCAATAGGTTCACTGAAAATGTGCTACTTCTCTCAAAAGTCAACCTTGTAACTTGTATAACTATGCTTAACCTTAGCAATACTTTTAAAATTACTTGTACACACGTCACCTTCCCTACATGTTTTGACAAATGACACATTTCCTTTGGTGCTTCTTTGTGGGTAACAGCGTGTGAGGATATGGTAGTGGCAAAATTTATTACAGTTATTTTGTAGTTGATATTAAAGAACATGATGTATTATATCAGGTGTCTGACCTTTAAAGATCTTAGGACCCAATTCATTACAACATAAAATTTACATATTATTCAACATTCTACAGTCCTTTTATGAAGAAGTCATGATGCATACGTACATGAGATTTAGGGCAGACACTATCCCTGCACACTGAAGACACAGAGATTGAAGACAATGTGAAATAAAAAATATTATAGTTAGGAAAAAATTCACTTTTTTAACCCATGAAATGGATGACTGTGGCTGCACCTTTTTGAAGAATGTCTCAGGAAAAATAAATGGAGCACACAGAGACAATGTTGTATTGGATATGAGCTATATTCCTGTGTCTTTTGTAAATCCTGACAAGACCTACCTGTCTCTGTTCCTGCATTTGATGAAGTTTTGCACTGATCTGATATATGAAAAGTCAGCCTGGGGGATTCATCAGTGAGCAATTGATGAGTTTTTCTGTGCATTGTGATTGCACATAGTCAGCTGGAACCCACGCTGAACACTATACCAGCATTCCTACCTTTTTTGCTCTGCTCAATTACTCTTATTCTGGTGTTATGAACATGCATTCTTTGCCACATGAGATTGGAGCAGCTGCAGTCTACCACTTTCTACAGCTGATACACCTCAGGTGTGTAGTTGATATGGTGCACCTGGTTGTTGTGCAGTCAGTTGTGGATATCTGGAGATGCACCAGGTGTTCACACCAGCAGAACTAAGCTTGCTTTTCTGCTACATCTGTGCCAGTGCTCTAAGATCTTGCTGTTGGAGGGCACCCTATCATTTTGTATGAGTAAAAGTACAAAGGAAATACATGAGGCCGGGTAAGACAATTGATACAGCAAATGTAAATTGTCCAAGCTGCATAATCCATGTGGAGGAGTGATAATGAAAACTAAGCAGTACAAATTCCCTTCTGTTGGAAGTTGGATAGCTCTTTCATTCCAAACATTCAGCTGTAATCTCTTATCAAGGCTGTGCTGGCTTCTCTACTGATTTTTGTGATTTTGTTGGCATTTTATGGCATCTTGAGGCAGCCTATTCCAAAGCATCAGAATTTATTGGCAGATCTCAGTGTTGTATCAAGATCATAGACTCAACGTGATTTTCACTTGGAGAAAGCTGGATCAAGTACTTTGCTTTTTGTTATTCTAAGAGTCATACTCCAGAGTTAAGATCCAGATGCCTAGATTTAGGCAGGCAGAGTGACTTTATGGAGGTCTTTAAAACCATCTGTTTCTCTCCATTAGTTAGGCAGAGAACACAGTCACTTACAATAGAATTGATTTGCTAGAGTCACCCAAAATTTGGATTCAAGCTCAATGATCCTGTTTTATCTAAAGGTTGCTGATCACATAGCCTTTAGAAAGAATTGGACCTGGGCTTTGAATTTGAACTGATTCTCTGTGGATTGGAAATTTCACCCTCTGTAAAGATACGGAACATGGGTTCCTTTATTGTTATCGCAAAATGTGATAATACAGGCAGTAATGTGCATAAGAAATGACAAAGAGGACTGAGACAAGGACATGTCCTGCCTGAGTTAAGCAGGGTTTTACTTGCAATGCTGAACCAATGCTGAAAGAATGTGAACTAAACTACTTTCAGAAGCTATATAGACTGATACAAGGCTGAGATTATGGTTTAATTTACCCTGGCTGTATACATGCATTATGGCAGTATTTTTATTTATATGCTCAATCTTGATAACTTTTTCTGTATTTAGTTAAGAGAGTGAACCTGGGCACCAGACATTTATCAGATTTTTGTGAAGAATGGTGCTGTATATTTATTTTCTTACAGAAAATAAAGTAATACTTGGAATTATTTATTATACTGTAAATTAGCCTTCTAAATGCTGGGTGCTTATTCTTAAACTGGTCTGGAATCTCTCTGTAGTCCACGGGAAAAGATGGACACCTACTCTCCCACCCCATTTATGCTTACAGTGGTTTAGTGATTCAGCCATTCTCCTTATTGCCAACAGAGAGGCATGACGACCAGCTCAGGGCTAACATCTAGGTGGTTCAGATTTGATGAAATAATCCCATGCATAGTGGCCAAGATAAAAGATTGCAAGAAAAAGAAAGAAGGTGTCATGGTTAAGGGAGCTGAATGCAACCATAGGGAATTTTACTCTATCTGTGCATCTGTCAGGGAATTCCTGTGGGATGCTTGGCAAGTCACTGAACAGGTGGTCAATAATTGTGTGTTTCTTGTGTTATGGGTGTCTGGAGTCTGGTTTACAGAAGCAATAAGCACTCACAACTGAAATTGAAGTAAATTGTAATTTTATTGTAGAATGCTACATACTCATAAATACTTGGTTCTGTTGTTCTTAGACTGAACATCACAAACTAGTGAATACTTTGAGCCCCATGTTCTTTGCACCATTATTCTGAACTGTGAAATGGGAATAATGACACTCATCTCCCAGAGGTGTTTAGAAAGTTAAGTCATTACTGTTGGAAAATATTTAGGAAAGTTTTATAAAGAAGCCCGTGGGGAAACAAATAACTCTGTGTTCAGAGTAGGATTTGAATGGTGTGCAGCAAGACCTTGGACCATACGCTGAACAGTGAGGAGGCTGCCATACTGAATACCTGTTTGTTAACTGAGTTGTAGTCTTGACATGAATTGAATGAAACAAGGGAAAAAATAGATTGTGATGATGCCTGTTTAAAGACTACTTAAAATGCAGGGGCAAATTAAGAGTTCTCAGAGGTAACCTTATGATGATGTCTCATGGTTTTTGAGTGACAGAATTCTGTAAAGTTCTTTTACCACATTTTGAGTTATTTCTAAAACAATAAGCTGGAAAAAACCCCATGCAGAAATGTCATTTTATGTCCCATGAACAGCCATCAGTAGTGCTTTCTGGATGATGGACAGCAATCACAAAACCACTAGCCTCTTGAGTTAATGGGTAGGAATACTAGATTACTGTTTTTGTCTTGTTAGCACAGCAGGTTAATCCTCTCCACTGGATTCACCAGGAGTTACGTGGGGCATATAAATAAAGCTTGTTTCACAATGCAGATGTCTTGTGGGTGCAGTGTGGTGGTTTTCATAGATATTGGCTCTCAGCAGACTTGGGAGTATTGGGTTTCCTGCAGCTTTCCGGGAGGACTGCACTTCTGGGCACAAACTATGCATGACTTCACACTTAGTCTGGACTTGGGCCATCCTCTTTCTCAAAGCCACACTTTTCTATATAATTTTAACACCATCTCTCCATGTTCTCCACAAATCATGCTCAATCTCCTTCCCTCAGGATTTTCAACAACAGATGAGTGAATCCCATATTTCCACTGTCCAGATTCTGTTGAAAATCTTTTCCCAAACTGCCTTCCCAGCAACCCTGTCTTCAGATCCATTCAGTCCCCCTCCAAATACTTTTTCATAGTCCTTATCTCATATGTCTCCTTATTTCCCTCCAACAGACTTATTTACAGAGATATAGCTGCAGTCTTGACACCTACATTTAGGTAACTTGTATTCCAGTTCTAATTGCAAGAAAAAAACATTTTCAGTAGTGATGGGGCATGTCTGTCATGGATAAAATCTTTCAGGAATTAATCTGACAAATACAAATCTTAGTCTCTTATAAGCATTTTTACATAGTTTAAGAGATTTGAAATTCACTAAAATTTGATGTAGGCTTACTGTGGATGAAAATCCCTACTGCAACGGTCAACTGGACTTTGATTGCTCTGTAAATAACCCCAGAAATTTGTGTTTGGGACTGTACTTGTAACAGTCCTCCCTTCACCCTGTTTCAAAACTGCTGTACCGTGTCCCTGCAGGCTGTGTCTTACAGTCCTGAACAACAGCCTCAGTTTCCAAGAGATAAGGGGAAATTTCATGTTGTTCCCTGGTCTGGTGCAAAAATCCACTTCTGGCATTCTTTAAGCACAATCTATGTCATATTCCACAGACAATGGGAGAGTTTTCCCACAGTCCCTACAACTGTACCTCTGCACGTGGAAGATGTGAGCTAAATGGGGAGGGATAAAGCACAGTAAGAGTGAGAAGATGCTCGACACCAAGGTTTTCACCCTAAAAATTCATTCCGCTTTTACAAGCAGAACAGTGTCTTGATTGGAGAAATTCTGAGTAGTCTTCTTAACAGATAGTCCCACCATGACATCTAAGTAGTCCTCATCTCCTCAGGCAGCTATGTTCATTGAATGCTTTCAAAATTATTTCAGATCCTTCAGTGAAAGATGTTATGTTTGGTTTGTGCAAATAACTAATATCTTCATTAGAAAGATGAACACTACCCCTATGAAAATGATCCCAAACACCAAAGGCATGCCCTCTATACTTTTGCTGACTTTACTAACTAGAGCATTCAGCACACATTTTTTTTCCCCAGCTATTAAGTTTGAGAGAAATAAAACAAGCACATAAGCAACAAGAAAATTAAATGAATAAACATTTGAACACAAGAAAATACAAACTATAATAACAGTTTTTATTGAAATAATATAAACTGATAATAAAGCTCAGAGTACAGGTTGGCAAGACATCTTAATAGAACACATAAGTACTACAGAAAATCTACTGATATTACAAGACATTATTTTCTGTAACCAGGAGAATAAATTGTCACATAGAACCCATTTCAGGTTTTGATGCATTAGCTATGGTGTGAGGAAGTGTATGAGCAGGCATTTTATAGATGAAATGTCCGTTTATGTCCTATTACAGGCTCTCATGATCTAAAGAACTTTGCTTTTAAGACCTACGCACAACTCGCAGTTTGGTAACCTTCATCCAAGCCAGCAAGGTGTTTCTCAGCACAGCACTGAGCTGGTAGCCACGTTGTGAGCACACAGTCTGCTTCAACCAAGACACATTGTCTCCCTGGAAAATGATGGCCATTATTCTGATTTCACTTCTGTCAGATTAGCACCAGTGTAACTGTACTGTTTCATAGCATTGGCTCTAACCTGATAGTAATGGAAAGGAAATAATGCCTGGGAAACCAAGGCAGGGAAAATAAGTGAAACTGCTATGAAAAATAAAGGGAAATAGGTTTTTTTTTTTTCAGAAAAGGATTTATGAAATTACATGTTTGTGAACCCTTTATTTAGCCACAGATGACACTTGCCTTAGACAGAGACCCAGAAATTCATGTGTTTTTGTAAGTAAAATATTTCTTGTGCTTGTAGCACCCCATCAATTTAGGACATTAAAAGAATGTCCAAGGATATCCTTTGAACTGTATTCTCCTGATCAGCCACCTGGTCATCTGTGTGCCACCAAGAGGATCTCTCTCCTTGACCAAAAGAAATTTTATTGGTGCTGGCCCTGGAATCTGAGTCCTTGTGTCTGTGAAAGTTTCTTGCTGCATGGATGTAACCACAGGATCTAGCATGGATGAATATTCACAAAACTTCACTAAACTTCAGATACAGTGCTGAACAACCAGGCTTACTGGCTGTGAGCAGGTTTAACTTGTGGGAAGCAATTAGATCAATTGATTAATTAAAAAAAAGTCCCTGCTGTGCAAAACTAAGAAAAGGGAGAAAAATCAAAAAACTTGTTTCTCAGCAGTGACAGCTGCTAGGACGTTTAATCATTGTTTTATCACAGCAGTTTTTAAGGAAAACTTTTTTCACAGAATTACTTTTAAACCCTGCATCTATAGAGAAAATGCAACTAGTCCTTCTGGGTCAGTAGTTCAGTTTTTAATCCACTACTAGGAAAAAGCAAGGGCGATTTGTGTGTTGTGTGTGCACACATGTGCATGGGAAAAACAGAGTCCTCAACAAAAAATATCACTCATTACTTTAGCCTTAATAATATTAAAAAAATAATTTCAGAGTATCAACAATTGCTGTTTTAGCTGATAACTGCAGTAAAAATCACTTCTCCAGAAACGAAGGAAGGAACTTACACTGTCCTACACAGTATGAGAACATCAGTTCCACAAACTGTGTCCCTTCCAACTCAGAATATTCTGTGAATCTTATGAATCTGCGAGAGCAAAAGTGAGTAAAAATTAATCTTAACAACGAAAAGAAGCTGGAAGAGATAGAATTGGTCCAGGAAGCAAATTGTTATGAGAATGTCTTTGAAAGCTGCTAATAATCATAATTAGGTAATAATAATCATAGGTGTCAAGCATCCTCCGTCTGCAGGTACCGTGGGGTCTGGCAGCCTCGGCAGAACCCACCGCAGCAGAGACAGGGAGACGGCGCCGGGTTCGGCTGCGCGCAGGCAACGCACCGCACCGCACCGCACCGCACCGCGGGGCCGCACCGCCCTCCCGAGTGCGGGGCACTGCAGAGTTACATGCGGGCGAGACCCAGCGCGGGCTGAGCGGATAAACCCCAAACCCCTCGCTGGGATCAGCTGCCACTGGGAAGTCGGTGAGTGGAGAGAGATGCTCCCAGCTGGTGCGTCGGGTGGGAAGGGGACCAGCTTCTTACAGAGAAGTGCATTGCGAGAAACACCCCAAGGGCTCCCTTAGTCAAGGAAGTCCAAAAAAGTATGACTTCGTGGGAGTCAGTACTTTATTGCGTGACAATATCTGCGAGCAAATACAGCTGTAAAATTGGGAGCTTTGGAATAAATGCGAGTAACGCGGGAATTTTCCGGTGAGGGATAAGCATCACGCGTTTCAAACCCGCGTCACAAGGTGTCTGAGAGCCGCTGCCTTTACCCGTCCCATTGTCTAATTGCAGCAAGTTTGTTTTTCCAGAGTAGAACTGACTGATTCACTTGGTACTTTCCTTTTTGTTAGGAAGAAAGCCTGGGAATCCGTAGCTCCGTTTGCAGCACTTTTTTTTTTTTTTTTAAGCGTTCACAGCTAAGCTTTCGAGACTTGATAAAAACAAAACAAAGGCAGAAAATTAAGAAGCAGAAGGAAAAAAAGAAGGAAAGAAAGAAAAGGAGGAGAAAAGGCAACTATCATCTCGGGTTGCCATTCCCGCTGGGAAGCGGTGCCGGCCGGCGGGAGCGCCGCCCGCAGCAGAGGGTGCTGTCTGCCCGCGGTAGCGCAGGCTGCACGGGAAGGTCACTCAGCCTATTGATAAATCACTGTGCCGTGATTCCTAACTGACAGCTCAAACTAACATCAAGCTGGATGAGAGAGAACAAAAGGCCATCAAGCAGCCATTTTCTTGACACTTTTATTCAATCACCAGCAGATTGCTTACGACAGCAATAGCAGCTGTTTTGTCTTCATCTTTCCACATTTGATAAAAGGTGTCAACTCAAATTTTTGTAAATAATTCACTTACCCCTACTGCACACACCAGCACTGTTCAGCATATGTATTCCGTGCAAGCAGATCACTGAGGCAGGTCAGGGCTCAATGATATCAGCTGAAGGTCATCTGTGATCTAAACGGAAGCACTGATAAAGCTACAGTCCCTCAAGGTCAAAGATAAGAACTACACTGAGATATTTGTAACGTGGACAAAAGGTTAAACAATAGAGAGAAAAGTATGGTATTGTTTCAGTTAACACACTAATGATTTTTCTATTGTTCTTTGAGAAACACTGTTCCAGAGGATTCAGATGCTTAACCCTTTCTGAATACCATGTACATATAAGGGTTGGAAGTGAGCAATTAGAAAATATCACTTCTCAAAGTTTGGGATGTTAGGTAGTAGCTCACAGCCATTATATGCTGCTGCTAATACCTCTGAAGTGCAGAAGGGAGCAACAGCAATTTTTATTTCAGGCACTGAAAAGAAAAAGAACCCCACAACTGGATAATGTACCAAACAATAATGGCTAAAAATATTAATGCATTTAAGTAAAATACAACTTCCCTTTATTTTCTCTTTAAAACAAATTTAAGTCCCAGACCTGAGGAGAATTAGAGGATGTTTCTAACATTTCCCATTGTAACAACTTCATTTACTTTAAAGGCTTAGAGAAACTAATAGAGAGATCCTTGAATTATTGCAATATGACACTCTATCTGTTGTTGGCAGTAGCCAAAGCACTGAGATTAAAAATGATACATCCTTCAATACTAGGTTGTTGGGTTGGGGTTTTTTTCCTCCGTTATATTACTCAGAATATAAATCTAAACAACAAATAGTCACTGTTTATCACTATTTGGTTTATACTTTCTAATAGCAAAAGTATATGTGCCCAAACAGCAGGGAATTTATTGCATGCAATCGATGTACGTGAAGATCAGAGAACAGTTCCCTTACGTTTTCCTGTTCTTTCTGCCTCAGTGCTGTGGTAAAAACAACTTTTCTTATTCCAGTGTACTTCTGATAGACAAATAATCAGAACTAAACAAAGGAATGCCTCTTTTTATTTTTAGCTTAAAAAGAAGGAACAGGAGTACTTTTTTACTGAAAGCAGGAATCCTATCTGCATCAATATAATTTCCTACCTACCCAGTTGTATGTGATCTGACAGAAACAGTGTTAATTAGAATTAAGCAAATGATTTTTCAGCAACTTGTTTTATTTGTGGACATTTTCTTCTTTTGAAATATTCATTGCAGTTTCTTCAAGGATACATTTTTCAACTTGCTTAACATTCTTAGTGATTTGAAAGGTTTTACTGAATCAATTAGGAAAGGTTTCTGGTGAGTTCATGTCTAAAATCAAATTGTGTTTTATGGCACAGGCTGATCATGTAGTTCACATGGCTGTATTTCCTTCTGTTGGCTGCTGTGTCCTAGATACAAAAGGATGGATTGAAAATAACACTAGGTTTTTGAATCTGTTATCACTTATGAAAGATTAAAAACTTTAGAAAATTTTTTTGGTCTTGCTACTATCTTGTTCAAAGTGTCATTCTTATAGAAAAGTAGACCACTAAAAATTAGTGTCTGTCTGAAGAATTAAAATGTGATGTTCTTTCATCACAAAGCCATTGCTCGTGACTGCACATTTGTAGCAGTGAAGAATGCTGTTATATTATTTAATTGTCTTCATGGAAAAGCACTAGCAAAGATTTATGAGGACACTGACCATTTGTTTTAAGTTGTATCATGTTATGTAAAAGCAATCAATGTATTCCATTTGCCAGTTTACTAATTCTGCATTTACCAGTCTATGGCTCCTGACACAGTAACTACAGAGAATAATCTGTGTGCTTTAGATCTTTGCATCCTTAAAATTAGCTTAAATCTCTTCTTCCTCAAGCATTAACCCAGGCAAACCTGCATTAGTCTTGTTAACTAATATTTAGTTTCCATGAACATATAGGAAGTATTTGTCTATATGAAGTCAATTTATGCTGTATGTAATTTTGCAAATAGTCACAGAATTATTTTTCTGACACTGCTTCTGGAGCTGGCTATGTATTATGAAACTGCAGACACTATGACTAACTATGTCAGAAATTATCCTCCTGTCCAAGACCAGTTTCACTGCCTACACCTCATGTTGACCCATACACATGCCAGTCTCCCTAGAATTTCATGTCACGTATTATACCTAATTTCAGAAAAAAAATAAAATGGAAGGAAGAATTTTAAATTTTTGTGCCTACTTTCTTAGCTTATAGAAATCGACACACATTGTTTCAAGGCAAAAGCAGGAAGAGGGTGAAGATCTGTTACTAAATCTTGAACGTAAGTACAAAGAGGAATGTCAGAAAAGAGCATGTAGAGAAATGGCAAAGAAAAACAGGAGTGCTGAAGAGCAAAGGAAAGAAACATTTAAGGAGCAGAGGCACCAAAATGGGCATGGAAGGTGTTAAGGGACTTAGACACAGAAGATTGAGACTCTGACCAGAAGAAAGTAGGGCAAAGCAGAGGCCATAGCAAGATGGAATCTTTCTTCCTTATATTGAACTTGAGCACATTTTTTTTTCTTTTCATAAATCTAAAACTGTAGGCACTTAAAAAGAAAAGCCAGGTATTTTTAATTTATTGTGAGTAATGTGATTTTGGCTGTGACTGTGGGATCATTTGTGATAATTGATTCTGGATGAAAATGCCTCTTTCTCATCCCTTAACTTGCACAGAAGGTTGACTTGCATTGAGCTCCAAGACAAGAGATTTTTTTACTCAATTCTATGTCCTCCACAATCTTTATTATTTAATATCTGTCTAGGTAACTATTGCTCACACATTTGACAAATAGGAAACATAAGAGCCTGATAATGTCACTGAATTAAATCTATAAACAGAATGTATCTTGTGGTATAGCAGACTCCCATGCCATTTACTGTACTGCATTGCAATTAATATCAAATAGCACAAAGCAAATAATGTGCTTTTTTAGCACACAGTGTTTGCATAGCTTTTTGTTAACAGTGGGCCATGCTGCCTAAAAAAGCACCATAAGCACTTATGACTTTAAATCCATATCTTCAGATTTTATCCTTATAGATGATCAAACTTGCCTGTGAAGTCACAAACCTTAGTCTTCAATTTGCTTCCAAAAGAAAACAAAAATGTCCCATATTCATTCTGCTGCCTTTTAAATACTCCAGCAACCTTAAAAGAGAAGTCTGTGTTATGTCTTTGCAAAACCAGATCTAAAATACTAAACTTTAAATATTTTTAGAACTGCTCCCTGGCACCAAGACTAATTGACATGGAATGACTGGTATCTATATTGTTAAAATCCTTACCCTTCAGGGTAGTCACATGTAAATTGCTACCACTTAATCATGGTCCTTGGTGCTTGCTAGTTCCTAAATTATTCCTGGGAATGTCTGGAAGAAAGTTGTTTGGCCTGGGCCAAAACCAGAGAAAAATCTATTCTGATGGTTCAGCAACACAAAGAACCAAGATCCAGAGTCTGGGAATATTTCTAGGAAGTGATGGTTCCTGAGAAAGCACAGCAGACTGCTGCTCTCCTTCCTAACTCTCCATGCAGTTACAGTGCCTCTCAAGATTGAAAATGTAAAATCTATGACTGCAAGAATGTTTTGATGTGATTATGTAGAAAATCCCCAGAAATTAATACAAATTGCTTGCAAAATTGACTGAACTTATAACTTGTGATACACACTCAGGAACCAATCTAGGCTAATATTTTTTGCAATGCTGGTTTACTGCTTAATGCAGGCAGATAGTTTAAGAAAAAGTAGAAATATTTAATTGTAGAATGTGTGTGGCATTGAGAGCAATGTATGCAGGGGTTAATACCTTTGTGTCCAGGGAGTGGACAACCTTGCCTGAGTGCTCAATAAAGGTCAAAAAATGAATTAATAAGCTTATCTTTCCAGAAAACAAGCTTCTTTCTAGAAGGCATAACATTAGTGTTTACCGGGCTGCCCTGAGGAATCACTAATGAGGTACAAAGCTTTCTACCTATAGGTCACTGATTTTAATCCAACCCAGCTCAGGAACGACTAGTTTTTCTTATGAGTGCTTTGTGGCTTATGTGTACGTTGAGTGGGTTTTCCAGATAGTGAGACATACTTATAAATATAAACTTCTAATCTGAAGTATGCTTGTCTGACACAATAAATGCTTTAAAATTTTTCCAAGTGGCTGCTATGCCAAACTTATAAGTCCTGGATAGCTAATGATTTTTTGAAGAAAGTATTTAATTTAAATGTAAAGCTTTTGAATGATAGTGTGTCAGCAACATCTCTGAAGAAATGGTGTCATTAGTTAATTAATCTCATTCTGAAAAATACCATACTTTTAATTAGAATTGGTTCTTGAGAAGGAGGGTTGTAAGTTCAAGTCCCAGATTGCAAACTCACCTCCTGTCTTTGCTCTGTGCTGTTAGATTGGAACACTACTTGCCTTATCTCCAATGTGTCTATAAAATGCCTCCCAGAAAACCCTGTACTAGGAACCTGAATCACTTGACTTGCAGAAACTTACAAGTGGGAAAGAACCAATCCAGGACATTCCTGGAGACAACACAGATGCTATGTGAGGTGCTGCCCTGCTGGAAGAACTGGTAGGAGGTGTGACAATCAGTGGGAGTCAGGGGTGTAGCTATTATTGAACAATGCTCTACAACATTCTAAAGGGAGCGAGGAAGGCAAGTAATGAGTATAGACCACGGGCTCAGAGTGGCCAGACTTTTGTTTCCTCAAAAAAGCAATAGATGAGATCCTGTAGAAGGCAGCATTAAAGGAAAAAGAGTTTAGGAAAGCTGGCAGTTCTTTAAGGGCAACCATCTTCAAGCTCAAGAATGGGCCACTCTGATGCCTAGGTAAGCTGGTGGATGTAATCAGGAGACTGGCTTGTAACTCATAACTGAGTTCCAGTGCAAAAGGAAGAATAACAGGTGGGGACAGGGTGCAAATGAGAACCTAGAAACATTTATGAAGAAATACTATGGGTTTGAAGCTGTAAATGTGCATTAAATAGAGCTTCTACCACTACCTACCCCATTGCTGAGGTTTCTGCTGAGCAAGGGGGCTAATCTTGAGCCTGCATTGTTCTCTGGAAGTGATGGAGGGTAACAGCATCCTGGGCAGCAGCAACAGGTGTGGAGACAGCTGATTAAAGGAAAATTCACATTTATTCTCTGACTTTTCTTTAATCACTGATCTGTATCCAGAATGCTGGAGCAAGATTTAGCTCCCCAGAACAGCAAAGACATTGGTAAACTGAGGAAAATTCCATGGAGGGCCACCAACGTTGCTGGGGCTCTTGCAGCAGAGCCTGATCGACCAGCGTTTATTCAGCCTGGGAAAGAGGCAGTTGCAGGGACACTCCACAGTCCAGTTTCTTAAAAATATTAGTGAGTTTCAAGGCATTTGACACGATTTTTGCAGTGCTGAGCAAAAGTCTGCCCTGTTATATGTGGACTGGACAGCGTACGAAAGTGGCAAAGAATCAGTCTCAGTCCTTAGTTTGAGTAAC
Organism: Myrmophylax atrothorax; assembly: GCA_026770055.1. Taxonomy (NCBI): domain Eukaryota; kingdom Metazoa; phylum Chordata; class Aves; order Passeriformes; family Thamnophilidae; genus Myrmophylax; species Myrmophylax atrothorax. Next base: position 52,097,914 of record JAOXXN010000001.1, read on the forward strand.
AATTTGTCATCAGCTATTATTACCAGCTCACATTGGATGAGCTCCACTTTGTATGTAGCTTAATAAACTCTACTGAGAAATCTGAGGGCTGAATGGGCAGGATGCAAAAAGAACAGCACACAGCCTCCAAACAAGTGCAGTTGATGCTTATTATTGAGACAGCGTGGGAAAGATGTGCTCAGCCAGTGCTTGTGATGTACCTGTACTGTGGTTTAATAGAGCACTTCAGTCTTTGGGGCTGTCAATTTCATAAGGACTAAATTTACTTAAAAATAACTGACAGATGAATTTAGAGAGCATTTTGTTGCTCCAGCCCTGGAGTGGGGATCAGGAGACCTGGGTTCTATTCCCACGTCTGTCACAGATTTCCTGGACCATCATCTTACATCTTTGTTTCTCAGTTCCCCCTTGGGCATAATATGGATAATACTTATCCACTTTACAGGGCTTAATTCATTAATGTCTGTAAGGTGCCTTGAGATCTGTGTGCACAAGGCACATTAGCACTGCAAAGCATTTAGTATATTATTTTATTATTTAAGACATCTGGGACCATTTTCACTGATGTGCTCTATCCATTTTGCACTGCTTTGGTGTTGCAAAGCAGCCATATTCCTCTTTAACAGGCCAGCAGGCTGAGTTTATGTCTTATAATACCAGCCATCCAAAGCATCTAAAGGCTACTGTCAAATATGGCTCTTCTTTTTCTATCCATTTCCTAAAATGATGACTACTGATTCTTCTCTTCACAGGGTGGGATCTGTGTGGAGCTTTGCTTTTTGATACTGGACATTATTCCAATAGTGGTAGAATATTTTGGAATTACTCAGGAATTACATTGGTGCAAAAATATATAATTATGTATGCTAGGAAACTCCTGATGTGTACAAGACTGGAAAATCTGGCAAGTTGAGAGTGACCTGAAAAACCAGTGAGGACATACTGGGCCAAACCCTGGTAAGTTTGATTAACCATTACTTAATCTCTATTTTTTCCTTGAAATGTTGGGTTTTTTTCTACATTGTTTTCATAAATCTGGTCACTGAAATTTCTTAGGTAAACTAGTACACAACAGTTGCTTTTCAGTAGAGTTGCAATTATGCACCATGGGGATTATTCTCATTAAAATAATAAATACTAATTCAAATTTATACATCTTTATTCATACACACAAACACCCACATGCATACACACATTTATGTGTTCAGTGTGAGATGCAAAAGGAGAGACCTAAATATCAATTAGCTACTCCTAGGTCCTCTGAATGATAAAAATGTCATTCATTTATTTAAAATGACAATAAAAAGGAATGGTTTAGCAGGGGGTTTAGCCTTTTGTGGGACTTATGGAATGGAGCCCAAGTTGCAGCACAATCTTGATATTGATCTCTTAGCCAGAGAGTTAATTTGTCAATGCCTGTAATTTGCCAAGCTTTATGAATCCATTCTTCTTCCTTTGGAGGAATATTTCTCTTCTAGATCTGTGCTATTACTTTTTTTTTTTTTAATGCAGTAAAGATAAAAAAATGACATAAATCTCTGAAGTCTTTCATATACATAGAAAGAAGTATGGGACTCGTAAAAGAACATGGGACTGGAAGGCACACTGACAGTCCTCAGTCCATCTCTTTGCTTTTAAGAGTCCTGTGCCATGTAATATTAATTGTTATCCTACCCTAGTACCCTTGGAAACTGGTAAAATTTTTGCCCTCACTCCTTCTATAAGAAGGCAACTCCAAAAGCTCAGTGCTCAGAAGGATAGGAGAGATCTTTCAGCTTCCCCCCAAATTAAATCATGAGCAGGTTTCATCCATGTTAGACATTCTAAACCTGTTTTTCTCCCTGTGTGAATTCCAAGGAGCTAAGATGGCAGGTCATGGGGTCCAAGTCCTCTGACAAGAGTGGGCAGTGATGAGCAGTCAGGAACAGCACGTGGCTGGGCTTCTGCTGGCAGAAGTGTCATGAAAACATGCGACCACAGCTTTAGTCTCCTTTCTGATCTCTCATTCTCATTCCACTAATTGTTTTATTAGCCTTTCTCCAGACTTTTTTTCCACATCTGAATTCATCTTTCCTGAATAAACAGGGCTACACTCAGTATTCCAGGTGAAATGTGAAATGTGCATGATGACATTAATATTTTCCTATATCTGATAGATATACCTTCCCTGATATGCTCTAGGACTTGGCTTTTTGCAGCTAAAACACACAGGCACACATAAGTATTCTGTGATTGACTGACACAGCCTGTTCTTTCTCCTCTGTCATTTCTAATTTGTAAGTTCCCAACCTATAATCCAAATTCTGGTTACTAGTTCTTAGTTATGTGACCTTCCATTTTTTCACAGTAATCCATTTCAAGCCATTTCTTGTATTCTGGCACTGAAGGTCACTCAGCATCTCCTGTAGGATATTTTGGTTCTTCTCAAGATTGATTTTATCTTATGGCAAGAGCAGAGGTGTTGAGACAGGAGGGAAAGCTGAGCTCCAGTTGTGCCCACACATTCCTGCTCAGAAACCTGTGGCTGAGTCTTGGCTCTACAACTCAAAGCGGACAAGAATGACTACAGATGCACCCAGTGACCCAAACTACCACAATGTTCTATTAGAATCCTAAAGAAGTTCATAAAGGGGCTGTAGTCACTACAGTCTTGACAGCTAGGTATTCTGAATTTGTAGAAATTATCTTCACCCTGCATTTTGACTAATACATATTATCTTTCCAGTCATTAAAATTGGCAAGTAAACACTTGCATAGAAAATGTACTCCTGGGACGACTTCAAGAAAGATCATGAAGTGGCATTTCAAGTTATGTTGGAAATACAAATTCTGATAACCAAACCACTAGAAAGATGAGATTTGTCCTGGGTTGGACTAAATCCAGACAGGGAATAATCTCTTTGGTTATAAAACCAAAGAGATTTTATCCATGTAATATGGTCACAAATTCTCATCTGGTGGGTACCTGAGTGGTTTCCACATGGATAGCATTCTCAGGCAGCACTTAGGGATGCAAGTTAGTAGTTATTGATTGAGTTAACTATGCAACTGAATCTCTTCACACTGTTTTTTAGCTATATTTGAATATGATCAGATAGTTAAGTGTTACATAATTTTTTGTTATGTTTTCTGACCAGGTTGGTCCCTTCTGATCTTATTACAAAACTGTAGCTTTATCTTATATGTGTAGCTCTGACTGCTTTTAGAGTTTCACTCCAAGCACCTCCTTTTATTTCCAAAAGGAATGAAAATGCTGATCTTTAAAAGCACCTACAATTCATAAGTCTGTTGTTATGTCTGTAAAAACTGAGGTAAACTTCAAGCCTCACGGGTTGGGCTCCATTTATTTATGCTTTCAAAGGTACATATTTGCAAAGAAAAGGTCCAGAAATCTACATTATTAAAACATGACAGTAAATATAATATTTTTCAGACCTTTTAATGAAGATGAAGTGTTTTGATAGCTGTACTTTTTGTTTTTTAATTTATGTTGTTAGAAGCAGCAATCTAATCACATCTCACAGCTTCCATAACAAAAAAAGACTGAATTGTAGAGTGGCCAAAGGGCACATGTGGCTGACTAACCAGTGAATAAACCCTTGTCTTGATGTAGACTGTCAGTGTGGAAAGAACAGAGATACTTTGCAACCACAATCATGAGGCATAACCGTCAGATCACGCAATAGCATGGGCTCTCATTATCTGAAGCCCACATATGACTGGTTTTAGAATTAAGGAATTGTAGATAACTGGTGATGTCATAAAATATCACTTTATTTTTGAGAACTTTCATGATTTATTATTCAAAGAAATGCGTGAAACTTTTTATGCTAGTTTAATGCACACTGCAATTAGAAGAGCTGTTTTGTGACATGGTATTGATGTTTAGCTGACATCAAGTAACTCTATCCCTTGCCTGAAAGTGCACATTGATAAGGACAATAAATAGACATGAGAATAGGTGCCTTCCTCCAAGTAATGATTTAGCAGTTACACAGTGTTTGATACAACATCCTTTTACAAAACAGAAGTGGATGAAAAGGAGACCAGGTGGTAGCAGTTGAATCTGCCTATTTGTCCATTAGGATGAGATGAACTGCCGCAATGTAATTACAAACAGATACATTATATATTTGGTTATTGTACTGTGACTGTAACATTGCTAATGACCAGCAAACTGAGGGTCAATTTGGAAATAATGCCAATTTTAGGGAAAGAGCTGATGGTACCATTGTATGCAAATCCATATGCTTTGGTTCACGTCTTTAAGGACTTGCATGCATGGTGCGGTTTTTCACTGAGGTGTGATGATGTTGTGTCAGAACTACAGTGACATTCGTGCTAGACTGTCATCCAAATCAGATTTGCAGTGTTTTGTGCAGTTGCCATAACTGAACTTGACTATATGTACCATGCAAATGCAACTTGCTGCCTTGGATGCACACAAAAAATAAAGCAGACACTTGAGATTGAAGTTTTAAAATGGGTAGATGCACTAACAGTAATTTTAAACTTCACTGAAAGTGCTGCAGTTAATGTCTCTTCACCTACACAGAGATTTTCTTGAACTCTCATTACATAGTCTCCCTAGCATATAATCAGTATTCAGGGTGATTCTTGTTACTAAGATTTGAGTCCCCCACTCTCACCTCACCTTTATTACTGTAATATTAAAAAATAACAAAAAAGCCAACAAATAAACAAAGAACATCCTCCCCCCGCAAACCGCCCTCGGAAGTCCTTAACAGTCTGCAGATATTTAGGACCAGGATCAGCTGCCTACATACAGGTACACGTGTACCTGAGATATCCAAGCATTTACCTGAGAATTTGGAATCAAGAAGCTGTGGCAGAAGGATATGGGTTTCCACAGGTCTGTGTAATTTTTGTCACCCTGTGTCAGTGTTCAACATGCCTAGGAAACCTCCCAAGGGATGGGATGCCTATGAATGAGCAGCTAAGTCATGCCCTGTGGTGTCCACAGGGTATGGCATCTACAGTACCACTAACTCAAAGAAAGCTTAAGGTGAGATTCATGTCTAAAATTAGGTTTATACCATTATATCAATGCTGTGAGGGATTTCCTCTAATTCCAGTTACTGCCCTGGGAGGCAACAGGTTTCCCAAAAGTTCTGTATCCTGACTACCAGCCCTGTGAGGATGCCTAAAATTCATGAGAGACTCTGCAATGGCCACAGGTGCCTTCCTTTAGACAACTGAGTTTCATCTAGCATGTCTATTTGAGAGTAAACCAATTAGATCTCTAGTTTCTGTAGACTATACTTGTACTGACTGTTAAAAGAGCTCAGACATCTAGGACAGCAGTCATTTGTCTGAAAAGAGGCATCTCAAGCCTTTCAAGACATTCTTGGTGTGCACACAGCCTGGAAGATGTGACATGGGACCCAAAGGAGATCCTGAGCACTTCTGGAACAGCACCTGGTTCTTCCAACACAGAGACAGTTCAAACGATACTCGATATTGACATTTAAACAGAGCTCCTCTCCTAGGCAGAGAACTTAAATATAGACACTAATGTATAGAATACGTGATCTCAAACTGAATCCCACCCTACAAGCAATATTTATCTGCCTGAGAAGGAGACCGGTGTCATATGAGGTAGCCTGGGTTTTCTGCTTACTTCTCTTGGGTTGAGCTGCCAAAATACCACTGCCCAATACAGAGTCAATACAGTCCCTCTGCTGAGAAAAGGGAGGTAAAAAAACCTCATAGATTTAAACTTAGTTATATATATTTATACAGAAAACAGGAAATTAAACTAAAACTACAATATAACACACACACCTACACAAGTTAAATATAACAAACAGTAACTCCTCACTCACCATCGAACACAAATCCCACCATTCTAGCTACAAATCACCTAAGAGAACTCAATCTCCTGAGAGACAGACCCAAGTAGAGAGAAGACTAATACTAAACATTTTACTTTCCTAAGATACCATGGCAGCAAGCTGCAGTGAGGCCTGGTCCAGGAAAACAACATAACACAACAGATGAGCAGCCAAGAGGAACTGAGCTAAGCCCCTCCTACACCTACTTTTATATTTGAGATGATGTTGGAATATCATATGGAATACCATTGGCAAGTAGAAGTCAGCTGTCAACTGGCCTGATGCAGCTCCAGTCAGCTGATAATCCAAGGCTTGCTCTAAAACTAAGCCTAAATTTAGGCCTTGCTAAACCCATAACACTACTCTTCAGCTGTCAATCCATCTTGGGCTTTCCATAATTTTTTGTCATAGGCTTGCTTAGATGCATTTCAGGTGACTCTTGGTGCCTAACTTGAGTGACTAAATGGTGTTGGACCTTGGTGTTGAGCCTATTTATACTTCAGTCTATAAAAGTCACCAGCTTTTTTCTAATCATACCTTTGCCCTTTTTAAGTCCTCAACCCTTGTTGTACACCAGCAACAAACTGAAATTAAATTTTACAGTTAAGTTTTACAGATATTTTCATCTTTTAGGTACCAGTTTTAGAGATCTACACCTGGACCACTGCAATACATCTAGGAAGGAAAAAATACAAAAAACCCATCCCCCAAATCCTTTCCAGAATCAGTGAATCATAAAAAATCTTTATTCCTCAAATTGCTAAGCCTCTCAGTGTAAAGAAGTGAAGAAATCTTTTCTTCCTGGGATTTGACGTGCAATCTTGCTAAAGGAGGAGATGGCTTTAAAGGAAAGAGCTGGGATATCCTTGTCCTCTTTCCAATGAAAATTTCAGGCAAAATATTCCACTTCTCTATGCAAAAATCTCTGAGACAAGACATGAGCATTTATTCTTATCATCTAACTCCCTGCAAGAAACCAATCTGCAAAGGTATCTGGAAAATATCCCTTAATTGATTAAAAAAGAAAAAAAAAGTAAATGTTAAAGATGAAGACATTTAAGATAGTGTATTAAGAACGTGTCATCATTTTAGAGGTTCATAACTTAACTATAAAAATTTGCTCCAGGCTGAAACTTGGTGTGGAAGGCTGCCATATTTGTAAGTAGGTTATTTCATTTCAGGCTACATTACTAATGCACTAATGCAATGTGAGTAGTTATATTTATTAACTTGCATTAACTTTTTTTTTCTTAGAAAAGGACAAAATTGTTCCTTTTCTGAAAAGGCAGAAAAGGGATATATGAAGTCTTTGCCTTCCCATGTGAGAGCCTAAAAGAAGGAAACAGGAGTCAAACATTTATTTCTTTCCTCCTGAAACAAAGGAAAAGCCAGCAAGTGTTTGTTTTCCAAACTAGTTCTGAGATATTTTAAATGCATAATAACCTTTTTTCTTTGTATTAAATTTAGAGTTCTGTAGGCAGAATTATCTCCATAAAGCTCTCGAATCTTATTTTCAAATGGTGTAGGATATCAGGATCTGCTATTAATTTTGGCAAGTTTTTTTATCTTTGGAAAAATAAAAAGGTAATTTTGAGAAGATACAGAAACAAGCATGCTGGGATGGGCCCTTCTAAGGACATTGAAATTTTCTTTAAACCCTTAAAAATCTGAGTTTTGGATAGCTTAGTGGACAATATTGAAATACAAATCTGCAGCAGATTTCCAAGGAAGGAAAAGAGAATACAAAAATAGATTTTTCTGCGACTTGTGTATGGTTCTCTAAATACTCAGTCCCCTTCCAACATGCTCTTCCTACTGTCTCTCCTAAAAATTTGTCTATTGTGGAAACCTTGCCAGAGTGCAGTTTTGGTGAAATTTCTGTCACTGCTTCTTGTCATGAATATTTATTTACTTCCCAATGGAAATCATTGCTCATATGAAAGGGAGTTAACGGTTCTTAATAGCCCTTTCTGATTTGATTGATGTTTTTGTCACTTCCTCCAGTAAATAGGTTTCTATTAGCATACCAAATATGCTATCTGTCCTTTTGCTTCTGCAGGCACTTACCTGACCACTTACTTAAGATTTAAATATCCCTCCTAGAGGTTTTCTGTCAGTTCAGGGGCTGTTTTTCTACACTAGTGGGTGAAGGACCTTTTGCACTGAGCTTTGGCTACCTTACAGAGCAACATCGGGACTGACTGTTTGGGGGAGTTCTGTAAAAACAATAGAAATTTGTCCATAGTTTATTCCAAGGACTTGTGTAAAGGATAACACTAGTAGGCAAACAATGTACAGGGACATATAATCATATATTTATATTTCAGCTAAACATATAACAGGATGATGTTTCATAGGTAGAAC
>JAOXXN010000001.1:52106139-52126095 GCA_026770055.1 Myrmophylax atrothorax
GAGATTGGAATAGTTTTTATCATGGAAATACACCCTAAAGTCATATATCATTTATATGCCATATGCTAAGTTTGAAAAAGGAGTGTTCAGAGCTAGCAGTGTAGCACTGCTGCTAAGGAATAAACTCTTTCCATTATTAACCACTGTTTTCAGGGCTGAAGGGGCCTAGTTTTAAAAAAAATGCCTGAATGTATCTCAAGTGTTTTTAATACTGCAAATAGTGTAAATTTTGTGTTGGGCTATAGCCAACAGTTGGCATAATGGAAGGGACATTTTGGTCTTTTCCCTGTAGAACACTCATTTGTGTCTATGGCCCAAATATGTAAATTGTTCCTTATGTTTAGAAAAGGGATTTTTGAGATGCCCTGTACAAACCAAAGTGAAAGACTTGCCTTTTTCATTAGAGTGAGTAGTTTAAGGGGGAGGGAAGACTTAAATCAACAAGTGGTTCGAAGTGCAGTTGCCTACTATTTCATATAAATTTTACTATTATGCTGTAAATCTGTATTCTAGTGAAGATAAAAGAACAGAGGAAAATAATTTATGGAAACATAAAATAGGAGCTATCATTGTAGGACACACTAATTTTTGGATTGTCCTTATTGCTTAGTAATTTTCTGCCTCAGAAATTCATCTTTTGATTGCAAGCAGATGCCTGGTTCTGCCCTGTGAGGAACATATAGGACAAGATGCAAGATTGAAAAAAACTCTGTTGCCTTTTGAAGGGCTCTGGTGGAAAGCAGGTATCTAAATCCAGGAGAAGGAGGCACAAGGCCGCTACCTGGTGCTTGAAAGTCTATGTGTACTCATACACACACCAATCAAGTCATTTAGACATCTTTGCTTCTAAGGGCCAAAGGTACCACCTTGCCTGAACTGAAATTCTAGTTCATAACTTCGAGGTTCACAGGTACCATTTCCAGGTTCGTCTTCACCAAGTCCTTCACAATTTATACCACTTCTTTGAGCTAGCCAATTAATGGAATAGCTAGGAAAATATATTGGGAAACTTTATGAGCAATAGAAATTCAAATTCACGACAGTACAGCGAGTGTAAGGAGAAAAAACACTGTGTGTAGCTCCATTTGTTCCTGGAAATGGTGAAAGTGTTTATAATTTCCATCAGTAATTTTAAGCTGCAATGATTTATTTAGTACTACAATGGAAACAAGAATAATATGTATAGCAGTGCACACCATCTTGATCAATTAAACAGGGAAATTTTCATAAAATAAACTCTCCCCACATAGGCAAAGACCTTCAGTTTTGTCTTTTATGAATTCTGCATTTGTTTAAGAGATATAAAAGCTATAAATTTACTATTAATATAGTACTTATTATGTTAGGCTGGAGATAAACAGGATTACCAAATTGCCTGAGTTAACTTGGGCAATTGGGTACAGTCAGCAGCTGTGGCTATTGGTAATTTTCATGGCTTCCTAAACTCACATTGGTCTGAAATACTACGTTTGCTAAATCAAGCCTTTAACTACATTAGAATTTCATAATTTTTGCTCAATTATGAAAATGTAGAAAAATAATTGTATCAAACCTTTTAGCGGAAGGAGAAGCAATCTTTAGTAGTTTATGGCTATGCCAAATTTCAGTGCAGTAGGATTTTGTTGGGCTAGTATAGAGCCAGAAAACACTAAATAGTCCTTCACTGCACAAGGCTACAGCAGCATTTTTCTGCATTTTAGCTGTTTTCCAGAGGAAAGACTAGCAAGCAGTACTTAGGCTAAAATATAGTCCTATCATTTTTACATAAAATATTGATGAGGAATAAACACTTAGTATCCCTAGCGTGAATTCACTGGACTTCACAAAACCCTAATATATGGATTAAGAAAAGTTAACATAATCCTTTTATGGCAACTAAAATCAATTACACATCAGCTTTGTAGTATTATAAATGTATTTAGTCAGCATAGAATTTTTCCAGCAGCACTCGTTGCAGATTGAAATTGACTAACCAGATGTTAAATATTAAATAGAACTAATCAAAGCGATTTTAAAAACAATGATCAAAGAGAGCTATTTATTACCTGATTCATTTTTCTATTCAAACACTGCTCCTATGATGTTATAGCTACCTGAATTTAGTTTGCTGCAAGCTCTTAATTTTTTTCAGTTTAACATGAATGAAAAATATAATTCAATAGACTTATGTTAATGCGGTACCATAGGCAGAAAGGCACAAAACTCAGGGAATTACAAGCAAAATTTGCTGGAACAAAGTTTATGGTATGAACAAAAAGGACTGTATATCCAGTCTGAAGATGACCAATGGCAGAGATATTCTTTCCATCAATTATACAGAGTGTGTCTTAAGGCCATTATGTAAAAAATAGCTTTTATATTGCTCGCATGATAAATTTCATGCATAACTTGAGCAATATTGAAACAACAGCAAGAATAGCTTCTGACTCTGATGTGAAGGCAGGAGGGGCCCAGACATTGTGAAAGAAAATAGTGGGTTACGCTTAATTGCAGAATTGTTGTAACATAGCACGTGTATGTTTGGGCTCCTAAATCCACAAGAAGTTGCTCAATTGGGTTTTTTGCTTTCAAGGAGTCTGAGCACTTTCCAGTCTCACTGAAGGCAAGAGAAATGTAAGTGAGCAGCTTGCTGTGCCATACCTTGCACTATACAAGGACAAAGGAGCTCTCCATGCAGTCAAAGAGCAACATTTAAAATGCATCAAAGGAAATATTCTTTTATACAATGCATATTTAATATGTGAAACACATTATCCTATGAGTTGACAGGAGCCAAGGACCTGGTATTTTTTACAAGAATATAACTTAAAAGCATAGTTGCACAAAATGACCACATGCACTGTTGTGTTTGATAAAATAATTTCAGAGTGTCTGTCCCTATCCATTCTATAGTCATCAGAAACGTCAGGAAAACTTATTTTCCAGAGGAAATTTTGTCACTGTCTGTTAGTGAGATTATGTCTTGATTTAACCAGCGCTAGACGCTATCAAAGTCAGATGACTCAAACAGATGGAATATTGCGCTGATTGTGTGTGGCTTCTCCAGCACTGTAATGGTTTCCTTGCACTGTCACAAAACACCACATAGCAAAAATCACAGCAAATATCAAGCAATTATCTGTGATTTGTTGTTCTCATACCTCTTTCTCTCTTGAAACACATCAGTGACTGAGGGATATGACACAGAGCACAGACCTCCCAGTCTGTAGCCAAAGGTGCTTTGTGTTGTTGAGAGGAGGAAAATGACTCACAGATCCCAAGTCTCTCTCTTCCTTCTTTTGTGTTACAGAGAGTCAGCTGGCCACCCCTAAAATGAGAAACTGCCAGCAGCTGAGGGACAGATGCAGGTCCCAAACTAGAGCAAGGACTCCAGCCTTTGGAGGTAGAGGGCAACAAGGCCTGGACTCAGCAGAATCATTGTGTAGCAAATTTAGAGTACAACAAGCATGCCAAGATGCACCTTGGGCATCCAGTCAGTAAAGCTTGGTTTGGTTAAAATATATAATAATAGCCCCCCAAAAATTCTGTCCTTAATGAGTATATTCAGTGGCACCACTTAAAGTAAAAAAGTTGAAAAAAAGTATCACTCTCCATGTTATGTCTTTCTGGATTGTTTCACAGTTTTTCCCATCCTGGCTTTCCAGCATGGCAACATTAATTTCCTGACAAAGATACACAAACTCCATGCAACCCCTCTGGTCATGGAAAATTTCCTTCTTCCTGTCACTAGTAAGGCTTGGATATGGCTTCCCTCACCCTCTGCACTGCAACCAGGTCCTTTGCTCCTTCAGGAGCCTCCCAGCCCACTCTGCGCATGCCTATGTCTTTCCATCTTTGATTGCTTCAAAAACCTCTCCAGGAAAGAAATCTCATGCTCAGGAAAGATGCAGCCCTCTCTTTCCAGGAGTTTCACCTCTGTCAGTGTGGAGATGATGGAAAGAAAAAAAATACACACACATACATATATATGATTTGTATATGTATTTGACTGTACATATACATACACATATATAAACAATCTAGACATGTACATATATGTGTAAAAGAATACACAGAAGTATGCAGAGACAGAGCAAATCAGACACTATACCACTTGTCACAAAGATGAATTTTTCATCCAACACTAGGAGTTATGAAGGTAACTAAAAAGCACTATTGATGTCCAACCATCCTAGCCAAATGGGAAAATTTGTGGAATATGTATGCAGTCAAATACAGTTTTCATGAATAAAAAATTTTCTCTAATCTTGTTCTGACAAACTTCCGAAGTCCTTTGCTGAATTGCTGCTGCTTCATCAACAAACATGCTATAGCCAGGCAGAGACATAGAAAATCACAGCTTCACGATTCAGCTCTGCCAAACATGAGCAGCTGAAAACAGTGTTGTATTTATGGAAAATACTAAGCATCCTTAATTCTAGGTGGCAGTACTTTTGCCATTGGTGGAGCAATTGTTTGGCTATCCCCGCACTGAAAAGCTTTTAGTACTTTCAGTCTTCATGATTAGCCAGCACATAATTTATCTTCTGAGTAAAGGATCATTTTAGACCAAATTTTAAGTTTAAGCAGAACAAAAATGTTTTTTGTTATCTCTCTTTTAGAGTTAAAAAATAACATTAAGTAATGTTTGGGGTTTTTTACAAATACTGTGGTAAACCTACTTAGTCAAACCTGGGTACTCCTTGCGAAGGAAAAAGCAAACTACCTACTACTCCTAAAAGCTACAAAATGGTTTACTTTTATTTACTCTTGAACAAAAAGGCCCCAAAGCCTCAGAACTATGATTCTCCAAATCACTGCTTTCTAAGCTTGACTGATTGATTTAAAAGCTTGCAAGAGATTTATAATGATTCACTGTGTAAGCCACTGATTTTGTATTTAAGTCAGAAGACTGCTTTTAAATGACAGAAAACTTTAGACCTAACATTGGACTCAGCAGGTGATCCATGGTTTGCTCAGAATTAAAATGGCAACATTTTGCTGGCACAAGTGTTTGAAGTGGGGTTTTGAAGCACAGGCAGAATGCAATTTATCTAAGATTATTGCAGTGAGCATTGAAATCTATGCCAGAATTTTCAAAGCTGCCCCTCTCTGTGTTTAATGTGGTAGGTATGCAAATAGCTGGATGATCAGTATTTTTCCACAGGTATTCTCAAGGATAATTTTAAGCACCTGTCTTTTGAGATTCTGTACAGATGGCCAGAATTTGAAACAAGATTAATTACTCCAGTAATTTTGTGTTGGTCTAGAAGCAGAATTATTTTCACAGGCTGATGGATTGTGGAGTAAAGAAACAAAAGGAGGCTGCCGTACAGTGGATGTAACAAACCACATATACCCTTGTACTCATGAGTAGTGAAAACAGAAAAGAGAGTAGAGGAGAAAGGAATGAGGGAAGAGAGGTTATTGCTTCATCTCTTCTAAGGCTGCATTGAGGACACAGTGACTGACCTCAACTGTTCTATAGGGTGAGATTGGTTAGACAAGATAGCAAATCTGATGAGGTCACTACAGTATTTAGCCATGAGGAATGACATACTTGCTAGGGATACCTTGTCAAAAGCACTTCTCTAGTGTGGTAGGGCTTTATAGGGGAGGCTAATGTGCAAGGCAGCCTGCATTTGGGGAGATTCAAGTTTCCATCTCAGGTGTCCCTCATCTTGATCAGGATGATAAGAAAATATTTGACGTCAATACTCAGTTCAAACAGGATTTACCAGCAGTAACCTCTATTGACTATCCCACTGACACTTCTATATTTGTGAAAGTGAATATTGGTGTCATTGCCAACCTGGCCTGAAAAGACACCTTGAACCACATCAGTATAACAAATCTCTCACCAAAACCCCAAAAGCTTTTCCATATCATTTCTACTAGGCATCCTGCTTATTATTCTCCTTCACTCTTCAGTCAGTGAGCTTGCCTCTGAGGTCCCATTGCCTGCAATTCTGGATCAAGTGAGCTGCTCCCAGAAACCTCTGTGTTTAGGGAAACTACCAGAGGCATTTGCTTGAAATTTCTTTATCCAAGATACCTGTAAGAGAGGTAGGGATTGTCTTCCAGATTTAGAGCTCTAAGTGCAGGATGCAAAGTTAATTAAGTCATAGTTTCAAAAGAAGATTTAAATATTTTGAAGAAAGTTTTTGCCAAAAGTAATGTGATTTATGAGTAGTTAGTTGATAAGGTCTTTCTCAGACAATAGAAGACTAGAGATCTTGTCTTCTCGAGATGTATGTGGTGTACCACTTCTGCCCTTAGCTGACTGTCTCTGTAGAGAAGAACATTTAAAAATTTTTCTAAAAACAGCAAAAGAAGAAGTTCCCTGATCTCATCACAACATGCTTGGGAATAATAATACAGCTGTACAGAAGCATGTTCTTCCCAAAAGTATGTCCCTTGGTAATTGTGACAATTAAAGAAACAACATTTTATTGCTTTAACTATCAAAGTGCTACTTATTTTCTATCTTCCTGACACAAAGGTTGAGGATCAGGCTCTTGGGTTTGATTTCTTTTATCACATAAGCTTACTGCAAGACAGTAAGTCAGGTTGCTTCTCTGTTAGTTAATAGTGTCAGGTCTCTGTAGTCTAAGAGGTACAGACCAACACTCTATAAACAACCTTGGAAGACAAGGGCCTAATTGTGATTCCCTGTGCATCACTGAAAATGAGTCTTTAAATCAAAATATGTGAAAAAAAGTAATAACAGCAAACACCAGAGTTCTGGGCTATGAGATCATCAGCTGGATGAGGCCATGAGTAGGGAGAGCAGGACTCTTGTGCTATCAGTTTCTTGTATTTAATTCCTCAGCAGATGGCAAAATCCTATCCATAGCCACATATTTATTCTTGACTACTCTTTCTTGCTAGTTTAATATTTTATAGATATTTTTCTCCCTACTGTTCATTTCTGTAACCCAACCCCTAAAATATCATACAAAGATCTTGTCTTATGACCATTTTGTGACTTGGTGTCACTGGTATCTCATTTTAACCTGTGGTATTTTCCAGCTCATAAGTAAATGATATGTTTAGTTCTCAGTTTGCCTTATTCCGAAAATATGGTGTAAAGGCACACTATTAATCTCCTTACAAATTGTCTGCAATATCTTTTTCTTTAGAAGGCAGATTTTAGTCCTTTTATCTCATTTTAACCCAGAGAGTAATATTTTATACTTAAAATTTTAAAGCTGTAAAATGAAAGCCTAGATTAAATACTTCTGGAAAATCTGAAGAGAATTGGATTTTTTTTCCTAAATTTGCAATGATGTTTGAATTTTCAGAGATATTTGTGAAATGTATTTTCTGAAATGTTTATAAAATTTCTACTCTCTGTGTCACTGCAACCCAAAAGTGAGTTGATGCTAAGACTTGTTATTTCTACATTATGCATATTTATTTGGAAAAAATTCCAAACTACCAGGAAAATTATCTATGGTATCTGTTTTGTGTTGATGGTTTTTCCTTTTACTTGCTTAATGTTGCATGTCTGTTAGAAGACAAGTCTGAAACAACAATTCAGGACCTGTTGTAATCTCAATCCACTTGTTAATTTTTGTTGTTTTAATTAGAGAAGCCAGTCATCTTATGTATTTGATGTAATTCTTCTATAGCCATGTTCCAATCCTCATTGGTTTGTGAACACTGTGGCAATACAAACAATACAAAGCATTTGTTTTTAATTATAATCAAGATTCAGGTTGCAAACAATTTGCATTATAGCTCTTAGCATAGGCTAGATTTGCAACAAACACATTAAAATAATTAGCACTGTTCTTAAATATGAGTCAGTAAAATTGAAAGTGACAGATAGCAAGTTGATGAAGGTAATAAAAACCCCTTAATCTGGTTGAGAGTGGCTGAGCAATAAGAAATACACCTTTGCAGAGCACAAATGTTTCATGCCAGTAAGTTGCAGAGAGAATGTCCTGGGTGTATTCAGCTGGGGCAGACACTGCCAGTCCTGCACCTGCCCGGGTTAAGTCCAGGCTCAGTCTGAGCTGACCCGGTCTTTCTGTATTTTCAGATCCTCAGGAAAAATGATGGCACAGAGCTACTCAAAAGGCTCTATCCTTGCAACGCCTTGGATCAATACCTGTTTTCAGAGAGCTTTGAGGCCCACAGAGAGGGAGAGGGAATAAAGCTGAGTTGTCAGCTACTTGAGGATAGGGAGACCTGTGATAGATGGCACCTGGTTGATGTGTTTGCTGGCTAGTTTTTCATCCATGTATGTCATCTTCTTTTTAAAGAGGTAACCAAAAAGAAAGCATTTCTTTCCTTTATTTTGGTGGATGCATGAGGGTAGTGAGATCCTATGAAAAGATCAGGGACGCTTTGGCTCATCCTAGGGAGCAAGTTCTGGGAAAACTTTCCCAGGGGTTGCTGTTGGCAGGCAGGGAGCTACAGGCACATGGGGGTGGAACCTGTGAGGCACTGGGGATAGTGAGTGCCCATGGAAAGCAGGAAGCTGACAAGAAGTAAGAGCACCGAAGTTGTGGAAACTCCCCCCCAGACCTCTCTCAAGGCCCTGGGAAGACACACTAGCTGCAATAAAAGGCTGTTGGCCAAGGTACAAGCCTGAAGAAAATAATTCATCCTGGCAGTGGGGAAGGAGGATAGAGGTTTATCCACCCTTTCATTTCTATTCTCTTTCATTTTCAGTGGTTTTATTTCAAAAGACCCATAGAGTATGTTTGTTTGGTTTTTTTTGAGGTGGAAGTAAAGTGTTTATGAAGATTCACCTGAAAGGTGCTCAGTGAGTTGGGGTCCTGTTTCAGGGCTGCACTAGTCAGGAGGGGCAAATATCTTTTACACAATGATATGTCAGCATCTTTCTTCCTTCATGGTAGGCTTTTATTTGTATGTTTTTGTGCACTCATGCTGCACAGAAGCTTCACACAGAATGTGCAAGGGTGGGACTTTGGGTCCATAAATAGCAATGCCTGTAAAACTTTGTTAAGGGCACTGCACAGAAGCTGCACTGTCCTATCCTGTTTTCTCACCTGCATTGTCCTTTCTGGTTGCATGGATCTCCTTCTTCAAAGACAGCAGCATATTCACTTTGCCACCTGGAGAGGTGCAGTACAAACCAGGTTTTGAGCTGGCTCATCCTGCATCAAGCGAGAGCAGGGACAAGTGACAGTCACATCTTAATCTTAGCATGAAATAGAAAATTGAGGCAAAGTCTAGACATGCTTTTTGCCGGCTGGTTATTTTGCTTTGTCATAGATAACAACGACACAAAAAGTATGCCAGTGTTGTTGCTTTTGAACTGGACTGCATCAAGGATTGCTTTCTTCATTCTTTCTACGTTTCTGTGAGTCAAAATAATACCCAAATGTCTCGATATCCAATTGAGGTAAATACACCATGGCTGATGTAATTCAGTTGAACAGCTCAAATCCAAACACCTGATAACAAGGAGAATTTTTGTGTGAGTCTTTCATATCTGTGTAGATGCCAGAGGCAGATACTGTGTGCCATGAGCCAGGAACCAGTGTAGCTGCAAGAAAACGGACCCATAGAGACTGCACTGGGTTATCTCACCTGTGCAGAGGTATGAGCTTGGAGCAGATGAGTGTTGTGAGGTTTGAGAACTGCTTACCCTGTATGATCAAACACAGAGCTGAAATCTCTCATACTTTACCGTGTTTCACACGTACCCAGAAAGTCTAGAAGAAGCTCTGCTGAGTTTCAGCGATAAGAAAGAATAACTAGAGTTTTATGATCAAGTGAAAATATGCATGAAAGAGTGTGGAGAAAACCAAGTCATTGTAGTTAGTAGGTTATGGCTTACTTCAACAGATTAGAAACCCAGTCTGTGGGATGTGAACAGCTAATGAAAAACAGAGACAGGAGCGGGGGGGGGGGCATGAAAGACATAGTTTTGACATCCATTTCAATGTATTTTCAACAGTATAGAAAACAAAAAATGGTGAATTTTGAAGGTGAAGTTTAATCTTAAATTCTGGTTTGTTTTGGTATTTTGTTTTTTTTTCTGCATGATGTTACCATAACCCCCAGGTGGTATTCAAACTTTATAAATCAGATTTGTCTGTTATTTATTCTAATTGTCATGCATTTGATGTGTAGTGCAATTTTCAGAGATTAAAATGATATATCCCTAATTCTTGGATGCTCTTTGATCATATTTATTCCTTTGCTCCTTTAAACATTGCTGAATAATTGTATATGCATTCACTAGATGACAAGTACATTCCCTGTTTGATGGGCTAATTATGGAAACACACTAGTCTCTTCATAGTTAAGTTTGTTGCTAGCTTTGAGCTTTAAGGCCAGTTTTGATGTCTCATCTAACTACAATAGAATAAATTCCCAGAATAGAAACTAAAGTATATGGTATAGTTGGAGAAAAGTTTGTGAAGTTTTGTGGCTAACTGTTGCAACAGACATAGTTTGATATTTTGCTGTTAGAAAATTCTTTTCTACCTTGTTGACCTCTCAGAAATATTGTTTATCTCTGTGCTGGGAAAGTATGTCACATTAACGTTGTTACTACTGAACAGGTTTAGCTGGTTCAGAATGAATTTGGGAAAGCCTGTTAAATCTATCAGTCATCGGGAGGGGAATTTAAGCATTTTACTAGCAATCTTCAGAGGATTTTGTACAAGTTTCTGCAAGACTCAGAGAACAGCAAGCACCCAGACTCCACGGCATGGGTTGTTCTTCTGCATGACCTACCTCATGTCTTTGTATATAATGTCTTTGTACATAATTATACTTCACAGCTCTGTGGAACAGAAGAGCTAAATAAACCTCCCAGAAATGAGTTCAGAATAACAGGGTCACAGGAAAACCTTCAGTATTCCCTGAAATTCCAGAAAAACTGTGTTATTAAGGTGAGCAAAGCCAGCCCCAAGTCTGTACCCAGTAAGAGATATGCTGCTTGGCTAAATGAGGATGTTATAGCTGTATTTAACAGCAGTTAATCTCCCTGGAATAAAACCAGCTAATGGTTCTGGCAAAATTGGATTTCATATGAGAATAGTAAGTTATAATGTGGTTATATAGTAACAGCCATACTTCCTCTCATCCGTCACAAGGGACTCTGCTGAGAAGAGATGACACAGTGAGACTTGAACCAATGAAGGCTCAGAAACACATTCCTGGTGTGAGATTCTCTCTCCCTCTCTCTCTCTCTCTCTCTCTCCCTCTCTCTCCATAGATAGATAGATAGATAGATAGATAGATAGATAGATAGATAGATAGGTAGATAGGTAGATAGATAATGTAGATATCTATATGCTCAGGATTCACCTGCTGGTGTCTTACTGGGATGCAGAGCCCTTTGGGCCCTTCCAACCTTCTCACACAGCAGAGCTGCCCAAGGTTTCAGGAATGCCCACTTAAATACCAACAAAACCAGACCAGTACAATGTACCAAAAAACCCCCCCAAACCAACAACAACAACAAAAAAACCCAAACAACACAGAGCAGTTTGTTGGTATGGGAAAAAACCATCCCATCTCTCACACCTGGCAATCAGCCTTTCCATCTGCAACACAAGAAAGCCAGCAATTAGATGCAGGGAGAGGCTGAAGCAGGCAATTGTAGGCAGCAAGCCTTCTGAGGATAGGGGCTCCTGTCAGGAAACTCACTGAAGGGGAACCAGTAACTGGCCCAATTACAGGGAAAGCTGTTTCTAGCAACTTTCATCTCAGACTAACATTGTAATTCTGGTATTGTGCGAGGCTCTGCTTCCACTTGAAATTTGTATTGCTCTGTTACCTAGTGGGGGAGTCATCTATATTTTGTGTTAATATATTTACACTAATGCAATTTAACTATGGATACAGTTACACACACATATGGTAAATGTGTGTGTTTGTATGCAAATGTGTACAGAATAGTTAGCTAGATAAAGATAGATATAGATACGTAAGTTCTGTAATCTCTTTCAATTCTCTAAGGAGTGAACCTTATATAGACATACACATAGGTATATATTCTGATTGTATTCACCCATTTCACCGGGGTGAGTGCTATGTAGAAATTTTGGCTTGTACTTTGTGCATGCTAGAATGGGATTTTACTTTTCACAGTATTTCCATTTTGACAGAAGTTTACGTGTAGAGGCAATGACAACGCTGAAGGGAAAAAACCCTGCATTCACTAGTAGAGCTCCTGTTTGGAGATCTGACTTAGGAAGTTTTAGTAAGTTAAGCACTCTTTTGTCAGCATAAGCTCTATTTATACTGGAAAGGCTTAGTGGAATAAAACAAAATGATTTGGAAACCTCACCAGGGGTTGCACCACTTCTGCTGGTGTAGCTTTTCTGGGCAGAGAAAACTCCAGTGTGGTATGCTTTCATGCCTCTGAACAGGAAGGTTTAATGAAAAGGAGGCATGTATGAGCCTGTTGGTTTGGCACTGAATAAACACATGCCTGATTATTCTTATTATAGCTTTACTCACACTTTTAACCATTTTTTGTGTTAGATGATGTGATTTATTCCACAGACATTCTAACTGATTTCTACTACCCAGTTTGCAAACCCCACTGTTCTTTTTCTAGGAGACCAAATGTGGCAAAAAAATTTGATTTCAGTTTTCCAAGTTGCAATGTCATTCTGACACAATGTTCATTAATACAGAGTGTGGTGGTGTGGTAAGAGCTATTAATTCAATTCCTTTTTCAGTATCTTTTTTCTTTTTTTCTTCCCAGGGAAACTCAGTCTGTTTCATCTTTTGAAAGCCTAATAAGTATTTTGAGCAGGTTAGAACTATAAATCTAGTATTTCTAAAAAATTGCTTATGAATTATATTGATTACAACTGATAATGATTTTTCTACCCTCTCTTCGCTGGAGACAAATAAATAACTATGGAAGTACAATGGCATTGTCATGGCTGGAGGTTTTGCTGTAGTACATTATAGAAGTCTGTGAATACCCTTAGCAATAAGCCTTATTCTTCAGTGTGATAATGTTCATTGTCTGTGCTTCTAAGTTCTTACTGAATTTGATAGTGAATGCCAGTGATTAACAATTACATGTCCTCAGAATTCCTGATTTGTTTCCTCTGTCAGGACTCTGAGTCTATTAAGAAGCGATTAGGGAGGATCTCCTTCAAGTCTCCTTCACATCAGGATTCTCCCTTTTTTGGTTCAGTTAACTCGAGGTGGGAGTTGCCTGTGATATTTTCTACATTTCACCTTCTGAGGTTATGGGCACTATTCATATTCCAGATCTCCCTCTGAGATGAATAAGCACGACTTTTATGAATTTTTCTTCACTTGTAGAATTTAATTTACATGAATAATTAGAGAGGGATGAGTTAAAACTCCTTTTTAAAGAGGTAGCATCCTTTCGTTAGCCTATTTTCCAACTTTGGAACCCAGTTGTTTTAAAAAGGATCTGAGCTCTTCTCCATAGGGATTTTCCTCTTTGTAGTTTTGCCTTGATCTAAATCAGCCTGTTGTAAAACAGATTTTGGGATGGAGTTTCAAAAAGAAAAACTGTTATCTGAAGAACTAAAGGGACTTTTAGTTTTCCCTCAGAAATGTTTGCTGGCTTCTTTTTCTGATGTGGCCAGGATTTGCTACCAGATTTATGACAATGTTGTTTAATTCATACATCAAAATAAATAAATTAAGTGCTTAACTTCATTTAGTTCTTTGTGCCGTTTCCTGTGCTGTAAGGGCTTTAATGAGCCCAGCTGCTCTGTAGAATTGCTGAGGGTGGAAGTTGGCCTGGGAGGGGAAGGAACAGCTTCTCTTTGAAGTGCTGTCATGACAGGATCACTAAAGCAAGGCTTCGAAGGGGAAATTCCTGTTTCCCTTCCTATTTCACTTCAGTGGTCTTAACAGCAACAGTTGAACAGGGAGATGCATTGAGATTTTCAGACTTAGCTTCTCAGTCATTTATTTGATGCCAAATTTCCAATGGGAACTGTGGAGGAGAGAGAGAAAGAAAAGGAAAGAAAGGGAAAGAAAAGGAAATAAAAGCAACAAAAAATGGAGGGAAGAGCAAGATGTTTATAACTGCTCTGTACAGGCACTCATCCCAGAACAGCACCGACCAGCACTAACTGTGCCCTCCCAACGCTCAGTACTGTAGCTGGGAGTGCTAAGGTTACCTGTATTTGCCAAGATTTATTTTTCTAACACCTGATCTCAGGCCATGAGAGGAGAGGGAGTACAGCCTGAACTCTGAAGGGTATGGGAGGAGGAAAGCGACACCTCATGGTCATTGGTACCTCATTGACATTCAGAGGTGCACAGTATTTCAGAGGTTTTTGACAGTTGGGTGTTAATTCCAGTTAAAATCAGTTACATCAATTCTCTTATCTGCCCCTAGTAACATATTTGCTGAGAAATTATTGTCAAGGCTGTCTTGTATTTGCTGAGTGCAATTAGCTACCCTATATGTACATGTGTATATATATGTACTTATGTGTATGTCTGTGTCTGAATGAAACCATATGCCAGAGCAAGGCATAGGATTACTCCCCTTTCTCCCCTGCCCCTTTCACATTTTGAAATGCCCTGAAAAGCACTGGCATCCAGCCCTATGCATCAAATGGACAAAAATTTTGTCCTCTTAAAGATTGGTTTCAGAGTCCCCTTCTTTACTTGTCCTATGCATTTGTTTTAGGATGACTTACCCTATGAATGTGCTTTTCTTCGTCATAGTTAATAAGAAGACGTTGGAATGCCACCTCAGGAGAGAAATTTTATTTTTTAAATAGCTGAAGTTAGCTGAGATAAATCCCCTTAACAGTACCAATCCTGAAGAGGCAGAGCTGCAATGTTGAGCTGTTCTCAGCAAAGTACCATCACAAAGCTCCTTCTTACATTTCGGGACAGAAAAAACTATCCTACTGTTGTGGAGGAAATGAAGGAAAGTAAAGATGAAAATGAGATTGTAGTAATAGTGTTCCTTGTCTGCTGAAGAATCTTGGCAAAGTCTTCCTTCTTTTTCCTGGTGACAGTCATCTTCTTGGGTACCTGCAAAGCAGGTGCTAAGCAGTAACAGTGTCTTACTACAGGAGTGGGGTTTTTTAAAAAAATTAAACTTTAAAATTTAAATTTTTCATGCAATCTAAAATTCTCTCACAGCTGTAGAGCAGAGTGCACTTGTTCCTATAAGGTCTTTAAAGTATCTTCTGTACTTGGACTGTGTGTCTCTGAACATATAGGGCTAAATCAATGGCTGGATTCAAGAACAAAAATGAATTTTTATTTTTTCTCTCTCAGGAGCAACATTTTAGGGAAAAGGAGTTGTTTGGTGCCAGATGTCTGGGAGAATGTAGGCAGTCAACTTGACCATGACCCTGCTGTTTGGAGAGGCCTAGGACTCTGATGAATCTCATTCTCTGTCTTGGACACATTATAGCTTGGATTGCATTTTAGTTTCACAGTTTATGACATGGAGAAGGGAACTCTTCTGTGACCTTTTGGGTGTGGTGGTTTTGAAGTAAGATGCTCAGCAGACCTCCTTCAGTTTAATGTGTGCTGTCCACAACTGGGCACTTAACGTTAGTGACCTACCTGGTTCCCTCTAGTCCTGTGTTCCTCAAAACAAATAGCTGCATTAGCACTACTGAACTGATGCCCCTTTCCTGATACATACATTGCTTATGTTTAAATACATACTAGTTTGGGGTTGCTCTGCAGTTGTTGCCGGAGTTCTCTGTATATGAAGGAGGACTTCATTTAAACAGGAGTATTCAACAGTGTCATGAGTATTTTTTGTCAGCTTGTATTCTGTAAAATTGTGGGGTGTCATTGACTATTCTTCTGTTCTATTCTTACATCTGTAAGTCAGACAAGCCCTTGGAGTGCTTGGTTACATAGCCAAGATGGTTAGATAACGTAAGATAATTTGTATTATTTCAAATAAAACACATTTCTTGTGAACTTGGCTCTGCAGAACTAGGAGATCTACAATGCTTTTTTTAATCTTGAGCATTTTTGCATTAAATTTGTTCATCAGTAAAGATTGGGGTTTTTGTTTTTTTAAAGGGCAACTATATTACAGATATCAAATTGCTCCCAAAGGAATATTGTTTTCTGATCCTTCTGAGGGACTTCTGTGTTCTAATGAAAAGACCTAAAGGCATTCTGAAAGCTCAAAGGAGTGAATGGAAGCTCTTTTCCTTTGATTTTTACACATCTGTAGTATCAAAAACTACTCAGCTCATTCTTTATTCATCTAAGTTTGCTCAAGACTCATAAAAGATACCTTAAATGTATTCTTTGACCTGAATTATGATACAGATAATATTCTGAAATACAATATGCTTCACCACACAATAACCAGGTAGCACCAATTTGCATCACTGCTTTTGCTATACATGAGTGTCCTCTATCCTTTGTTGTTGTCTCTAAGTCTTTACTTCTCCAGAAACAGTGAATCTGTTATTTTTTGCATTCTCAAGTGATGCATACAGATTTTGAAAAATTTAATTGAAAATTTTGTCCTGACCTTTTGCTCCATGATATTTTCCAGGGAAAGATAAAAATTATTGCTTTCTCCCTCAGAACTTCAGACAACAGAATAAAGAATCTGACAGCTACCTTATAACTCTCCGTGGACTTTAGCTGCTACACCCATTTGTTTCTAGAGTAGCCTACTGGAACAAAAAGATAAGAAAGGTAAAAAAGTTAAATGGTGCATGCCAGGTTTCCCCTTCATTTTAGTTTCCCTGTTTTTCTTCCATTAATATTTCTTATTTCTTCTCTGTCTTATTTTATAACGTGTTCAAATTTCCAGTTTATAAGGTTGTGGCCTCATAGATTTGACATCAACCATAGATTCTCAGCATCTTCTTGAAAACTCCGTGTGGCTTCTACTAGCCATCTCTGTTATTTTTGTTACCCCCATGCTACTGGAGAGGTAACAGTTCCTGAAATCATCTACCTGTACAACTGTCTCAGCAAACATTTGTTTCCTTTCTTCACATATAAACCTGTTGAATGCCACATTTGCAGCTGCTGTGTGACTTTTCATTTCTTTACTCACATTATGTCTCTTTTATGTCCAGTGACATTGTTTACACCTACAACTGTAACTTCTGTTCATCTCAGCTTTTTTTTTTTTCCCTTCTTCATAGGTTTAACTTTTAAGCTGGTTCCGCACCCCTGGTTATCTTTGCTGTTTCAATCACTGTTAGACACAACTTCGGTGGTCTGGCCTTTCTTGACCCTTTTAAGTGTTAGTTCATTACTTGCTTATGGTGAGTCACATCCTTGACTTTCATATCTAAAACAAGTTAAAGCGCTTCTCTTTCCTCTCAAAAAAACCCAAAAACAAAAACAAAACCCCCCAAACAAACAAACAAAAAAACCCAAAAAACCCAACCCAAACCCCCAAAACCCCAACCAAACAAAAATACACAAACAAAACCCAACAAGGCCATCTACCTTTTTCCACCTGGAGATAAAGTTCTTGCTTTTCAATAAGAAAAAGTTCTCTTTGGTGTCCACACAATTTCAATGCCTGTTATTAGATAACCATTAGCACAGTGTCCTGTGCTTGTGTTGCATCTTCAGTTGCTGGTTTTAGCTGCAACATTAATGATTAACAGTTCTAAAAGACTTTTCTTCCATGTTTGTTTTTTTTGTAATTGCCTTTAAACCTATTGATGTGGCTTCTAAAACATATAAAATGAGCTGCACAATTTAATTGTGTGTTATGTGGAAGAATACTTCCTTTTGGGACTGTTTTTTGTCCTATTGTCTAAAAACTAAAATATGTCCCAACACTTCAACACCGTGATTAGGCTTAGAAAGAAAATGCAACAGTTGTTCTGAAATTATGAAGTGCACATTTGGTTAAAAGTTCAGTAATAATTTTGTGTTGTTTAGATTCTTAAAATTCTTTAACAGAATATTGGAAATAATAATTCTGATTAAAAATCAGATGAAGGTGATAATTACATAGTCAAGTTAAAAATTTCTAAAAATAGGTCTGACAGAGCATTGTCTGCTTCAGGAACTGATACTTTATACCAGCTAACCACTGATTATTTTTAGCCATCCCACAATGACAATTAGATGGAGCTAGTAGAAACTGAAAGACTTTGGAAATCTCTGTGAAGTATGAAAATGAGAGGCAGAAACAGATTAATAGTTTTAAATATTATTAATGAAAAATTTACTTAAAGAGGGAAAAAGGCAGACCACAAGTAAATGTATCAAGCAGGAAGGCACTGGTAATGAAAACAGTTGTTTGGATTAAAAAATAATCTGCATTTAGGTTTTGTTTGTTTTCATTATTAAACATATGCATGTTCTTGCATACTTGTACTTCAGCAGCAAGTGGATTCATTAAGATCATTAGTTTCCTGTGGTGGTGTTACATCAGGTACATTTTCATCAGTACTGCTGCTAGTATCATCAGCTAATGTGAGGATTAGGATAAGCAGAAAATTATTTCCCTGTGTAATCAATATGAGTCTTAATTTCAGTGAAGATGAAGAG
The DNA here is from genome assembly GCA_026770055.1 of Myrmophylax atrothorax. Taxonomy (NCBI): domain Eukaryota; kingdom Metazoa; phylum Chordata; class Aves; order Passeriformes; family Thamnophilidae; genus Myrmophylax; species Myrmophylax atrothorax. The sequence continues at coordinate 52,124,584 of JAOXXN010000001.1, forward strand.
CCAAATCCCAAGAGGACCTAAGCACCTACACTTGCCATTGATCCATCCTTTCTCAGAATCTGGGTACAGTATTAATGTCACCACATTGCTGCTATTTAGGTATAGTAATAATGTCTCTACTTCACTGTTTAGACCTGTATGCAGTATGTTAACAATTTTTGTTCATCAAAAAAGATTTTTGTGGTTAATTTATTTATTTCTAACTTAACCTTTTTAGTTCTTCCAGTTCATTACTGAGTCAGGAACATCATTGTCTAGTGTATTTCCTTACTGTCTTCTATCTCTTCCTCTTGCGTTTAAAGAAATAGTTACTGATTCACTAAAATCACTGACATTTCCACTGCTTTCATTTGTTTCTGTACCGCTGGCTGTTTCCTCAATTTCATTATTATCAAACAGCTCTTAGCGATAGACTGCTGTTCCTCATCTTCATATTGATAATTTTATTTTCACATGCATCATCCTGATTTTCAACATCTTCTGTGCAGCCCTCAGAAGATGAGTCATTTGCTACAGACAGATTTTCATTACTGGAATCATCTTTAGAGTCAGAATGTGTTGGTCTATTCTCAGGGATATTGTTTGCTCCTCTATTCCTTTCATTATCTCTTAGAAGAGATGTGCCTGATGTACTTGCTTGGTCATTATCCAGATAATTAAAATCAAATGTACTTATTTTGTAGATTAAACAAGAACATTTTTTATAATGATTGTTTGTGTTTGAAGCTTTAAAAACATCTTAGTATAAATGTTGAACTTAATTTCACTGGCTATTTAAACATTTGATGTAAGAAATAATTTCATTCAATAGGTAAAACAATGTTAATTTTTAATAGGTGTGCTTCATGGAAATATATATGTTGACAGAGCATAACTTTGTAAAAAGTGGAGGAAGACATATAAAAGTAGATGTTCCGGTAGCTTCTGTGTAAAGATTGTCATTTGCATGTTACAGCTGTCACTGGTGAAGGCCAGAAATGGTAGAAGGTCAGAAAGGTAAGTGTGACTGCAAGCTGTATGTGGGAAACATTTCTAGCCTGTAGAAGGCATAGAGGAAAGGGCATATATGTTATAAATAAGAGTTAGCAGAGCCCGAGACTGTCCGATCTAACTTGCCCAGTCTAAGCAAGTAATGTTGACTCTCCACAGTCCCTGGAGAAAAGTTCCTGGGGGAATATCTCTCCACATACTGTAGGTGTCTGAGCTGAAGATGAAATTTTCTCTGGAGTTATTTCCCTCCATGCACTGATAATTTATTATGCTATGAAAAGGAGGTATTTGCCACTACCCTCTGGTGGGTCAGCCAGTTCCCATCCACCATACAGACCACATAGACCACTTGTCTAGACTGCCACACATCAGTTTCTCCAGGAGGAGGCTGTGGGAAACCATAGTGGATTGAGTCCATCATCAGCAATAGGGGAACCATAGGAGATTGATTCCATCATCAGCAAGTTTGCTGATGACACCAAGTTGGGAGGGAGTGTCGACCTGCTGGAAGGCAGGAGGGCT
>JAOXXN010000001.1:52129801-52140591 GCA_026770055.1 Myrmophylax atrothorax
TCGCCCGGCTGGTGATGCTGTGCCTGATGCCCCCCAGGACACAGTTGACCCTCCTGGCTGCCAGGGCACTGCTGACTGACATTCAACTTGCCATTGACCAGGACCCTCAGGTCCCTTTCCTTGGCACTGCTTTCCAGCATCTCATTCCCCAGTCTGTATGCTTTAGGCAAAAGCAGAACTTTAGTCTTACCCTCTCATGTAGTACTTATTATTTTGGGGGACTAGAGACATAGTTCTAGGTAGGATTCTGTATGTCCAGAGGGAGAAGTTGCAAGGCAGAAGGAATTTTTTCCTATATGGTACTGCAAAATCTGTATCTGGTTGCTATTGCTTATTTTAGTGCAAGAGCCCACAGTTATCTGATCAAGGAGGAAATTCTGTATTCAGAAAGTGAGATCAGAGTGGGATTGTAGAGGGTGGGGTTGAAGAGCAGGAGGTAAGGCATGAAGGGAGTTGCTTGTTTTAATGAATAATCCTTCCTTACTCTTCTGCTGCTGGCTTTGCTAAAGTAACGCATCTTCATGACTGGTCCACCACTTGGGAGTGCCGGGCTAAAGGCACTACATGTGCAAGATATTCTGAGCAGATGACTTTGTGTATCTCCTTCATTATCCTGTGAATCCATACCTCATTGGAGAAGGGAGCTGCTTTCTGTGTGATTGGTGAGGTGATTGATTTTCACCTGTGTTTGAAAATTTCATACATTTTTGGGAAATGAAAAATAAAATACTTTCATGATGGTCTGTTGTAAAACATTGCAGCTATTTGCCACGATGTTAACTCTCAATAACTGAAAATTAAAGGTCTACTGAAATAACTTTGCTCCCCAGTGATTTAGAGAGACCCAGTCTCACCATAATTTAGACTCAACTTTTCGTGCCTGCAGAGTTCCATGATTTGCAAGCTGTTTCTGGCAGTCATCCCTGTCAAACCTATGATATTTCTTCTTCTTCTCCTAACTTCTTGGCCCTTTTCCCTCATAATTAACTTCTTCATCTGATTTACATCTATTTAGGTCTACCTTTCTAAGGGATATAAACTCCTGAATGAAAATACTGTTCTAAGAGTACTTTTTGAACTTTTTTATATAAGAAATTCAAACAGAAAGCTCATCTCAAGTGTTCCATTTTATTTCATATCCTTACAATATGAAAATTAAAGCTAGGAATTTGCATCCTCAAATTTCAGAGTAAACTGCATGTTAATAAGACTTAGAAATGTAATTAGCTTTGCTCATGTACAAAATTGAACTGCAAAATATTCTGAGTTTTTAGGCAAAAATGAAGAAAACAGTAAGTTAATGCTGCAGCTTAGAAAAAAGTGTTTGGGAAACTGCAGTTAACTTTAATCATTTTAAATCTTTTTGTAGCAAGGAAGTAGCCTTATGCACTTGTTAGAAATAACTGATGTACTCTATTTGCTGCTCTCTCTTCTCTCTCTGGTGTAATACCTAGGGCTGTCCGTATCCTCATGGGACTTTGTGTTTCAAAACAGTACGAAGACAACTGATCAATCTAGGTTAAAATTAACAGTAAATCTGATGGGGAAGGGACAACTAAGTCCTTTGGGGTTGTTTTTCTTCCTGGACCTATAGAAAGGCCCTACCTTTACATACAGTCGTATGCTTTTTCCCTTTGAGGCCTTCAGTAAATTTCTGGATCCAAACCCATAACTCTTCATTGAACCAAGTCACTTTTTAATGTGATAACTGGCTTCATGTTTCCAGCATATATATTGCCTGAGGCCAGTTGATTCCTGAGGTTCTCAAGGGCTCACGTGTTCTCTGTTACAAATCCCAGCTGAGAAAGAATGCTTCTATTGTTATCTTTGATATGTCAAAACTTTTACTTTCATTACAACCCACAAATGCTCATACCCATTGAAAGAATGTGACCTAATCAACAGTAACATAAATCTGATAATTCCATTTTAGGTGGTGCTCTTGAACAAAGTTTATCTCAGAGAAATCTTACTTTTGTAGAGTCTTTTTGCTGCCAAACTCAGTGGAAACTGCTGCTTGTATCATAGAGCACAATGCTACTCTGCCAAGATGGAGACCTTTGAGTCCATTCCTCAGTGACTCATGCACTCATTCATTGCAATCAGCACCATTTGGTACCTTACAATTTTCATTAAGAGTCCTACAAATTTAACCAATAGGATAGTTTACCAAGATACAAGGCTGGATTGAGAGACAGCAGCTTTAATCTGTTTTCCATCCCTGGAGATGTTAGCATGCGTGTTCTGTAATCTGGAAATAGGATTCTTATACTCTCATAGATAATGCATGAAATAAAAGTTAAACTTGTTCTCGTAGATGTGAAAGAGCTCTGTTCTGTCCCCGTTATTTGAATTACTATAAACCACTGCCGTGAACTATGCCCAAGTTTTGCTAGGCACTGGACACAATCAGAACAAAAAGTTGGGGATGGATATATCAGGTTCTGAAAGAAAACTAGAAAAACACAGCAGACTGATATAGACAGATGAGGGAGTAGAAGGAATCTGTAAGTCAGTGTGATGGGAAGTGTTGCCAGCAATACCAACCTAACCGCTGCCAGGTCTCTCACAGGCCTTGCATCAAATGGATTTGAAGGCAGATGTTTATGAAGAGCTCCCAAGCATGAAGGGTAGCATGAAAGAAAGTGTTTCAGGATGCAACAAATGAATGACGGGCATTGGCATTGTTCACTGGCTGGTGCTGGAAGCTGACATTCTGAAACACAGAGGGAAAAAACAGTTTGGCAGCTAGACCATGAAGGGCCTGGGTAGTAAATGATGTTGTTAGGGGAAGGATTTCTAAAACGAGGTGATATGGTGTAAACAACAGCCTAGAAAAATGGGAGGCTTGCATTTGTCATGAAATGTTGCCACAATCAAAGAACAAGAGAATGAAACACTGGGAAAAAAATCCCAATTGTTTGAATATGTAAGAAAGGCTGTGTCTCTAAGAAGATATATGTAGAAAATCTACAAAATTTAAGTATAGCTTCAATCAGAGTGATAAGCATGATATTTGGGATCTAAACTAAAGTACTGTCCAGAGATGCTGAAAAAGAATAAGAATATATTGGCTGTGATAAATGGGGCTTAAAAACTTAGAAAATGGTATTGAAAAGAAGAAAATCAGTTTTACTGGCCAGACGTGCTGGCTATGACTTAACTGCATACACCTCATCACCGAATTCAAATTTGTGTATGAGATTTTCCTAAAGTTAGGGTAGCAGGGACCCATGTACCTTCATAATCATTCTTCACTCCTAAAGTTAGGGGCTGAATAAGAGACTCTAAAAAAAACCCCAAAAGACAAAACAGAAAGACAACAAAAGAAATAGGAGGACTAGGGACAGCAAACTGTCTGCATGATCAGGGGAAGACTTGATTCGAAGATGTTTGATGAGTGAACAAAGGCTGAATGTGAACTTTGCCAGCGAGGAAACTGAGGCCACGGGGAAAGAAGTTTCAACAGAGAGCACTTTAAGAGTTCTAACATGGATTTGAAAGAAATTCTCAATACTGACTGTAAACAGTGTTTGGTGAGGTTAGAGATGAAGGGGTAGAGCTATGCCAAGCAGAGATGAGTGGGAGGCAGAGAGTGTGAGAAGTTTCAGCAGTGGTGACTACACATTACAGAAGTTCAATGGAAGCATCAGATGTGGTCATGTTTGGGTAGCAACACATAGTAACTCTTGTTACAGCAGGTTACAACTAGTTTTGCTTTGTTCAGACCCTGATACCACAGCAGTCCCAAGTGAAATTAATTTGTCTAAGTTGTATATGATGTTAAGTAAAATGTTTTTTCTAAACCAAACACTGAAATATTGGAATGTGCTAGCAATTCAGTAATAGTACTTTATCCTTTCTTATAGTTTCACTATAATTGTTTTTCAGAGCTTTATTGAGAAAATTAGGTTTCATGGGATCATCTGTTGTAGTCATATTTAAATTTCACAATAGATACACTTAAAACTCTTACTTTCCTTGCAAGAACTGAAAAATAAAATCTGAAAACCGCTAAAAACCTAGAAATAGTTTTTCTCTTCTATAAACATTCAAAAAGCCAACTTAAGAAAACTCCACTATACTGAAGTTACGCAATTAGCAGGGTTCAGTTTGATGTGTTTCATACATGGAGATGTTTCCTTGAACTTTTTTAAAAAACATTTTATTTAACAAGTTAAAAATAAACCTTCATGCTGATTTAGGAGCATGAACTGAGATTAAAACTTCAAAGACAATTGCAAATGTGCTGCAGTTACTGAGCACGTGACTCTTTGAAAACATCAGTCTGGAATATGAGAGTTAAACATCAGAGCTCCATATTTACCCCTGAACCCTATAGTTGGCCCATGTTCAATGACACTAAGGGAACAATGCTGCATTGTATCATTTTAAATATATTTTCCTTGTGTTTTTTTCTCCCCTTCATTGAACAGACCTATTACCGTATGGTTAACATGAAATGTGCAACAAACAGAAACTCCCACCATCTTGCTGAGAACAAAATAATGAACTAAGAACTTGAGGCAGTGTTCAAGATAAGGGATTTGCTTGTTGAATAACTGGCTTGAAAACACTACTGCTGAATACACATTGCCAAAGAAAACCTAACAATGCTAAATATAAGTTAGAACAAAAGCTATACATGTTTGTTTTGCTTTTGAATATTCAGAAATAGAACACATGAGTGTATACTTTATTATCTACAGATTTGGTTTTTTTCTTTATTGTTGTCCTGGATTGCTACTTTTTATCTGGGAACACTGAGGGCAGTTTCTACAGTGATCATAGGTGAGAAATAGATGTGGCAATGTTCCCCCAGAATTAGCTCTTGGGAGATCAAATTTGTGTAAATTACTGCTTGTCATGCTAAGGATTTCTGTCTCCTTTGTAACATCCAAGTTTAACACGCAAATTCTAGGAATAGCAGGGTAATGATAAAAGCCAAGAAGCCTTCTTTCCCTTCCTTCTTTTGAGGAAATTCCCTAATCTTCTTTTGGCATTCAAATACTGTTTATTTTCTTTCCATTTGTCATTCCATCCCACAAATTCCTTCACAGAGTTGTTTTAGAAGAGGGTGATTTAAGATCATGACATTTCTGCTTTAATCAGCCAAAGGAACCCAACTGCAGATGTTCCTAGATAGGACACTTCACCACTTTAAAATTGTTACTCAACTCGCTTCTGCATCGTGTCACCGGAAAGATCCGAACTCCACAGCTAGGCAGAGCCACAAGCTGTGCACCTCAATCAGGCCACCTACACAGGGCACACTCCAGATGTTGGACACTGGGCATAAGGCAATAGCCATGGATACCTGTATATGTGACACAGATATATCATGAAGACCTATTTTCTCAGTATCCATGACTCTATGAACTCTCACTTTTTATTGTGATGTAGAACATAAGTTCTTTTGCTTATATATCATTCTTCTCTAAGGTCTTTAAAAAGTGGCTCTATATTGATAAAAATAATGAGTAATGAGAATGAGACATAATACTTGCTGTTAAATGTCTAATTTCCACCCACTCCATCTGCACCTTAGCTCCCTCCTCATCACTAACCTAACTACTTATCGTACTAGCCAGCACAGGAGAGGAAAGGATGGCACTTGGCTCCTTCCCTTCCTGCGTAAACATGCAGAATGAGTCAGGTAATCATCCATAATCTGTTCTTTTTTAATGGAGTATTATTACTATTTTTATTATGTTTCTACTTAGTGAAGCTGATATTTGCACACTGAGCACTAATGAGCTCGCTTGCTAGAGATGCAAATGTTGTTTTTGTATTATATTTGCAGTGTTTCCTTAGAAGTAGAAATTCTGAAACTGAAATTCTCTTAAGAGCTAATAAGAGCATTGGCCATAGACAGTAAAGCAGTTCTTCTTGCTGGTGTGATCTATATTTTTGGTCAATGTCTCTTTCATTTCCCAAAAGAATGATTACAGTGCACCATTGCCATCTCTGCACAGGCTGAATTCTGTGTAAGCTTTCTGAACTTACATTTGACTGAAAAATGTGAAATCTATGGTGGTTGTTTCTGTGGATGGTGGTTTATGATTCTGGAACTGCCCAAAGGCTTCTGAAAAGTAAATTTCTACTAACCTTGAAGGAAGTTTGAAAGTTCAATTGTGCCAAAGAAGTAAACTATCTTCATCCTTTGGCTTTGCTTGATATTCTAGTATGCTGAAGTCTGAACAATAAAATAAGAAGCAGAAGAAAAAATAAAATGTGTTTGCAGTGATCTGTATAATGTCAGTAATATGTTACATGTGTTGTTACATACCTTTTGGACTTAAGTGTTACAGTCTTTATGCCCAAATATCATGTTGCTGTAATGTAGGCAAAATATGACAAATGTGAATAATTGAGGCCAAGCCACAACTTTCTAGGATGAAATGGAGTCACTGAGCCAGCTGGAGAGGGAAGAAAGCACTTTCCACGAGCTTTGCCAGGTAGGCTCTAAGGAAGCTTTCCTGAGGCTGCACCAGGAGCCATCAATGTCTTTGTTGGAATGTAAGATTTTGAGTATCTTAAAACAACTCTTTTCAATAACCATCCACTCTGCCAACCATGGGCATTTAAAATGTTGTGCATCAGACTGCTAAACAACTTGGAACTGACTTAAAAATTATAATATATGAGGGGAAATAGAGTTTATGGTTCTTACTGATCTTCTAGCTTGTTTGATGATTTCCCTTCCTTTAGCTTTCTTTAAGGGGATTAAATTTCATTTAAAGACAATGAAGAATAGGATTATTTTATGATAATATGGGTTCACGAGAAAACTTCAGAGTTCTGGAGGCTGCAATGAAAAATGTGGTGTTCATTGGCACTACAAAGGGGCCTGAACATGTCTAACTTCCCTGCCACAAAATTAGCTAGTCCTTGATGGGGCAGCCCAGGGAAAGAGAAGGAATAAAATTGTGAAATAACAAGTGGGCAATGGCTGCTCATTTGAAGGGCATAAAATTTTCTATCATTCTTTTTTCATGAATTTTATAACTAGGTGAACAAGGGTTGAAGAGCTGGATGATCATGTTAAAGCATCTCTAATGCACTCAGACTTCTGCTGCATAGTTTGAAGCAATCTAGAAGATGGTGAATTATGTGAAAACTTATTGTCATGACAAAGACCATAAAAAATGGAAAATGAGACAATTAAAGACCCTGTGACAAATTTTATAACAAGTATAGAAAATAACACAAAGTTAATCCATAGTATTATCTTTTCAAGGTTCTTCTTACATGTTGTAAATAGGGTTTATAGTACTAGCTATTTCTTTGTTACTTGGCCATCAATCACCCCGAGGCATTACTAAACTGTTACTTATCTGCTGACAGGTAGAACGAAACTTTAATGCTGATATTACTGAAGTTTTATTAGTAAGCATCAAGAGCTCAATAGTAACCAAAAGAGAAAAAAAGTTAACTTTGCTAAAATATCATGCTGAGATTTTTAGGCTGCTCCATTGTCTTTCAATCTCATGGAAATTTTTTTGCTTGAATCATTTAAACTGACTGAAAGGGAAGATAATGGACCTTTCAGTTACTCATGGCTGACAATTTCTGTTGTGGGTTAGCTTTTGTGTAAGCATTTTGTTGTACTGCTACTTGATACCCATAGAAACTGCAGATTTTGGACAACTACTCTTTTATAAGGGGTACAAAATTTTTGTGCTTTTCTTTTATGTTCTCAGTGTGTCCAAATTCTGGGAGCAGGAAAATGTTACAGTACTGGACAAGTAATGGCTTGAAATTAACATATCGCTATGTAATTAATTCTGATTACTAAATCAATAGTTTTCTGCATGAATCCTAAGTTTCTGTTTTCATGTTAACTTTGACACCAATTACAAAGAAGATAACATTATCTCAAAAGTAGGTATCATAGAGAACATTAGCAGTTTAAATAGTGCCACTGAGTCACAAAGAATCCTGAGACTGTGAATTGTACTAAACATAGTTGAAATGTGAGCAAATTTCTAATTTAACTATCTAGGTTATCTCTTGGTGAAGGTCCCCACAAAATATGTCTTGCCCAATCTTCTTGTGTTGTTCAGCACAAAAGGAAGCTGGATGAATTTCACCAGAGTCTGTCTCTGCAAGCATAAATTTTAAATATATTGAAGGTTTATTTTTGCTCTATATTTTTCTTTGAATAGAGAAGACCAAAAATCAATCATATATCTGGAATTTAGCTGCTTCAAATAGAGGTCAACCGAATAAGAGCTGTCTTGGTATTAAAGATAATCTACAATGTCAAGGTAAATGTTTAAAGCAAGCAGTTTTTAAAATACTGATTTTAATAAGATGCATGACCCTGATGCCTGTTATTTAGTCTTGCACATCTTGCTAACATTAGCTTTTCTAGACTTGGCCTGCAGAGAAGCTATTGTCATTTGCTTCAGCAGCAGATGTATTTATTAACCTTCTTCATATAGCAATTTCTCAGCATACCAAAATTCTGTTCTGCTTGATCCAGTGAAAAGCTCAGTCTGCTATCATATCTAACTGAAAATTAAAACTATTTTACTATGGACTAGAATAGACTTAATTCTAGAAGTCAAGCTTTTAACAAATTTAGTTGTTCCTTTGCAATTTACTAGTGATATGCACATATGCTATGTTGTAGCCCTTATAATAATGTCTTTTTTTACCTTTGACTTCTAATGATTCTAAAGGCATGAAAATACATAGATTTCAGAGATAATACTGAATTGAGATGGCATGTGAATGTACAGAAAATAAAGCCAAACAACACTATATTGGTTCAAGTATCAGCAGGAAAAAAAATGAAATTCATCTTGTGAAAATAATTTGAAATATAAAAGAAATAATCTAAAATGCATGGATAAGGAAACAGTTTGGATAAAATCCTAAGAATGCTCAATTCTGTTGGAGCTTTGCCATTTAATCAACTCAGCCAATACTTAGACCCTGGCAAATAATATTCAAGGAGATCAAGGAATGGTAGATGGCAATAAACTAAGTATGAAGTTGTTTGAAAAAGCTTGCTCATGTAGGCAAGTTGATATGTTGGATATGTAAACACTCATGTAAAATAATCCAATCCAGAAAACCATATTCTGTAACTGGTATCTCATTGCACTTTAGCTCCTGTTTCAGCCACATCATTAATTTTGAACAATGCACTTATCTGTGGTTCATACAGTCAGAGGAGACACTGGAGTGAGGATGGAGATGCTGAGCAAAGCATATGAAGAGGACTGTGGATGCCTTTGTGATCAGTGCTTCCTGTCACAACATTGACCATGCATTTTATAGTAGATACTAATCTGCTATGTAGTTCACCTTGTGTGCTTTTCCTGATGAAGGACTTGTGGTTTCTATTCACAGAAGCCTGTGGTTTCCTTCACATGCTGCTCTGCTGTGCTATGAACCTATATGTTGAGAAAGCCAGCAAGTCATACTCAGTGAACCATGCCTTCAAGACTATCTTCGAGCCCTTTCAACAAAATCTAGAATCATTTATGTCAGAAAAGACCTTCAAGATGGCTGAGTCCAGCCAGCAACTCAGCACTACCAAGTCCACCACTAAACTGTGTCCCCAACTGTCTCGACTCTATGTCTGAAATATCTCCAAGCATGGTGATTGCACCACTGCCTTGGGTTTTGGTGCCTGACAGCCCCTGGTCCTGCTGGCCCCACTGTTTCTGGCCTTCTTGGCCACCTGGGCATTCTGTAGGCTCATGTTCTATTGCTGTCAACCAGCATCCCCAGGTCTTCCTCTGCCAGGCAGCTTTCCAGACACTCTGTCCCCAGCCTGTAGCACTGCCTGGGGCTGTTGTGACCCAGGTACAGAACCTGACACTTGACCTTGTTGAACTTCATACAGTTGACATTGGCCCATGGATCTAGCCTGTCCAGATCCCTCTGAGGAGCCTTCCTACCCTACAACAGATTAACACTCCCACTCAGGTTGGTGCTATCTGCAAACTGACTGAAGGTGCATTCAATCCCCTCATCTAGCTTGTGTATAAAGATATTAAACAGGACTTAAAGATATTAAACAGGACTGGCCCCAGTACTGAGCCCTGGGGAATCCCGTAGTGACTGGCTGCCACCTGGGTGCAACTGCATTCACCACAATGCTCTGGGCCCAGCCACCCAGATAGTTTTTACCCAGCAAAGAGTACACCCACCCAAGTCACGAGAAGCCAGCTTCTCCAGGAAAATGCCATGGGAAACAGTGTCAAAGATTTTACTGAGGTCTGGGTAGACGCTTCCACAGCCTTTTCTTCATCTACTGAGTGGGTCACCTTGTCATAGAATGCGATCAGCTTGGTCAAGCAGGACCTGCCTTTCCATGTTGTCTGGGCCTGATCACCTGGTTGTCATGTATATGCTATGAGATGACAGTCAAGATGATCTGCTCCATGACCTTCCCTGGCACTAGGGTCAGGTTGACAGGCCTGTAGTTACCTGGGTCATTCTTATGACTGTTCTTGTAGAAAGACATCTCATTTGACAACTTCCAGTCACCTGGAATATTTTCCCTGAAGCCCAACCCTTCACAGCTGTACCTTTTTTCCCAGACAGACTCACAGTGTACTGCAAGACTGCTTGTCATACCACTCTGTATTTTAGCAAATATATAAACATACTGATGATGAAATTACTCTGCATCATTAACATAACTTCTATAAAACATCCAGCTCTCACAAGGATAGTACCATGAAAGAATCACAGAAACACACAATCACAGAATATGCTGAGTTGGAAGGGAGCCACAGGGACCAAGTCCAACACTTAACCCTACACAG
>JAOXXN010000001.1:52182406-52195892 GCA_026770055.1 Myrmophylax atrothorax
TATCCTTCTTATATCCATTTTCTGATTAAAGTTCCTTTTCTTAAATTTGATAAAGAGTGACATGATTATTGTGGAGGGATCCCCTCCTCTGCTTGTGGGTAAACATTTTGGTTTTTCCTCTCAAGCTAAGACAGTTTTATGCCTAGCCATGGGCATCTGAGTAGGGTAGTCATGCAGAAAAGTGCCTGTATGATTCTAGGATGTTTTGTAACACAAGCATTTCTTGAAGACTTTTCTTTCTTCCTTTGGAGTTAAGAAAAAGCTCCTCTCTCATTCTACTGACTTCTTTTGTTACCTTTGGTATCTGTAAAGTCTGAGCTGCCATGTGCTTTTGAATCAACAGATCAATTAATGTAAGGATTTTTAATATATTCCCGTTGTTTCATACCATCTCAAAAGTACTGCAGTGCTTCAATAACTTAATTAAATACAACTTAAGTTCCTTAAATGCACATCATCTGGACAAAAAGAACTGAAAAAAACCCCCCCAAAACAGTCTTTTCAAGAACTATGCTTCCTTCCCATTAAGGTTCTTCTGTTTTAGGACTCCAGTCCAACAATATTAGTTAACAATACCGAGAGGTTAGGTGAAATGGAACTAGATAAAGATCCAAGTAATATCTGTGAATACTTTAGATTGCTTTTGTTTGAGGAAAATCAACTTGAGAAGCAAGATTTACTGAAAACAATGTCAAAAATTACTAGTTTGCAAATGGAAAAGTTCTATAGGAACATCTAGTTATCCTAGCAGTACATCATCTTCATTGTACCTAGTGCACTTTATACAGTGCAAATCTGCTCCAAGAGGGGAATCTGTATTTGCATTGGTTGCGTATATCTATTTAGTTCCTTTCAGTGCATTTTAGAGAAGCAACTTATAAAATTCAGCATTGTCAGTCTTTGGTTTGAGAAATAGGGTTTATAATGTAAATGGTAATGGGGTAACCCAGTGTTACTGAGCTGCACAGTAATGAATGTTTCCCTCTGTGTTGGTGGACCCTCTTGGACAGTAGAGAAGGGTTTGGGAGCCCTCTGCAAAATCACTTCTCCAAGTGCTTAGCTACATCAGTAATACTGCAGTCTAATTCAGCATAGTCTAATAACCACACCTAAGCCCTCCAGAGGCTTATGTTTCAGAATAGATTTCTACAAAAATACCAGTCTGAAAGTATATATTTTTCAGTGGTGCAAGGACTGTAAAAAATTATTTTTGTAATGAGGTAGCATTTTCTTTCCCCACGTGAAACACTGATTGAAATCACAATAAATGTATGTGATGTCAGGTTAGAAAAAATGTTGTAGTTTCATGTTGTTGGTTTGCAAATTGAATTTTTACATAAAATTTACACTAAATGGAACCTCATTATACAGTGATGAGGTCCAGTATGATCCAAATCGTTAAAATCACTGTACTGCTTAATGATTCACTAAGTGGTACTGCAGTGCCATAAATTTAGTACTAGTTTCATGATTCAAAACACAAGACTGAGACACCAGCAAATCGTATGTGGATCATTAAATTTACAATGAATGTCAGAGATGAAATAAGGGGTAAAAAACACTTTGAGAGATAGGGATAATATGTGCTCTAAGGTGACATCCATCAAGATAAATGATCTTATACTACTTCTGCTTGGATAATAATGGGGGGTTGTTTTTTTGTTATTCTTTAGTTCATAATTTCTAAAGGGTTTGAAAGTCTTAGCTTTTTAAGAATTAAAGTATCTGTCATTTTCTAAATACCTTGTGATCTGTTTTATTTGTATTTATACAATATACATATGCTGCTACATTTTTCTCTGACCCCATTGGGCCAGATTCTCCCTTTGGTATGATCAAAATATGTCAGTTTTCTTCATTTTACAATAGTAGATTAAAATACTATAGCAATACAGTAATAGAGCTATCAGAACCCTTGAAAATTATTTTTGCAGTATTTTATACATATAATGGATGCTCAAATTAATCATAATAATAGTAATGATAATAATAATTTGTTTAAATAATATTAGTAATATTTCTTTTATATTTCATTTGTATGCATATTCTAATTTACACATGTAAATATAAAAAATGCTATCCAAAGAAACAATATAGTTATAGTCAAGGTACAAGCATGGAATATTTCACACTCTCAGTTTTAGGAGACTGAATAGTTCATTTTTCCTCTGATTGACTATTCCATTGTTTTAACTCTCTGCCAATAGGTGTTCCCCACAATGAATCAGACATCATCAAAACACTAGGAACGTGTAGGCTGCATTTTTCAGAACCAACGTATCCTAAGTGAGGAGTAAAGCATTTATTTGGAAATAAAATTTATTCATGTATTAAAAAGAGAAAAAAAACAAACAAAAACCATGAACAATATCAACCACATCAGTGTGACTGGATGGGAGAATTTAAAATTTTATCCATAAATATGCAAATCAAATAGAATAAAGATATATTTTTAGATTTAGTGATAGTATATGGAAAAGTGAGAATTCTGAAATTACTTACCTAGGCAGGAGGGAGGTTTCCTCAATTTTTGTCCCACTGCCTTATTCAAAATTTCATCTTATTTCATTACACTGAGATGCCAAATGCAGCAAAAGGCAGGACATAAATGCTTTGAAACATAGAATTTCAATAACAAAACCAGAAAAAGTTTAAAGCACAGAATATAAAAGTATAAACCAGAATTCTTATTGGGGAAACCATATTCTGGGGATTTTTTAAATGTTGACTTAGCATAAAGCACTTGAAAAATATATGGAACTTGTTTTCTCATTTTATTGTTGCGAAACTAAATAAAATTAAGCTATTTGCCATGCAGTCAGAAATGCAGAGTACAGATAATCTTTTACAAAAATTTGGCTATGCAAGCTGTGTGACCTTGAACCCCCCTACATTTTGAATTGCTATCATGTGAAGTTAGTAATAAGAAAGATAGGAAAATATAGGAAACATCCACCATATCCGTCTGTGTCTCTTTTTGTGTCTCTCAGAAATGTGACTCCTTCTTCTGTCCACCATCTTTGCACTTCTGGCCTGTTTTGGTTTAGCTTGGCAAAACGTCAAGCACCCAGCACAGAGAGTCAGAGCCTCCCACCAAGGGAAAAGGAGGGAGGGAAAAAAACCCTGGAAAACCGAAACCTGAAATGACAAGCTTCTTATATTTATACAGAAGAGAGAAAATTAAAAACAGAATATGAGATAACACATATATACAAATGTGAAAAGAAATAACAACAACCTCACCGAGTTGCCTACCCAACAATACAGATTTCTACCACTCCAGCCCATGAAAACACTTCAAATGACTCTTCCCAAAAGACACATGACAAGAAAGGAGAAAAAACCAACAACAAAAATATGTTTACTTCTCAAACCAAACAACTGTGGAGAAGTGGCAAGGCTTAGCATTCCCCACATGGTGATTATGTTCACTCAGCATGGGCCATACAGGAGACAGACTGAAGTATTTCTTACACCTGTTTTTATACTTGCTGTGATGTCAGAATATGGGATGGAATACCACTGGCCAGTAGAAGCCAGCTGTCAGCTGGCCTGACCCAGCTTCAGTCAGCTGATACTCTGAGGCTTGCTCTAAAATCAAAGTTTAAATCTGGGCCTAGCTAAACGCATAACTTGGCCTCATGAGCAATTTGTTTCTGTGTTGCCTGCCCCGACCATTTCTTTTTTTCATTGATGAAAATGTAAGTTTTCTTCACTCATGCTTGCATTTTTCAACCCAGGCCCATTCATCAATCCACAGGATTGATATCAAATACACTCCACACTTTTCATGATGGAAACAGTGATTCATGTTATTACAAAAATGCGAGTTTAGACTGATTATAATAATTCTTTTGGATCAAGGATCAAAGTGGAGAAGAAGGAAAGTTTTTGTGTACAGATATACTTCTTTTGCATATCCAAGAGCTTAAGCAGTGGAAAAGTCTTCAAGGACTATGCAGGTCTTAAATTGGTTTGAAATATAATATTTTACAAACTCATTTTGAATCATGGCCAGCTCTAGGATTTTTCTAAAAAGATTGTTTACAAATATACTATCTGTTGTAAGGAGGTTGCAGGCTGTTTGTACTGTGAAATAGTACCTAAAAACTCTTTGTGCCAGCCAACCTGGGTTTATTTTTTTCCACCACACTAGTCTTGTAAAAGCAGAAAGTGAGATGAAAGGAAAATGATCTCATTTACTTTCAGACATAGGAAGTGCTACTAAATTTGTGTATGTGAAAATATTGAACTTCCACTGGGGAAAAAAATAAATGATTTGAGGCCTTAGTGATCACACAGAGGATCCAGACAATTTGACAGGTATGAATTTATCTCACTTGTGAATGAATAACCTTTGGTAACTCACTTGAGACTTGAATATTCTGAACACATTTTCTCTGGAACACTTCAAAAGACACAGTTCATTTCTGTCTCTACCAAATAGCCCCTTTGGTTACCTTCAGTTTACTGAGTTTTTTGCTTTGCAAGTTTTGAAAATTAACATAATAAAAGCCTACTAGTGAGTTTTAGTCATGAAGGAATGAAACTACATTAACTCTTTGATTATTCTAGAGTCTACAAAATCTGTTTTTTGTATCAGCTGAGGAAGGCTTCATTGATCTCCTCCAAATCTTGCTTCAGCTGTAAATGGAAATTCACCAC
This sequence comes from Myrmophylax atrothorax, assembly GCA_026770055.1. Taxonomy (NCBI): domain Eukaryota; kingdom Metazoa; phylum Chordata; class Aves; order Passeriformes; family Thamnophilidae; genus Myrmophylax; species Myrmophylax atrothorax. Next base: position 52,187,072 of record JAOXXN010000001.1, read on the forward strand.
ACTTTAAAATGAAGGCATATATTTTCAAAGCAGCACTTCTATATATTCAGTACATGACATCAATATAAGCTGTTTTGTGCAACATGGACCAAGTTGCAGCTCCAAGAAATGCTGCACACCCTCAAAGGAAGCAGAGAGCTGAAGATATAAATGAAAGTGAAGGAGAGGGAGTGCACCCCATGCTGAGAGCTGTGTATGATTGGTTAGAAGTGATCATACCTTTCTGAGCATACTTTGTAGATGGGTGAGATCCATTAAACTAGTAGATTAACATTACTTTGCTGATGGATATCTCCTTTCACCAATCATTGATTATGAACTGGCAACTGTGATTCATACAAAAGGATTCAGTTACTTCAGTTGAACATGCTTTTTTGAAATTTAATGATAATATATCTATAAAACTACTAAGAAATTAAAGCTTGAAGAGATAATAAAAAGGGATAATGAACATGAAAGCCACTAATGCCTAAAATTTATTTGTGTTTATCAAGGTTAAATGTTTCTGTGCTTATGCTAAACTTCTGTTTGCAAAGCAAATTTCTAAATTGTCTTGTGTAGTATGTGGAAATGATGATGATTTCCAAAGTTTTCAGAAGGTTGAAAGCTCTTCAAAATCTTTTATTGTTTCATAACCTTTTGCTAACTAGGCACATGAAATTGAGAAATCACAAGATCACAGAAAGACTGAGGTTAGAAGGTGTTGTAGTTTGGAACAGAAGGTATCTTTGGAGATCACCAGCTTTGGATTTTGAAAATCTAAATTTAAGTTTCTAAATGCAAGCACCAACCTGTGAGTTAAGATCTAAGCTTTCACCTAGTCAATAAAAATAATAGATTCTGAGAATTCTTAAAATCACCCCAAAGTAGCTAATGATATTTGGTCAGATGCACAGCCTTCTAGCTTGTATTGACTAACATTCAGCTGACCATAATGGGAACTGCACTGGGTCTGGTTGAGATAGAGTCAGTTTTCCCCACAGCAGCCTTGCAGTGCTGTGCTTTGTGTTTGCAGTTAGAAAGGTGTTGATAACACACCTGTGTTTTGGCTACTCCTGAGCAGTGCTGGCACAGCATCAGCACTGTCTTTCCAACATTCTACATCCCACCAATAGGATGGTAGTGGGCAAGATCTTGGGAAGTGACACCGGTAGGCCAACTGACCCAAACCAACCAAAGGGATACTCCATAGCATATGATGTCGGCTCAGATATAAACGCTAAGGAAAGCAGCATGAGGGGAGGGGAAGGGGGGGAAGGGGCATTCATTAATTTATTATTTACAGTGTTTGCCTTTTGGAACAACCATTACATGTGCTGAAGCCTTGCTTCCCAGGAAATCGCCAGAAGTTTTTTGCTGAGGGAAAGTAAAGAATAAGATCTTTGGAGTTCTTTCCTTTTCTTGTGCATTTTGTTTTTGTTCTATGAAACTGTCTTATCTCAACCTACTAATTATTGTCCCTCTTATTTTCTCTCCCCTGTCCAGCTGAGAAGGGGGATGATAGAGCGGCTTGGTGGGCATCTGCTTTCCAGCCAAGGTCAACCCACCACAGGAACTTAGACTCTTAACTTACACGTAGGTACACACATTTTGACAATTAGATTGGGTTTTGTGCCCTGCAATGAATATGTCTTGGGGATTCACTGTGTTCAATATTGTCTCATTCATTCTTTTGAAATGCATCAGCATTGTAGTTTCTTCCATATGGTATGACCAGCTTTGAGAATATATATATGCTTTTCCTTCCAGAAGTCCTCCTTTGCCTGAATTTGAGAAGATCTATTCTGTAGATCTGAACGAAGTACAGCAATGACGGTTCTTTTTTATACAAATTTATGAGATTAAGTGTAACAATTTATTCATTTCAATGGTGTCCTGATTGGGCAGCAATGGCCCAAGCAGAGAGGTTTTACTTCTGTGAGTGACATGCATCAGTGCTGATGTTCCCATTGTCACCTGAGTAACACACCTGGTACAGGTCTGACCTTCTTCTGAAACCACATTAATGACACAAGTATGAGCTAGGTGACTGGTAATAGCTGATGCACGTTCTTCCTAGATCTGATGCTTTCTCTGCTTCATCTTTTTTTCTGTAAAGCACTAAAGCTAAAAAGAAAACATGTCACTCATCTAAAAAGGATTATAAGCTTTCCTTGAAAACAATAGTGTAATTTAAACAGGTTAGATCAATAACAGATATATATATATGTCTTCAGCCAGCACTAAGACACACTTTTGTGTATCGAGAGTGCATTGTGAAGTAGTCAGCACACAATATCATAAGTGATACAAAAAATTACATATCAATCACTTTGATTGTGCTCCATCTTCATATGCCATTTCAGCTCTTTGTTTAGAAAATAATAATTGTACACAACTCTGTAGAGCTTTGTTTCTTTAGTCTACCCATGTCTAAAGCATTGTTATGTTTAATAGGAGGATTTTTGCTTACAATGTAATTATATTCTGTGTATAATTTCATTGTATGCATATAATTAGAATAACACTGTATTAGGTATTGATTGACAAAATGGGATGAAACATAGCATGAAGAGACTTCATGGTAAATATCAATGTTTGGTTTATAGCTGTAAAGAGATTTTAAAACCTACCTTAGTTAAAAATGGTAGTCGTGAATTATGGCAATTATAGTATTACACTACAACTGATTTACTAGCTGGACTGTGTCCACAGCATGATGTGGAATTACTTAGCTTTCACAGGATCACTTATTTATTTATACGTTAAAGAGTTTTCCACATAAACACTCATATGCCAAATCCAACACATAATTTTAAAACTGTATCTTACAGAAATACACATAAAAGCTTTGAAAAGAGTTGCTCCTGTGAATCCTTTTAATGTCAAAAAATATCTGTTACTTCTTGTTAAACACTCACAGTTCCATGAGCAATCTGTTTAAAAAAGCCCGGAAGAATAGATGGTTGAAGATAACAAGATCCTGTCTAATCATGAGAGAAAGGAACTCCCAGAGCAAAGTAGATCTCAAGGTACATTATGTCTGAACTTTCAACTAAAGCAATTATAAACTTTGTCTAAAAGAGAAGTTTGTTCCTTGTGATGTTAAAGTCTGGTATGTAGCCTAACATTGAATAGGATGAGGAACTAAAATCTGTGGGTTTAATATTCTATTAATTAGAAACATTAAGTGGTAACATAGTACTAGTTTTTTTAAGAACATCAAAAATAGATGAACACCCAAGAGAAACTTGCTATTGTTAATGGCACAGCAAACACTCATGATTAGCTTTGCCATGGTGATATCAGAGTGTGAGAGATAAGGGATGTCTCAGAAATATGCCTATTTATTACTATTTGTTAGTTTCATGCTTTCAAGTGAACACTGCAAACTTTGTTCTGATCATTTTACAGGTAGTGCAGCTAAGGTTCACCTATTCTCTCAGGTTCTCCCTTATTTAATAAGGGGACCCACCAAGTTCTTTTTTGGGTAGCTCTCAGTAGTGTCATATACCATGATTAAATCTGGAAGTGATAAAGCCCTGGGTTACTAAAGGAAGGCCTTAATCCTAAAGAACTAAATGGAAGCATCTTAAGTGAAAATGCTGAGTCAAAAGAAGAGACCTCTCTTGGCTAGAAGTGATACTGAATAATCCTTGAGGCAGCCAGGAATCTAATGACATCCCTTGTGTTGGAAACCTTCGTCTCCAGAAGGAGTGGTGATAGGTGACTTGTTCTTTATACATTTGCTTTCTTTAAATATTTCTCTTCATTTCTGTCACCTCTATTCCATAAGGCTGTTGATGAGCACATTGCTCTGCTTACTGCTTAACTGAACTTGAAAATTAAAAAAAAAAGAAAGAAAAAAAAGGAAGAAGAAAATAGGGAGCTGAATGTCGTCAATATCTTAGATATGCCATGACATGAGTTTTTCTGCTGTTCCCCTATGTTGGCACTGAACGAAGGAAACTGTTCCGAGAGATTCTGTAACTGAATGCATGCTCAGAGTATAGGGATTTCAGTGCTGTCCTCTTTCGCCTCACAGAAAACAGAGACTTAGTGACAGCTTTGCAGATATATAAATCTGATCTAATGTTTCAGCAGAAGAGGCAACTGGTCATAAGGACACAGCATTGACCGAAGCTTATTGAATAAGAATTAAATATTCAGATAACATATCTAGCATTATAAATCATCAAACTCATTGAGTGAGTTGTAGAATACAGATATCAATGGGTCTGCATGACTAGGTTTTGGTAGCGGAAGAGCTACAGGGGTGGCTTTTGTGAGAAACTGCCAGAAGTTTCCCCCAGAGCCAGTGCCAGCTGGCTCCAGGATGGACCCAGCCCTGGCCAAGGCCAAGCCAATCAGGAATGATAGTAACACCTCTGTGACAACATATTTAAGAAGAGGAAAAAATTTATTGTGCGGAAGTAATTGCAAGCAAAGAAGGGCAAAATAAGAATATGTGAGAGGAACAACTGCAGACACCAAAGTCAGTGGAGAAGGAGGGGAAGGAGGTGCTCTGGGTGCCAGAGCTGAGGTTCCCCTGCAGCCCTTGGTGCAGCCCATGATGAAGGAGCTGTGCCTATGCAAGCCCGTGGACACCCAGAGGAATGCAGAGATCTACCTGCAGCCTGTGGAGGACGCCATGCCAGAGCAGCTGGATGGCAAAATAAGACTGTGACCCAATGGGAAGCCCATGCAGGAGGAGGCTCCTGGCAGAGACCTGCTGACCCACGAAGTGAGAAGCCCCGGAGCAGGTTTCCTGGTAGGACTTGTGACCCTGTGTGGGACCTATGCTGGAGCAGAGGAAGGACTCCTCTCTCTCCCTGAGCAGTGGCAGAAACAACCTCCAATGGACTGACCATAACTCCCATTTCCTGTCTCCTTACATTGCAGTGGGAAGGAGGTAGAGCTCATGATGGAGGGAGGGGTGGGTTGAAGTTATTTTTAAGATTTATTTTATTTCCCATTATCTTGTTCTTATTTTGTTAATAACATGTTCAATTAATAGACTCACACTGAGTCTGTTTATCCCATGACAGTAGTTGGTGAGTGATCTCTCCCAGTCCTATCTCAACTCATGAAACCTTTTTTATGTTTTGCCTCCCCTGTCCACTTCTGGAGGGGAGTGATGAAGCATCTTTAGTGGTTACCTGGTGTTCAGCCAGGACCAACACACTTCAATGTCCCTGTACAGTGCTGAGTGCTATGTATTTTCAAGATGTATTGAGTGCATCTGAAAATCCAGCATCTAAAACAAGTAATTAAATCGTAGAAGTGCCTGATGCTCTCCATTGCCTGTAACTTGAATCTGGTCTAAGGTTTCTTTGAGTGAAGTGATAGTATCTTGTTTGACATAGAGATGGCATTGATGAAAATGATCAAACTTCACTGTCCCACACTTGCCTCCTGTCACTTATCATTCAGAACAGGCAGATGAGGGAACTGCAGACTATGTCATAATGACGTCTTTAAGATAATAGTATCAGAAGCAAGAAACCATAGTAGAAAAATATAATCCATAAATTGTCACGGATTTTTCCTCTTCTTTGGCTATCTGTTTTCTCACCTCTGATCTTTGTTTGAAGGAATGGATTCTTTTCCTTACCTTTAGAGATGTACTTCTATCTGCATGTGATAAGTTTAAACAAATTTCTTCAAATCTGTTCTATTTTTTGCAATCCTCTTTGATGCTAAAAAAACCCTGTTTCCATTGCTAGGTCAAATTTTTTTAACTTCCCTCGTAGAAACTTTCTTGGCTGTGAAAAATTTCTGGAACATCAACAGATCAAGGATCATTCCCAGGTCAAACCCTTCTTAAGTTCCATCATAGGTAGGTGTACACCAGAAGAAGCAGGAATACTGTGGAAAGTGTATCCAAAGCAATTTGCAAGCTTCTGACAACACAACCAATGTGTAAATTAATCCATTATTCTGAATCAATATAAAATGTTCAGAAGTGAGAGTATGCAATAATCTGTGGGAGTTGCCAAAACTAATTTGAGATCATAAGTGTGAAACTGGTAGCAAACATGAAAGATAAAATGTTTACCCAAGCTTACTGGTTTTTGTGAGGCTGCACTTGTAGCTGAAAATTTTCAGTATAATTATCTCACAGTAATGGTAGATACAAAGTAGTATACATGAAACCTATACATGTAGGAATAAACAAATAAGTATACTCATGTTGATCTTGTCTTTTAAGGTTAAAGTGTGCCTCATAGGATACTTTCACTCATGAAATTATATGCTTGCAGATGACCTTGTAAATGTTTATGCATCTTCCTCCATTTTTTCATTTTAGAGTTGTCCTGATTAAGTGCACTGGAATCACTATATATTAATGTGACAGCTCAAATTATGGGTAGCTTGTAGAATAAAAAAGTAGATAAATTGAATAAATGTGTTATACAGGGATAGCTAAATTAATTAAGTTTCTAGAGAAAAACAGAGTCTCTCTAATATTTAAATATCTGGAAGGTGATTATTTGTAAATAAATAATGCATAGAGAATACTTTTAATAAATGTGGTGGGTCAGATTTATTATTCTCTCTGCCAGCAAGTATTTTGCAATAATTTAAACAGAATGTTCCAATCTGACACCTAACCTAGATGTTCACCACTTTGCTCATCTTTCTCCTCCATTTTCTGAATTCTCACATTTCTGAGTTGGCACTTAATACCAATTACTGCTATAGACCCCTTTGTATTTGCAGGATAATCAAACATGGAAATAGAACCTTACTCACAATAATGTCAGTATGCCTCAATCTTGTTTTAGGATGGCGGCCTCGATGCTGAAAGAGAACAATAATTTTATCAACTCTTTCAGTTCTTATCTTCTCACTTAAGATCTTTAAAGGCTGCAGTATTAGACTACTTATATTAAGATTTTATGATGTGGACTTCTGTCTACCACGACTGAAACTCCTGCAGTAACCACTGCTGTCAATACATAATGATTTTCATTGTTAACAGATAGGGATGGATTTAAAAACATGACCAATAGATGGAAGGTATATTATTATTCTAACCTTTTAGCCTACTTGTCCATTTCCAGTTGAAGTTTTTATATTGTGAGGTTTGTTCAGAGTGTCAGACAGTCCTGACAAAATCTGTATTTATAGTTAATCTGGCAAGATACCAACTAACTACTCTGAGGTCTGATGTAGAAAGAATGTCAGAGTGCCATATGAGGAAGGATCAACCACTAACTGAGGCAGTTAAAACATTAAGTATTTAAGCAAATCATGTTTCACTTAGTACAGTTGTGTCTTCTTAATGATATATATTTACTATGAACAGTTAAAATAATGTCAATAAAGATGTCTCTGTTTGCTAAACTAGCCTACAATTCTCACTAAGATTTAGAAATTTCTACACTTGGAATGTTCTGAAACAAGGACCATGTTCCTGTCATTGCAAATTAGGTCAACATGGGGAAAAACAGAGTTGTGGGATGATGAAACTTTAAAGAATACATTATTAACTGATGTCTTTTTCATTTTGTTTCTCTTCTGTGACATTTAATAAATCAAATGTTTAATGCCGAGAGACACAAAAATGCTTTGTTTGATTACTAACAAACAGGGAGAGAGAGTTCCCTCAGCTGGTGTGTAACATAGTGATATAAAGCTGAGCTTAATGATAGGTTTTGGAGATGCTGTTTGAGGTTCCTTGTCCCACAGGTGTGTTAGAGTTTTTTTCTCCATAGTGAAGCCTACATGATTTATTAACCATTTTGTGTACTTTTATGGAGTTACTTCAGGAATCTTTAATTTTGCCTTTGTCATATCCCATGAAGACTTCTTAGAATCTCAAGATTCTGCAAAAAGAAAACCAGCCATTCTGAAATCCACATACCTCAGAAGGTGCCTCTCTGTCATCAGCATGTATCAAAGTCAAGTGAACAAGTTCTTTCATGTTAAGAAAGGTAACAGAATTGGTAAATTTACACAGAGCTAAACACTGACTGAATCTCCTTCCCAGCTTGCAAGGGTGAAAGTTACACTCCAGGCATAATGAAAGGAAGAAAAGTTGAAGTATTTCAGCCTTTTTTACTTAAGTGTAAAACAGAAGGACAAGATAAGTTTCTATATACAACAGCAAAGATCTGTAAGGTCACAATGAGATTTATGTTCAAACTTCTAGGGCTCCAGCCAGTGGTTTAACAGAACAGCCTTCAAACTCACAATTTAAGAACACAGGTATTATATTTTTAGACCAGCGTTATATAAGATATGTATTATTCAGTTCATGCTGGCAGATCATAAACTACAGCCATGTACATTGTAGTGCACACTGAATGCTACTTTATTAAACACTCAGTACAATGAAGTCATGTCAAGGATTATCAGAAAATGTAAATTGTGTGTTCAGGATATGTCTTGCTTTCCTGCTAATGCCAACAATATTTATAATTAGTATATTGTTGACCATGTAACACCTCATTCATTAATAAAAATAGATATACATAATTCTATCTCTGAGACAAACATGTTTTGGGATTTGCTCACTTGGAAACAAATTATGCTATTTGAAACAGCAAATAGGTCTCCTAACTTCTGCCCTGGCTGCTCCTAACTAGATCACACTTTTGAATTATAATTTAACTGTATGACTAATGTTATAACTGCAATACTAAATGAGACACTTAGGGGCATGGGACAAGGAATTTAAAACTCTGTCTCTGTCTCAGGACTGTAATTGTTTACTTCTGTGTGATTCAAACCTTGAAGTATCCTGTTACAGCTCTGGGTTTACAATATAAATCTGGGTACAGATCATTGGCTTTTCTTGAAGGGGTTGCTCTCTTTGTGAGTGGCAACTGTGGTG